>CM033712.1:40843843-41592448 GCA_019671005.1 Hibiscus mutabilis | reverse complement strand
ACATATATGTTGAGGTGATGAAAAAATGCTTCCAAAAAACATGCAAACAAGGCGAAAAAGTTGTGTTAACATGTCATCCATAGATAAGCACGATGTACCATAGATAAATCACGAAGTTTTTATTATAAACACATTGATGATTATTTCGCACATGATTTTTTAAAATTAAAAAAATAGGTCCTTAAAGTTATGAACTTTATTGTTTAGTCCGTACATATAAAAATATTAAGCTATGCGTTGAAAATTTACAATTAAGTATAAAATCCTCCTAAAGATATAGTTACGCAGTGGAATGCACAGTTTTGGCCCAGAGTCAACATTTGAGTTTCATAGTCATTGTGGTAGATGGTGCTGAAATTGTGCTTTAGTGATGTCGTTGTCGATTACAAGGCAGCTGACAGTTGTTCTGCCACATCTTCTAAATAATTGTGCATTCCTCGTATGACAACTGCAGCGTAAATAATATTGTAAGAAGAACTTCATAAAAGTGAATAGGAAGACTACCCTAGAGTACACCAAGAATATCGTTGATGCCGCCACCATTTAATGTTCATTTATCTAGTTGTGCCTTACATGCCGGACTACAGTACTCCAAGACACCAATTTACCTACATGACATATAATAATCCCGGATCCTTACACCATTGTCAAAGCCGAGGCAACACTAACACCATTGGTGTTCAGCAATGTCGTGGACGCTTTTTGACAAAGATGGCTCAAGAAAAGAAGCTCTAAATGATGTAGCTATGAGGCTGACTATATAGCGTACTTAATGTTGTAAGAAGAACTTCATAAATCTAATAGATAGACACATGTGGAAGAAAATTGACATATGGTATGTGGTATGTAAAAGAAGATTTAACATTTGTGGGCATTTTTTCTATACTCGAACATTACTTCTCACGATTATTTATAGTTAAATATGCGTACTACATGTAGCATGAATTAGGCATGCATATATTTGTCTGAAACCTGCATTTGTGGTAGGTGCCAGAAAAAAATGGAAATAATAGGTGCAACTCACCGTCCATGCACGGCAAGTTGCACCTACTATTTCCATTTTTCCTAGAACCTACCATAGATGCATGTTTAGACGAATATATGCATGATTTTCAAAGCAACAATCCGAGCGATTTTCGAATGCATGAATGAAGGGCAGACAACCCATCCTCTAGAAAACCACATGTACGTAACGGTGGCAAAAAAATAACCGAACACGCTAAAAAATTTGCGTAAACACCCATATGGAAGGTATCTTTGGTAGATTTTTTAACGCAAGATTCATAGCATTTTTCGAATGTGCAAGGAGAGTTATGTTGTTGGATATCATCGAATAATTTGCGTTAACACCCCTATGGAATAATTTTCTCACAATGCGATTTCACAGAACAATAATGTTTACAAATAAATGTAAATCGGTGTTCTTGTATTACAAAACTTAATACATTTCTTATATTACAAAACGGTTACAAATAAATGAAATATACTTTTCACAGTACGCATTCAAAGAACAATAATGTTGTAAGAAGAACTTCCATTACAATTGTGGCTGACAAAATGACTTTTGGTAGCCCCATTATGAGCAGTGCACGACCTCCTCATCTGCCTCAGAATCTGGATAGATAAAGCTCAACCGTATCCTCTTTACTAGACCAAAAGAGAGTACCAAACATGGCATATGCAGTTTTCTGACCCTTCATCACTTGAGAGAGTGATGTAAATCAAGTGTACAATTGGGCTGAAAATATGACTTATGCCTGCCCCATTTTGAGCACTGAACGTCCTCCTCATCTGCCTCAGAATCTGGAGAGATTCAGTAGGCTCTAATCCTCTACATAGAGTAAGTCAACATGGCATATACAATAGTCAAGGTAAAGCTGAACTGATGGATGCTCTGGGTTGGTCCATGTAATACACTTTAAGCCTTAACACCATGATCTACTTCGTGCGCATATAATGTTGAAAAGAGAACTTCGTCAATCAAACTAAGCTTCACCAACACATAAGACAACCACTATTTTGTTTAAATTTATTACGAGACAACAAAATTTATGCATGTACTTACTTATGTTTTATGCAATCGAACATCATGTTAGAAATATATTTATAGTAGAGCTTTTGACTCTAAACTCGCTTTGCATGTAAACCGAGTTACAAATATCGTGTATCATTGTAGTCTGAACCCTCCACCAAAAACTCTGAAGAATCTTTAGCCTGCAAAACATGTAGAGGGGATAACATGATAAGTGGAACTCGTTGTGCATATACGGTGAGTTCGGTTAAACTCGCAGTCCTTGCACGGTGAGTTTCACATATCATGTCATCCTCTATGAATGTTTTGCAGGCAAAAGATTCATCGAAATACCTATAAATATCAATTTTTACTAATGCTCTATTCCTGTCAAACCCACCATGTTAATATTTATTTTGAGCTACATTATTCCAAAGAGATAAACTTGTTATTCTCGTCAATTTCAAACGAACCAAGAATATCGTATGCACCATGGATTCAGACATGTTACACAAAGTTCTCCTTACACCATGATGTATCTCTATTCCTTATTTTTCTCAAAGGTATTGTGAAACTTAATGTTGTAAGGAAACTTTGTGCAATGAGTCCAAATCCATGGTTTTGATTTATTTAGAATTTATAAGTTTACCAAGCATGACAGAGCGGTGTATTTATAGACACAGGTGTAACACCCTAAATCGGGCTTAGAAAGGTTACCACTATCTAAGCTATAGATTAATTGAGTTATGTGCTAATTAAATTAAAGAAGAAAGAACATTAGCTAACAAATAACTAAATGACTAAAATTTTATAGCCAACAAGTTAGAGTGCCAAATTAAAAGGACAATCTTGAATATTAGGCAAAACTTATGCTTTGTACGGTGGAATTAAAATGGATAATGGACCTTACACATGTCCTTCTCCCCTTGAAACAATCGACCACTATAGGAGGAAGACTTCATCTTCCTCATTTGGCCATAGCCGAAATTTTGAGAGAGAAAGGAGGAGAGAAAGCTTCATAGACCATCTTCAATTCATGTCTCTTGATTGAGCTTTGATCAAATTAGCTTATGAGAAGGTAAAATGCTTGATTCCTCACTTCAATTACATGCTTGAATCTTGAATTTGTGATGTTCTTGTTGCCTAATTTGAATAGGATGATTGTTATGCATGTTAAGATGATGTTAGTAGACAAATTGCTAAAGAGAATGTGTATGGTTGCTGGAAATTGAGGATAGGGATCATAGTTGGAACTAGTTTTGATTAGGGACTGTTCTGCTAGTTGAAAATGTGTAAACATGCTTGATGGTATATGCTGCCCTGTTTTGATCACATTGTTAGATGAATTGAGACTTGAATAGAGTAAATAGCTTGCTGGAAAATGAATGCATATAATTGGATTAATTAAAGCTAGGTAATGGACTGCTCAAATGGTGAACTAGAGGTATGTTGTTGATCAAATTGAACATAGCACTATAATGCCCTGTTATAATCACATTGATAGGTGAATTAGACTGACCTAGACATGTAAGAACATGAAAATAAGTTGAACTACAATGTTAGAATCTTGTTTAGATGAATTATGAAGCTAGAAGCTCAACCTAGTGTAATCTGCCCAGAATACTCTGTTCTGGGCAGTAACTTTGAAAAAAACACCATAAATTTTAAAAATTGAATTTAAGGCTGAAATTTATATGGATAGTGCCTTAACATGTCTAAATTCATTAGGAGAAAACAGAACTGAATTCTGGATTGTAGAATGAATTGTAAAGAGGAAACATTAGAGACAGTGCAAACTGTCCAGTGTTGTAAATTGCCCTGTCTTTAAGTTAAAAATTGTATTATTTGGCAAAGAATTAAAATGCAAGGCCTATATGGTTAGAAAGAAAATTAAGTTAGCTTTCCAATAGTGTAAACTAATTGAAATTCTGACGTACGGAATGAAAGTTATGCATGTTTAAGTGAGCAGAGTACATGCTGCCTGGTAGCAGCAGTTTAGGTAATTGAACACAGTTTTGTGGCAGTTTTGTAAACTGTTTTGCAAATAGTTTTAGGACAGTTTAATTGCTACCCTGTTTTTCCTTAGTATGGAAAGTCGGTAGTTTGGTAATGTGCATTAAGGTGTGTATATGAATATGCTATTTGTCTTGTCTTGTATATGTGATGTATTAACCTTGTTGCAATGTTGAATGACTTTGTGATTACATGTTTTAATCTTGTTCTATCTATGTGGTTTATTAGAGCAAGGAGAGGACTTTGGAGAAGGATCTAAAGTTGAACATTCAAGGGAGAAGAAAAAGGGAATAGTCTTTCGAGACTAGCTAGCTTGGGGAGTATTGTGAGTGTAGTTTATTATAGAGTTAGGACTAGGTCCTAACTAAAGCAAGCATGTCTAAATTCTTGAATTGTTAATTGGACTTAATATGATCTTGACCTAATAAGGGAAGTATGAATTAAGATTATACATGAAACTTGACTACAACCTTGAAGTGTTGTATAAATAGAATGCTAGCATGTATATATGGTAACATTGATGCTTGTATGTATGACATGGAATTGTGACCAATTGCTTAAACCGAATGCTTGATGTGCTAGATTAAATGATGCAATGAACACTTGAAATGTTGAGCTATGGCTCTATTGGCCTAAGGGCTTAATGCATGTATAAACTTACCATGCAATTCTCGAAATGACTCTTGGAAAAGATAATGTTTGAAATGAACTTGTACACTTGAATGATACATGATCTTGAACTTGAAAAGATTAAAATCCTTAAATAAATGAATAAACAACCTTGGTTGCTAGCTGAATAGGTAGAAGGGCATGCCTTAGAGTCTAGAGCTCATTGTGTCAGGGTGGACAACGGTCCAGGGCTAAGGCCCCTAATTGGCGACAGACGAAGGGTACGTATGTGGTCTTTAGCGACAGTAGGAGAGGGTTGACCAAGACTACGGTACATCTTGTGGCGACAGTTGTTGGAGACTCGATTACCTAGACAAACTATGAACCAAGGATTGTGTTAAAAATAATATAGATAAGCTAATAAGTATGAATTGATTTACTAGATTACTTGTCATGTAAGCATGATTTGCTTGATTACTTGTCATGTAAGCATGATTTGCTTGATTACTTGTCATGTAAGTATGAATTGCTTGATTTCTTGTTATGTAAGCATGAATTATTGTCTTTTGCTTTTTATGTTAATCGAATGCTTTGCAATCCTTAGCTTGGATCATTCTTGTCTAATTGACACTTAACTTGATATAACAATTGGATAGAACTAGTTACTACCTCCCTAAGTACATTCTTGTACTTATCATTCTTGTTTTTATTCTTCCCAACTACAGGATAAAAGATTCGATTGTTGCTTGATCTTGAAGCCTAATTTCTTGAGCTCGATGCAAGACACAAGCATAGCTAAAGTATGGTTCATACTTGTTTTGTATTTCTCCTAGTTGGTGTCACCTAGACACATATATGTAGCTAGAACAAGACCATGCATCTTGTTTGTTTTGGGAGGACTGTATATATGCATGAACATGGCTACTTGATGTTTGAATACTTGTATATATATGTTCTTGAATGGGCCTACTATGTTATGAACTTGGTTGACAATGTGAAACAAGTTTGTATTGAACTCAAATTATATGTAATGTATAAGTAGTTGTTGTGCTTATATGAATATATATATATATGGAATGTTCAAATGATTGATCTAGCTTATATTGCCATTAGAATGCCTTGTGGAATGATATAGTCTTGTGTGAATATACCATGATGTAGGTGTTGTTATGTGTTTGTATGGTGAATGTCAAATGGTATAGTTGTTTGGAAACAAGTTACATGCAATAGTATGTTCAAATAATCATATTTAGTAAATTTAGGTATGAGATGTTATATGTATCAATCTAAGGAATAATGAAATGAAATGGAAGTATGTTTGCACACTTAGGCTATTTGAATTATTGTTGTATGATGATGTTAATTGAATTGTTTGGTAACCTATGATGTCTTGGAATCAAAACGTGAGATTGCTTACATGTTAAGTTATGAATGCTTGGTTGCTTGCTAGTTAAGTAACTCATCTAATAGGGATGAGTTAATCTATTCTTGCTTGTAATGTAATGTTCTTTCTGGGTAACGCTCCCGAGCCGGTTTTCTACTAACCCGGGGTAGGGGGTGTTACAACGGGCGACCGAAATAATCCAAACCAAATTGCAACGACATTAAAATAAGTGTAATGACGATATTTTGTTTAATATTTCTAAAGTTTACTATTTTTTCATTTACGATTACTATAAATACTTATCGTAAATAATGTGAAATTTAATTGCATAGTATTTAATAACTCCGTTGTATTTACTAATTTACGCATGCGATTTTTACTCTTCTACACTAAAATATGAGGAATTTTGAAACTCACCTTTCATGCTTGGTGGGTTTCATGCGATTTTTGTTAGTATAAAACCCACACTCCATTTGTGTCTATTTCACCAATAGATCCAACATTCTCCCCCCATGGCTAAGTTTTTCGCAACATTTTTTCTTGGTACTTATTTCGACTCAACAATCACCAGCAATATGTCACTCAACGATTTGTTGCAGTTGATATCAACCGAGGTTAGTAAACGTACAGACAAGAAAATTTCTTACTTGAAATGTAAAATCCCAACACCAATGCCCGCTGAACCCACTACATTCTGAGGCTTACCAAGGAAAGTGACCTACACAAGATGTTTGACCAACTCAATTCTAAAAGAGCTAAATACATCCACTTAAATGTTAAGTTCCATGAGGTCCATACTGGCAAAGGTAGTTCGTCTGCATTCAGAGAAGCTGCTCCGTCCTCAGTCACAACGACCACTGAACAAGCTCCAACTTCGTCGGATGTTGATGCAGCTGCTAATGCATTGCAGCTTTTTATGTACATGGGTAGAAAATAGAAACAACAACCGATTGAAGAACTCAACTTAACTTCAGACGTCTCTACTGACTATGATGACGCCGAGACAGACCCCGATTAACCTTCCACTGCTGAAATCATTGTAGTTTCATGTTTATGCGTTGGTTTTTCGTCTGTTGTTCGAAGTATGTGTTACGCTGCAGCCTACCTTGCTTTATGCTTTATTTCTTTGGAGCGTTTTTCAGTACACATCATCCTCAATTATCTTTTTTAGCTCGTTAAGGTAGGGAGATACAATTTACCTACTTATTCTAACAACATTGACCAACATTAACATACATATAAATAATTTACTGACCCAAATCGAACAAGATTCGGAATTGTCCATCTATGCTTCAACTATCATCAAAGTTTTTGTTTTGTAAATGGTATAAAAAAAATTTAAAATTGAACTCGTCATGCATACACGATGAGTTCCATATTTTCAAGTTACAACCGTCGTTAACCCAGTTGAAACTCGTTGTGCTCCTACGACAAGTTCAATTTAGGATTAGGTTAACCACCTGATTAAGATTTTAACTGTATATTTAAAGAAAATAGAACTTGTCGGGGTACTACGACGAGTTTGAATAAAAAATAATATTATTTTGAAATTCGCCATGCACGTACGGCGAGTTCACTGTAATAGTGCTAGTCCATGAAATTTAGAATTTTGGCTCCTACTTTGGTCAAAATAGGACCTAAGGGTCCTAGAAATGTCTTTAAGCCGTACCCCAACACCCCTACTCTAGAGATATGACATGCTTTATAACCCATTTAATGATGATTTAGTGTCTTTTCAATTTTGAAGTGAAAATTAAGCAACCATCATGTGATAGAAGCCATCGAATAAAATTTCGAGGTGACATAAGCTTCTTAATGGATCAAGCGTTGTCGAGTGTCGTCCGATCCTTTTGTCCACCCTTCCTTTTCCGTCTCTCTTGGCTCAAATTTTTACTCTCTCACTTTGCAGTAATTTCATCGATTTGGTTTGAACTTTTCACTAAGAACTCTTCTTTTCTGTGTTCATGACTCAATTATAGATGCTGACTTACAATAGATAAGAACTTTATTTTTTTTATTTTTTTCTTATTGTGGATTTGGCGTTTGTGCCAAGTGACAGAGTCTGCCTTCGACGGTCGCTCTTTTCGTCTCCTCTCTGACTCTAATGACTCTTTCAACTACACCCTGCTATCTTTGTGGCTTCTTAGGTGAGAAGAGTTTTGGTTCAAACGAGTATAGTAGTCTCTTCTTTGTTGTTATGTTTAAACTCGAACCTTAAAATACATGTCAGTCCTACCGACCGTCAAAGATTTCCCGCATGGTGGACCCAATGTTGGTCTAGATGTACTACGTCAATCCTCCACTTTTGAAGCCCCTTGTTTGAGTTTATTCATGTCTGGTTCTCCGACTACAATGCTTTTCCTTTGTTATGTTATGGCCTATATTGAGTTCCTTTTCTGTTGTATTGTTGATGTTTTTTGGAATGAAAAAAAAAATCTAACAAAAAATAAATAAAATTGAAAAATGAAAATAAAAACTTCATCAATTAAAAACGACAAGGAAATTGGACTCACACAAAAATAGAATTTCACGTCGTTAATCGAGTCTTAATTACGTAATAGTAGTTGATTTAGGGATTTAATATATATATAAGAACTCCACGTTTTATTTGCCTTGTACGAATTTATGGAGTTGAATAATGGAAGGAAATGAACCTGACAAGTAGTTTCAGTGGAAAAGCGGATGATGTTCATCCTAGGAAACATGAGTTCAAATCGTTTTTTGTACAAGGTGTGTGTATTGTCAAAAGGTTAAGAATATATATGAACATATACTACCTTAAAATTACCTTAAGACTATTATGAAAAATAATGGAAGGAAATGATAGTCATTTGAATATTCTATTTGAAATATTTGCATCACATTAAAATATGGTTTTATATTGGAATGGAGAAAAGAAAAATGAGCAAAGCATTTGATGACCATAGGCAATGAAATTTGGTGGGATGCATGGCCATGATCTATTGCTCGTGAATCAAATTGTCTTATTTTTAAAAAGAAATCTAGAGATGAAAATTGGATATGTGAGGTTGAAATGTAGATAGTGACTTTGAGGTTCTTATTTTAGGAATCTTGTCTGGTTTATATGATTTGGATTAAAATGATTGATTGAAGTTATTTTTTTCACATTTTTTATACAAAGGAAATTCATACTAATTTTAAAATAAAGAAAATTTGGTTTTCTTTGCAAAAATAAAAACTGCGTGTTAATAATTTTTTTATTAATATAAATTTATTTATTTTTAATAAGTAAAAAATAGAAATGCAATAAATAAAAATGCACATAGAAATAGTAAACACTAAATCACTGATAATATATATATATATATTTTTAATTAATAAAAAATAGAAATGCAATAAATCAAAATGCACATAGGAATAGTAAGCACTAAATCACTGATAATAAAAATGTGCTAAAATATCGCTATAAATTTGAAACCCGAGGACCATAAAACATATATTTAATTAATTAATCATCTCAACTCAACTACCAGGATTGCCCTCAGAAAAGTTAAACCCAAACCATCCATATAGGCTTTAATTAGTCCTTTTATTTTTTAAATCATTTTTGGTTAATAAATAGCCAAAATTTTAAAAATGGAACATTTTTTTTAAGAAAAATGAACTGCCCGCCCGCCCAGCCCAGAGAAAAAAATCGTTAAGGCAGGGGACCCTAAGAAAAAAGGCCACGAAAAAAATCGTTGGCGACAACTGTAATGACACCTAACGGTTAAGGCCAGCCAGCCACACTATCCCAACAAACGGGCAGCCAAGGAAATCACGTATATCTGTATCGTATTGATATATTTATATATCATTATTATACTTTAAATTTTTATTTTTATATAGCGTGTTATCTGGATTTTGATATTTTTATTTTTATGCATTATATTTGTATTTTGTACCATATTTTAATTATTTTTCGTATTGCGTAAAATCATTTGTAGATTCATACATGCTTATGATTGAACAAACGGTCATATCGGGCAGCCTGCCCGTAACCCCTCTAAAGTTTGTTCTTGCCCCCATCGTCTATATAAAATCTCATTTTGTGCACTCTCCAACTTGCCTATTCTCCATTTGTTCAGACTTTCTTTCTCCTTTCTCTGTCTTCACATCTTCAACCTCACTTTCTTTGCCAAGATAACATCACCAATGGAGGCATTGAGGATGAGTTTATTTTGGGCCGTGGTGATTGTTTTGGTGGCCGTTTTTACCGTCCAAAATGTCGCAGCAGCTGATGCTCCGGCCCCTAGTCCGACCTCGGATGCCACAACTTTCGTACCGGCGGCGTTTGCTTCCCTCGTTGCTCTTTCATTTGGACTTCTTTTTTAAAGCGGTGGTTTTTGATGAGCTACATTATTATATATTTTTATGTTTTTTCTTTTTTTTTTACTTTTTTCGGTTCCACTTGTGACTACTATTCCTTGTATGCATACTTTTCTTGTGTAGTAGTTTTAATGTGTAATCGATGATTATCCAAAAAAAAATGTGTAATTGATGAGATTTATTTCTTAGTGACCTAATAAATTATTTGTTTCTATGGTTAAATTATTTTTCTTTCTTTTAGTTTTTTTAATGTGATGATTTGCTCTTTAATGTTATCCTCGATTTTTTTCGAAACTTTTGATATCAAATTTATTGGTTAATGGATCGAATTACGGTAAAGATTTATATTCTAGAAAATTTTTTAATTTAATTTATTTCATTCACATTATCAGAATTTGAACTCATTAACAATCTTTGATTTTCTCCCAAAAAATTTTGGTCAGTATAAAAAATATGCAACTCGTTACGAAGAATATAATGCGTAATTGTAAATCTAATTATGTCGCATTTGTTACTTTATTTTCGTTTTTATCGTGTATATGAAATTTATTTTCCATGAAAAAGAGATGCATATTTTTATTCTCACTTATGTTTAAACATCATAGTAAAAATGTCATTATTATTTTAGTAATTATATTTATTTTTTATTGATAAAGTATAATTACATCTTAAATTTTTATATTATTTGGTAGTATAAACTGTAATTACACAGTTACATGACTAAATTTAAAAATAATATCAATTAGTATTTAAAAAATATATTAATTAGATCTATCAAAAATAACATTAATTATAAAATTAAAAAGTGTAATTGTACCAAATCTCAGCTCCTCCCATAAGAATTTAAAGTGTAATTTAAGACCTCCAGATTCAATTCAGTGATACCTACAAATTATAATGGTTGTCCAAACACACAACAACTGTATAATTACATGTAACTATTTTTTTATAAATCTTAATTTTAATCTTAATCTTACATAGAAATAGAGGAAGATTACTCTAGAAAAAAAGAAGGTATTCCTAGTGAGTTTATAACTCAGGACCTAAGTGTAATTTATAACTCATGGCCAACGCCAAATATACTTGCTTTACATGTACTTCTAAATTCAATTATTATGTGACTTTTCAAACACGTTCTTCTAAATAACTTTAGTAAAATGTTAATTGATTTCTTCTTAGGTATCATTTAATGATATGCACTTCTATTTGTGTTGTGTTTATATTATTTTTCATATCATACTCATATAATTAAAATATTATTGTCTTATTTGGCAATTAGTGGATAATTGACAACAGATAACGGATTATATTAACTGATAGCGGTTAGCTGATTATATTAGTTGATTTGACTAGCGGATTACATTAGCTGATTGTATAAAAGTGTTTGAGAAAATTAACTGATAGTCGATAGTTGTTTGATTATTTGAACGAGCAAAATGACATGTAAGGATATGATTATATTTGATACTTGTTTGAATAATTAATTAGTTATTAACATTTTGTATATGTTAATTTTAATTAGATTATAAAAATTAATTTTAATTAGATTATAAAAATTATTTTTAATATCATTACTAAGCATATATATGAGGAAGTACATATTAAATTTTTATTTGTAAAATTATATTTTTAATATAATTTTACTAATTATTAAATTTAGATGTATATTAATTTCTTATCTATGAAATTATATTTTGAACATATTTTTATTAATTATTAAATTTATATACATTTATTAATTTATATATTAATTTTTTACCTAAAAGAATATGAAAGAACAAAGATGAATAGTTTGGCCAACGCTAAATATATTTGCTTTACATGTACTTACTTCTAAATTCAATTATTATGTGACTTTTCAAACACGTTCTTCTAAATAACTTTAGTTAAAATGTTAATTGATTTCTTCTTAGGTATCATTTAATGATATGCACTTTTATTTATGTTGTGTTTATATTATTTTTTTATATCATACTCATATATAATTAAAATATTATTATCATGTTTGGCAATTAGCGGATTATATTAGCTGATTTGATTAGCGGATTACATTAGCTGATTGTATAAAAGTGTTTGAGAAAATTAATTGATAACCGATAACTGTTTGATTATTTGAACAAGCAAAATAACATATAAGGACATAATTATATTTGATACTTGTTTGGATAATTAATTAGTTATTAACATTTTGTATCTATTAATTTTAATTAGATTATAAAAAATATTTTTTAATATCATTACTAAGCATATATGAGAAGTACATATTAATTTTTTATTTGTAAAATTATCTTTTTAATATAATTTTACTAATTATTAAATTTAAATGTATATATTAATTTCTTATCTATGAAATTATATTTTGAATATACTTTTATTAATTATTAAATTTATATGCATTTTTTTTATTAAAAGGGGGAATTATTATCACGTGCCTCATTAAAAAATCTCCCTAAAACCTAATGAAAAAAAAGAGTGTACATGATAATAATAAAAAGAGTTCAAACGAAAACACCAGACAAAACAATCAATCAAAATAAAACTAAACGAAACAAGCAACACATAGCAACCCACACTAACCATCGCCCATACAATTTATACGCATTTATTAATTTATTTATTAATTTTTTATTTATAAAATTATTTTTTTATGTAGCACCTTTGTTCAACGTCTTTGGCTAGACGTGACTCCCTACCATTTCATATTGTGGAAAGCTAGAAGATGTTCTTCGGGAGGTTTGTCTTTGATCGATTTAGACACTTCTTCTTTCCATGGTGGATGCCAGAAAGCTTTGTCGGGAGGTTGAACATCGGTTGGATTGATTCTTAGATCCAGTTGGTTTTTTTTCTTTAGATGACTTAGAGGTGCCCTTGACTTCAGAGAATGTCTCAAGCATTTCTCTTTCTTATTCATCATTCCTTATCTTTGCAAACCTTTGATGGAAGGGAGATGGGATCACTATTGATTGGATGACTTTTTGTGCACCATCTTCTTCCTTCTCAGGCTTTTGCTGCGTTTTTTCATTTTTTCGGGAAATGAAGTTTGCCAAAAAAAATCGGTTTGCTAGCCTTTTCCTCTCCTTTTATTGGCTTTTTGGGTGATTCTTGCAAATTCTTTCTACTTCTCAAAGTAATAGCACTCACATTTTCTTTACGATTTACAATAGTTTGTGAGGGTAACTTACCTTGATATTTGGATTGACTAAGAGATGAGGTGATTTGACTTACCTGGGTATCGATATTTTTAATAATTCACCTTGTCTCTTGTTGAAATTGTTCAAAGTTGTGGGTAAGCTTGTACACCATATTTTCCAAAGGACATTTTGTCGATGATGATTGTTGCGGCTCACAGAAAGTACCTTGTTGTTTTGGACATGACATGTTGTCATAACTCAAATTAGGATGATTTCTCCACACCGGATTGTAAGTGTTTGAGTATGAATTGTACTTTATTTGACCATAAAATCCTCCAAAGGTGTTTTCGGCTTCAGTAGTGTCCTCTTGGAGTGTGGGACACATGTCGGTAGGATGTCTAGTTCTTGTGCAAACACCACAAGCTTTAACTTGATGTGTATTGCCTATAGACAGTTTTTGAACAAGAGAGGTAACTGTAGAAAGCTGATTATGAATGTTGGAAATACTTACCTCATTTGCTTGTTTAGAGACGTGCTTTGAATTGAGCCAAATTGTTGACAATTGGCTGCCATGACATTGATCAATTCTTTAACTTCTGTAGGAGTTTTGTTTAATATGGATCCCCACTTGCTGCATCTAACATTTGTCTCTCTATATGTAGAAACCTTCGTAAAAGTATTGGATGAGAAGTTGATCCGATATCCCTTGTTGTGGACAGCTGGCACAAAGTTGCTTGAATATTTCCTAGTAGTCTTGCAATGACTCTGAGTATCTTTGTTAAATTTCACATATCTCTCTTCTAATATTGGTAGCTCTTGAAGCTGGAAAGTACTTCTCAAGAAAGAGTCTCGCCATGTCTGTCCATGTCTCAACTGATCCGGATGATATGTAGAATAACCAATCCTTTGCGTTGTTGGCCAAGGAGAATGGGAATGCTCGCAAAATTATTTGATCAATTGTGACTCCTTGCGGTTTCATTTTCGAGTATACTATATGGAATTCCTTCAAAAGCTTATGAGGGTTCGGTAGCGATGTCCCCTATTGCTAAAAAATAGGTTTTCGAAGTGTTTGTGGTTTTTTCGGATATAAAAATATTTATTCCATGGGGTTTTAAAAACCGCGTTTTATTTAGAAATTGGAGTCGCCACCGACCACTTAGGTAGGCCGGACACCATAAAACCAGAGATTTGAAAACTATTGGGTTCAAGAGTCGGTTACGGATGGGGAAGGATTAGCACCCCCACACCGCCCAAAATTGGTACTTTAATAATTATCGCTTTATTAATGTTAGATTTTTCGGATTAAAGTGATGATCAATTTAAAATTTGATTATAAGTGCGAGTAGATTTTAAAGGTCCCGTTATCCGAGAGTAAACGCCCAACCACTATCACTACGCCTGATACTAGCCCCGTTTACGCTCGGATAAAAGGGCACCACATTGACATTATATATTCCATTATGCAAACTTAGTGAGCAAAATGTAAAACATGGCAAATAATTTAAATACAATACAAATAAATATTAACATAATAGAATACTAATAAAATACTAATCTAAAACATACATACATAAATATTAATCTTACTCATAAATAAAAACAAATTTAACATAAATAAAATGCTAACATTCATAAATATTAATTTAAAACACAAATAAATATTAATCTAACACATAAATAAAAACGAATCTAACATAAATAAAATATTAATATAAAACAAATTTAAAACATATTAAATACTAACCTAAAACATAAACATACAAACTAAAAAATAGGAATACAATTTTAAAATAACTAATACTTCATTAAATTATAAAAATTACAGCACAAATAAAAAGAGAAGAAAATATACCTAACTAAGAGCTCGAATGACGAACCCCGACTGAACCCCACTGAGATCTACCACGACCTCTCCAAAAATATTAACTAGATCGGATCCAAAATAGGACCCCGATCGAATGTTGGATCGAACCAACTGGGGCCGAGGGCACTGCCCCCAACCCGGCCAGCCTTGCGGCCGGTCTAGCTCCCAATTGGGGAGCCAATTTCATGGCAATTTTATGGCCATTTTTTGCAATTTGGCGTGTGTTTGTGGCTCCCCCCCATGCCTTGTATTTATAGGCAAAGGGGTGGGTAGTTTGGGTGACGTGGAGCATGCTGTTCCACGCAGTTTCTTTCTCTTTTTTTTAATAATTTATTATTATTATTTTTTGATTTTTCATTAATTTTATATTAATAATAATATTATTAAAATAATACTAATAACACTAAAACCCGGTCAAAAATGAGTGATTACAGTTGCCCCTCTTTGCTTGTTCTTGTGAAACGAGGACAAAGCAAAGATCAAAAGCACTCATTTTTGACCTACTTCCTCGTCTTTGGCTTCGGAATCACGTGTTCTTCTGGAACTCTCCGCTCTTCCTTAGCTGAATCTTCAAGCTTGTAAGTTCTTCCTATATAGAACTTCTTCACCTTATGATCTTGGAACTATAGGTCCTTATAGAACCTTTCATTTTGAAGTCTTGAGTTACGAGTCCCTCCTATATAGAACTTTTCACTCTGAGATGGTAAAGCTTGGAGTCCTTCCTATATAGAACTTTTCACCTTCAACGCTGGTTTCTCCTATATAAAACCTTTTGCGCCACTGATGGATTCTTCCGACTGGGAGTTCCTCCTGTATAGAACTGCTAGTCTTCAAACCCTATATAGAACTTTTAGCTTCTGAAATCTCGGAGCTACAGGTTCTTCCTATATAGAACCTTTCACTCTAAGACAGTAAAGCTCAGAGCCCTTCCTATATAGGACTCTTCGCCTTCAACACAACGGGTTTTCCCTATATAAAACCTTATGTGTCATGGGTGAATTCCTTCGGTTGTGAGTTATTCCTATATAAAACTGCTAGTCTTCACCCTGGAGCTGCAAGCCCTTCCTATATAAAACTTTCAGCTCCTAAAGCCTCGGAGCGACGGATTCTTCCTACATAGAACCTCTTGCTACGGGAGCTTGAAAATATAGGCCCTTCCTATATAGAACCTTTATCTTCAAATTTCTCTTTTCTTTTTTTCTTTTTTTCTTTTTTCTTTTTTCTTTTTTCTCTTTCCTCTTTTTCTTTTTCTCTCTTTTTCATTTTTCTCTTCTCTTTTTTCTATCACATTTTCATTCTCTTTTTTTTCTTTTTTTACAAGGCTGTTGATATCTTTGGACTTACGCTACTAAGGCTGCCGATTTTTCTGGACTCACGCTACTAAGGCTGCTGTATCATGCCCGAAGGACTTACTGATGGCCCGAAGGACTTATCACCATGCTCGAAAGACTTACTTATGACCCGAAGGATTTAACATCTGGGCCTCACGCTGCTATGGCTACCGATTTTTCTGGACTCACACTCCTAAGGCCACCAAAATCTTTCTTCAAATTTTGGGATTCATGCCAAAAATGGCTACCGACCTTTCTTCTGATTTGGGGATTCAAGCCGAAAATGGCTACCGATCTTTCTGGACTCACGCTGCTGAGGCTGCTGTAATCTTTCTTCAATTTGGGGATTCATGCCGAAAATGGCTACCGATCTTTCTTCAAATTTGGGGACTCACGCCGAAAATGACTACCAATCTTCTAGGACTCACGCTGCTATAGCTGCTGAAATTTTTCTTCAATTTGGGGATTCACGCCGAAAATGGCTACCGATCTTTCTTCAAATTTGGGGACTCACGCAGAAAATGGTTGCCAAACTTTCTTTGAATTTGGGGACTCACACCAAAAATGGTAGCCGATCTTCTAGGACTCATGCTGCTATAGCTGCTGAAATCTTTCTTCAATTTGGGGATTCACACCGAAAATGGCTATCAATTTTTCTTCAAATTTGGGGACTCACGCCGAAAATGGCTGCCAATCTTTCTTCAAATTTGGGGACTCACGCCAAAAATGGCTGCCAAAATTTTTTCAAATTTAGGGACTCACGCCGAAAATGGCCGCCAATCTTCTAGGACTTACGCTGCTATAGCTGTCGAATTTTTTCTTCAATTTGGGGATTCACGCCGAAAATGGCTACCGATCTTTCTTCAAATTTGGGGACTCATGCCGAAAATGGCTGCCAAACTTTCTTTCTTTAATGAAATCCACTTCTTAATACTCTTTGATAATTCTGCAAGTACCTGTCCAAAACAAGCAAAAATTGACATGCCCCTATCTATATGATGCATGCAATGTAATGATTTCTCTCTCTTATTTTTCTTTTTTCTCTCTTCTCATTCTCTTTTTCTTTTCTTCTTTTTTCTTTTTCCTTCAATTTCTTCTTTTTTTTTCTTTTTCTTTTTCTTTTCTTTTTTCTTCTCCCTCTCTTTCTTTCTCTTTTTTCTTTCAGCCCCTTTTTCGTTCTAAAGTCTTACACCCTGAAATGTCGCTCCTCAGATTTCTTCATCTCTTTACTTCTTCACTATATGCTCTTAAATCCTCATTTGAACATGCTTTTAAACCTTTTGTGCGGAAGGATTTTCTTGTTTTCGGGGTTATCACTCGTCTTCATAAATGATCTTCTGGTTCTTATATTATTCTTATAAGAACCCTTGTCATCTTCTTCACTTGGCGTTGCCCCATTCAACCACGGGCTCCACTGCTTTGAATTTTCTGACCCATCATACAGAGCCTTGATCTATTTCTAGTCACCAAGGTGAGCCAAAATGCTTCCATCCCTTGAGCTCATCCTTGATCTTCTCGTAGCATTTCGACGGGAACTAACTCTCGGTCCCTATGTTTTAAATCTCATCATCATTTATTTTTAAAATAATGCAAACGACAATTTGCTTGCGTATATTTCAAAAAATAATGATTGTTTGAAAAGATAACAGTTATTTTGAAAATCACAACTTGGAGGGGATACCAAACATTTTGAAAACATTGTTTGGAACAAATGTTAAACATCTTTTTCTTTTCTTCTTCTTTTTTTAAGGACCAAACATTTTTTTTAAAAATAATGTTTGGAGAATGGTAAACAAAATTTGAAGTATATTGCCAAACATTTTAAAAACTAATGTTTGGGGGAAATGGTAAACATCAAAACTTTGGGAGAAAATGTCAAACCTCTTAAAACATGTTTGCCCCCGAAATATCAAACACCATAGCACATCTGCTTCAAGTTGCCAGAGAACAACTCTAATGAAGCGCATATTTAGAAGATCTTGACCATTGTGGAGATATATGCCAATGTATAGTTTCTTCTGGTCTAATATGCTTTTGGGAGGAACAACCCTACCTAGTTTCTACCCCGTTTAAGGTGGCTCTCTTAAGCTCACTATCTCACCATGCCCCATCCTTCCCTCATTTGGTGTGCCGACCAAGCACTTCGAAGTTTGACGTTCCTTAAAGCAAAGTTAACCCTTATAGGCAGAATGAAATCTGAAGACATTCTCATTCAACTTGGATATCTATGGATGACCAGAATAGTCTTTGGGGCTTGTAATGTAGGCCTTTGGTTTATGGTTAAGTGAAACAATATTTCTGTACTTGTGTAACTTGGATATGCCCATTATTCCTTCCTTTTTTTGGATAACTCTAGACTGCCCGTTTTTGGGTTTTCACCCTAGAGTTCATTTCCTTTCTTTTTACTGTAGGCTGCCTTGCATTCTGGCTATATACTCTGTTCAATAATGTTTGATCCTTCAATACTCCTCGAAACTGAGATTTCTTGAATGAAGGACTATGAATACATTTTTGGGAATTCTTGTGATTGGCACGCCCAGATGAAATATTATTCTTTCTTTCTTCTTTTCTCTTTTTTCTTTTCTTCTTTTTCACTTTTTCTCTTGGATCGCTCTAGACTGCCCATTTTTAGGTTTTCACCCTAGAGGTCAATTCCTTCTTCTGTACCTTCAGATCAGTGTATTTTGGTTGGATATTGATGCCAGCAGGCTCAGGCAGACTACTCTTTTTCTTCATTTTCAGGATCACTCTAGACTGCCCATTTTTGGGTTTTCACCCTAGAGGTCATTTCCTTTTTCGAAATTGGCAATCTTCGGGCCGACTTGTCTTGACTTGGCTTCAATTCGATCTTCTATACTAATTTTCAAAACTGATATTTACTTGAAATGTGGATTCCTTGTGTCTCTTGCTCATAGTTGAAGTCTCGTTCTTGTATTGTTTGATATGTGTGTGAAGCATATACAATATTCTTTCTTTCTTTTTCTTTCTTTCTTTTTTTTCTCTATCTCTTTATTCTTTTTCTTTTCTTCTCCTTTTTGTTTTGTTTTGTTTTTTGTTTTAGATTGCCCATTTTGGGTTTTTAGCCTTGAATCTCTTTCTTCTTATTCGAGTCTATAAATGTATACTCGAATCAACACGTATCTATACTGGTATTGATGATATATTCTGCTCGAAGTTACTTGCCTCTCTGCAGCTCTTCTGATATTTACTCGATCTGGATTGCTTCGGCCTTCTGATTACCATTTCTCTTCTTTTCTTTGGTTTTTTGTTTGGACATATCCTTGTTTTCAACCACTTTCTTCTGATGATTTTTCGATCTTCGTATCCAATCTGTCTGGACTCATCTCTGTCTTCTGGTAAAGTAAAAGAATATCATTCGTTGTCAAATTCACAGATGTCCTGAGAATGCCTTCAGGGGTAGAGGTTTAGGGTCAACTTTCGTTTCAAGGATCTTAAACGACAAGTGCTTGAGAAGATAAATTCTTAAAATGGGAACTGCCCATTGTCTAAACACTCGCTTTGTTCCTCTGTTGGCATAAGTAAACTAGCAGATACTCACATTTACAGTATCCCCACAACATTCAATCTCTTGTAAATATATGCAACTTAGAGTTGATGTTTGGATCTGAAGCAAATGTACTGTTGCATTCAAAATTTGAGGACCTGGTATAGAAATGATATATACGTATGTCCTTTCAAAAATGCATGTATATGCATATGGGAAAACTACCCCATAAAAATAAAATGTTTTAAAGAATCAAGAATGTAAAAATGCTTTCTAAATGGAAATGTGATTTTTAATTCTAAAAAATATATGTTTGAGAGTTTTTTTTCAAAGCATTGACAACTTCTTTGCGAACTGATGGGAAAACCATAGGGACCTTCGGACTGCCTCCCGAGTACTAACTCATTCTGGTCCTTTGTAGTGCAGGCTTGCCTCTCCTCATGTTTTCCACTGCTGGATCAACTCTCTCATCATGACTTCCTCGTCAACCAGCTTCTTGATTTTTTTCTATTAACGACCCCAAATTTCTTAGTGTCATGCCCCGGCGCCTCAATGTAGAACTCACATATACCTTGACCAAATGAGGCCATATGTCTGAGATGGAATACTCCGAATATCTCTAAATATGTACTTGTTCGAGGAATTTTTCTCGGTGATTCGGAGGAATCTGCCTGTCTTATTCTCTTACGATCACGAGAACCTTTGAAAGTGGTACCCATTTATCTCTTTCTGCTCCTAGGCATGTATTGGCTGTTAAACTTAGGTCCCAGAGTGCATGTTCGATTCTCTCTCCGACTGTCATGAAGTCCTCAAAGCTGACATTCATTTTCCCGAGCACCTTATCAAAGAAGAAATAAAAAATGTGGCATGGAAGTCAATCTCCTCTTCATCTACGAGAGGCTGCACCTGGGTCGCTAAACACAGACACCTCAAAGCACATTCCTTGAAGCTTTCATCAGGTTTTATCTTCGTACCCTGGAGATACTGACGACTTGGTGCTGGGTCCAAAGTATATCATATCACGGTAGGTCCTGCTAGACTGTCGGGGAAGTAGTGGATCGACAATTTTTCAATGCAGCCCTCCATCTTTTTGCAGAATATGGTCGAGTGAATCTTGGGGCATCTTGTTCCGTTATCATGCGCAAATCTGGGAATCTTTGGGATTTGGAGGAACGACCAAACCAGGGTTCAAACAGAGTTTTCTTGCATCGAAGGCATCAAACTTCTTATTTTTTCTTTTTTCCTCTCGAGCCCATCTTTTAACTACTTGAATTTTGATTTTTTAGTGTCTTCAATTCTTTTATCCATGATAAAACCCTAATTGGTTTTTGAATTACTCGTAAAATTTATGCAAGGTAATAATAATGCAAGATAATGATAATGTCATGTAAAACATGCCAGGATCGTGCAAAGCAATGCAATGCAATCCTAAAATATAAACATGAATGCAATAAGGTATTGATTCCAAAAGTGATCCCCATAGAACGACGTTTATTGAGGCCAAAAGGTTTCATTATATGAGATATTAGATATTTACAGTTACTGATAAGCTTCAGTGCCTACTTTCTTAACTTCATCCAGTAGTCTGGTCAGCTTGCCTTTGTAGTCCAACACTTAGTCCATGTTCTGACAAAGCCTGCCACCTTGTTGAGCCGCCTTACCTGCTCGAGTAATATCGATCTTCGGGTCTTCATCTATCCCCTACTTAGTCTTTCATAGCTTGGAAGTTGCCTTTTTCCAACTGAAGAGTGTTGGATTGTCATTGCTCTATCGTAAACTTGTTTCCATAACTCTTGTTAATGGATAAGTTATTATGTAGCTCATCTCTGGAGACTGTCGTACCTATTCCCAATTTCCTCAAACTTATCTGATAACAACCTGACTTGATTCTCGCTTGACTAGTTTCTCTTATTCCAATATTCTGAGTTGTCCTTCAACTGGACAACACCGTTCATCTATTCTTTAAAGGTGACCCAATCTGATATTTTTAAACACTCAGTAAAGCTTCTGGTGATCATTCTGCAAATTTAATTTTATCCAAGTTATCTCTCTCTTATCTGAGCTGGCTGAACTCGAAAGAATATACCTCTCCTGGGATGCCCCTATCTCCGATCTTCAAATTTAACTCGCTTGAGTGACCCATTTCGGCATTACTCAAACTTTGTCCTGGATATCGATTCTTCCTCGACTTTGCCCCTCGGGTGATTTTTAGCTTAGTATAGAATTGGGGAACTCCGTCTTTGAAACCTAAAATTCTCATCGCGATAAGATCTTGAACTCGTTATTTAGGGCCCCGCAATCCTCAATATGGTGACCCAAACTTCCTAAACGGTAACTGCCTCTAGCACGTGTGTCGTAAACTCTCGGATAAGACGGTCTCTTCGCTAGAGACTTTACTGAGGTAATAAGGCTCTTCTCGATTAATATTAGGAGTAGTTCGGTGTACCTCATAGGAATCGAGATGTACTTCTTTTCATTACTTACTTCTTGGGTTTCTTCTAGACCGAGCTCTACCTTTTTGAAAGCCCAACTCAGACATACCTTCCGCCTGTTTATTGATGCGGATCACAAAAGGGTTCAATTTGTCGTATTTAGCTGGCTTAGAGGTAGAATTTTGAATATCTCACTTTCTATTCTGATTCGTAATCGGTTCTTCTTTTGATTCGATAGATCGCTTACCTTTCGTCAGAGTATTCATCTGATTCATCAATTCTTCCCTCTGCTTCTTTCAACTCTTGCACTTTACTTTGCTCAATACCAGTACCGTGTCTCCTTACTGTTTCTGACCTGAAGTCTTCATATGGTTCCTCTTCTATTGTCTTCGATCTTGTTCTGGGACAAAACCCTAGATCCGTGCGCTCTAATATCTAACCAGACGACCCTTTGCTAATTATGAACGATTTCTGAGATTTGAGAAACCACTTCGGGAATCAATACCCTATAAATGCGAGAATGCATGCAAATGCGGTGTTGATTCTCGAACAGTCTTTGAAAAACTTTCAATAGAGAAAAATGTATGTTTGCAAGAAATTAATAATGAATTACAGGTAACAGTTGAATTTATTCTGGAGACCTTGACTTCGGGAAGCAAAACCTGTGCTCCACGTCTCGACGTCGTCTTCAGGATGATAGATGACTTCGTCTTCTCCTCTTATTCTATTCTATGGACTTGTGACGTCATGATCTTTATTTTTGTGGCTTCTGAAAAGGACATCAGACAATATATTTTCTTCTGTAGATCTGGGTACGTCTAAACAGGGATGGATTCTATCGATCATAGGGGAGTACTTTAAAACTTTTTGGGGTTTAAATTAAAATTTTCAAGGATCATTTGGTTTAAAAATTCCCCCTTTTTATTATAAAAAAGTTTTAACTTACTTAAAAAATGAAACTTTTAGGTTTCTTTTTGTTATTATTATTATTCTGAAAGTTTTATGAGGGAAGAAGTTTCAAAGCAAAATAATAATATTTTCAATTTTTTTAAATAAGTTAAATTAAAATCTGAGATTTTTTAAAAAATGGTCAAATGTGAAGATTTAAAATTGGGGTTCTGCGGCCCTGACTGAATCTTCTGCGTCGCACGTGCCTTACTATCGTACCGTCTTCTTTCGCGATTGGTCTTTGCTCGGCCTAACTTGATACTGTATTATTATCGTTTCTGGCAAAGCGGACTTTTTCTATTTTGAAAGCCTTTTAATGAACTGTTCTTGAATCAACACTATGTCATGATATGCAACATGAATGCAAATAAAGACGTTGATTCCACTGGTAATCACCCTTTCGAACGACTTTCATGGGAACTAAAGGGTCCAGATTACAAAAAGGTCCATATTACAAAAGGAGTCCCTATTACAAAAATAGTCCATATTACAAAAAGTCTTAATTACAAAACAAAGTTCTACACATAAGCCCTAGCTCTACCTCTTAGCTCCTCAATAGCTCTGAGCAACTTGATAAACCTTGGTGCTTCTTTCATGTCCAGGGTTACAAAAGGTCGGAGAGTCGCAGCTTCGGTAGCTAAGTCATTCACACGCCTTGCAACTCGTCGTATGTCCACCATCAGGGTCTCGTGTGTATACTTTGGCACTACACGCTCGCTCGGCAAATTGTTACTTCGGATCTATTGAGTAATCTCTGACCGATGTCGCGCGACTCAATCGATGCCGTCCTTCCTAAGACACCTTTTTTCCATGATGAAAGATTTTCTAATCGCAAACCACTTGAATCAACGCCTCTATGTAATGTGGATACAATGATAATGCAACAAAAGTTTGTGTAAAATAAAAAAAAAACACAAAAAAATGAGTTAGTACCGGATAAAAATAATAAATACATAAATAAAAGGACAAATTAAATAAGGTAAACAAACAAAAAAAAAACCCTATTTATCCCGTCTAAAACACCTAAGGTTATCCGCATGGCTCTAAAGGGGTGGGTTTCTATATGTTCTCTACATGCAGTGTTGGTGCTAGGAGGTACCCGAATTGTCCTTGCTGTCCTCTACTAAGAGTAGCAAGGCCCCCGATCATCACCCATTATAGGCTCCTTTCAACCGGGTTCAATTCAGGGGGACCCATTCGCTTATGCCCGTACGAAGGAACGATATCCTTACGAAAGCATAAGGTACTTGAGCCCCGAAGGTACTTGCTAGGCCCATACGGGAGAACGATATCTCCACGAAAGCATTAGCGTTTTCCCCCACTTAAAAAATGGGTTTATATGCCATATTTTAAATGCGTTAAAATAAACGCGCAATTATAACCGAATGTTAATTTAATAGTCACTTTAACCCGGAATTTCTAATATTAATAAAGCAGTAATTATTTTAAAAAGCTTGACTCTCTTCTTGTTTTCGAAAAACAAAAAATTGTCCCCAGCGGAGTCGCCATCTGTAGCGATGTCCCCTATCGCTAAAAAACAGGTTTTCGAAGTGTTTGTGGTTTTTCGGATATAAAAATATTTATTCCATGGGGTTTTAAAAACTGCGTTTTATTTAGAAATTGGAGTCGCCACCGGCCACTTAGGTAGGCCGGACACCATAAAACCAGAGATTTAAAAACTATTGGGTTCGGGAGTCGGTTACGAATGGGGAAGGATTAGCACCCCCACACCGCCCAAAATTGGTACTTTAATAATTACCGCTTTATTAATGTTAGATTTTCCAGATTAAAGTGACGATCAATTTAAAATTTGATTATAAGTGCGAGTAGATTTTAAAGGCCCCGTTATCCGAGAGTAAACGCCCAACCACTATCACTACGCCTGATACTGGCCTCGTTTACGCTCGGATAAAAGGGCACCACAATGACATTATATATTCCATTATGCAAACTTAGTGAGCAAAATGTAAAACATGGCAAATAATTTAAATACAATACAAATAAATATTAACATAATAGAATACTAATAAAATACTAATCTAAAACATACATACATAAATATTAATCTTACTCATAAATAAAAACAAATTTAACATAAATAAAATGCTAACATTCATAAACATTAATTTAAAACACAAATAAATATCAATCTAACACATAAATAAAAGCGAATATAACATAAATAAAATGTTAATATAAAACATAAATTTAAAACATATTAAATAATAATCTAAAACATAAACATACAAACTAAAAAATAGGAATACAATTTTAAAATAACTAATACTTCATTAAATTATAAAAATTACAACACAAATAAAAAGGGAAGAAAATATACCTAACTAAGAGCTCGAACGACGAACCCCGACTGAACCCCACTGAGATCTACCATAACCTCTCCAAAAATATTAACTAGATCGGATCCAAAATAGGACCTCGATCGAATGTTAGATCGAACCAACTGGGGCCGAGGGCACTGCCCCAACCCGGCCAACTCCCAATTAGGGAGCCAATTTCATGGCAATTTTATGGCCATTTTTTGCAATTTGGCGTGTGTTTGTGGCTGCCCCCTTGCCTTGTATTTATAGGCAAAGGGGTGGGTAGTTTGGGTGACGTGGAGCATGCTGCTCCACGCAGTTTCTTTCTCTTTTTTTAATATATTTATTATTATTATTTTTTGATTTTTCATTAATTTTATATTAATAATATTATTATTAAATAATACTAATAACACTAAAACCTGGTTAAAAATGAGTGATTACAGGTTCTCATTCTCAAGTCCTCAAAATTTTGGAACAATATTGTAACACCACCTTCCCGGTCTGGTAGGAAACCAAGTCGGAAAGCGTTAACAAAGAACAGTTTGGCGAACAGTGCGATATTTTCACACAAAATTCAATGCACGACAATGTGATGCAATACTATGTCGATATATACAAGCAATGATTTATTATGGGACTACTGTAATCAATTTAGGGCCAATTTCAAACTTTTATGAACTTTAGGGACTAATTTGTAAATTCAGAGAATTAGGGATCCTTTAATGAAATCATCCATATCGCAATGAAAATCAATTCATAGCCAATAAGCTTACAAGTTTTCATGTCATTTCGATATCAATTACTTCCTCAATTTAACTATACAATGTTTAGTGACTAATACGCAATGTTTCAACTAGATCTAATTAACTTATAACTGATTTACCCGTATCGGTACTCGTAGGGCCGTATCAATACGCCTGTTTCATGACCGTTAAAACGGTTAAGAATCAATAAGCCTGTACCGATACAATGCTTGCCCGTATCGGTATGTGAGACATGATTTATAATTTATCTAGTTTTGATGTCCAAGGTTCGTATCGGTATGACTGGGGACTGTACCGGTATTGGTTAACCAGGTTGACCCGTTTCGATACGCCCTGAGACCGTACCGGTGCATTTAATTTAACAAATTTTTGTGTTGACCTTTCGTATCAATACGCCCCTTTGACGTATCGATCCCCAGTTGACCAATGTTGACCATGTTCAATTATGCATACTCGTAACGATACACCATCACCCGTATCGATACGCCCTGCACTGTAATGACAGATTTTGTCTGGTTTTTAATCATTTTAACCTATTAAACAATATCCAAATTCAATGAGATTTTACTAGTAAGCTTATGTCAACATAATCTACTAGAATGTCGAATTTTATAGCCATCCGAATCAATTTGCTATGTTTTCCCCCTTTTTAGGCCAAGTATGCATTTTAAGTCACTTTTAAGCTTACCAAAAGGGTCATTTAGGGCCTAAGGCATAGTTACAAACCAAAGACAATTCATACATATCAAAAAGACCATAAGTGACTAGTCTAACTACTTTGCCACCTTACTAGGAGTTCATAGATTTGATATACATTACTTTAGCTTGGTTGTCACTTGCAAAAAGTCTTCCATCTTTTCTGATCTCCAACCACGAACTCCTTAATCTGAAATGTATGAAATGAAATGCATTAGGCATACATTGCCTAGTGAGGTAGTCATAGACAAGAAATGCATTCCAAATCATGTATTAGCAATAGCGGTGCAATGAATTATTGATAACAATGCAATGATTATGTTCAATAACAATGACATCATATTTCAATAGTAACCCTTGGATCAATTCAGGACCAAATCAATGAATGGTCTAGTCCCTCCGCCTCACCAAAATGACCAATAACACAATCATCCCTCTACCTCGCCACAATATAGGCCGTAGCCCTAGGACTGTAGTCCTCCCATACACTGAGCTCATGAATTCTATCTCGTGACAATTGTATCCAATGTCCTTCGAATCCAAGGTCTGGTGACAATATCAATAATCAATGTTAAATAGCAATGTCAATGTTCAATATTTCCAATGTTCTTATCAATAGGCAATGTTTCAATATCAATGTTCAATAACAATAACAATAATGATAGAAATTTTTAATGATCTAAATGACGATACGGATGGACTATGCTTCACTTTCAATGTTTTGATAACAATAACTATGTCAATATCAATGCTCAATAACAATAACTATAACAATAACAATGGCAATGTTCCATGACCAAAATTCTATACAACGACAATAATGGTTACAGACTCAATGGCGATGTTCAATAACAATGACAATGACAATATCGATACACACTAATCAATAATATAGAATACCAATTCTTACCAAGGTTGTCCACTAAATGGTTCGAAGCAATATCCCTTAACAATGAGTTAGCAATACTAATTTCAATGACAATGAGATCGGGAAAGGCACCTAGCCTAATCTCGAGACTTCGACTACACTCACCTCAAAACATTAAAGCTTCTACGGCTCTCGGATTGAAATTCCTTTGTTCCTAGCTTTCGAAGGTGATGGTGGATGATCTTTCTCCACTTCTTGAGCTAGGTAAACAATAGGAAATTGTTAGAATTAACTATATGATATCGAAATAAATAAAATGATATCAATCAATATCTAAACTCAATATAGCCATTAGCTATAGGATATCCATGTATTAGAGCTTTGATCATACCTAAGTTAACATAGGTACTCAACTTTAACTTAAAATTGATCACTATTTATCAATGGAATCATTTAATTGTTTGGGGGCTTAGGCTTACCCGATCGATAGCTACAATTCGATATCAATGAATCGAAGGAAAATCAAGCTTTTGAAAGTAACCAATGGAGGTGCTTGCTTAGAGGAAGATGATGATGACAATGGATGTGCTAGCTTATTTCTTAATCAGGTAAGTCTCCAATTCATTCTTTTCAATCTTTTATTTCCTATAGCCTTAAGGTTTCCTTAAAGTGAAGGAAACCATTTCTGATCACCCACGTATGTGGTGATTATAATTGGGGAGGGGCAAATCGCAAGGTTAGTCCCTCAACTTGGTATACTATATACTTTTACCCCCAAAATTCCAATTTCCACAATTTATTCACTAATTGACTTTCAATAGATTCAATAAGGTCCTTAAATGATAAATTGACTCAATTAGAGTCCAATATCACTGTAATTGACTTCGCAGTCAAAATCAATATAATATTTAGACCTTTACGGTATAGGGTTTTTGATCATCGGAGACTAATTCTGACTAGATCAGTTTTCAGGGTGTTACAACTCTCCCCCTTAAGAAAAATTCATCCTCGAATTTTACCTGAGTTGAAAAGATGAGGATATTGCTTCTTCTTTGACTCTTTTGGTTTCCAGTTTGCTTCTTCAATAGAATGGCTTCTCTAGAGCACTTTGACCAATAGAACGGATTTGTTGCAAAGTTTTTTGACTTCTCTTGCAATAATTTGTACCGGTTCCTCTTTATAGGATAAGTTCACTTGAATTTCCACAGATTCAGGCTCAATGATGTGTGAAGGGTCAAAGTGATACTTTCGAAGCACCAATACATGAAATACATCGTGAATCTTGCTCAGTTCTAAGGGAAACAATAGTCGATAAGCCATAGGGCCAACTTTCTCAATAACTTCAAAAGGTCCAATGAAACGAGGTCTCAACTTCCACTTTTTGTCGAATCTCAAAACTTTGTTCCATGGTGAAACCTTGAGGAAGGCTTTCTCGCCAATTTCATAATGTATATCCCTCTGCTTGAGATTAGCATAGGCCTTTTGTCGGTCAAAGGTGGCTTTCAAACGACCATGAATGATGGTAACCCGTTCCTTAATTTCCTAAAGTAAATCAGGGCCCAACACCTTACCTTCACCGAGTTCAGACCAGCACAATGGAGTTCTACAACATCTACTATACAACACCTCATACGGTGCCATTTCAATAAAAGCTTGGTAACTGTTGTTCTAGGCAAACTCGATGAGAGGTAGGGATTTCTCCCAAGAGCCTCTAAAATAAATGATACATGCGCGTAGTATGTCCTCCAAAATCTGAATTACCCTTTCTGATTAGCCGTCAGACTGAGGGTGAAAAGTAGTACTAAGGTTGACTCTGGTACCCAGAGCCCCTTGCAATGATTTCCAAAATCGAGAAGCAAATCGTGGATCCTGATCAAAGATAATAGACTGTGGCACTCCGTGGAGTTGGATAACTTTCTTGATGTACAAGTCAGCCAGCTTGGGAAGACTGTAGTCCATCCTAACCGGTAAGAAGTCTACCGACTTGGTACAACGGTCTACAATGACCCAAATGACATAATGTTTAGCAGTAGTCAAGGGAAGACCACTAACGAAATCCATAGTGATCTTCTTGCACTTCCACTGCGGTAGATCAATAGGTTGTAATAAACCAATAGGGACACGATGTTCAACCTTAACACGGTGGCATGTAATGCACTTGGATATGAAGTCAGTTATGGCTCGTTTCATTCTTGGCCACCAATAAAGCTCTTGGAGATCCTTGTGCATCTTTACAGAACCCGGGTGAATAGAAAAAGAGCTTAAATGAGCTTTTGCGAGAATGTTGGCATGAAGAGATTCATCATTGGGCACGCAAACCCAATCATGAAAGTATAAGAGTCCTTCAGGACTTATCCTGAACTCAGGGTTTTCTTGGAGCCTGACAATAATAGATTGAATTTCAAGGTCTTGCTCTTGCAATGCTTTGATCCTCAATACGATGGTAGACTAAACTTTGAGTTCAGCTAAGAAACAATGGTGCTTCCGCAGTCAGAAGTGAGCATTAATAGCCCGAGGAGCTACAATACAAGAGCTTTACGATGAGTCGATATATATTAATCAATGTATTGGACTCAATGATCGATAACAATAGTTACCAGGTAGAGGTTTGCGGCCGAGTGCATTAGCTACAATATTAGCCTTGCCCGAATGGTAATCAATGAGAAGGTCATAATCCTTGAGGAATTTCATCCATCTTCATTGTCAAAGATTCAACTCTTTTTGAGTCAATAGGTACTTGAGGCTTTTATGATCGGTAAAGAGATAACATTTCTCTCCGTAGAGATAATATCTCCAAATTTTTAATGCAAAGACAACTACAGCTAGTTCTAGATTATGAGTGGGATAGTTTATCTCATGTGACTTAAGTTGTCTTAAAGCATAGGCAATGACCTTCATTTCTTGCATCAATACGCATCCTAACCTGAGATGTGATGCATCACTGTAGACGATGTAGTCCTTTCCAGATTCAGGTTGGGTTAGGACCGGTGCATGGGTTAACACTTGCTTCAATTGATCAAAGCTTCTTTGTTGTTCCTCAGTCCAAACAAACAGAACTTCTTTCCTCAGTAAATTAGTTAAAGGGGCAACTATCATAGAGAATCCTTTGACGAATCTCCTATAATAACTAGCAAGACCAAGGAAGCTTCTCACTTCACCAATACTCCTCAGTGAATGCTACTCAACAATGGCTTGAATTTTCTTCAGATCCACCTAGATACCCAAAGCCAATACAGTGTGCCCAAGAAAGGTAACTTCGGCAAGCCAAAACTCACATTTAGAGAACTTAGCAAACAATTACTTCTTCTGAAGGGTCTGAAGCACAATGTGAAGGTGATCTTGATGTTTAGTAGGATTCTTAGAATATATTAAGATATCATCAATGAATACCACTACGAATTTATCAAGATAGGGCTTGAAAATCCGATTCAGTGTGCATTGGTTAGCCCAAAGGGCATTACCAGGAATTCGTAGTGTCCATATCTGGTTCAGAAATCTGTCTTAGGTACATCACGTTCTTTGACTCTCATCTGATAATACCTGGACCTTAAATCGATCTTAGAGAACAAAGAGGCATCTTTAAGCTGATTGAATAGATCATCAATTCTTGGAAATGGATACTTATTTTTGATGGTTACTTTGTTCAACTACCGATAGTCAATAGACAATCTCATGGAACCATATTTCTTCTTAACGAAGAGAACCAGTGCTCTCCAAGGTGAGGAACTCGGTCGAATGAAGCTTTTATTCGAAAGGTCTTGAATTTGAGCCTTCGGCTCCTTGAGCTCAACGATTATCATACGGTAGGGTGCAATGGAAACTGGGGCAGTTCTAGGTTGCAATTCGATGCCAAATTTTACTTCATGGGTTTAAGGTGAACCTAAAAGTTCATCAGGAAAGACATAAGAGAATTCGTATACAATGTTAACATCTGATAATCGAGGTTCACCTTTGGCTTCCAATGTCAAAGCATGCAAGGAAGGGTTTCCCGAGTTTATCAATATGATACACTCCTTGCCAAGACCTCGAAGATACAACTTTCTTTTACTACAGTCTACCCACACTTAATGTTCAATGAGCCAATCTAATCCCAGTATCAAATCAAACTCGTGGATCGGTAATGCCAATAGATTGGACAGAAAAAGAATGCCTTGAATCAATAAGGTACAATTATTACACACAAGGCTTATGGTGACACAATCACCCAATGGATTGGTTATAGTGATTCTCGATGCTATAGGTTCTGATGATAATTTATGCTTCTTGACTAACACAATACTTATAAAGGAGTGGGTAGAACTAGGATCAATCAATACATACAAAGGATGTGAATACAATTAAAGGGTACCTTCTATGACATTAGGTTCATCCTCCTCTTCCCTGCTGCTTATGTGGTATATTTGGGCAGGAGCCTTTGATTCTTGTCTACTCGGTGCCTTCCCATAGCCACTAGGTCTTCTTGCAGCTCCCGATGATCCTTACCTCGACCTTTACCTCAAAAGGATTGAGTAGGGGTTGCAACACTAGCCGGTGTAGTAGTGGGTTTGGTTGCATTGAGAGGGCAGTTTTGAATAAAGTGACCTTGCTCACCATAGTAGAAGCAAGCTCCAGTTTGCTTACGGCACTAACCTGCTGGATGCCTGTTCTGACAATAGTTACAAACTAGATACTAGAATCCCCTGTTTGAACCTCTAGTACTCTCAACTGAGGCTGTCTTGGCAAGGGACTAAGTCATAGTCTCTGGCCTTTCAAAGTTCGCAAAACCGGAAGGCTGTGGATACACATTCTGCCCAGGGCCAGAATACTTCCCTTTCTTGATCCATTTGGGAGGTCAAGAATCGTCTCTAAACCTCTTTTCTGATTTTCCCAACCCACCAATCCTTTGGGCTTTCTGCGATGCTTCAGTGGCCTTGACTCAGTTCACCAAGTCTTGAAAATTAGTGATACTCAATGCAATAAACATGGGACAAAGCTCATCGCTAAGCCCAACAATGAACATGCGTCACTTCTCTTTCTCCTTCTTGATATACTCGGCACCATATCGGTAGTATTTACAGAAGGTATGGATGTACTGCTCAACAGGTTACCCACCTTGCTTGAGGTGGAAGCAGATGCTACGTCTCTTCGCGAGGTAAAACTCGCTAATGTACTTCTTTCGGAATTCTCGGAGAAAGAATTCCCAAGTTACAGTGTCTTTAGGGACTATAAGGGTAGTAGTCTCCCACCAGTGAAGCGTCTCGTCAGCTAGTAATACGAGGGCACACTCTAGTTTGTGCTCATCTGAACACTGCAACTGTTTATTCATAATCCTCAACGTATTGTCCAACCAATACTAGACAATTTTTGGATTATCATCATCCTGAACGGTGAAAGTATAGGCCTGATATTGCAATAGCTTGTCGATAGGAGCCCGAGTATGCTCGACAACCGGTGCAATAGGCTGCGCAACCTGCTCTACTCTCATAGCAGTCATAAACTGCTTGAACAAGTTATCCATATTCCTATAGCACTCTACTTGAGTAGTCGGCACCTTAGGTTTGGTGCCCTGTGCGGGAAGATTCTACGGATTAGGAGGATCTCCCCCTTTATCTCTTCGCCATGCGTCGAGGAGCCGGTGGCAGGCTCTTTGATATGAGTTTCATTTGTAAATTCAGAATTAGGGTTCCTTTAATGAAATTATCCATATCACAATGAAATTCAATTCATAGCCAATAAGCTTACAAGCTTTCGTGTCATTCTGCTATCAATTACTTACTCAATTTAACTATACAATGTTTAGTGACTAATATGCAATGTTTCAACTTGATCCAATTAACTTATAACTGATTTACCTGTATCGGTATCGTTACTCGTAGGGTCGTACCGATACACATGTGTCATGACCGTTAAAACGATTAAAAATCAATAAGCCCGTACCAATACGATGCTTGCCTGTATTGGTACGTGAGACATGATTTATAATTTATCTAGTTTCGATGTCCAAAGTTTGTATCGATACGACTAGGGACCGTACTGGTACTAGTTGAATAGGTTGACCCATTTTGATATGTCCTAAGACCGTATCGATGCATTTAATTTTCCAAATTCCAATTTTGGCTTTTCCTATCGATACACCCTATTGACCGATGTTGACCATGTCCAATTATGCATAATCATACAGATACACCATCACTCGTATCGATACGCCCTGCACTGTAATGACAGATTTTGTACGGTTTTTAATCATTTTAACCTATTAAGCAATATCCAAATTCAATGAGATTTTACCAGTAAGCTTATGTCAACATAATCTACTAGCATGTCGAATTTTATAGCCATCCGAATCCATTTACTATGTTTTCCCCCGTTTTAGGCTAAGTATGCATTTTAAGTCACTTTTAAGCTTACCAAAAGGGTCATTTAGGGCCTAAGGCATAGTTACAAACCAAGGACAATTCATACATATCAAAAAGACCATAAGTGACTAGTCTAACTACTTTGCCACCTTACTAGGAGTTCATATATTTGATATACATTACTTTAGCTTGGTTGTCACTTGCCAAAAATCTTCCAACTTCTCTGATCTCCAACCACGAACTCCTTAACCCGAAATGTACGAAATGAAATGCATTAGGCATACATTGCCTAATGAGGTAGTCACAGACAAGAAATGCATTCCAAATCATGTATTAGCAATAGCGGTGCAACGAATTATTGATTACAATGCAATGATCATGTTTAATAACAATAACATCATATTTCAATAGTAACCCTTGGATTGATTCGGGATAGTGGATACGTGAATTCCTATGCCTCACCAAATCAATGAATGGTCTAGTCCCTCCGCCTCACCAAAATGACCAATAACACAAACATCCCTCCACCTCACCATATTATAGGTCGTAGCCCTAGGATCGTAGTCCACCCGTACACTGAGCTCATGAATTCTATGGCATGACAATTGTATCAAATGTTCTTCGAATCCAAGGACCGGTGACAATATCAATAATCAATGTTCAATAGCAATGTCAATGTTCAATATTTCCATTGTTCTTATCAAAAGGCAATGTTTCAATATCAATGTTCAATAACAATAACAATAATGATAGCAATGTTTAATGATCTCAATGATGATACCGATGGACTATGCTTCACTTTCAGTGTTTTGTTAACAATAACTTTGTCAATATTAATACTCAATGACAATGACTATAACAATAAAAATGGCTATGTTCCATGACCAATATTTTCTACTTCCACAACCCAATGACAATAGTGGTAACAGAATCAATGGCCTTGTTCAATAACAATGACAATGACAATATCGATACTCAATAATCAATACTATAGCTTACCGATGTTTACCAAGGTTATCCACTAAATGGTTCGATGCAATATCCCTTAACAACGGGTTAGCAATACTAATTTCAATGATAATGAGATCAGGAAAAGACACCTAGCCTAATCTCGAGACTTCTACTACACTCACCTCAAAACTCCGAAGCTTCTACGACTCTCGAATTGAAATTCCTTTGTTCCTAGCTTTCGACGGGGATGGTGGATGATCTTTCTCCACTTCTTGAGCTAGGTAAATAATAGGAAATTGTTAGAATTAACTATACGATATGGAAATCAATGTAACGATATCAAAACCAATATCTAAACTCAATATAGCCACTGGCTATAGGATATCCATGTATTAGAGCTTTGATAATACCTAAGTTAACATAGGTATTCAACTTTAACTTGAAATTAATCACTATTTATCCATGGAATCATCTAATTGTTTGGGGGCTTTGGCTTACCTGGTCGAAAGCTACAATTCAGTATCATTGGATCAAAGGAAACTCAAGCTTTTGAAAGTCACCAATGGAGGTGATTGCTTAGAGGAAGATGATGAAGACAGTGGAGGTGCTAGCTTATTTCTTAATCGAGTAAGTCTCCAATTCATTCTTTTCAATCTTTTATTTCCTATAGCCTTAAGGTTTCCTTAAGGTGTAGGAAACCATTTTTGATCACCCACGTATGTGGTGATTATAATTGGGGAGGGGCGAATCACAAGGTTAGTCCCTCAACTTGGTATACTATATACTTTTACCATCAAACTTAAAATTTCCACAATTTAGTCACTAATTCACTTTCAATGGATTCAATACAGTCCCTAAATCATAAATCGACTCAATTAGAGTCCAATATCACTGTAATTGGCTTCGCGGTCAAAATTAATACAATATTTAGACCTTTACGGTATAAGGTTTCCGATCGTCGGAGCCTAATTCTGACTATACCAGTTTTCGGGGTGTTACAAATATGGATCAAACTTGACTTGAGTTTGAACAGAATGCCTAGATATTGGTAGTCAATGCAAAATGGTTGTTGTGCAAAATCCGGTGTGACTAACTCGCGTAAAGTTTTCTCAACCATTGCATCGTCTTCTCGATTTTAGGATTGAGCACGATATTTTTATTTACGCAAGAAGAACGAAGCATAAAAGAAAAAAGTAAAAAAATAAACTTAACTTCTTAACACCACTCCCTTGCAACGACACCAATTTTTTATAGCAGTTGTCGAAGCCATCAAAAATAAAACCTGCTCAAAGTAACTTGTAGAAGCGGTAAGCAGGGTAAAATCCAGAAGGAATGGTAAGAGATTAATTTTATATATAAAAGTAAATTTAGGAGAGTTTGAATTTGTGTAGAATTGAATAAAGCAATTACAAGTAAAAGTAAAAGAGAATTCTATATTGAAAGGAACTCTAGTTAAGGTAGATCTCGGTGTATTGACCCAAGTTTTAGATCATCAAACTTCACAATAGATAAGCACGCATCAATCTCAAATAGCTTGGTTATAGGTTAATTGATAATCCACAATTAAACACAACCACTCTAACTTAATAGATAATCACTTAATAATCCATAAATGACTAATTCTTATTATCAAGATTAAGATCTTTAGATAATCCACTTAGAAATAAACCTATCAAATAGCTTTACCGAATTAAGAGACCAAATGCACTTAAACTATGAAAGCACTAATCTATTAACTTATCAATAATATGAATTCATACCTTCTAACATGTTGCTTGGTTACTTACTGTAACATCCCAACCTAGGCCTAAAAGAAAATTAAGGCTAACATGTTAACAATGAGCATAAACTGACTTAGAAATGGTTATGAAGCCTTCGAACAAGGTAGATGTTCATGATTTCTTCGAACTCAAGAAAACATTTGAATCAAGCATTCACTTGGACCATAGTTAAACTTGATTTCAATTTTTATTTATCTAGATGTTTTCAACTTAACCTATGTGACACATGATCCAGACAAGCATATGGAGGTTCAAATAAAACTTTCTTGCATTACAAGTTATTCACAATCAATGTAACTTTAATATCCTCTTTTTTTCCACCTAAATACAAACTAAGTAGCCAATAGTGTCAATGTAATACATACTATGATTCAAGAGTTAAATCGTATAACCAATTCTCATATTGCATACATAACATATTCCTAGAAGTACAAAGTTTAAGCCAAGCACATTCAATGTTATCAAACAAATATATCATAACAATCAAGAGTTCACCATACCAAGTTTCAAAACAACTAATTAAGTGAAAAGCTTTGTCATTTTGAAATGGACCTAAATACTATGAGTTAGGTTTTTTAACAGATTATAAGCTCATTTCTCTTTATAATCAACATGTAACGATCATGCTAGATATGTATTTATATCACCTAAAGATAACATAAATTATCTACCAAAGTCACCCATCACAAAAACCATCGAGCAACCACAAGGTTTACCTTCTATTTGAATGGCCTTAATTAAGTTATATAGGCCCAAAAATATCAAACACAAACATAAGTACAACCAAAATGCCACCATCCTAGGAGTTCTTACGATAACAACAAAACCTACTTGTTAAGGCTAGTGTGACTTGATCAAGCTTCAAGCAAAAAGAGTCTTCAGTACTAACTTGTCATGTAGTGAAGAGAAAATAAATAAGTATATGCTTAGTGAGAAAGTTTAAAGCCTAGTATTAATATATATTACAACTCCAATGGTATCTTTCACTACTAGCACAAATTCAATTCTAGTGCAAGGAGTATCAAGAATCATGCTTTTCTATTGGTCTCATAGCTTTAGCCTTTATCATGCCATTGTACCAGTTAATAGCTTATCATCTTTTCATATTTTATAATCTCTTTAAGATGTAATCAATCAATCATCTACATGCTACATTGTTCTCCATTAAAACATGAATAGTTTCTTTTACAATCTCATATTCGATTTCCATAGCAATTTATAACATCTCAACTTATAAAGATAAACATTCATTCGAATTCATTAGTATCTCATTCATGGATTTCAATTATTCTTAAAGGCAAGCTTAACAAGATAATTCTTTCAATCATTTAATATCTTTTGTAAAATATTCTTAAATCTTAATTGGAGTTTAACATCATATAATAAGTCATTTCATAGTGGACAAGATTTTTTAGTTCATAAGATTCATCAACTTTCTTTCATATTATCAATATCATAGCCTTGTGACTCGACTGTCTAGTCTAGATACACGAGTCCCCAACCAACTATCACCCGTATAACACTTGGTACTCGTAGTACTGGTCAATCCCTCCTACTGTCGCCCATTAGGGGCCAATATCCCAGACCTTAGTCCCACCCTGACACGGAGCTCTATGGACTCTATGGCATGCCAACTATATCTACGACTAACTCGAGACCAAGGCTTTCATTTATCATCATTATATTAAATGCTTTAATATGAGCTCAAAACAATTCAAATTTGCACAACATTGTGCCTTTGCCCTTATATCAATCATTAGGGTCATAACATTCACATTTAAAGACCAAGTCTCACTTTCACAATCATAGGCCCAAGGCCGAACACATTTTAGCTCATCAACTACTTTCTTGCATTGGATTTTTAATATAACCTTCGGTTATGATCAATATGCATGCTCAATCAAATTTAACTCATTCACATTTAACTTTATACTCGCAAGATTTTACACATAAGTTACTTTGTCCATTCGATTTAAGGTCTAACATGATAATTCAATCAATTTGAGCATGCTTCAAAGTTCATGGCATAAACAAGTATTTCCAAGAAATACTTACCTCATCTCAAAGCTTGTATTATATTAGCATAAACTAGCCAATCATTCTAATTTTTAAAGCATGACAATTATGTTTAGATATAGATTTTGATATAATAAATTGAAAAATGTTTTGGACTAAATTAAAAAGAATTTAAAACATGCCTTAAGTAAAAACAACTTGAAAATAAGTTTGAGGAAGTTTAAAAAGGTTTTGAAGTGTTTTGAAACGTTTTTAAGTAGCCAAACCTGTGATTTTAATGTACCCATTTAGATACATGTATACTTGTTTCGATACGGCTAAAGGTTTTTGCTACGAGTTTTTGAAACTGTCAAAATGTGTTTAGATACAGGCCTTAGCCGTATTGAAACAGCAAGGGGTCATTTCAAAACAGCCTTTGGTGTTTCGATACACCTACGTGGCATGTATCCTAATGACTAAAACCCCTCAATGGTCATATTTCCAACGGTCTTTTAAATTACAGGCCGTACCGATACGCCTATACGCGTATCGATATGCATCAGCTGATCAGAGCTCAACGACTATTTATGAAGAAGGTCGTACCGATACGGTTACCCGCGTACCAATACGGATAGCCCCAGAACTATAATTAATGTGGAATATAAAGACCCCAACAACTCCAATTCAATCCCAACGATCACCAATGGCTATGAACTCAAAGATGACTATAAAAGGGACCACCAAGCATCTATGAAAGACTAATCTTCAAATGTCAGTAACTATATGATGAGAAATTGTGTCTTAGAGGTTTAATTGTTCATCCTTTGTATAGACAACACTTGTGAGATAAAATTGTCATATTTGCTCAATTATTTAGGTTTGGGTGAGAGTTTAAAGAGTGCAAACAAATACCTTGTGAGAGGAATTTTAGTTTGTTTATTTTTCTTTCTCTTGTAAAGAGTGTTTGGTTAATCTTTGGGTAGAAAGATTAACCGTTTGTAAGGGTTTCCTTCTAATCCTAGAAAAGGGGACGAATCAATTAGTGAATTGGTTGGAAAATCCTTAGTGGGAGCTAAGTTAGTGGATGTAGGTGCTTGTTCGAAGCCCGAACCACTATAAATTCATCGTGTCATTCATTTTTTTGGCTTCCAAAAATCCAACTTCTCCACTATTTGGCAAGCATCGGTTGAAGGTGATCATCGAGCCTAACAATTGGTATCAGAGAGAGGCTCAATTCGAAGAGGATTAACTTCCTATTGAGGCGATCCATCTAGCTCGTCCATCAATACAATCAACCAACGAAATGGCGCAATCCATTGACAAGCCACCTTTCTTTGACGGGACCAACTATGCCTATTGGAAGACAGGAATGATGTTCTTCATCAAGGCCAAAGATTACAAGCTTTGGGACGTTGTTGAAGATGGTCCATTCGTAGCACAAAGATGCAAGGCAGAATGGAATGCAGATGATCCCAAGAAGATGGAGCTAAATTGCAAGGCTTTGCACATTCTCATTTGTGCTTTTAGCCCCAATATCTATGAGAAGATGTCTTCTTGTGAGAGTGCCAAAGAGGTATGGGACAAGCTTGAAGTCACATACGAGGGAACAAACGAAGTGAAGGAGACCAAGATCGGCCTCCTCGATCTTGAGTATGAGAACTTCAAGATGAATCTAGAAGAAGACATCGAGAAGATGTTCGATCATTTCTCCACAATAGTGAATGGACTCAAAGGCTATGGAGAAGTCATTCCGAGAGAGAAGCTTGTCTAAAAGCTTATCTAATCCCTTCTCGAGTCATGGGACTCAAAGAATACCGCTATCATCGAGGCCAAAAATCTCAAGACCTTGAAGCTTGATGAACTCATGGGGTCTCTTCTCACTCATCAAATAATGAAGAAGGACAATGAAGAGGAGAAGAAGAAGAAAGAGATAAGAAAGATGGGGAAGAAGGAAATCAAAAAACTAGGCATCAATATGAATGCCATAGCCCTCAATTCCTCCCAATGCCATCATGACAATTCAAGCGAGGAGGAAAATGAAGATGAAGAGATGGTTCATCTCTTCAAGAAGTTCACCCGGTTCATGAAGAGCAAAATGGAAGAATCTAACCATGAATCGAAGAAGAAGAAGATGAAGGATCCCCAAGAGAACCATAAAGGATTCAACAAAAAGGGGTCATCTTCAAAGAAGGCATATGTGACTAAATGGAGTGATGAAGACTCCACCAATGAAGATGAAGTAGCCCACCTATGCTTCATGGCCCTCAACGAGGGGGAGGTAGCTTCTAACTCATCTTGTTCAAATTCTTACACTTTTGATGAGCTACAAGAAGCATATGACCAATTGGTTTTTGAGTTTAAAGCTTCTTTTTTGAAAAACAAGAAATTGATTTCAAAGTTAAAAATCGAAAATGATTTGCTTTCTAAAACCAATTTGGAGTTTGAAGCAAAAATGAAGGATTTTGAGCAAAAAGTTTTATATTTGCAAAATTTGCTTCAAACAATGGAAAAATATAATCAAAAGGAAATTGATGATCTTAAGAAGGAAAAAGATTTGATTTCCAATAAACTTCAAAAGAAAAATGATTTGGGAAAATTAAATTTTTACATTAGACAATCTAGTGCCCCTAGATTTTTAAACGGTAAATGTTTCAGAAGTATTTGGGTTCCAAAAGGACTAAGTACTTCAACTAAAAGGGATGAAATTGAAAAATGGATTCCAAAGGGGACAAAATTATGTGCTACTAACGTTTATGGATCCAAAGCAATTTGGATACCAAAAATTACATGATTGTCTTGTTTAGGTGTGATGGAGAGTGATCAACAAGTCCAAATTTGAGGGGGAGCTCCATACACACAAGAAGGAGAACACTTGAAGAATGAAGGCTTCACATCCTCCCTTGAAGTTCAAGTGTTGGTAAATTTCTAGTTGTTTTTGTTTCAATTAGATTTATTTTCTATGACAACTAGATAATCATATTCTTGGACTAACAATATTTGATGCTTTGAGTAAAGGGGAGCCAATTTTAAAACCAAAGTTTCTAATATAGTCAAAAATTTTAAACCTCTATTGTTATTCTTGAGCTTAATGTCTTTTAAATTCTTTTTGTTAGAACAAAAATGGGGAGAGTTGGTTTGAAAAATTGTCTTTTCAAAATGAATAAGGGGAACTTTAAATTCTTTCAAAGTGAATAGGGGGAGGTTTAAATTCTTTGAAACTATAAAAATCTCTTATTCAAATTTTTAATCTTAAAGGGGGAGAATCCCAAACAATTTTTCAAGTTGGTTATATTATATCAAAAAAGGGGAGATTGTTGAGATATAGATTTTGATATAATAAATTGAAAAATGTTTTGGACTAAATTGAAAAGAATTTAAAACATGCCTTAAGTCAAAACAACTTGAAAATAAGTTTGAAGAAGTTTAAAAAGGTTTTGAAGTGTTTTGAAACATTTTTAAGTAGCCAAACCTGTGATTTTAATGTACCCATTTCGATACAGGTATACCTGTTTTGATACACCTAAAGATTTTTGCTACGAGTTTTTGAAACTGTCAAAATGTGTTTCGATACAGGCCTTAGCCGTATCGAAACAGCAATGGGTCATTTCGAAATAGCCTTTGGTGTTTCGATACACCTACGTGGCATATATCCCAATGACCAAAACCCCCCAACTGTCATATTTCAAACGGTCTTTTAAATTGTAGGCCGTATCGTTACGCATATACGCGTATCGATACGCATCAGCTTATCAGAACTCAACAACTATTTATAAAGAAGTTTGTACCGATATGGTTACCCGCGTACCGATATGGACAGCCCCAGAATTGCAATTAATGTGGAAAATAAAGACCCAACGGCTCCAATTCAATCCCAACGGTCACCGGTGGCTATGAACTCAAAGAGGAGTATAAAAGAGACCTCCAAGCATCTATGAAAGACTAATGCTTCAAATGTCAACAACTATATGATGAGAAATTGTGTTTTAGGGGTTTAATTATTCATCCTCTGTATAGACAACACTTGTGAGCTAAAATTGTCATATTTGCTCAAGTGTTTAGGTTTGGGTGAGAGCTTAAAGAGTGAAAACAAATACCTTGTGAGAGGAATTTTAGTTTGCTTATTTTTCTTTCTCCTGTAAAGTGTGTTTGGTTAATCTTTGGGTAGAAAGATTAACCGTTTGTAATGGTTTCCTCCTAATCCTAGAAAAGGGGGTGAATCAATTAGTGAATTGGTTGGAAAATCCTTAGTGGGAGCTAAGGTAGTGGATGTAGGTGCTTGTTTGAAACCCGAACCACTATAAATTAATCGTGTCATTCATTTTTTTTGGCTTCCACAAATCAATCACCCAAAAATCCAACTTCTCCACTACTTGGCAAGCATCGGTTGAAGGTGATCATCGAGCCTAAAAAATTAAGAACAATGCTCGAAAGGGTTGCGATTCCCATTCGAGTCTTTAAACTTTACTCACTAGTTTGGCTGAGCTATTGACGATCTCATATTACAATTCCCTCTTGCCTATCGACTGTTTGATCAACGTTGTTCCTTTTATCTTCAATTTCTTCACGATCTAACAATTCACATATTTTTGCCATTAGACACATATCAACATTCAATTTCACATTCCACACACAATTCAGGGTCATTTATCCTTATATCTCAACTCATAAGTCACTAATGTACTTAAATTAATATCGAGCCTATGTTCAAAATCACATAATTACATCCTTACAATCATTAAAACACATGAAACTAAAAATCTAGCTTACAATCAATATCATTGCAACTCAATTATCAAGTTACTATTTAGCTCCAAAACAGGGCAGGTACGAAAATTGTTTCCCATAGATTAGAGCAGTCCTTAATTAGCTTATATGCTCACTTCAATAGCTTAGTATGCTGTCAACATGGTTACAATATCCTACCATTCATTCTTTCAAACAGAACAACCCCTTACTCAATTTTAATAGCCTTATAATTCACTAAATCAAAGCAAAACAATCTCATAACTACTTAATTGTGTAAATTTTGTTTTTCACATTGTTACAACTTACCATTTACTCGATTCCAAAGATCTATTTTGAGACTCATTTACCAATTCGATCAACTATTTAATCTATCACTCTCATTACAACAAGAATTACCAAAATCACAACAATCTATTCGATATAGTTTTCAGCATGTTCTAATATATCAAAGCAATCTATATTTGGCTTGCAATCAATCTTGACATTAGAGAGAAGCATTCGACCCTTCGAATTTCATTAATCAGCCAAGAATATTAAAACAATTCATAAACTAACCAACTATTGCCATCTTCAAAAGTCTCATATTATCCACCAAAATCATAGTTTCAAAATCTAGATTCTCATACATTCATCACTCGAAAAAATTATCAAGCATATAATCAAATCAAGATCAAACATGCAAATTCAATAAGAAAACAAGTATTACCTTCCTAAATGTACCAACTAGACTTAGATTGATCCCTATTCGAAGCTCAATCCCATGTTTCTCAAGCTTTCTCACTCTTTAACTCTCTCTCTCTCCATAATTGGTTTCAGTATAGACAAATAAAGAAGATGCTTACCTCTAGTGACCCACTAAGCAAGCTTAGGACATGTTGATTGTCCCCCACTTTAATTTGATTTACCATGCTATACTTGAATTATAAAGGTTACACTTTTTAGTCCTTTAACTTAAGTCTCCAAACTTTCAATTTACTCTAATTTGCCCCTTTCGAAATTTTATGGAGATTAATAATAGATTGGTTTCAAATCAATTGAATCACTTATACCTTTTAATTCATACATTGAAGGTATTACATTCCCTCTTAAAGGAAATTCGTCCCCGAACTTACCTATAAGAAAAAAACTGTGGGTATTGATCTTTCATAGTTGCTTCCGGTTCCCTGTAGCTTCTTCCACCTTGTGATTTCTCCACAGCACTTTAGCTAATGGTACCATCTTGTTGCGTACTCTTTTAACCTCTCTATCCAAATTTTGAACCGGTTTTTCCTCATATGATAAATCATGATTAAGTTCATCTTCATCAGGCTCCAGAATATGTGATGGATCTGATCTATATCTTCTTAACATCGATACGTGAAAGACATTGTGAATTCTATCAAATTCCTTGGGAAGTGCCAATATTTATGCAACTGGTCCAATTCTTTCTATGACCTCAAATGGTCCAATGAAATGGGGACTCAATTTCCCCTTCTTCCCAAATCTGAGGATTTTCCTCCAAGGAGATACTTTCAAGAACACTTGATCCCCCACTTCATGTTGAACATCCCTTCTCTTAAGATCAACATATGCTTTATGTCTGTCAAAAGCTTCTTTCAATCTATTATGTATAATCCGAACTTGATTTTCAGTTTCCAAAAGTAAATCAAGTCCTAAGACCTTATTTTCACCTAACTCAGACCAACATAAAGGAGTCCTACATTTTCTCCCATATAAAGCTTCGAAGGGTGCCATTTTAATAGAGGCTTGGTAACTATTATTATAGGCAAATTCGGCCAATGATAGGGACTTTTCCCAATCCTTTCCAAAGTTAATCACACAAGCTCTAAGAATATCTTCAAGCACTTGGATTACTCTTTCAGATTGTCCATCAGATTAAGGATGGAAAGCAGTACTAAGGTTGGTTTTGGTTCCTAAAGCCCTTTGTAAGGAACCCTAAAACCTGGAAGTAAAACGAGAATCTCAATCTAAAATAAGGGAAATAGGAACACCATGGAGATGAATTATTTCTTTGATATAGATATTACCTAACATCTCCAGGTTCATATTCATTCGAACATCAATGAAATGGGCTGATTTAGAAAATCTATCGACTATCACCCAAACAACATCATTCTTTCTTGGTGACAAAGGCAGGCCGGTTAAAAAATCCATAGTTATACGTTCACACTTCCACTGGGGGTACTTCCAAAGATTGAAGTAATCTCGAAGGTACTTGATGTTCAGCTTTGATTATTTGACAACTCAAGCATTTGGATACGTATTCAGTGATGTTAGATTTCATCTTAGGCCACCAGTAGACTTCTTTCAAGTCTTTGTACATCTTAACAAAGCCAAGATGAATCGAAAAAGGACTTCTATGGGCTTCTCGAAGCATTTCATCCTTCAAAGTTTTATCATTAGGCACACAAATTCGGTTTCTAAAATAAAGAAAACCATTCAGCCTAAGGAGGAAATCATAATTTATGGGTGAGTCAAGCTTGTTCACAATCTTTTGTAGCTCGGGTTCAACTTGTTGGAGATTCTTAATTCTTGCATTGAATTCAGATTGAATCTGAAGTTCAGCCAAATGTTTTTGATTCCTTTGTAGTATGAAATGAGCATTGATTGTAGAAGGGGCTACAAAAACAATGAATAATTTTAGACACCAAGCTTGAAAGGTTTCGAATAGATAAGGTCTTGATATAACAAATTTTAAGATTTTAGGATCTTACCAGAAGAAAATTTTTGACTGAGTGCATCAGCCACAACGTTCGCTTTCCTCAGATGATAATCGATAACCAAGTCATAATCCTTGATTAACTCCATCCATCTCCTTTGCCTTAAGTTTAAGTCTTTCTGGTTCAAAAGGTACTTTAAACTTTTGTGATTTGTGAAAAGATGACATCTTTCCCCGTACAAGTAATGCCTCCAGATTTTTAAAGCAAAAACAACTACAGCCAATTCCAAGTCATGTGTTGGATAATTCAATTCATGTGGCTTTAACTGCCGAGAAGCATAAGCAACTACATTATCATACTGCATTAGAACACACCCTAAACCGAGGTGGGAAGCATCACTAAAGACTGTAAAATCTTTCCCCGGTTCAGGTTGAATTAAAACAGGAGCTCGAGTGAGGACCTGCTTCAATTGGCCAAAGCTTCTTTGCTGATCTCCTGACTATTCGAATGGTATACCCTTCATAAGAAGTCGAGTTAAAGGGGTAGCCGGGATTGAGAATCCTTTAACAAATCTTCTATAATATCCAGCCAACCCGAGAAAGCTTCTAACTTCTCCAATATTCTTCAGTGGTTTCCAATCCACAATGGACTGGATTTTCTTTGGGTCAACTTTTATACGTTCAGCCGATATTACATGACCAAGGAAGGACACTTTCGAGAGCCAAAATTTACATTTGTTGAATTTAGCATATAATTGCTTGACCCGAAGAGTTTGCAAAACAATTCTTAAATAATTTGAATGTTCTTCCTTACTCTTTGAATAGACAAGAATATCATCTATGAAGACTACAACAAACTTGTCTAAATAAGGTTTGAAAACCCGATTCATGAGGTCCATAAAGACTGCATGGGCATTAGTTAAGCCAAAAGGCATTACTAAATATTCATAGTGACCATAACGGGTTCGGAAAGCAATTTTCGGCACATCGACTTCCTTGACTTTCATTTGATAATATCTTGAACGCAGATCAATCTTAGAGAATGTAGTAGCACCTTTTAATTGATCAAACAAATCCTCTATTCTTGGCAAAAAATATGTGTTCTTGATGGTGAGTTGATTTAACTGCCTGTAATCTATACAGAGTCTCATAGTGACTCTTAAGTTCTTTGAGTTCAATTGGGGCCATACGATAGGGTGTAACAGAAACTAGTATTGAACCCGGTTGAACTTCGATTCTGAATTCCACTTCTCTTGTTGGAGGTAATCTCGACAATTCCTTAGGAAACACATCAGGAAATTCAGATACGGTTAAAATGGATTCAAAAGACAAATTGGATTCATTCAATTGAGATATGGGTACAAATATGGTCACTTATTCGAATAGTTCCTTTCTTAGCAAGGCAATAGAATTTTTTCCTAACCCCAAAAGATACGATCTTTTCTTGGTACAATCTATCCAAGCCTTATGTTTACCCAACCAATCTAAGCGTAATATAAGATCAAAATTAGAGAAGGACAGGACTAAAAGATTAGCAGGCAATGGTATACCTTGTATAAACAAAGGGCAACTTTTACATATTTGATTTACTATCACTCTATCTCCTAAATGATTTGTGGCTATGAGATCACTATTTGTGGGTTCAATTTTTAAGTTAAGCCTTTCAATCATAGAAGAACTTATAAAGGAATGGGTTGAACCCGAATCAAAAAGAGCATATGCAAGATGTGTGTCCGAAAAGATTATACCTACAATTACATCAGGTGATCCTTCCTCTTCACGCCCTCAAATATGGTAAACTTTAGAAGGTTCCCGAGACTCTTTATAAGTAGCATTTGATCCTTGACCTTTATTCCTTCCATAGTTTCCAGAATGGGCTTGTTTCGACCCTTTTCCTTTTGGTGAAGGATTCTGATTCGAACCTCTAAACACATGGAAGTGCATTTTATTCGGGTTTTGGGGACAATCTTTGATGAAGTGTGTAGTCTCCCCACACAAATAATAGGCATTAGATTGCTTTCTGCATATTCCCGGATAATGTTTCTGACAAATGTTACAAGCTGGAGTTTGAATTTCTCTTCTAGTATTTCCAGTGCTATTAACCGATACTGATGGTGCAGAATTTTTACCCATGGATTGAGGTTTGGGAATAAAATTACCCTTTGAGGAGTTACTGAAATTGGAAGAATTTCCTCCATGGCACTTCTGCTTCTTATTATGCCAATATGACTTATGATCATCCCGACGTCTTTTATCACCTTTTGACTGGTTCCCTTTCTTTTTCTCTAAGGTCTTCATTTTAGCCTCTGTGGCTAACACCCGATTGACCAAATCTTGGAAATCTGCAATCCTGAGAGCAGTAAACATCGGACTTAACTCATCGTTGAGCCCATCGATGAACATTCTGCACTTGTCCGCTTCTTTCTTAATAAATTCACATATTCGTAATACTTGCAGAACTCACTAACGTATTGATCAACTGGTTTACTTCCTTGCTTCAGATACAGGAATCGCTTCTTACATTCAGCAAGGTATTGGTCACTAATGTATCTCTTTTAGAATTCCTTGAGTAAGAATTCCCAGGTGATATCTTCAGCCGAGGCCACGAGAATCGTAGTCTCCCACCAGCTAAGTGCTTCCTCATCCAAAAGGGCCACCGCACACTCCAACTTATGTTCGTCCGAACATTGTAACTATTTAGTCAAAACCCTTACTATCGATTCTAGCTAGAATTTAGCTTCTTCAAGTTTTTCTTTATTGGCTCCAGTAAAGGTGTAAGCTCGATGTTGAGCTAACTTGTCGATTGGAGCTCTTGCCGGTACTACTACCGGAGGATTGAGAGGAGTTAGGGGATTTTGTCTCATAGAGACGATCATTTGGTCAAACATTTCTTTTAAACTGGAGAAACATTCCCGTTGAACGGGATGAATAGCAAGAGCTTCTTGTTGAACTTGTTGAGGCTCAACAACCTTTGGAGGATCTTGATTCATCCTCACGCGCTTCCTCCTTCATTGGAAGAGCTTGTTGGGTTTCGTTTTCCTTTCCCAACCTTATTTCAGACATTCTAAGATAAGAAGAGAAGGAGCTTGATCAGATATAAGTCACAATAGACTAACTCCTAGGTGGCATTAAAACAATCAATACAATACAATACTACAACTTAGCCTTAGGATCATGCAACCTTAGCTCTGATACCAATTTGTAACATCCCAACCTAGGCCTAAAATAAAACTAAGGCTAACATGTTAACAAGGAGCATAAACTGACTTAGAAATGGTTATGAAGCATTCGAACAAGGTAGATGTTCATAATTTCTTAGAAATCAAGAAAACATTTGAATCAAGCATTCACTTAGACCATAGTTAAACTTGATTTCAATTTTTATTTATCTAGATATTTTTGACTTAACCTATGTGATACATGATCCAGACAAACATATGGAGGTTCAAATAAAAATTTCTTGCATTACAACTTATTCACAATCAATGTAACTTTAATATCCTCCTTTTTCCACCTAAATACAAACTAAGTAGCCAATAGTGTCATCTTAATACATACTATCATTCAAGAGTTAAACCGTAACCAATTCTCACAGTGCATATATAACATATTCCTAGAAGTACAAAGTTTAAACCAAACACATTCAATGGTATCAAACAAACATATCATAACAATCAAGAGTTCACCATACCAAGTTTCGAAACAACTAATTAAGTGAAAAGCTTTGTCATTTTGAAATAGACCTAAATACTATGAGTTAGGTTCTTTAATAAATTATAAGCTCATTTCTCTTTATAATCAACATGTAACGATCATGCTAGATATATATTTATATCACCCAAAGATAACATAAATTATCTACCAAAGTCACCCATCACATAAACCATCGAGCAACCACAAGGTTTACCTTCTATTCGAATAGCCTTAATTAAGTTATACAGGCCCAAAAATATCAAACACAAACATAAGTACAACAAAAATGCCACCATCCTAGGAGTTCTTACAAGAACAACAAAACCTACTTGTTAAGGCTAGTGTGACTTGATCAAGCTCCAAGCAAAAAGAGTCTTCAGTACTATCCTGTCATGTAGTGAAGAGACAATAAGTAAGCATATGCTAAGTGAGCAAGTTTAAAGCCTAGTATTAACATATATTACAACTCCAATGGTCTCTTTCACTACTAGCACAAATTCAAATCTGGTGCAAGCAAGGTGTATCAAGAATCATGCTTTTCTATTGGTCTCATAGCTTTATCCTTTATCATGCCATTGTACTAGTTAATAGCTTATCATCCTTTCATATTTTATAATCTCTTTAATATGTAATCAATCAATCAATCATCTACATGCTACATTGTTCTCTATTAAAACATGAATAGTTTCTTTTATAATCTCATATTCGATTTCCTTAGCAATTTATAACATCTCAACTTATAAAGATAAACATTCATTTGAATTCATCAGCATCTCATTCATGGATTTCAATTATTCTTAAAGGCAAGCTTAACAAGATAATTCTTTCAATCACTTAATATCTTTTTTACAATATTCTTAGATCTCAATTGGAGTTTAACATCATATAATAAGTCATTTCTTAGTCGACAAGATTTTTTAGTTCGGAAGATTCATCAACTTTCTTTCATATTGTCAACATCATAGCCTTGTTACTCGACTGTCTAGTCTAGATACACGAGTCCCCAACCAACTATCGCCCATATAACACTTGGCACTCCCAGTACCGGTTAATCCCTCCTATTGTCTCCAAGTGACCACATACACATCCCTCCTATTGTCGCCCATTAGGGACCAATGTCCCAAACCGTAGTCCCACCCTGACACTAAGCTCTATGGACTCTATGGCATGCCAACTATATCTACGACTGACTCGAGACCAAGGTTTTCATTTATCATCATTATATTCAATGCTTTAACATGAGCTGAATACAATTCAAATTTTCACAACATTGTGCCTTTGCCCTTATATCAATCAATAGGGTCTTAACATTCACATTTAGAGACCAAGTCTCACTTTCACAATCATAGGCCCAAGGCCCAACATATTTTAGCTCATCAACTACTTTCTTGCATTGAATTTTTAATATAACCTTCGGTTATGATCAATATGCATGCTCAATCAAATTTAACTCATTCACATTTAACTTTATACTCGCAAGATTTTACACATAGGTTACTTTGTCCATTCGACTTAATCAAGGTCTAACATGGCAATTCAATCAATTTGAGCATGCTTCAAAGTTCATGGCATAAACAAGTATTTCCAAGAAATACTTACCTCATCCCCAAGCTTGCATTTTATTAGCATAAACTAACCAATCATTCTAATTTTTAAAGTATAACAATTAAGAACAATGCTCGGAAGGGTTGTGATTCCCTTCCGAGGCTTTAAACTTTACTCACTAGTTTCTCCGAGCTACTGACGATCCCAAATTACAATTTCCTTTTGCCTATCGACTGCTTGATCTATGTTGTTCCTTTTATCTTCAATTTCTTCACGATCTAACAATTCACATATTTTTGCCATTAGACACATATCAACATTCAATTTCACATTCCACACACAATTCAGGGTCATTTATCCTTGTATCTCAATTCATAAGTCACTAATGTACTTACATTAATATCGAGCCTATATTCAAAATCACATAATTACATCCTTACAATCATTCAAACGCATGAAACTAAAAATCTATCTTATAATCAATATCATTGCAACTCAATTATTAAGTTACTATTTAGCTCCAAAATAGGGCAGGTTCGAAAATTGTTTCCCATAGATTAGAACAGTCCTTAATTAGCTTATATGTCCACTACAATAGCTTAGTATGCTGCCAACATGGTTACAATATCCTACCATTCATTCTTTCAAATAGAACAGCCCCTTACTCAATTTTAATAGCCTTATAATTCACTAAATAAAAGCAAAACAGTCCCATAACTACTTAATTGTATAAATTCTGTTTTTCACATGGTTACAACTTACCAATTACTCGATTCCAAAGATTTATTTGAGACTCATTTACCAATCGATCAACTATTCAATCTATCACTCTCACTACAACAAAAATTACCAAAATCACAACAATCTATTCGATACAGTTTTCAGCATGTTCTAATATATCAAAGCAATCTATATTTGGCTTGCAATAAATCTTGACGTTAGAAAGAAGCATTCGACCCTTCCAATTTCATTAATCAGCCAAGAATATTAGAACAATTCATAAACTAACCAACTATTGTCATCTTCAAAAGTCTCATATTATCCACCCAAAATCATAGTTTCAAAATCAAGATTCTCATACATTCATCACTCGAATCAATTATCAAGCATATAATGAAATCAAGATCAAACATGCAAATTCAATAAGAAAACAAGTGTTACCTTCCTAAATGTACCAACTAGACTTAGATTGATCCCTATTCGAAGCTCAATCCCATGTTTCTTAAGCTTTCTCACTCTTTAACTCTCTCTCCTTAATTGGTTTCGGTATAGACAAATGAAGAAGATGCTTACCTCTAGTGACAGAGTAAGCAAGCTTAGATGGACATGTGGATTGTCCCCCATTTTAATTTGATTTACCATGCAATACTTGAATTGTAAAGGTTACACTTTTTAGTCCTTTAACTTAAGTCTCCAAACTTTCGATTTACTCTAATTAGCCCCTTTCGAAATTTTATGTAGATTAATAATAGATTGGTTTCAAATCAATTGAATCACTTATACCTTTTAATTCATACATTGAGGTAATTACACTTACCATGTTGGGTCATGTCGTTACAATTCTCACCAGAAATCTATGTACAAGAAACGAATCAGGGTAAATAAGGGTGAAAATTACCTTTTTAAAATATGGAATTTTAAATTTGGAGGAGATAAATATCCAATCACGATGTCGATTCCTAAGCAGCAACGATAACGCTCCGACCTCTACGTAGTTAACCCAATTGAAACGTGCATATAAAACTCTCTAAACTATTTAGAGGATTTTTCCAAAAGCATTAATGATTGCTAGATCTCTCATGCTTTTATATAGCCTTTGAAATCCTAATTCAACTCATATTTGGATTTCAATATATATATATATATATATATATATATATATATATAATCCTAATTTAACTTTAATTAGGATTTCAATATATATATTAAATATATATAATCCTAATTCAAATTAACTAAGATTTCAATATATTTATTAAATATATATAATCCTAATTCAACTTTAATTAGGATTTCAATATATATTAATATATATAATCTCAATTCAACTAAATAGGATTTTAATATATATATATATATATATATATATTAATATACATATATATATTAATTAAAATTGAATTATATTATTTATATATATATATTAATTTCAATATATAATATTTTTTAATATCTATCCAATAATTCAATTATATATATATCTAATATATATTAATTTAATTAAATTCGTTGTTAGGATATTTGTTTTGATATAATAATTGAAAATTAGTTTTAGACAAAATTGAAAAGATTTCAAAAGTATTTTTAAGTCCAAACAACTTGAAAATATGTTTGATGGGGTTTTATAAGGCTTTGGAAGGATTCAAAATGTTTTAAAGTAGCCAAACTCATGTTTTCAGCATGACCGTGTCGATACAGTATATCTCGTATCGATACACCTTAGGGTTTCAGTTACAGTAACCTTCCTTCTACCAAAACCCATATCATTACAGGCAAGTCCGTATCGATACAGTGGTCAAGCGTTTCGATACGCCTCTTGGTGTTTTGATACGCCTACGTGTTAAATCCCCCAACGGCTATTTCCAAACAAGGCCGTATCAATAAACCTTCAATTGTATCGATACACCTTCAAGTGTATAGATACACCTTCATGTTTTTAGGCTCAACGGCTCTTTCCCAAAGAGGCTGTATTGATAAGGGTACCTCGCGTATCGATACACTCTACACCAGATTGGGAAAAACTACATGGAAATCAGCCCCCAACGGCTCCAATTCATCCCCAACGGTCACCAACAGCTAGGAAATCATTCCAAACATAAATACAAGCCTTGGAACACTTGAAGATGGTTAGAGAACACATCCAAGCAATATGATCAAGAGAAATTGGTTTTAAGTCTTATTCTTTCATTTCTCTTGTACATAGTTTTAGAGAGTGCTTAAATAGTAAATCTTTGTACACTCTTGTGAGCTTCAACTTTTGTAAACACCCACCTAGTGAGGTACTTAGTTTACCAAACAAATCCCTTGTAAAAGGAGAGGTTGTAGTTTAGCCTTAGACAAAAACTAGAGTGGTTATATCTTAGCCGTTAAAAGATAAGGTTGTAAAGGTTTCCTCCTCAGCCTTGAAAAGGAGAAGAATTCATAGTAAATTGGGAAATCCTTAGTGGTTTGCTAAGTTAGTGGATTTAGGCTTAGTTTAGAAGTCGAACCACTCTAAAATCATTGTGCAAATTGTCTACCATTTTATCGGTTTTAGCCAATTCATCAAAGGAGTATTTCAACCATGTTAACACAAGATTGGAAAGGAGCAACAAGGCCTTTCAATTGGTATCAGAGCTTGGTCTTCAGCAAAAAACTAACATCCAAAAGTAAAGATCGTTTGCTCTAAGTTCTCTGATCGCGAAATGGCAAGATTTGAAGAAGGCCGCTCTATCTCGTGTCCTCCGCTCTTCCAAACAGAAGCATACTTCCAATGGAGCAATGTCATGAAGTACTACATCAAATCTCATGATTATGAGCTTTGGGACATTATTGAAGATGGCTACTTGGAAGCTCCTAAGAAGAAGAAGAAGCAAATGAGTGAAAACGACACGAAGGCAAAGCTAAATGCAAAAGCAATGTACATCCTTCTTTGTGTCCTCAATGAAGAAGTTTCCAAGAAGGTCTCCTCATGTAAAAAAGCCAAAGAAATGTAGGAGAAGCTTGAGAAACTATATGGAAAAGAAGAGAAGAAAGATAGTGATCCATCTTGTGCTAACCTCCTCCAATCACCCAAGGAGAATGATGTTTTGGCTCTCGATGAGCCCAAGGTATCTTCTAACTCTAATGATCCAAATGCATATTCATTTGTTGAGTTACAAAATGCTTTCACTGAATTATTTTTGGAATTTAAAACCATGAATTCCAAATTTAAGAAAATGATTTCAAAACTCAAAATTGAAAATGATTTTCTTTTGAAAAAAAAGTGGATTTTGAAAACCAAAATTAAATTTTGAAAAATGATTTAGAGTTTTCAAAAAAAAGCAAAGATGTTTTAGAAAAATAAAATCTTGATTTGAAAGTTAAGCTTGAAAGCTTAACAAAGGAAAAAGAAATTATTTCCAATAATTCATCTTGTCACATAATGGCAAAATGCTCACATTGCCATTATCATGGTCATTCTATGCATACTTGTCCTATAAAGAAGAGAAAATCTTATAGGATTAGACAACTATGGGTTCCTAAGGAAACTAAAGACATTGTGACTAATGTAAATGGATCCAAAGCAATTTGGATACCAAAAATCAAGTAAATGTCTTTTGTAGGTGTGTGAGAGCAATGGTGATGATAGAAAAAAAATCAAAGAATACTCAAGTCACACAAGTAAAGAAGATGGGTAACTTCTATGCTAATTCTTTATTTATTTGGTTATCTATTCTTTTACTTTAAAGTCTTGGATAATTGAATTTCCTGAACTTCCTTTAGTTGATCTAACATTGAAATTCAATATCTTCTAAGTGCCAATTTTTTTGGAATGCCTTGAGTAAGGGGGAGCCAACTTTTAGCAAAAACAAATTTTGTCAAATTTGCTTTTAAACTCTCCATTGTTATGGTCTTAAAAGCTTTTCAAATTTTGGTTTGAACCATTTTTGATATAACAAAAAGAGGGAGAAATGGTTTGAAAAATTGATTTTTCAAATGAATAAGGGGGACCTTTTTATCTCTTTTGAATATTTAATCTCTTATTCAAAAATTATTTTATAAAGGGGGAGAATCACAAACAATTTTTCAAGTTGGTTTTATTATATCAAAAAGGGGGTGATTGTTAGTATATTTGTTTTGATATAATAATTGAAAATAGTTTTGGACTAAATTGAAAAGATTTCAAAAGTATTTTTTAAGTCCAAACAACTTGAAAATGTGTTTGATGGGTTTTTATAAGGCTTTGAAAGGATTCAAAATGTTTTAGTGTAGCCAAACTCATGTTGTCAGCATGACCGTAACAATACAGTATACCCCGTATCAATACACCTTAGGGTTTCAGTTACAATAACCTTCATTCTGCCAAAACTAGTATCAATACAAGAAAGTCTGTATCGATACGGTGATCAAGCGTTTCGATGCGTCTCTTGGTGTTTCGATACGCCTACGTGTCAAACCCCCCAACAGCTATTTCCAAACAAGGCCGTATCAATACACCTTCAAGTGTATCGATACACCTTCCTGTTTCAAGGCTCAACAGCTCTTTCCCAAAGAGGTCGTATCGATACGGGTACCCTGCGTATCGATACACCCTACACCAGATTGGGAAAAACTGCATGGAAATTAGCTCCCAACAGCTCCAATTCATCCCCAACGCTCACCAACGGCTAGGAAATCATTCCAAACACAAATTCAAGCCTTGGAACACTTGAAAATGGTTAGAGAACGCATCCAAGCAATATGATCAAGAGAAATTGGCTTTAAGTCTTATTTTTTCATTTCTCTTGTACATAGTTTTAGAGAGTGCTTAAATTGTAAATCTTTGTAAACTCTTGTGAGCTTCAATTTGTGTAAATACCCACCTAGTGAGGTACTTAGTTTACCAAACAAATCCCTTGTAAAAGGAGATGTTCTAGTTTAGCCTTAGATAAAAACTAGAGTGGTTCTATCTTAGCCGTTAAAAGATAGGGTTGTAAAGGTTTCCTCCTAAGCCTTGAAAAGAGGAAGAATTCATATTGAATTGGGAAATCCTTAGTGGTGTGGTAAGGTAGTGGATGTAGGCTAAGTTTAGAAGTTGAACCACTCAAAAATCATTGTGCAAATTGTCTACTATTTTATTAGTTTTAGCCAATTCTTCAAAGGAGCATTTCAACCCTCTTAACACAAGATCGGAATGGAGCAACAAGGCCTTTCATTTGTGTACAACAAATTTGTACATATATAATTCGTTTAATATATGCTCATTTCAACATTGGGTGTGACCCTGTAGGGTCATGTAATGTTAGTAGTAAATATTAGAACATTTCTAATATTACAAACAACGAGTGACATCTAGCAATATGTCATTGTCACCTAAGTTACAAGAAATCATGATTCAACATAACTTTTTTGTGATTAACTCTTTTTCATGTATTACATCCTTTTGTCCTTTATATCTAGATTGGACACAATTCATGGAACAGTCACACTTGTATAGTCCATCTAATATTTTTTAATATCTTGAGTAGACTATTATAAACGAATAACTATGATATATCATATCAACTTATTCGAGCATGACCATGCATTTCTAGTCTCACTCAATCAAGTGGCCTATGATACTACTCTTATTATGTAGGAGGGACAAATCCTATCTTGATCAACCATATCCCACTACATAGATTGTGATATATCCAATATTAGTCTTTATAGAGTAGTTAGTTATGACACATGTTTGACTGTATGTAACTCACGATGTTGAAATAATGATGATCTCGAGTATGAGGATCATACATATAGTTATCACTGTGAGCAATGTTGTGACTGTCACATAATAACCAAGAAACATGCTCATAGCAGGCCAGTCCAGTATGTCATTCTCTAACACACACGTATGTATTGATTTTGACATCTCCATGTCAATGACAACACTTTGTCATCAATCAACTACATATTAGTCTTAATGCATTGTTTTTGTCCATTCCCACAATAATACTCGACTAAGAACATTTAAGAATAATCATATTATTCTAAGGTCTTTATTATAATTCAGTTTATTTATGCACGCAGAATTGTAACTGAAAATAATAATGGCAATGCCTCTTTATGAATGAACAAGGTAAAAACAAATGTCATTTACAATCATCTTATGATTGGTCTTTGGGCATACTCTAACAATCTCTCACTAGCAATAAGACCAATCACTCATGTATCTAATACCAAGTGACTTAGTGTGATGATCATGCTTCTGCTGCGTCAGAGGCTTTGTTAGTGGATCGAAAATGTTATCATCTATTGGTACTATACATATTTCCACATCTCTTTGATCTATAATTTCTTGAATAAGATGGTAACGCCTAAGTATGTGTTTAGATTGTTAGTGAGATCTGGGTTCTTTTGCTTATGCGATGGCTCCGTTGTTATCACAACGTAGATCTATAGCATTCAAAATGCTTGGCAAAACCCCTAGTTTAGATATGAACTTATTGATCTTAACACACTTTTTTGCAACATCGCATGCTACAATATAATCGTTTTTTCTTGTAGAATTAGCTACTGTATCTTGCTTTGAACCTTTCTAGCTCACAGCGCCTCCATTAAGGCAAAACACAAAACCCAATTGCAATCGTGAATCATCCTTATCGGTTTGAAAGCTGACATCGATATAACCTTTTATACTTAGCTCTTCCTCACCTCCTTATATAAGGAATGTATCCTTAGTTCTTCTTAAGTATGTAAGGATGTTTTTAATTGTGACCCAGTGACCTTCACCAAGATCTACCTGGTATCGACTTGTCATACTTAAGACATATGATACATTTAGACGAGTACATAGCATGACATACATGATAGATCCAATTGCTGAAGCATATAGAATCTTACTCATTCGCTCTCTTTCTTGGGGTTTTGAAGGATACATTTCCTTCGAGAGTGAAATTTCTTGTCTCATAGGTAAAAACCCCCTTTTGGATTCTTCCACACTGAATTTTTTCAGTACTTCTTCTATGTATGTATTTTGACTCAGTCCTAGTAGTTGTCTCGATCTATCTCTATAGATCTTGACTCCTAATATGTATGTTGCCTCACCCAAGTCTTTCATGGAAAAACTTTTTTCCTAACCAAGTTTTCATAGACTATAAGCTAGATATGTCATTTCCTATTATCATAATGTCATCCACATACAGTACCAAGAATATGACAATGCTCCCACTAATTTTCTTGAAAACACATGACTCATGTTCATTTTTGATAAAATCAAACTCTTTGATTGCATCGTTAAAACGAAGATTCCAACTTTGAGAAGCTTGTTTCAATTCATAAATGGACTTTTGTAGCTTGCATATTTTTTTGGCATCTTTTGGATCGACAAAACCTCCAGGTTGTGTCATGTACACATCCTCATCTAGTTTTCCATTAAGGAAAGCGGTTTTAACATCCATTTGCCTTATCTCATAATAATAAAATGCAGCTATCTCAAGTAAGATTCGGATGGATTTAAACATAACAACAGGTGAAAAAGGTTTCATCATAGTCTATGCCATGAATTTGACAAAAACCCTTAGCGATTAATCGTACTTTGTATGTTTGTACATTACCCATCCATGTTAGTTTTCTTTTTGAAAACCATTTGCACCCTATGGGCTTAATCACTAAAGGTGGGCAATCAAGGTCCAAACTTGGTTTTTTGACATGGAATCCATCTCGAATTTCATGGCCTCTAGCCATTTCTCAAAGTCTGGGCCCATCACTGCTTCTTGATAAGTCCTAGGCTCATCTTGATCCATGAAGAGAACATCACCATGCAATGTGACAAGAAAACCATATTTCTCAGGTGCATTCATTCTCTCAACGATCTTCACAGTGGTTGTGTTTCCAAAACTGTTGAATGTTCCTCAACAACTTGTGGAACTTGTTGTTGTTTAATCTTTTTTTCAATGATATATGGTTGATCTCAAATTTCATTGAGTTTAATATTCCTCTCACTTCCTTTCCAGAAGACAAATTATCTTTCTAGGAAGATTCATGTTTGAGCAACAAACATTTTTTCTCGGTAGGATTGAAGAAATAATATCCTTTAGTTTCTTTAGGATAACCCACAAAATTATATTTATGAGATTTGGGTTTGAGCTTTGTAGACATCTTATGTTTAACATAAGCTTTACATCCCCAAATTTTCATAAAAAGACATACTATGACGTTTCCCTGTCCATATCTCATATGGTGTCTTTTGAATTGATTTAGATTGAACACCATTTTGTGTGAAAGTAGTTATTTTTTAGCGTATGTCCCCAAAAAGAAATAGGAAGATCAGCGTGACTCATCATTGATCGAACCATGCCTAACAATGTTCGATTTCTTCTTTTCAGAAACTCCATTCCATTGTGGGTACCAGGAGGTGTGAGACAATCCCACATTCCTTAAGAAGGTCACCAAACTCTAAGCTTAAGTATTCTCCCCCTCGATTTGATTGAAGAGCCTTAATGCTTTTTCCTAGTCGATTTTGTACTTCATTTTTAAATGCCTTGAACTTTTCAAGGTCCTCAGATTTATGATGCATTAGGTAAATGTACCCATATCTACTAAACTCACGTGTGAAAGTAATGAAGTACTGAAAACCTTCTTCTGGCTTATGTATTCATTGGTCCACATAAATCATTATGTATTAATCCCAATAAATCACTTGCTTGCTCACTTTTACCATTAGAATGAGCTTTGGTCATCTTTCCCAATAAGAAAGGCTCGCATACATCAAGTTGTTCGAAAACAAATCAATCCAAAAATCTATTTTTATGAAGTTTTGAAATGCATTTTTTGCTTGCGTGACCCAAGTGACAATGCCAAATATGAGTTTGATTAGAGTCATTTGTTTTGATCTTTTCGTATTTATGTTGTAAATGGAATTCTCTTGATCCAAAATATACAGGCCATTTATTAATTGTGTCACACCATAGAAAACATTATCGAGATAAAAGAACAATAATTATTCTTAATAATTATCTCAAAACCAATCTTGTCTAAACAAGAAATCAAAATGATGGTTTTAGTCAAACTAGACACAAAATAACAATCCTCTAAACATAAATTAAGTCCACTAGGCAACGATAAAGTATATGTTCCTGTAGCTAATGCAGCAACTCTTGCCCCATTACCAACTCGTAGGTCCACCTCTCCTTTTCTCAAATTTCTACTCTTTTGTAGTCCTTATACAAATGTACAAATATGAGAACCACAACCAGTATCCAATACCCAAGAAGTAGGTGTTGATAAATTAATATCAATAACATAAATATTCGAGGCGGACGCTCTGATTTCATTTGCCTTCTTGACTTTTCAAGATAAATAGGGCAGTTCCTTTTACAATGACATGTCTTATTACAAATGGAAATATTTTCCTTCCAGTGACCAGTCAAGGTAGTTTACGCCGTTCAACTTGACCTTCTCAAGGACCGGTTGCAATGATAAAAAATTTATATAATAAGTCTACAACAATAAAATATGAATTTTGAGTACGTTTACCACGTTTGCTTATAAAAGGACTTGATACTCCTACTATTTTTATTAAAATTAATAACCCTCAAATATTAATGTTGAAACTACTTTCTTTAAGGTTTTTCTAGTGGGCAAGGATCCAAATTTCACATTCTCTTAAGTCATCTTTGGCTTTTCTCTTAAGATTATGGTCTATCTAGGTAAGCAACACTTGCTAATTACATCTCATGTAACTCCTTCATTTGGTGAACAACTCTTATTCATAACCATCCTATGATTATCCAAATAACTAACCTTTAGGTTTATAATCCTATTAGATTAACCTAGTTAAGTCTTTAACCAATGTTACAACCAACAAATATCACTTTCTTATTCTTCGCGTTTGGCCAAGATAGATACAAGTACCTCGCTTTAGAAAAAGCTACATTGTATCGATCTAGACTTTAACGAGGGTTAACATTAGGAATTAATAAAAGACTTAATATTTTATTGAGGGGTTTCGTGAATATTATCTCACCATTTAACATTTGATCTTATCAACTAACTAGCATGCATCTCATACATTCATTTTATCACATATTTGAAAAGTAGTAAATATGAATGCAATAGTTATATCCCATATCCTAAGGTGGCACGTCCCAAGCCAATGGGAGAACCAAATTATTCTAAGGATAAAAACACTTCTCAAGCATATTTCTGTCGACCCACATTTTTGTTCCTTTAGTCCATGCTTCTTCGTATAGATTACTATAATGTCCCACAACATAGCCTAGAAGTATAACTTAACTTAATTAAAGGCTTCATAAATGAATAATTAGAAGCTTTGGGACCATTTTGTATGTAAGGATTAAAATCGGTGGTTAGTTTGTGAAGGACCAAAATAGTTATATTTCACAAATTATGGTTTGTATGCAACTTTCCTAAAATCTCAAGGACATGTCCACATGTCCTACACTTGAGAAGTTAGGTGGAGGGAGGAGGGACAACCGGTCAAAGAACAAGGAAGGACAACCTTCTTCCTCCTTGTGATAATCGAAACCTTGAGAGAGAAAGAAAGAGTGGGAAAAATTTCTTGAGTTCTTAAGGGATTGGATTTAACTAAATCTAGTAAGCTCACTTGATTGATCACTTAAGGAAGGTAAAGTGTTCTTCCTTTCTACTATTGTATGCTTGATTGATTTAGTAGTTCTTGAATTTGTGATTTAGTTGGTTGAATGTATGATCTTTTGTGTTCAAGAACCAAATGTTTTTATTGAAAAACTTAGTTGTTCGAAATGGATTTTATATAGATGTTTGCGAGTACAAAAAATTTGAACGAGGCTTGGGATTGTGATCATTGTTCGAATGCTAAGAATTTACTCTCATGAAAAATCAACCTTGGTTAATTGAACACATGTTTGAGTTGATTCAATTAATGTGAAATATTGTTGTGATTGGATCGAATATAGCATAGAAGGATAATAATGTCTAAGAAGGATTTAAACAGTTATGAATGAATGTTTCTAAGCATGCCTTGTGCGTTTATGATAAGAACACTGTTTTATGATTGTATCAAGAAATTGGAATGCTCGCTTGGGGAAATTAAACATATGTATACATTGCTCTATTATTGCTGTGACACCCCTCGCCCGGGTTAGGAGCGAGGAGCTTCACCGAAACAAAAAGCGAGGTAAAACATATTATCTAATACAAGTTATAACATATGAGATTAGGGCAAATTAAAATTTTTCCATTTACTTAAAGAATAAGACATCATTCAACTTCTAGGCAATTAGGTTAATCATCCAATTAGCTTATTATTCAAGGTACTATTCGGCTAACTAGGTAACAATTCCAATTAACCATTCATTTCCTATTAACTTCATTCATTTCAATTAGCAATCTAAGCCATTCATTCTTCATAACCAAGTTTACATAACCTTATACTTATATGTGCATCAATTAGACCCTTTTAGCTTATTGTTTTATCATGAACATTACATATAGATTAGTCTAGATATATATATATCCTATAAATGAATAAAACTAACCACCTAACTTCTTAATTTCATTCGATTAAGATCAAGATAGAATAGGCTTATCTTGAAGCAATTTAACACATTTAATTCTATAGTTTGTACAATCATATTTGAACAAACAAACCTATAAACAAAGTTCTAGTCATTCATTCATTAGATAATTTCATAACAGACCATTACATACTTACTTAATTACATTTACATATCTCAAAATGCATGGTCCAATATTTTAGGGTTAACACATTACCATAGTTATCGTGTACATACAATTATAATCCTTATGGTTCCAAACATATGAACTAACATGAGTTCTAAAGCTAATTCTACCCGCCACCATCTAGGAGTATCAACAAAGAGTACCAAAATCATACTTGACTATGCTTGATTCTTGCTTCAAAATCCAAGTAAGATAACTTGTTGATCAAGTAACTGATTCGAGTATCTTTAAACCTGTGGTTTGGGAAGAAGGAAAAACAAGAGTGATAAGTGCATAATGTACTTAGTGAGGTAGTACCTAATTCTATCAATTTATCAAGATTATTATCTCATATTCCTTGTTCATTTTAATCAAGATTAACCTAGCTAGGCTTCAATTAAGCAAAGTCGTGACCTAGCTAGTTCCTCATGAAGAATTCGAATAGACGAGCTTAGGCAATCAAGAAGTATTGCAAATCCACATGGAACAATCAAGCAAGTAGGCATCTTCAAATACTAGCTATTCAAGCAAGCAAGATTTGGCAAGCATCAAGCAATTCAATCATGGAGATCATAATTCCAATTCGAATAGGTATTATACCATGTAACTTATTTTTCAAGTAAGGTTCAAACCAAGATAACATATTCATCATTCATTCATATTACAAGTCTTTTCTTTTAAGTTCATTTAATCTTGTTTTGCCTTGGTAGATAGTAGGACTAGGTGATCGAGTCACGTATTAAGGTACACAAAGTACCAGATCATGTTAAGGTGTCTTCTACACCACGTATTGGAGTACACAAAGTACTTGATCATATTAAGGTGTCTGCTACACCACATGTTAAGGCACACAAAGTACCAATCGTGTTAAGGTGTCATCTACACCACATATTAAGGCACACAAGTACCTGAACATATTAAATCGAGCTCTAGACTCTAAGGCATGCCGTTCTACCTAAGGCCAACTAGCATCCAAGGACTTGTTAAGTCTTTCATTATTATGCAATCACACAACAAGTGTTTAAGCAACGAACATAGTAAGGTCAAGATCATTTTATAGGCTTTCATGTACTTCCATTATGTACACATTCAAGCAACCAACAATCTCAAGAGCATATTCATTCAATTGAACACAATTTATCAAGCATAACCCTTGGCAGCATTTAAATAGGGCATAGAATCTTAGAAAACAAACAATTGTTTCAATTCCACAATCACACCATATTACAAGTATATTGAATTGTCAAGTCTTTAATTAGTCAATTCTTCCCTTAATGCAATATTACCAAATATAATTTAAGTTAATTTCATGTTATCAATCATCAAACAAGTATTTAGACATACAACTTTGGTTAGAACACTAGTTTCAACCCTAAGAAAGACTACACTCACAATACTCCAAGCTAGTCTTGTATTGCTATTCCCTTTTGTCTATCCCTTGATGATCCAACCTTGTTGCCTTCAGCAATCTCCTCTAATCCTTGGTCTATCAAGTCATGCATAACATAGAAGGATCATCAGAATCAATACAATAATAATTCAAGCTCATTTAAACAGCATCATCCAAAACAGTTTCTGCTTCCTGGCAGTTTTCATACCCTTTAGTAATCTGTTCATATCTTTTAATCTACTCATTGGATTTTCAATTAATTTATACCACTAGAAAGCTTATTCAATTACCTTTTTAAGCATATAAGGCTCATATTTTAATTCCTTCTATATCAATACAGTTTTCAATTTAAAGTCAGGTCCTTTTTCCAGTGACTATTCTGCCAGCTTGTAGTTTAATCCAATTTTGTGATCTTTTTATCCTAGGAACCTTACTAGTTCATTTTAGTAATTTTTACCATTGATTCCCTTGATTTCCCCTGTTCTTACAAGTTAAGGTTGGCCCCTAATTAGTACCTCTAGGCCCTCAAATTAGCAACTTTTACAGACTAGTCCAGAATCACCTATTCTGCCAATATACTCATTAAAGCTATTCATTTAACCTTAATCCATGCCAACCTAACTATCAAACATTCATTTTGCTCCCTCCCCTGTATTTTAATAACTTTTCCAGTCTTTATTCCAGTCCAATTCATTCAAAAACAGTCCCTAATCATTTTGTAACTACAATTGTGACTAGTTTGCCTACCAATTCAATTTCTTCAATTCAACTACCAATCTAACTTGATCAGAGCCTCATTTAGACATATCACATGATTTATTTTAGGTAATTTCACATTCGCATCTTCTCCTATTCATTTAACACATCAATACACTTATTTAAACCATTAGACCAATTCGGCTATAAGACTAGATGTTCCAATCTATTGTTTACACTAATTAACATAATACCCATGGTTCATCCTTTCAATTCATCCAACTACAACATCAATTCAATCACTAACAAACATGTGTAATCATCTATAAACATTAAACAATACAATACACCCAATTACACTAGCTATTCGAATGGATCAAGGGTCAAGTGGCTTACTTTGCTCCTTAGCTCAATTTCAATTGATGATCTTTACACATGCAAGCTCCAATCTTAGTATCAAAGGTGTCTTTCTCTCAATATATCTATTTCTCTCTCTCATTCGGCTAAGGGAAAGGAAGAATGAAGATGACAAGTTATTATCCCACTAATGGAGTTAGGAAATGACTTAATTAGCCTTTGGTTAAGCCTTATTCAAATATTTACACATGGGCATTAGGGGAATGGATGATTTTGGCATGCAAACATCTTCTTCTTCATTTAATTCGAATAGGTCACTACAAATTGGTCATCCATTTCATTCATCTTTCAATTAAGTCCTTAATTAATTCAATTAGTCTAGGTTCAAGGTTCAATTAAATTAACAATTTAGGTAATTGGTTCCAATTCTTCTAGGCTAGGATTTAGGGTATTACAATTGCATTCGTAGGAATAAAAAATAGACTGTTCGATTAATTATTTGGTTATATTGGAAGAAATAAAAAAATGGGATAAGATATAATTACAAGAATTGTAAGGGGGCTGTTCTGTTTTTGTAAAGGATGTGGGACTGTTTTTGTGTCATGGAGTTGATTGATAGATTGATGCTTATTGAGATGTTAATATATTGGGGCTGTTTTGATTGCCATAAATGATGCACATTGATTTGTTGTTTTAGTAATAAAAATATGTATAAGTGACTCAAAAAGAATGCAAATGATTTAGATGGTAAATGTTGGTACATAGGTGTGCATACATATATGTATATGAACTAGATTGTTGATTAGTTGATTGTGGCTGTAATTGTGATAATTAGTTAAGTATATAAGGGGATGTAAATCTGGTTCTAATGCATGGATCTACTATTGTTACAAATAGATAAAAAGGGAACTGATCAAGTTGATGAAAGATAGAAAGGGGTAGTTATACGGGAACAAGAATAGCTTGGAAAGACCTATGAGTGTAGTTTAAAGCCTCGAAAGGGGCTAATAACCCTTCTGAGAATTGATTACTAGTTTGTTAACTTAAAATTTGTTAATGTAAGTTATATTTGTGAAAGCTTGGAGGCAAGGTAAGTATTCTGTTGACAAGCACCTTGTAGTATGAAACTTTGGTTTAAAAGCATGTTTATGATTTAAATGCTCGATATGATGAGGAATGCTTGTTTGTTCGATATATATGTGTTTAGATGGAAATGTTTGACTTGTGAAATGATGAATATGCTTAAAACGTGCTTAGCTATATGAGAATTTGATGTCTTAATTACAAGAAATTCATGTACAATTTGATAAAAGTGATATTGGCTATTGATGTAACACCCCCTACCCCGGGTTAGTAGCAAACCGGCTCGGGAGCGTTACTTAAGCAAGGGCAAGGCAATACAATACAAGTAAGCAAGCAACAAGGCAATGATTGATAAATCATCCCTATTAGATGAGTTACTTAACTAGCAAGCAACCAATCAAACTTACTTAACAAACAAGCAAACTCACATTTTGATCTCAAGACATCATAGGGCATTCGGTCAAGCCATTAAATTGTTTCCTTTCATGCTTACATTATAGGTTACTACTTTCATGATTCACTTAACTTCATCTTATACCATTAACAATTTGAATGACCTAAGTGTGTAAACATTCTTCCATTTCATTACAATGATCCTTAGATTGATTCATATACTAATTTCACACCTAAATTTACTAAGCATGATCATGTTAACATACAATTGCATGAAACTAGTCTCTCAATATATATACCATTCGGCCTTTACCAAAAAATACACAATACACTTACAATAAGGCATGTTCACACACAAGAGACCTTATAATTCCAAGACATTCGAATGGAAGACAAGCAAGCATGGTTCCTTTCATTTTTACTTTCGATCCAAGCAAGATATGAAGCATTTCATTCAATCTTTCACATGTTCGTTAAACAAGGCATTCAAATGGTTCAATGTAAACTAGATTAAACAGTTGATCATACCATTTATAATTTCATATATGCACAGCAAAACACCATTCTATTACATGTAGTTTAAGTTCATTACATACTTGCCAATAAGTTCATAACATAGTAGGCCCATTCAAGAACAAGAACATATATAGATATACAAGTTTCAAGAATTCCAAAATGCATGATCAAGCTAAACTCTATACAATCTAGTGCCACCAATCTAGGAGATATACAAAACAAGTATGAAACCATACTTAGGCAATGCTTGTGTGTCTTGCTTCTAGCTCAAGTTAACATGCTTCAAGATCAAGCAACACTCAATTCCTTTATCCTGTAGGTTAGGAAGAATGAAAACGAGAGTGATAAGTACAAAAATGCACTTAGTGAGGTAGTAACCAGTTCTAACCATTTATGATATCAAGTTAAGTGTCAAGTATACAAGAATGATCCTAGCTAAGGATTTCAAGCAATAGAGTGATCCTAGCTAAGGATTATAGCATTCAGCTAGTACAGGATACAAGAAACATGGATTCATACTTCATGCTTTCATATCAAGAATCAATCAAATCATACTTACATAACAAGTAATCAAGTAAGTCATGCTTACATGACAAGTAACATACAATTCATGGCTTTCATTTCAAGTAACATACAATTCAAGGCTTTCAAGACAAGTAACATATGTTATAGGATTGTTATTTCATTTTTTATCATTTAAACAACCCCCTTGGTACTTAGTTTGTATAGGTAATCGAGTCTCCAACCAACTGTCACCACAAGATGCACCGTAGTGCTGGTCAACCCTCCTATTGTCGCCAAAGACCACATACGTACCCTCCGTCTGTCACCAAATAAAGGCCTTAGCCTTGGACCGTAGTCTACCCTGACACAATGAGCTCTAGACTCTAAGGCATGCCCTTCTACCTAGTCCAACTAGCTACCAAGGTTGTTCGATTATAGCCATTTATACATGTATTTCAAGTTCAAGATAATGTCAAGCAAGTTCATTTCATACTAGGCCCTTAGGCCAAATGAGCCCTAGCTCACATATCATATAATTCCCATGTTTCATTTCATCAAGTATGATAACATTACAAGCAAGTTCTTTAAGCACTTGATCCCATGCCATATCACAGATACAAGCACCAATATTACCACTTAATCATGCTTAAACATTCGTATTAAACATGTAATCAAAGATGTGATCAAGTTTCATGCATTAATTTAATCATTCTTCCCTTATAGATCAAGATCATATTAAGTCCAGTTAGACATTACAAGAATATAGACATGATTGCTATAGTTAGGACCTAGTCCTAACTCTTAAGTAAATTACACTCACAATACTCCAAGCTTAGCTAGTCTTGGATCCACACTCCTTTGTTCTTGGCTTTAGGATGTTCCACTCTTTCCTCATCCACCAAATTCACTCCTGGTTCTAACACATTACAAGTAACCACATATCAACAAGTTCACAAAGTCATTCAATCAAGGCAATGTTACAAGTACATAACATATACAAATCTGGCAGCATGGTCATATAAATTATTCACTACACTTAACCACACTTATCTATACTCTAATTCATGTAAAACAAGGCAGAATTAATGTCCCAAAACTATTTACAAAATAGTGTAACTAGGCAGCATGTAGTTTGTTCACTAAAACATGCATAACTTTCATTTCGTACGTCAGAATTTCAATTGGTTTAAACCTTTGGAAAGCTAACTTAACTTTATTTCTAACCATATAGGCCTTGCATTTTGGTTATTTTCCAATTAATACAGTTTTTAACTTAAAGACAGGGTAATTTGCTACACTGGACAGTTTGCACTGTCCCTAAAGTTTCTTCTCTACAATTCATTCTACAATCCAGAATTCGGTTCTGTTTCTCCTAATGAATTTAGACATGTCAAGGCATTTTCCATAAAAATTTCAGCCTTAAATTCTTTTTATACCATTTATGGTGATTTTTCAAACTTGCTGCCCAGAACAGAGCATTCTGGGCAGATTACACTAGGTTGAGTTCCTAGCTTCATAACTCATTTAAACAAGGTTCTAACATGGCAATTCAATTCATTTTCATGTTCTTACATGTATAGGTCAGTTTAATTCACCTAGCAATGTGCTTTAAACAGGGCATTATCATGTTAAATTCAATTTGATCTACTTGATCAACATTCAACTTCTAATTCATCAATTGAGCAGTCCATTACTTAGTTTTAACTAATCCAATTAGGTGCCTCATTTTCCAGCAAATTATCTACTCTATTCAATCTTCAATTCATCTACCAACATGATCAAAATAGGGTTTTACATTCAATTAGCATGCTTAAACATTTTCACTATCAAAACAGTCCCAATTCAAAACTGTTTTCAACCATATACATTGTCTTTATCAAATTGGCTACTAGCATTCACAATTTCAAGTTCAATTAGAAGTTAACATGATCCTAACATACATAACAATCATCTAAATCAATCTAGGCAACAAGAACATCATCACTTCAAGATTCAAGCAATCTATAACATGTAGGAGTCGAGCATTATACCTTCTCCAAGCTAATTGACCAAGGCTAAATCAAAAAGCATGAATTTGAATGTGATCTATGAAGCTTTCTCTCCCCTTTCTCTCTCTAACAATTTGGCTATGGAGGATAATGGGAGGAAGATGATGAATTTTTGTTCAATATTCCCCCAAGCATGCCGTGATTCATCCTCTAAATTGGCACATGTTCTCATCAATTGAGAACATGTGTCAAGGCCTTTATTTTTCATTCAATTTGCATGCAAAATTTATAGTTTTTCATGTTCACAATTTCATCCTTCCATTTATGCCTTCTAGTTTTAATTTCAATTCAATTTGGTTCCAATTTCACTTATTTGATCTTAAGGATGGCCAATGTTCTTTCTTCTTTAATTGATTAGCTTATGTATTCAATTAGCCTATAGTTTAGATTGTGGTAACTTTCCTAGGCCAAGTTTAGGGTGTTACAATTGAGCCTTTCAATCAAGAGAAATGAAATATTGAGTTCACAAGTGGTGAACATGCTTTTATACCCTTATTGAGAAAAGGGGTGATGATACAATGTTGTGATAATATGAAATAGAGTTATGCTCACTTTATATGATAAAAGATGATTAATGTAAAGCCTTGGTCTTGAGTCAGTCTTAGGTATAGTTGGCATTCCATAGAGTCTATTTTTATAGAGCTCAGTGTTGGGGTTGGACTATGGTCTGGGACAATGGTCCCTATTTGGCGACAGTAGGAGGGATGTGTGTGTGTGGTCACTTAGCGACAGTAGGATGGATTGACCGGTACTGTGAGTACCATATGTTATTCTATAGGCATCAGTTGGTTGGGGACTCATATACCTAGACTGGGACTTCGATTCACAAGGCTATGATATCAAACAAATATGAATGGAATTGTTAAATCAACAAAGAAATGTGGTAACTTGATTATTAAGTGATGTGTAACTTGCTACAATCAGATGATATCTATATGATATGTTTTATTTGAGAAATCACGTGATATTGAATTGTGGGATAACTTAAATGTTAAGCAAGTTGGAAATGCTTGATTAATGTTGAGATTTGTATGGCACATCTTGGAAATGGTTGAATCATGTGAATATTCTGTTTGAATAGGCAAATTTACCTTGGTACTCCTTGCTTAGTTCGAATGTGAGCATTCTATGTACAGTGAAAGAAACCTTGTTTTCAGATTATATTTGAATGCTTTAAACTATCTCACTAAGTCTATACTTATAAAACTCGTTCACTGCCTTACATGTTAAATTTGAAAGTCTATCGCCTCAAGGGGCTTAATCAGGTCACAAGAACATTACAAGAGTACGTTTATTACTTTTTGTATTAACTCCTAGGATGGTGGCACTATGATATGTATTTTGGCATATAGTCCCTTTTATTTCGGCATGTATAATTTAAATTTAAATAGATTTTTATAAGTTGGTGTATGGATTTCGAATGGATGTTTGTGCTGGTTTGTGAAGCTTGAGATCTAGTTATGCCATAAGTAATAAATGCTTAAGTTGTTAATGGAGTAGGTTTGCTGTTATGTTAAAGTGTTGATTGCTTGATTGAGTTGCTAGTCACATTGATTGTAAAGTTGTGTATGATGGCAAGATTCAAGGTTTTAAAATGGTTTGTAGTTGTAACTTAGGTAGATTTATTGAATTGTATGATTTTGCTCATGTTATAATCTTCATGATTTATGTTGTGCCTAGACTTTAAATCGACCTCTAAGCCTTGTAAATGCTCCTCTATAATTTATTGCGTAGTGTTGTGGAATGAAATTCTTGAGTGTTTATCTTAAGCAGGATTGATGATGTTGAATGGTAACTTTAACCTTAAGTTGATTCTTAGGCTAACCAATCAAATTGCTTATGCTTTAAGTCAGACCTATACTTGATCGAAAGTTAATTAATGGAACTTGATAATTCCTGTTCCTTAATTTGAATTTACAATGTGTAACATCTTGAAGATGTTTGTATGGTTCGAATAATACCTTGTGTCTCAAGTTATCAATGATAACTTGTTCAATTTCTAGCTTGTTTCTCAAGCTAGTTGTTGTTTGTCTTCTTTTAACACTCTAGACTCGGTCTTATTCTAAGCCCGATTTAGGGTGTTATAATTACAATTTTAGAAACTCGTTTTACATACGAGGGAGTAAGATGAGAAGAGGATTGATGATATTGGGCTATAACAATGCATTCCAAACACCATGCATATCAAACATAATAACGATGCGATTTGTTATTAAAGTCTTACCAGATTGTTCCTACGCATGTGTCAAGCCCCTTGTGAAGTTCCGGCGGCCCCGTAGTCACTAGCGGGGAAATTTTTAAAGATTAGCATCTTAATTGTTGTGTAAAAACCTCATAATTTGATAACTTTTATCAAATTTATCGTGTTTTTTAGGATTTTAAAATCCACGAGGTTTTTACTGAAACAACTCTTGTTACTTTCCCGCACGGAATCTATAGACTAACCGTTAGTCTAACATATAACTATAATCCGCGTATGTTAACATTTAACATCTAAAACCCTAAAACTATATTTTGAATATATTAACAATTAACATATAATATTTCAAACCCTATCGACAAAGATCTTGATGATTAACATATTAACAGATTAACCGTGATTGAATAGATTTTCTTGAACAGATATCATATATTCGCTAAATAAATAAAAAAATAACATGTATCTCATACAATTACATCACCCAAGTAATTAAAACCTAAATTTGTATCGTACAAGTGGCTCTAATACCACTGTTGGGTCACGCCGGTACACCTCATGGCGCAGCGAAAAAATTATCCGGCGATTACCACTAGAGATCCATGTACGAGGAACGAATCGGGGTGAATAAGGGTGAAGAATTACCTATTTAAAATATGGAATTCTAAATTTGGAGGAGATAAATATCCAATCACGATTTCATGATGTCGATTCCTAAGCCGCAACGATAACGCTCCAACCTCTACGTAGTTCACCCAATTGAAACGAGCATATAAAACTCTCTAAACTATTTAAAAGATTTTTCCAAAAATATTAATGATTGCTAGATCTCTCATGCATTTATATAATCTTTGAAATCCTAATTCAACTCATACTAGGATTTCAATATATATATATATGTTGGCATGATATTTATGTCATTGATCATATATTTGACATATTTTAAATATGTCAAAGGTTGAAAATAAATGGATTGATCACTAGTTATTGATGATGGTATACTATGAGTGTTATTTCGGGTATGAATTGCCCAATGTTAATTTAAATTGATATACATTGCCATGGATGGATTAAATATGAAAATTATGCCCAAATAAGTCAATTGAGGGACAGTATATAGTTGGCATGCCATAGAGTCCAGCAGCACGCTGCATAACCGGGATAGCATTGTAGTGCACATAGAGGACACGTAGTGTATGGTAAGCACAACCTTATAAATGTGCAGGTATTATGGTAAGCACAACCTTATAAATGTGCGAGAAGCACTTCGGTGCATATTTGACTCGTGTATCTAGGGTCCTCATAGGTCTATATTTGGGCTGTTAAATCGGCCTATGAAATCGGTAAATAATTGATAAACAGGTGAAAGAGTTTCAGGTGAAAGAGTTTACAAAACTCTCAATGTTATGGCAAGTATATCAGTAAGAAATTTATATCTGATTTATATTACGTTAATACATTATTAACATGATGGTAAGACATATCTAGTGATTCAAAATGCATGTATACAATTACATGTTATTAGTTATAGTTATGTATATTGCACTAGACATAATTATTGCCTCACTAAGTAAATACTTAGCGTGTGATTGTTTCATGCGTAGGAAAAGATGAGCGTTTCTAGTAAGGAGCACTAATGGACATCATCTATCAATAACATGTACATCAATATCAGTAATATAATATTTGAGGTTGTTTGATATTCAGTAGTTGGCATATTTATTAAAAAGGTTATGCATGCTTTGATATAAATCGCATTTTATTTGGAATATGGTTGAATTTTAAATCAGGCAGTTTTTAGGCAGTTTCGCTATTTATATAAAGTTAAATTAAATTGATAAGTTGCTTCCTGAAATTAAACCTGATTTGAAGACGAAAATATAAAGTTTAACCTTTATGCGATTAATTAGATTTGTAAATAAAGACTAAATTGTAATATATTTTTTTATAAAACAAAATTTTACCAAATTATAAATATTTTATGGTTTTAAAAATGTTTTGTGACATCTCTGTCTCGTATTCAATGATGGATATGGGAAGGGGTGTTACATTTGTTGGTATCAGAGCTACAGGTTTAGCTGGTTCTCGGCATAAATGGAAGTGGTTTTATGTTAAAAAAGAGTATACATGCCACTAGGATATCAATATTACTGATATGATGTTTATATGATCTGATTGATGTCGCTCTTTATTAAAATAAATTTGAGATGAGTCGGTGAATGAGAGGTTCTGAAAAGATCGAGCACTGGTAATAATTATTTGAATTTAGTGGAATAAGAAAGAACACCGACACAAAAGGGAGTGATGGTGTAGGACTAAGGAATATCTGATTTTAAATGAAAAACAGATAAAGGTCTAGTGACTGCAGATTGGTGGTTAAATTATTTGAAGATTATTCTGGATGGATTTTACTGTTGGATAAAAAGAAATTGGATGAAATTGTATTGTTACTCTGAGAATAAATTAGATAGAGGGAATCATAAGAATTTACTTCACAGTCAGGGTTGTGCACATTTTATCTTTTTGATAAAGATTTGAATAAACTGAAAATCATTATGGGCACATTTTATCCTTTTGATAAAACTGTGTTGATTTTGATTGTTCAAGACTCTATGTACATTCGTATATAAGTATGAAGTTGAATGGTGAACGAGATATCCTCTTAGAACCCATTTCGGATAATATAGTGATTACAAACTTGTTGAGTTATAATGTAAGGATGAGTTGGACATGTAGAAATTGTCTGAAAAAGGTGCAGGAAACTGAGTTTCTGGCAAACCTAATGGAGCTACCTTTTGAAGAAATTGAAATGATATTAGGCATGGATTGGTTATCTTTTTACCATGCTATTGTGGATTGTCGCTTAAAGCGATTAATCTTGAAAATTTTGAATGGTGAAGAATAATAGTAATGGGTGAAAGGATGAATCTTCTATATAATGTGATTTTAGTTGTTTCTGCTAAGAAATTGTTACTACATGGCTGCCAAGTTTTCTTAGCAAATGTGGTAGATACCAGAACTGCTGAAATTAAATTGGAAGATATTCCTACAGTTCAGGAGTATCTAGAGGTATTTCTTGAGGAATTACCAGTTTTTGCCCTGATCAAGAAGTAGAATTTAAAATAGAGGTATTATCTGGTACTGCACCCCTATTGATGGCCCCGTACATAATGGCTCCAACCGATCTTTGAGAGTTAAAGGCACAATTATAAGAATTGTTGGATTGGGTTTTATAAGACCAAGTGTGTCACCTTGGGGTACACTGGTGTTATTTAAAAAAATGGATCTATACGATTATGCATAGATTAACGTTAGCTAAATAAAGTAACAATGAAGAATAAGTACCCTTTTCCAAGGGTTGATGATCTTTTTGATCAGTTAAAGGGTGCAGTTGTATTTTCCAAGATTGATATTCAATTAGGGTATCATCAGTTGAAGATTTAGGAAGAAGATATTCTAAAGACGATTTTCCAAATTTAGTATGGACATTATGAGTTGTATTAATGTTGTTTGGATTAGTTTGTGATGATATTTATTGATGATATTTTAGTTTAATCAAATAAAAGAGAGGAACATGATGCTCATCTTCGAATTGTTTTTCAAATCCTCAGGGGAAAGAAACTATATGTCAAACTATCAAAGTGTGAATGTTGATTTTCAGGAGTTACTTTTCTTGGTTATATGGTTTCGGAAAAATGAATAAGAATAGATCTCAAGAAGATACAAGCTATAGTTGAGTGGAAAATACCAAAGAATATATCAGAGGTTCGAAGTTTCTTGAGACTAGCTAATTATTATAGAAAGTTTGTAAATAATTTTTAAATGATTGCTTCTCCAATGACCAAGATACTAAGGAAAGATGTATCATTTATTTGAGTGAATAAAAAGATTTTCAAAAAAAAAAGATGAGAAGTGTTACCCAGGTAACAAGTGGAAAACGGTGAAACCAAAGACTTTAAAGTTAATTTGAAAGATGATTGTATTATCGAGCGAGAATCTATATTTCAATTTATGAAGAATTGAAGAAAGAACTTTTGTTTGAGGCACATTATAGTCTCTTGACTATGCATCCAAGTGGAAACAAGATGTATCAGGACCTAAGATTGATGTCGGTGGTCAAGCATGAAAAGATTTATAACTGAGTTTATTTATAAATGCTTGACACGTCAGCAAGCAAAAACAGAACATCAGGTGCCTTCTAGATTGTTGCAATCGATTTCTATTCCTTAGTAGAAAGGGGAAACGAGTAACCATGGATCTTGTAACAGGGCTACCTTTGCATTGTATAAGAAAGATTCAACTTGGGTAATTGAATTGGAAAGATCATGGAAAATGTACTTTCCTTTAGCGGAATTTGCTTATAATAATAGTACCAGGAAAGCATCAGAATGGCACCATTTGAAGTATTACCTGGAAGAAGATGTAAGGCTTTACTTAATTGGTCCGAGCTAAAGGACCAAAATGTACAAGATGATTTAAAGGAAAAACGGAGTTGATCTAACTCTAGAAAAGGAGAACAAAGTGAGAATTATTTAGAATAATTTGAGATAAAGTGTTTCTAATGGTATTAACCTGGAAGAAAAGGTTACGATTTGGATAAAAAGGAAAGCTTAGCTCCAGATTTATTGGACCATAGGAGATCTTGAAAAGAGTAGGACAATTGTTTTACTAGTTAGCCTTACCACCAGAGATAAGCAAACTACACGATATATTTCATGTATCTATGCTATGAAGAGATTGGTCAAATCCTTCACATGTCATCACTCCCGAGGAAATTGAGTTACAATTAGATTTAACATATAAAGAAGAACTAGTGAAAATTTTAGTATACAGAGTTAAAGAATTAAGGAACAAGAAAGTTCTGTTGGTCAAAACTCTTTGGAGAAACCACAAGGTTGAGGAGGCCGCTTGAGGAACTAAGAAGTAGACAAAAAAGCAACATCCGAATCTTTTGAATCGAGTATATGTTGAAAATTCGAGGACGAATTTTCTTAAGGGGAGAGAATTGTGATACCCCAAAATTTGCTAAGTTGATTAAGGGTCATTTAGTACTAAGATATTAGCTTTAAAGCTAACTTACTGGCTAAAATGACAAAAATGCAAAAGTTAGGATTTTATTAATTATGGGTTTTGAAAAGGAAATTCCTAAGGTTTAAAGATCTCATGTGATAGATAGTGAATTAAATAAGGTGTTCTTAAAGTTTGGTTGAATTCCAAGGAAATTGGAATGGGAATTGAAGTTTAAAAAGTTAGTGACCAAAATGTAATTTTTGGAAATTTCATGACTAAAGTATAAACTTTGGAAAAATTTGGGGACTAAAGTTGTAATTTCCCAAAATTTAAGGGTTTGTATTTCATAAATAAATAGATCACCTAAGGGTGTGGATCGAATGTGAAGACTTTGGTCGGATCCTATGTTCCTATTATTGGGAAATTATAATCAAAGTTTAAATGGAATTTGGATATCCGAATTGAATCGAATAATTATGAGATTTCATCATCAGATAAAGAAAGGTTATAGAAGTTCATTATAAATGATTAATGAAGGATTTTCAGGAAAGATGTTACCCGATAGAGGTTTCGAGTAATTATCGATATTTTTGGATCAAGTCAAATTTCTAAGTTTGACTTTATTAAGGTGGAGGATTTTGTATGAAAGTACGGATTTATTTATGGAATTAAGGAAATATGTAATTCTTGAATTAGAGTTGATAGCTCGATAAAGGAAAAATCGTAGAAGGTGAAAATCGGGAAATTGGATCGAACAAAAATCATAAATGATATATTATGATTATTTAATGATGATGGTCGGTTGGATTGAAACCAACCTAGTCCCATTGTAATGAGATGGCATAATTTTGAACTAGATGTAATTTTTATTTAGTTAAAGGGGCAAATTTGGAAAGAGAAAAAATGAATTTTAAATTCATTTTTAAAGAAACACGTGGCATTTTATGGCTATATTAGATTTATTTGTTAAAAAAATGATGAACAAAATTTCATCATCTTTCTCTAGCAATTCGAATGGAAGAGAAAATTGGGGGAAAATGTTCAAAAAATTTCTAGCTCAAATTCAAGGCATTTGATCAGGAATTCAAGCAAGGTTCTTTGAGGTAAAGTGATCTACTCTTCATTCTCTACGTTTTGATAGTAATCTTTCATGAAATTATGAAGTTTTGGATCAGGGTTTGAAGAGAGAAAAATTAGGGTTTCATGGATTTTGGTTGGATTTAAGTAGTAAATGATGAATTAAGCTTAGCTTTGTTGAAATCAAGCTTGAAATCAAGTTAATTTCATGTTGAAATTCATAAACCCTAATCTTGAATTTAGGAATTTGTTAGGGTTTTGAGAATTAAGGATGAAAATGGTTAGATTATGATGTTTGAAGCATTATATTGATGATGGAAGTTCAATTTTGATATTTGAAGGTCAAATTCCCTTTAGGGACTAATTTGAAAATTTGAAGAAAAATTGGGACTAAATTGTCAAAATTTAATTGATGATGGAAATGAATAGAAAATGATATATCAAGCTTGAATTGACAATTTAGGATCAAATTATATATTTTTGAATTGTTGAGGACCATTTCGCCACTTCCAAGAAATTAAGGACTAATTTGTCAAAAAATTATTTTGGTGGTGAAAATGATGAAATTGTAATGTTAAAAGCTTAGTTTAGCATTTTGGACCAAAATGAAAATTTTGAAAAGTTTAGGGTCTATTCAGCATTTTGAGAAAATTAAAAGGATGTTTATGGAATTATTCTGTTGAAGTAGGATTAAAGAGCAATTATTGAAAATGTGATCAAATTGGCTTGAAAATGATGAAAAAGGACCATTTTGGCAAGAATGGGAAAATAGAGGATTATTTTGGAAATTATTGTTTGATGGTGGCTTAGATGAAAATAAGCTAGAATTGATGATTCAAGCTTATTAAGGACTAAAATGGGAGAATTTCAAACTTTACAAAGTTTAGTGACCATTTCGGTCAAATGGAAAATAAGAGGGAAAATGTTGTAATTATTGGTAATAAGTGATTACTTGAATTAAGTTTAAATTCAAGTACCTTGGTAAAATTAGTGACTGAAATGTCACATTAGTAAAGCTTGAAACTTTATGGAAAATGACTAGAATGATTTTGAAATAGAAGAATTGGAACATTTAGAGCATGAATAGTTGTTGAATGTTCAAATTGGTCATTAAGGACCGTAATAAGTTTTGAACAGTACAGGGAAGAAAGGAAAACATTTATAAATGTTATACCTAGGTGATTATAGTAACAATATGTCAAGATATTGTTAGATTGGGATCTAAAAAATATTTCTTTTATCTGATTTATAAAGTTCAAGTTCGAAGCAAGAGAGGTTCGTGGGGTAATGAAGAAAAAGATTAAAGAGGACTTAGCGAGGCATACAAATAAATGGCCCAGGTGAGTGCAATGCATACATAACATTATATATGGATGTTTTATACATCACTGGTAAGACTTGCGATAAGTCTACCTGGTTTATATGTTGGCATGATATTTATGTCATTGATCATATATTTGACATATTTTAAATATGTCAAAGGTTGAAAATAAATGCATTGATCGCTAGTTATTGATGATGGTATACTATGAATGTTATTTCGGGTATGAACTGCCCAATGTTAATTTAAATTGATATACATTGCCATGGATGGACTAAATACGGAAATTATGACCAAATAAGTCAATTGAGGGACATGATATAGTTGGCATGCCATAGAGTCCAGCAGCACGCTGCATAACCGGGATAGCACTATAGTGTACATAGAGGACACTTAGTGTATGGTAAGCACAACCTTATAAATGTGCGGGTATTATGGTAAGCACAGCCTTATAAATGTGCGGGAAGCACTTCGGTGCATATTTGATTCATGTATCCAGGATCCTCATAGGTCTATATTTGGGCTGTTAAATCGGGCTATGAAATCGGTAAATAATTGATAAACAGGTGAAAGAGTTTCAGGTGAAAGAGTTTACAAACTCTAAATGTTATGGCAAGTATATCTGTAAGAAATTTATATCCGGTTTATATTACGTTAATACATCATTAACATGATGGTAAGACATATCTAGTGATTCAAAATGCATGTATACAATTACATGTTATTAGTTATAGTTATGTATATTGCACTAGAGATAATTATTGCATCACTAAGTAAATACTTAGCGTGTGATTGTTTCACGCGTAGGAAAAGATGAGCGTTTGGAGTAAGGAGCACTAATGGACATCATTTATCAAGAACAGGTACATCAGTATCAATAATATAATATTTGAGGATGTTTGATATTCACTAGTTGGCATATTTATTAAAAAGGTTATGCATGCTTTGATATAAATCGCATTTTATTTGGAATCTGGTTGAATTTTAAATCAGGCAGTTTCGCTATTTATATAAAGTTAAATTAAATTGATAAGTTGCTGCCTGAAATTAAACCTGATTTGAAGACGAAAATATAAAGTTTAACCTTTACGCGATTAATTAGATTGGTAAATAAAGACTAAATTGTAATATATTTTTTATAAAACAAAATTTTACCGAATTATAAATATTTTATGGTTTTACAAATGTTTTGTGACATCTTTGTCTCGTATTCACTAATGGATACAGTAAGGGGTGTTACATGAATTTTTTATGTTATTTGGAGAGAATATAGTTTAAATATTTTGTGATAAATAGGTGGAGAGATTTTGAGAATATGGAAAAATTGTTTGAATATAAGAGAAAAAACGTTTATTTTAATTTATGGTTGAAGAAGATATTTGAGAAGAAAATATAGTAAGTTGATTTGATTTGTATTTTATTATTTTATTTAAGTTCGTTAATTTATTTAGATTTATTTATAGGTGGTTGAATAAAAAACGATGTTAAATTGATGATTTAATAGAAGATAAGCAAATACGTAATTAAATTTCAAGTATTGAAATCTTTTCCCTTTGATATGGTAGTTTAAAGTAAGATTATCCGAGTTATTTATTTTATTTTATTATAATTGTTATTTTTTAACGTGATAGATTTAGTCTCGGTTTACTAATATTTTCTTACTTGTCATGTAGGATGGTTGAGCAAGCTTCATTGTTGCATTTACAGAATCGACACATTACTAGCCTTAGAGTTGATGAGCTGGTATAATTTTTTTAAAGTTAATTCATTACGAAATCGATCACTTTTGTGTTTTTTGTTAATAATTATGTTTAAATAATGTGTTATTTACAGGATACAGAGGAAACATTTAAACATCATTTGTGCATGGTAGACAAACCCCTAGAACACAGAATCGAGAAATTCTTATATGTGATAGGATTTTATCATGCCACGTTCCTCCGTGTGTACAAGTTGGTGCCCGGATTGATTACCGCTCTAATTGAGCGTTGGAGACCTAAAACACATACCTTCCATATGCCTTGCGGAGAATGCACGATCACCCTAGAAGACGTGGTTTATCTTATTGGGGTCCCAGTAAACGAAAAGCCAGTGATCGAGCGTACCGAGGGCTTAACTGCTGAAATTTGTGAAAGGTACCTTGGGAAGGTACCCTATGGAAGTAACGTGAGAGGGTCTCGTGTGAAAATGAGTTGGCTAGAGAGTGAATTTCAACTCGCTGAGTATAATACAGTTGATGAAATTTATATGGTCAGTCGAGCATATATCCTACAGATGATTGGAGGGATACAGATGCAGGATAAATCAGGCAATATGGTCAGTGTAAGGTGTCTTCGTTTCTTGGATACTCCTTGAGAAGCTGGTTGTCAATATAGTTGGGGATCAGCTATATTAGCGTGCTTGTATCACGAGTTGTGCAAGGGCGCTTTACTGTAAAAAGGTAAGAGGGTAGGCGGTATTGGTGGTTGTTTGTTATTGTTGCAAGCGTGGGCTTGACAACGGTTTCTCTTTTTTACACCGCTTACTCGAACAACTGTGCAGTTTCCTCTTGTTGCAAGGTAAATATATATCCTTATTCTTAGTTGAATCTTTAAATTAATTAAATTAACTTTTTCTTTAAATATATTGTGATTTGTATGCAGATGGTGCGAGGAGAAACATGAGACGGGGTTGGCGCACAACAACGTCCGAATTTGTAGATCTCTTATTGATTCTTATTGTCAAGAGCAGATATATGAATGGAAAGTAATTTTTGACATCTTAGTTAATTAGATGTATTATATTAAACCATTACTTTTTTGCATTTTATTTGGAAGGCCTACGAAGATGACCAAATATTTGATGAAGGATTCACTTTTATGGTGTAGTGTTACACGTTGATCCATTTCTCTACTGTCGAGTTCCACTTTACGGATAGAGTGTTAAGGCAATTTGGCTTCCACCAGCCTATTCCGCGCATTCCACATGACCATTACCATCTTCATGCTTATGATGGATGTGGTAGGCCAGATACGGATAGGAAGTCGAACATAGCGACTATATTGCTTTGTGGAACAATAAAGGTTCATCGGTGCCGGAACACCATCCAATGGAAGCTGCTGATTTTGATTTCGAGAGTTAAGAGTACATGATCTATTATCGTAGTCATGGAATGTTGTACTTAACAGATCAGCTTAAACAGGAGGAATGTGAAAGGTTCTAGAAAAAATATGGAGGCAAAACTAAAACATCGAAGGCTACAGCGGGCTCATCATTGGGGCTACAGATTTGTAGTAGAGACCTTACGGGTTGGCCAATGACATGGGAGCCAGATATGAGCAGAGTAACACCAATGGCTATATGGGAAAATGAATCGGCTTCTACTTCTGTACAACCAGAAGCGGCCCTGAGATCCTTAAATAATATAGGGTTTGATGATCCTAATTTATACAGACCCGAGTTTATTTCGCCACAGACATCCAATTACTCGAACTTGGGTGAGAACATGGATTTTTTACGCCTATTGTGGCCAACCCCTATGGTGCATTTTCGCCAATGATGAGTGCCTCCTCGAGTGTTCCTTCAGGCTACATCCCTCTTTATCCGCATCAACCCGATTTTGGGACCATGTTCAGCAAACACCACCGCAGTCCTTGTTCTTCACAGGTGGGCCAGTTGAAACGAGTGGTACTACTGAAGATGGAATCGAGAATGAGGACGATGATGATGGCGATGAAGAGTAGCAACTTCAGCCCCATGTTTGATGCAATCCCGATCGGTCTCGTCGTCCACCGGGGTGTGGTACGGTGGACATAGGCATCATTAGCTTTTTTTCAAGTAGTTAATAACTTTAGTGAACTATGTTAAAATGCAATGTTTGAATAAGTTTATTTTTATTTTTATTTTGTATCTAACATTGCAAGAAAATCAAAGGACCAAAAAAGAAAGTTTTTTAGTTTCTTCTATCCTTCGTTTTTATTATAGTCAATCAATTATCCAATTTAATTGGTACAATATAAGATCGAGAACTGAATAATCTGAATTTAGCAATTAAATAAAATAATTTTTAAGGATTATTCGAAACTGATTTCGGCGCAAAATTTTAAAATAAATTATTTCGATTCGATTACGGTTCACGGTTTTAAGAAAAATTGATTAACTGATATAAAAATGTCATTTGAGAGTGGCCAAAATATGAACAATTCAAAAATTAAGTTATTAAATTGAATTGTTTCACAACATAACATAACATAACATAACATAACATAACATAACATAACATAACATAACATAACATAACATAACATAACATAACATAACATAACATAACATAACATAACATAACATAACGTAACGTAACGTAACGTAACGTAACATAACGTAACATAACATAACATAACATAACATAACATTCACTTTAAAAATATTTTCAAATACAAGCATTGGAAATCACAGAGGAATTGACACGTTGGACAGTTTGATCTGGAATATCCTTCGGCCCTACATATGGTACATCTCTTTCACTGCCCCTTCTCTCTATCATGAAGATCCATACTGGTATAGATGCGAGTCGATCTAGGTCTGCCATTTGGAGATCTACGGAGTGTAGGATCCACTAACCATTTTTCATGCTCTACCGACGGCCAATAAATTAAATTTGCAATCGGTGGGAACTCACTTCTGTAAATATTGACCATCTCGTGGAGATTGAAGCATTCATCAACAAAAGTGTACGGGTCAACCCCTACATGCATGCATGCTGCAACTGCATGAATACATGGATATTGCCATGCCTGGAATGCTCCACAATCACACCACCTATGTCTGAAATCTACTCAAAATACATTTGAGTGCGCTGCTTCGTTGTTGCGTCTGGCACCAACAACATCAAATGTCTGATTAATTCGGTCCAAGCTGTGAACCTTCAGCGATGTTGCTTCCGTCATGTTATCTTTCATTTTCATCACAAAGATTAGGAGCCCAACTTTGCCCCCTATTTAATAAGGCCTCAATATCCTTCCCTTTAACTACCCAAACTTTCGCCAACCTATAGTACGTCTCTTTCACCAGGCTTGCTAATGGGAGATGACGTGATCCTTTTAGTACTCCATTTATGCACTCCACAAGGTTGGTAGTAATTTTCTCGTATCGTCTACCACATTCATCATAAGATTGGGCCCATCTTTCCCTCTCGATTTTGTTTGCCCAACTCCAAACGTGCTCGCCGTACTTCGATAAATTTGCCATCTTCCTCTCAAAATGTGACCGCGTTAGTAGATATCCCGTGTCATAATATTATTAGTATCGACACAAATCAAAAAAACATAAATAAATAAATAAATGTATATGCAAATTATATTAATTTGAAAAAAAGATGTTTACCCATGCTTACAATCTCACTACGAAGATATTTATTTTTGAACCGCTCGTAGCTGTTCTTACCGATATGACAAATACAATATGCAGGGTATGCATACGACGGTGTCCAACGACTTCCATCTCGATTAATTGCTGCTTTGATACTCGCCCCTCGATCGAATATAATGCAGACCCCATCTTCTTGGACGACATGCTCACGTAAATTCATCAATAAGATATTCCAAGCATCCACCATCTTCTGCTCAACAATTGCGAATGCAATCGGGAAGATGTTGTTGTCACCATCTTGCGCAACAGCAACCAACAGTATATGAGAGTATCTCCCGTACAACCATGTGCCATCGACTTGGATCAAACATTTGCAATAGGGAAAGCCTTCGATGGCAGGCTTGAACGCCCGAAAAAGTCAATGAAAAATTTATGGCCTTTAACAATTTGGCCTTCTCGGTCGTACGCATCCTTGGTTTGATACCACACTATGATGCCTAAGATAAAATGTGTCAGTACTACTAATAAAAGCTGGTAGCTCGTTGTATGACTTATCGCAATCACCGTACACCAATCTATTGCCTTATCTCTTACATGCCACGCCTCTTGTATTTTATTTGGTATTCAAATTGTTACGCAATGCTTGCCTAAATCGTTGAAACGGGAACCCGTGGATTTGCTTCAACCAACTTCATTACGTGATGGCTTATTACGCTGGAGTCCAATGTCCGGTGGTCCTGGTCGATGGAAGTTCGTAAACATGTGTGAACACCATTATACTTTGTGACCTCCCAACGATTTGACCTTTGAAATTTTGACACTCGGATCTTCCAATTGCACTATTGTCTGTATTTCACACATTTGGCAAAGAAATTCCTCTGGCTGGATTCTGCGACAACGTAGTCCATGTGGTTCTTGATGTTGTACTCTTTCACTGCCAATATAGCTTCATTCTTGTCATCAAATTGAAGCTTAATATATAATTCACCGTGCTGACTTGAAGTTAATCGGGGCAAATTCGGGAATTCAGGCACCCTCATCGCATCAAAATCCACCGAACTCATGTGAGAAGGAGGTTCATAAAATGTAATGTAGCCCTCGGTCGAAACAAATTCTCCAACACCAAAATCAGGGTTGCACCGACGTCATCAGGGAATAAATCAGAATCCCCAATATCTTCATCTTTGCTGAAATTGTCAAGTGTTTCTCCCCCATCGACCTTGTAAGGGTTCCACACCAGCTTCAACAGTCGGATCAACACCCGGCCCTTGTGATGAAGCATATGTTAAAGGCCCTGCTTGATGAAATGCATTTGATGTCCCACTTGTCAACATTGCAACAAAACTGCCTCTAGACATATCAATCTCATCACCAAAATTCATTTGAGCTGATTCTCCAACTACGTTTCTAGATGGGCCGGGAACATCACGCACCTCGGCAAACAACTTGATATATCAAATTCCCATAGAATCATGCTCCGCGATCATCATTGCAACATCGTCATCATCTTGGAGAGTGATTGCACAATATCTAACCGGATTGTCACATGTCATCCATCGGTAACGTAAACCATGAATCTCTTTCCTAATTTTCTGTGATATTTTCTCCTTCATTTTTCGAAGCATGATTTCCTTCTCGAATCTCATCTTCGTACTGCTTTCAGAATCAAATACAACCCCGACATCAGTTTTCATCATTTGTCCATTGTAATGAACAATCGCCATAAATTTGTTGTTGCTCATTTTCTCTGCATGATCAAAATAAAACATACTAAATCAAAATGCTCATAATAAAATTAAAAAAAAAACTTCTGTTATTAACATCGTGGACGAGTTTTTTTCGAATATATCTTTTAATAAATATATTATATTAATTTTCTAAAATATATAGTTCGAATATATTTCCTAATAATATACTTATCCTATCAAAATGAACATAATAATTTTTTCTAACATAGTAAATTAATTTTACAAATAAATTTTAAAAATATCCAAATCCAATCCAAATTCGAACTAACTTAAATTATAAACTACATGAAAAAAATTTAAAACATATGAAACATACAAAATAACAAAATAAAATTAACAAACTCAAAAAAAAATTACCAAACTCAAAAAAAATTAGAATCTACTTACAAAATAAAATTACCAAACTCAAAAAAAATTCGAATCTACTTACAATATTTTCTTTATCTTCTTCTACTTCTTCAATCTTAACTTACTTCCAACCTTAACTTAACTATTTAACAAAAAAATTAAATTTTTTATCCCTTATACTACATCTATCTCTGGCTAACTAACAACTATAAATTTTTAACCTCTACCCCTACACATTTTAAAATACCCTAAACCCATCACCATTCAAAAATCACATCCACCACTCCCAAAAAATAAATCTGCTACCCACCATTCCCCAAAAATAAACTGTAAACCCAGCCTAAACCTATATTTGAATCAGAACCCAGTTTTTCTTGCATAAACCTATACCTATATTCGAATTAGAACCTTTCTCCAAAAATAGACTGCAGTCTATTTTCCTCAAAAATCAGAACCCTACTAATCCCAATCTTTTCCTTTCATGCATGCATGTTGTGCATGCAGAGTTTTTCTCATGCATGTCGTGCATGCAGGCTACCTGACATGGCAGAAATTCCCTAAAGTCGGATTCAAATGGGGTGGACTTTACTTTAAAGTCATATCCAAATGGAAAAGACTTTAGGGTAATTTTCCCTCAAAGTCGGATTCAGGTGAGCTTGCCTTTGGACCAACCCCAAAGTCGGATTCAAGTGAGTTAGCCTTTGGGCATTTTTTTTAGATTCGAATTCATCAGAATCCGACTTTAATTATACTGTTCAAACTACAATATTTGTGAAAATAATTTAGGCAGTGCAATTATTTGGGAAAAAATTCCCATCACAATATTCACCTAATTTTGCCCAAAATTAGAGTAATAAAACCTCAACGACGTGCCGCATTATAGCTGAAAAATGAAAAACTAATTTATTTCTCAATATGAATCGATGTGAACATCCAAAATATAACTAATAGCCTGCATGTTTTTTTTTTAAGAAGAAGACTATTAGTCCAATATCACAAGTTTAATCCACCTTTCAAACATTAAAAAATGGTGGAAGCCTCCAGATACATCAACAAAGATATTCTATATAAACATGCTCAAAGGTCTTTATAATTGCGTTTTTTATTTCTGAAAACTACTCGAGGATTTCTTGACCAAGTTTTCATTTGCTCTTAATACGCATTTTCCATTCAATTTCTCATGATCTTGATAGCATTTAATGCACACATATACATATATGTGCTTAATGTTTGCAGCTTGAATCGCCATTCTTTGCTTCCATGGCGAAGTCTTCTTCCTTATGCCACCTAATATCTCAGCATCGTTGCTCAACATCTTTTGGGGGCAGTTTCTTTTTTCTACCTTTAAGTTTGGCAATTTCCACCCTTGTTCTTATTTTTCTGTACAATTTCTGTTCAACATCAAAAGTTTTCACCAGCATTAATGACAGCAATCTTTACCAAGAATCTTCGCCCATATCTTCTTTAATCCAACAGATGATCCCATTTTCATTTGAAAATGCAGCCGATGAACTCTTCTTTTCACCCAGATCTTCTCCTCTGTCAAAAGGGAACCAATGGTCCCTTTTTGGCTTATATGGTAAGTCAAGTTTTTATTCAACTTCCACTTGCAAAAAGGATCTGCGATCACATTTTCTTTCATCAATCTGATGGATTTGGTGTTTCAGGAAACTATGCAAATAACACAGAGATATACCATGATGAAGATTTGTTTCAGCAAGATTACAAGCAAATGAATAGGAGCCTAAAGATATATATTTATCCGCACACCAAAGACGATCCCTATGCCAATATACTGTTGCCGGTGGATTACGATCCAAAGGGCCATTACGCCAGCGAGCTCTACTTTAAAAAACTTCTCTCCAGCAGCCATTTCATTACCCAGAACCCGACCGAAGCCGACCTTTTCTTTATGCCGTTCTCCATTGTCGAAATGAGGCATGACCCGAGGATCGGTCCGGAAGGGATGCGGAGTTTCATCAAACAGTACATTTACAATATTAGCCAAACGTATCCTTACTGGAATCGAACCGGTGGGGCTGATCATTTCTATGTTGCCTGTCATTCCATTGGACGTTTCGCCATGGATCAAGTGTTTGAAGCTAAATTCAATTTGATTCAAGTTGTTTGTTCTTCGTCGTATTTCGTTGCTGGATATGTTCCTCACAAGGATGCTTCGATGCCGCAAATTTGGCCTCGACTGGGAAACCCTCCAGACGTTGATTCATTAAAAAGGTGAAAAGTCCTAGAAAAAAATTAAATTTATTTTACATCTGAATGTGTATTTATTTTTATTGGAATTGTAGAAAGCAGCTCGCCTTTTTCGCCGGGACAATAAACTCACCAGCACGAGTAGCTCTTCTCAAAGTTTGGGGAAACGACACCGCCATTTTTGCCCACTTTGGGCGGCTCGAAACACCTGATGCAGGCCAACTGCTCGACGCAAAGTTCTGCCTCCACGTCAAAGGCTTCGAAGTGAACACCGCGCGTGTTGTGGATGCGATATATTACGGCTGTGTTCCGGTGATCCTCGCCAATCATTACGATCTCCCATTCGCAGACATATTGAATTGGGAAAGCTTTTCGGTTGTGGTTCATTACTTGGACATCCCAGTTTTGAAGAACATACTTCAAAGGATTAGCTTAGACGAGTATTCAATATTACAAAGTAATACATTGAAGGTTCGTAAACATTTCCAGTGGAATGATCCGCCGTTGGATTATGATGCGTTTTATATGACCATGTATGAGTTATGGCTTCGCCGGAGTTCGGTGAAGGTCAACTAAGTTCTTCTACTGAATGAAGGTTCTTCCATTTACGTTAGTGGAATTAGAGTTAGTGTTTGATACGAATATGTGTTTAATTCGAGTATTTTCAAAATAAAATTCCATTTATTTTCATATTTTGTATAATTATGTTGTTTTTGTAAATCTAATTGACGATGGCTACAAAACGAACATGAAAGCCATAAATTTTCTAGTAAAAAACTATAGCTTACAAAGTTTTGGTTGGGTCAGTGGTGAGGCCGAATCCAAAGGGGAAGAGTGGATCCCCTACATTCATCGACAGTTGATCAACGATTTTAAACCAAGTATGAGGAATTATTTGCAGAGTTGACATTGTTTTTCACAAGGAAGGTTAGCCTGTCGATGAACTTCATCGGTATAGTTGTATGGTACCATTACCTGCAGAGATGACAATATAGCGAGAAGATCAAACACATGAAATTCAACATCAAATATAAGCTCTAACCATGTCGATGTACGCTTGGATTCCGGCTTGAATTGGGTAGGTATAGTTAGCATGAGGTGAGGAAGTGATCCTGTCGATGCCTTCCTAATCCAAGATGAAAAAGCCCTGCAACAATGGTACGAATCCGTGTTATGTTTTATTAGGTTCTTTTATATGTTATGCTAGTGATGGTGGAAACATTGCTCTGAATCTAAGTGTGTTCTTGAGAAACCAGAGACTAAGTCACGATTAGCATGCATTTCCAACTCGAATATGATAGCATGATCGTCGAAACACCTTTTGATAATCGAAGTGTAGTAGCCTGACATATGAATGCTAAGCAAACCATGCCAGTTGATCATTGTGTTGTTCTTGTTGGAAAATTGACTGCCGCAAAATGAGGCGTTAGCACTGGTTGGGAAATAATAAAATAATTAATCAAAACCAAACCGTGTCGTGGTATTAACCATTGCCTTAGAAGCGAATTCGCCTCGATGTGTGTAATCGCTACAATGGACTAATGGCCCCTCTGAGGTTAGCACGGCTCTCCAAATTTCGTACAGCTGAAAGATGGAGTGGACTTTGATGATACTGCTCTTCTCTCAACTAAAACAACACTCAGGAAAAGTTTATAAAAACCAAAGAATGTTTCAAAGCAAATGTGATTTCACTTAGGGATATATCAAATGAGTGAGATTGCCCACTATTTATAGGTTAAATAGTTAGGGCAAAATCGGCATTTCTACAATACAATTTAATTCTATTTAAAATATAATTAAATTTTCATAATTTAAATGTTTATAATGAGCATTAACAACATTCTCCCACTAATGTGAAATAATATCCTTTGTAATTATGAGAGCATTGAAGTTAAAACATGAGAAGAGCAATATCGAGATTAGTTGCTTAAACACTAGTGAACGTATCTAGGACTAGTACATAGTGATGATGAGTAATTCTTCTCTTAGATAAGTAAACAGATCTTGAACTTTCTAAGATTAGGGTGAACTCATAACACACAACTAACCCCTTCGTCCACCGAAGTCTTTGATGTGTCAACAAAAGTATATATACGGAAGTATATATATGGCTCTCTTGCCTTAGGATTCTAGTAAATGTACTAGAAAAACGGCCCAACATTTTTCATAGAAGGTGTCTAGTCCTTCTCACTTACGTAGGTTATTTCATCAGGTTTATCTCAAAATAAACCACCCGAATCTGGGCTATGAAATCATTAAGAGCTTTTACAACAGCTCGTCCTCACAATAAATAAGGCAAATTTCTTCAAGTTCATCTTAAATAAACCACCCAAACTCTGGGATAAGAAATCATTAAGAATAAATATTGAACCTCTTTAATCGGTGAATTCAATGAGTCCTTCTCACTTAGGATCACCCAAACTCTTGGGATTGAATTCATTAAGAGTTTAAGAAAACTCATCTTCTCTAGCGGCAAGTTCATCTAGTCCTTTGAGATAGGACCACCCACTTAACATTGGGTTATGAACTTATTAAAAGTAGACATTCATCCAAAATCTTTCTCACTAAGACCATCCAAAGCATGGGCTTTGAATTTATTAAGAGCAATAAATCTCATCTTTTGCATGTACATTATTCGTCATAGGGATAGGTATGCAGAAATGTACAGTATGAGTCTTTCCACGATTTCGTTTGACCACATTAAACTTAGATAACTAAGTTGGGTATCCACCATGAATTCCTCAACCAATGGGCTTTAGACCCATCCCCCCGACGAATCTATAACCAACTTTCAACTTTAACCTTTGGCAAGCGGATCAAATAGGTTCCTCTATGACTTTAATCATCATTTTAAGATACCCTACATTTCTAACATTTTTAGGATAAAAATAAATTCATAAGTGCCTTTGGACAACATGTAAACAAATTTCTCTTACAACGTATACTCAATCATACTAGAGTAAAGTTTGGTATGAGTTTAACCATAAAATTATGTTTTAACAAACTCAAATATTGTTTACACGTGATTACATTCCCAAAGTTTTGAGAAGTTACTAATCATTAAGATTAGTATGCATAATCTCAAACGATTATGAAATTTCTTTTATCTCGTTCAAAGAGAATTTCAACTTTTTCCTAATTTAGGAAATTAGGAATATTATGCAAATATTATAAGGAGTTTTCAACTTTTCCTAACAACATGAAAATTATTTTAAGTTTGTTACAAGAGATTTCAACACAACTCTTAAGATAGACTATCTCGTTTCTTTCCTCTACTTAGGAAAAGAACTCAAAGAGATTTAATAGCTACAACATACTTTTAGTAGCACTATTGTCTATCATATTCTCACTCATATTATTCAACATATTGGCCCTAAAGAGACCATCACGTATTTTATTTACTATCACTAAATTTGGTATTCTGCTCAATCAAATTAATCTCAACTCTTTTAACTTCTACACTAAGTTTAAAGAGATCTTATTTGTCATAGTATTTTTATAAAAGTGAACACATTAAAGAACAATGCACAAGGTAGGTTACCATGAAAGAAAGGTGGTGCAATAGGCACGTTTAAATACCATGTCTTTCATCCTAGACATGCATTTTCATAATGTTTTCCGATAAGCTATTTAGGAATTTTTCTGTTTCTTTAATTGAGGTCTCTTAAAGAATTATGCTTGATACTTTTACTCACTATAGTATCTTATTAACCATTCCTCCTGTTCACTTATAACTTTCTCTTTCCAACTATCATTTCTTGTAACACCCTCGACCCAAATGTCATATTTGGGCCTCAAGCCTAAACCAAATGCATAAAATTTCTCAACTTGGTTTAACCCAAATAAAATGTTTTCCAAAACATTTAAAGCCAACGATTTAAAAATAAATATATAAATGATTAAAAATTTACAAATGAGCTCCAATTAAATTAAAACATTTAAACATTTGATTTGATTAATACAATTTCAAAAATAAGGATTACAAACTCCACCACGTAAGGTCCTATGAATACATATCCCACTAAACACAAGTACCGTACTTTGAAAGCCTCTATATGCTGGAATCCCATACTAACAGTGCTCCACGAACCCATAATTTAACGACCAACATACACACGAAAACAACGATTCTGAGGGCTGAGCTTACAAAGCTCAGTGATGCACATTTACTTTACTATACTTCATGCTAATCATAAACATAAGCATGCAAGCTAGTACAAGCAATAAGGAGAGATAAAGAAGCACATGGCTTTACCACTAGTCGCATAAACACATGATCTCATCATAGCAATCTCAAACATGGCCCACTAGGCCCAACCATACTCTGGATCTCACTAGATCATCTGAGAAAAAGCACACAAGTCATACCACAAACATGGAGTGACGTCCGTTTCCACACAACATCGAGATCCTACACTTCGAGTGAGGCCCGCATTCACACAACATTTGGATCTTACGCTCAAAGTAAGGCCTGCATCCACACAACATCGGGATCCTATAATCGTAGGGATGAGGCTCGCGTCTACACAACATCGGGATCCTACATCCATGTTTGGGATCTCTCATTAAATATCTTCGAATGAGGTCCGTGTCCACACAGTGCCAAGATCCTACATTCGAAAGGCTTCAACCATGATGTTGTAACACACTCAAACTCTCACTGGGTATCCGGATCCCATCAACCAATGGTGACTCAACCACAAAAGTGCCCATACTTAGCACGTCACAACACACGATCCACCAAGGGTCCATATGGTTTACTATTACAAACAAGTCACCCAACATTTACCATGTTATTACTTATTATCGAAGTGTACATTAATCATCCTCATTTATTATCTTTATTAACCCATATTATCTCATTATCATCCCACGTAAGTTTCCATCTTTTATTAGCATTATAAATTATTTTGTTCAGTGGGTACCGATACCCGAACACGAGTATCGATGCGGTACCCCGGGTAGCGGTACTCATACGCGTATCGAGATAGATATTGCTTACTGGAAATCCTAGATTTCCTCAATTATCGGTATGAGTCAACCCATACCGGTACGGACCCTAATCGCGTATCGGTAAGACCAAATCTTGTACTGATACCCTATTCACGGTTCGTACCATTTCCTTGAATTACAATTTACAACACTTTACTCAATCCCTAAAACTTATGAAAGTCATTAAAGTTGGTTTACTAACGCATTCACCCAATTAATATTAATTACCAACTTCAAAGAAATTTAATATTAATTTTTGACTTAAAGATCAATTATTCGAATATTACCAATCATTAGTCCATTTAGTATAATTCCCGACAAATCTCATCACTCTATTCAAACAAGCATACAAGCCATCACATTTATTTCAATTAGTCAAACAATCATCAAATAATCACACGAGCATCTTAAATGACCCTACATTGTTTTTAAAGCCTCCATGAGCCACATCATATTCTCAACATCATCATGCATCTCATCGATATCAAATCTCATACTATCGGTACACAAACATGCGTATTTATCAACAACCTATTTTGTAGATACTAGCATGCAAAGCAATCATTTTTATTATGCTCATGAAGCAATATGAGTTTGAGGTGTACTAACCTTAAGTTGATATCTCTAAAATCCTCATTCGAGCTTCTCGAATATTCCACTTGATCCAATATCCGATCCCAAATAATCCTTGTATAACAATGAATATGAAACTACATTCATTTCATACATCCCTTATTCAAGCACAAGGTCAAACGCGTAAAAACATATTATCGGATTCAAATTTTTCAAAATGAACTGCTCTATTGGATTTGGAATGTCAAGAAACCCCAAGGTAGGGTCCCCCGAAAAAAACTCATTGCCGGTCAGCGGTCAACGACGGCGGCGGTAGTCAATGGCGGTGCGGCTGGCTCAGCTATTATTGTAACCCCCTTGACCCGGTCTAGTCGCAAGACCAAATCGAACGAGTCACATGGGGAATATTGAAGAAAACCCCAAAATTTTCTCTTCAATAAACGACCTTTTTTTCTTTTTATCTTCTCTAGATGCAACATTATTATCCTAAGTGTACGAACTCGCAACGGGTGAATTTACGACTCAATCGAGCGTCGATTCGACATCCAATTGTTTCGGTTGTCAATTAGGGACCATTTTGTAAAACTTAAGAATTTTAGGGACTTAATGTGAAATTAAAGTTACCAATATACAATAGTCAGGTTCTATGCTCACACGTCAATTTTTAGGTTAACACGACCGTCCAAACTCACTCATATGCATTCACGACATTCATGAACCAAACCGTAAGAAAATAGAAACTCAAAAGATGCCATTTAACTACCATAAAGGCTGGCCGTATCGATACCCTTAGGCCCATATCGGTACGGTGCTTGTAATTTTTAAAACCCCAGATTCAGAAGCATTTAACTGTATTGATACACCCACACGTGTCGAAATGCCTTCCCTTCTTGCTTTCAACCCGTACCGATATGGTACTTAGCGTACCGATACAGTATTCCTGAAATGGCTTACCCGTATCGATACAGTAACCTGCATACTGATACACCTGGGCCTGTAATGTTCAATTTTGATGTTTAATCACACAATTAAGCTACCCAAACCACTCTAACATGCTTCAAAGTCACACATAACATATTCAAGGATCGATCTTCAGCCAAAGCACCAGAAACAACACCAAAACATGATCATATACTCAAAGAGAAATCTATAGGCATGCACCCTATTGCCAAGCCAATTCAAACACTAAAAACCATACCAAAGCTCAAACCAAACAATAAAGGCCATTTATAAGTCTTTAAAGGTAACACAAACATGTGCCAAACCAGGGAGTACATCAAACATACTCCCAAAACATATGATACCCCTCCCATTGCCAAATTATTACTACCAATTTACTTCAAAACCATACTTGAGCTTAAAGAACCTCTTGGACTTCTACTCTTGCCTCCTTGCTATCCAACAAGCTATTTATCTGAATTGTTAAGAAAAGAGAGCGTAAGCAACAAGCTTAGTGAGGGACGCTCATTTGAAAACCACAACAATGCCTTGTTGAAAACATTTTGTCATCAAACCGTTTCTCATCATGCTTAAATAAATACTTTAACATGCTTTAAAACCCATCAAAGCAAAATCATTTACCTTTCTACACATGTATCATTTAACTCATGCATTAAACTCAATGCAAATCTCAATGTAAGCTTCACATGCTTGAACATTACAAACCACAATTCAAAATAGAATCTCATGTATAAATCCCATTATACAAAACCTTTTAAAACAATTATACATGTAATCTCATATATTGGCATTCAAGTGACCTGGATGGCTATGACCCCATCCTTCGATAGCACTACCCATATCCATTAAAGTTCATATATGCAGACACCTTGATGGCACTACATTCATCAAGTATCATGGTGAAACTACCCTCACCATAATGTTCACTTCGGCCGGGTTGGCACTACCCTCACTACCCGTTGGTGATGACACTACCCTGATCACTCGTAACATAATAGCACTACCCGAAGAATTTGGCTCACGTACAAATTTTAAATATATTATAGTGCACTCTCATCCTATTGGTCGACCAATTATATCTGATTATAATAAGCTCATCACTTGCCAATATACACTTTTAAAAAACCATGTTACCTTACAGTTTTCAATGCATCAACATAAACCATTTTCTTCATCCTATTTCAAAGCAATAACAATGCATTGCATTTTCTAATCAAGATATAATCTCTTTAAAATCATAAATCAATCCCATGGGATCATTTGAATCATCTCCCAATTCATAAAAGCACGCATAAAAGTAGGTAACAAATCTATTTTCAAAACATGAGCATGATTTAACAAAACAATGGGAAAATCGAAAATCGAGAGTGAAACCTTTCATACTTACTTCCGAGCTTAGATTAGAATTTCAAGCTTAATCTAAACCCCAGAACCTTGCTTTCAGACCTTTGAAAAGCTTTTAAAAACATTTCCACTCACCGACAACACTTCGCTTGCTTTGCTAAAGCGATCACAAGCCTCCAGATCAACCGAAACCTCCTCCAACGCTATTGGGTCATTCTCCCCCACTTCTAACCAAAGCAAAATAGATGATTAATGCACATCTTTGCATCAAAATCCCCAACAACTCAACTCTACACTTTCTCTACTCAAGTATCCACATATCGCTACCCGAAACTACCAAAAACATCAGCGAAACCACTCTAGCAAAACACCAGCCCTTACCCAGCGAGATCAACAACAAAACATCATCAAGATACATCTAAAAACATCTCTTCAACACCAAAACAACACAAGCCATCAATTAACCACTTAAACAAGCCACAAACTCAAAGATCTCAACCTAACAATCAAGCAATTCACCTAGTTTCCGGATTACCACATAAAAATCCATTATGCCTCATTGTCAAACATCAAAATCATGTTTAATATCATCCTAAAACCCAACATGATCAAATCAAAACGAACCTTAATTAATTTCACCCATTAAACAACAATTAAACCAATTTTCCACAACTATATCATCAAAACCCATTAGAAAACATTCATAAAAGATCAAGAACTTGAGAATTTCACTAAAGAAACTTTCATTAGAGGAGAAGAATGAAATCTTACCTATAATGATTGCTTTTCCCACCAATTGTATAGATTTACATGAGAAAACAAAGATAAGACAATAAGGTTTTGATAGGAAATCATTTAGAGTTAAAAAGATGAATTAAATCAAGTGATTACCTTTAATCTTTGAAGAGAAATTGATGTTTGGCTGGAGAGAATTTGAGAGAAAATAGTTCAGAGAAAAGTTAGTTACTTGAAATGTGTTTTAAGAAATTAATGACTAATTAATTCTCCCTAACTTATTTTATTTAATAAAAGCATTTTAAAATTAACCAATTAAAAGGAAAAAAGTCTGAATTAGACTATGGGTCAAATGCTCCTTAAAGATTCAAAGTTCCGATCTTTTACAAAATAGTCACCAAAAATAGTTTTACAATTTTTACATTTTTGTCACTTGTCTCAAAATGTCAAACCTCCAAAATCCATTTTCCAAAATCGATCCCACCAAAATAATTTATATATTAAATAATGATTTTAAAACATTTTTCTATATTTTATTTCTTCCAAAAACCCTCCAAATCGATTTATTCCTGAAACTAGCCTAAATTACTGAAACCCGTTTAACTTAACCGTCTAGCCTAAGCTCGGCTAACTCCTAAGCCCAAAATCCGGGTGTTACAACTCTCTCTCACTTAAGAAATTTTGTCCTCGAAATTTACCTGGTGGAAAAAGATAAGGAATCTGCTTTATCATGTCATCCTTCCTTTCCCATGTAGCTTCCTCAACACCTTAGTGTCGCTCCAACACCTTAACCAACTCTATGGTCTTCCCACGAAGAACCTTGCTGTCTACATCCAAGATCTTAACCGGTTCCTCATCATAAGTTAGATCTAGATTCAAATAAACTTCCTCAACATGTATAACATGTGATGGATCCGATCTATACTTCCGCAACATGGATACATGAAAAACATCATGTATCTTTTCCAACTCAAGCGGCAGCCTCAATCTATTAGCCACCGGTCCAATGCATTCAAGCACCTTATATGGTCCAATAAACCACAGACTCAACTTACCTTTCCGACCAAACATCATCACCTTCTTCCAAGGCGAAACCTTCAAAAACACTTTATCACCAACCGCATACTCAATCTCTTTACGCTTCAAATCCGCGTAAGACTTTTGCCAATATGAAGCCACTTTCAAATTATCACTAATGAGCTTCACTTTTTCCATTGTTCCTTTAAGCATAGCCGAGAAAGAAACAAACTTTTCCCCCACTTCCGCCCAACAAAGAGGCGTTCTACACTTCCTACCATACAAAGCTTCATATAGAGCCATTTGTATACTTGATTGATAGCTATTATTATATGCAAACTCCACCAAAGATAACTGTCTCTCCCAAGATCCTTGAAAATCTATAACACAATACAACAACATATCCTCAAGCACTTGAATAACACGCTCGAACTGACCATCCGTTTGTGGATGATACGAAGTACTGAAATTGAGTTATGTACCCAAAGCTCCATGTAAACATTCCCAAAACCTTGATGTAAAACACAGATCCCTGTCTGACACAATGGACTTAGGCACCCCATGCTACCTCACAACCTCTGCGATGTACAACTCTGCTAGCTTATCCATCGAATACACCACACAATGGACTTAGGCACCCTATGCTACCTCATAATCCTTAAGTAACTCCAACCATCTTCGTTGCCTAAGATTAAACTCCTTCTGCTACATCAAATATTTCAAACTTTTATGATCCATATACACCATACATTTCTCGCCATAAAGATAATGTCTCCAAATCTTTAGCGCAAACACCACTACAGCTAACTCAATATCATGCGTAGGATAATTCCGCTCGTACACCTTAAACTATCTAGATGCATAAGCCACAACTCCACCACCTTGTATCAACACACACCCTAACCCCACATAGGATGCGTCACAAACTCTTTTCCTGACTCGGGTTGAATCAAGATCGGAGCTCGCGTCAAAGCTTCTTCAACTTCTCAAAAGCTTGTTCCCTAGCCTCCGTCCACTCAAACTTAACATCCTTTTCCAGCAACTTCGTCAAAGAAGCAGCAACCTTAGAAAAACCATCCATAAAATGATGATAATATCCTGTCCAACCCAAGAAACTACGAACCTCCGTCACTAACTTAGGTTGCTTGCAATTCACAAACGTCTCAATTTTCTGCAGATCCACACGAATACCTTCTGCCAACACCACATGACGAAGAAACACCACCTTTTTAATCCAAACTCGCACTTGCTCAGCTTCGCATACAACTGATTATCCACCATAACTTGCAACACAATCCGCAAATGCCTATCATGATACTCCTTGGTATGTGAATACACAAGGATATCTTCGATAAACACCACTACAAACTGATCCAAGAACTCATGGAACACCTGATCCATCATATCCATGAAAGCTGCAGGTGCATTCGTCAACCCAAACGGTGTCACCAAGAACTTATAATGCCCCGTAACGGGTGCGAAAGGTCGTCTTTGGCACATCCTTACTCTCACCTTCAACTGATAGTATCCTAATCTCAAATCAATCTTAGAAAACACTATCAAACCACATAATTGATTGAATAGGTCGTCAATTTGTGACAAAGGATACTTATTCTTAATTGTTAACTTATTCAGTTGCTGATAGTCGATGCACATTCTTATAGTGCCATCCTTCTTCCTCACAAACAACACTGGCGCTTCCCAAGGCGACATGCTAGGCCGTATGAACCCACGGTCTAACAACTCCTAAAGCTGCATCTTCAACTCATTTAACTCCTTGGGTGCCATGCGATATGGAGCAATAGGCACCAGAGTCATATCTGCATATATCTCGATACAAAACTCTACCTCCCTATTCGATGGTAAACCAGGCAACTCTTCTAGAAACACCCCCGAAAAATTACAAATAGTTCGAATATCCTGGGGATGTGCCTCTTTCATATTCAGATTCGTAACATACGCCAAGTATGCATGACATCCTACTTTCAACAACTTCTACACTTCCAAAGTCGAAACAACACTGATAAGAACTTAGCCTTCTCACCACCACTACAACTTCATAATCATCGGCAAGCTTCAACGAAATGCGCTTGGTTTCACAATCTACCACAACCCTATTCTCGGTCAACCAATCCATACCAATAATAACATCAAAACCATAGAAAGGTAACTCTATCATATCATCCGCAAACACATGACCTTGAACTATCAACACATATCCTATACAACTTCCTAACCATAACCGTCTCACCGAAAGAACTCGCCACTTGGATACCCACATCTAGAAACTCAACTGGTATATCAAGCAACTGTGCGTGCTCGCACAAAATGTATGAATGCGTGGAACCAGAATCAATCAAAGGAAGTAATGACAAGGATTGCAATATAAAGGTACTTGCGATCACATTCGTGTCATTCCTCCCCTCTCGGTGTGTATACACCCTAGCTGGTCCCCCACCCTTAGGCTGAACTGCCACAACATGAGAAACATTCCTCTAACCATCATCCCTACGCTAAAAATTACCTCAGCTGCGCCCACGTCCCCCCTAAGGCTCAACAGCATGCACCAGTGACAGTCTAGCTAACTGAAGACAATCACGCATCACATGACCCTATGAACCACAACCCCAACAAACACCAAGAGTACCCTAGCACTCTCTAGAATGTCACCTCCTAAAACGGCCACACTCAAGTATACAAACCATATCATTTTGGCCCTGCTGCTTCCAGCCCATGTTACCTCTACCACCACGCATCAAATTCGGGTGAAACTTCCTATCACGCTGCCTCTTGTAATAATCCCTTCCACCATCAAACTCAGCAACCCTCTTACCAAAACTAGAATTCCCTGAGCGAGAGGACAAACCCAAACTCTACTCAATATCCTTGGCGCGAGTGACCAAAACATCAAAACCTGTATATTTTGAAGTGTTAGGAAACACCGGTACACCCCATGGCGCAGCGGAAAAATTATCTGGCGTAATCCACCAGTGATCCATGTACTAGGGATGAATTCGGGGTGATAAAGGATGAAACGTTACCTTAATAAATTTGGAATCTGGAAATCTGTAAGAAATTCATAATAACCAAACCGAATCTGAGTCATCACAATAGCGTTCCGACCTCTACGCAGTCCACCCGAATGAAACGAACAATATTTTCTCTTCTCTAACTATTAGAGAGGTTTTTCAAAAACAAGGGATAAATGGCTGCTAGACCTTATTCCTTTATATAGCATTTAAAACCTAATTCTAATTAGATTTGGATTCTTAAATATACAATATATTTAACCGAATATAATTAAATATGTAGAATGTGATTCTACTTTAATTAAGTTTATTTTAGAGATATATATACTTTAATAATATTTGATAATTAAAATAACTTATCAAATATTAACATATATATATATAAACAAAATTATCCATAATTACAATAATTATAACAATTGTAGTTTCTCACTAATTACGTGTACAACAAGTTTGTACACATGCTATCTAATCGATATTTGTTCGTTTCAATCATAGGGTGTGACCCTTGTAGGTTCATGTAACGTTAGCAGTAATATCTAGAACAATTCTAATGTTACAAGCAATGAGTGGCATCTAGCAGTACATCATTGCTACCTAAGTTACATGAAATCGTGGTTCGATTTAACCTTTTTCTGTGATTAACTTCTTTTATGTATTTCATCCTTTTGTCCTTATATCTAGATCAAAAACAAGTAATGTATTAGTCACACTTGTATAGTCCATCTAATGTTTCTTGATATCTTGAGTAGACTATTATAAACGAATAATTATGATATCCCATATCAATTTATTCGATCATGGCCATGCATTTTCTAGTCTCACTCAATCAAGTGGGCTATGATATTACTCCTATTATGTAGGAGGGACAAATCCTATCTTGATCAACCATATTTCTCTACATGGATTATGACATATCTAATATCAGTCTTTATAGTGTATTCAGTTGCGACACACGTTTGACCGTATCAAAATATGTCACTCACGATGTTGAAATAATGATGATCTCAAGTCTGAGGATCATACATGTATTTATACCATAAGCAATGTTGTGACTGTCACATAATAATCCAAGAAACATGCTCATAGCGGGTCAGTCCAGTATGTTGTTCCCTAACACATACTTATGTATTGATTTTGACATCTCCATGTCAATGACAACACTTTATCATCAATCAACTAGATATTAGTCTTAATACATTATTGTTGTCCAAGCCTATAGTAATTCTTGACTAAGGACATTCAAGAATAACTATATTATTCTAAGGACTTTATTATAACTCAGTTTATTTATATATACACAGAATAAGACTGAAATAGTAATAATGGCTTTATATTAATAAACAAGATAAAATAAGTAAGTCTTTTACAACCATCTCTTGATTGGTCTTTGGGCATACTCCAACAATCTCCCACTAGCACTAAGACCAATCACTCATGTATCTAATACCAAGAGACTTAGTGTGACGTTCATGCTTCTGCTGTGTCAGAGGCTTTGTCAGTGGATCGACGATATTGTCATCTGTTGGTACTCTGCTATTTCTACATCTCCTCAATAATTGATTTAACGAATGAGATGGTAACGCCTAAGTATGTGTTTGGATCGCTGGTGAGATCTGGGTTCTTTTACTTAAGAATATTTTTGACTGCAACCCAATGACCTTCGGATCTACTTGGTATCGACTTGTCATACTTAATGCATATGATACATCTGGACGAGTACATAGCATGGCATACATGATAGATCCAATGGCCGAAGCATATGGAATCTTACTCATACGCTCTCTCTCTTGAGGTGTTGAATGACATATTTCCTTCAAGAGCGAAATACCATGTCTCATAGGTAATAATCCTCTTTTAGATTCTTCCATACTGAATCTTTTTAGTACTTTATCTATGTATGTATTTTTGACTTAGTCCTATAAGTCGTCTTGATATATCTCTTTAGATCTTGACTCCTAATATGTTGGTTGCTTCAGCCAAGTCTTTCATAGAAAAACATTTTCCTAACCAAGTCTTTACAGACTGTAAGGTAGGTATGTCATTTCCTATTATTAGTATGTCATCCACATACAATACCAAGAATGTAACAATGCTCCCACAAGTTTTCTTGAAAACACATGGCTCATCTTCATTTTTAATGAAACCAAACTCTTTGATTGCCACATTAAAACGAAGATTCCAACTTCGAGAAGCTTGCTTCAACCCATAAATGGATCTTTGTAGCTTGCATACTTTTAGGGCATCTTTTGGATTGACAAAACCCTTAGGTTGTGTCATGTACACATCCTCATCTAATTTTCCATTAAGGAAAGCTGTAACACCCCTTTCCCGTATCCATCACTGAATACGAGTCAGAGGTATCACAAGAAATTCGTAAAACCCCCTACATTTGTAATTCGATAAAATTTTGTTTCTTTAAAAATATTAGAATGTATTTCATTTTTACTTACAAATCTAGTTATTCACGTGAAATTTAAAATAATATTTTTATCTTCAAATCGAGTTTATTTTCAGGCAGCAACTTATTAATTTAATTTGTCTTGATATAATTAATAAAACTGCCTAAAAATTGCCTGATTTAAAATTCACCTTCTAACCATTTTTGTAGAATTTATGGTGAATTTTCAAAGTTACTGCCATAAACCAGTTTTCCTACACAACTTCCATAAACAACTTCAACTTTTATAATAACTTCTTCTTATTTCTCTACTTTTCAATTTAGTCCAATCACTAGCTTTAAACCACCAACTCATCACATTCTTCACCAAATAATTATTCACAATAATTCTCCCTAATTTTCCTTATTTACCGAAATCCATTTCGGCAACTTGAAAAGTTGAAGGACCAAATCTGAATTTTTAGAATTTGGAGTGTATTTGTGTTATTAAAGATGTTAGAGATAAGAAAATGAAGTTAGAATGCCAAATTGATGTTGAGTTGAATTAGTGACCATTTTGACAATTTGTCAAAGTTAAGTGACCAAATCAAAATTGAAGTTTTGTATGGGGATTAATTCTGATTTTTAGTTGTAATGATGGAATTAAGGTAGTAATGTTGAATTGAGGACTAAATTGCAAAGTTAAGAAGCATGAATCCTTATCTTTGCATTTTAGTACCTATTTCGGTAAATAAGGAAAATTAGGAAGAATTATTGTGAATAATTATTTGGTGAAGAATGTGATGAGTTGGTGGTTCTAAAAATTCAGATTTGGTCCTTCAACTTTTCAAGTTGCCAAAATGGTCTCTATATAATTTAACTTAGGGTTTTGCTTCCAAACAATAATTCAAGCTTACTAGATCATTATTTCAACATCACAAACCCTAAATTAAACTTGAATCCATAAACCCTAATCATCTTCATAAAAATCAAAACATGTAAAACTTAAATCCCAACTCAATATCATGATTTTAACATCATACTAGCTTAATTTCAACTTAAATTCAATCATGGAATCATAAAATCTCAAAAGCCCCAATTTGATCCATAATTAAAGAAATCCCAACTTTCGTATTTTCGTCATTTTAGTCACTAAGTTAGCTTTGAAGCTATTATCTTAGTACTAAATGACGCATTAATCAACTTAGTAAATTTTGGGGTATTACAATTTGTTTTAGTCACTAAATTAGCTTTTAAGCTATTATCTTAGTACTAAATGACACTTAATCAACTTAGTAAATTTTTGGGTATTACAAAAGCGGTTTTGACATCCATTTGCCAGATTTCATAATCATAATATGCAGCTATTGCAAGCAATATCCGGATAGATTTAAACATAGCAACAGGGGAAAAGGTTTCATCATAGTCTATACCATGAATTTGAAAAATCCCTTAGCGACCAAGCGCCCTTTGTATGTTTGTATATTGCCATCCATGTCGATTTTCTTTTTGAAAACCCATTTGCACCCTATGGGCTTAATTCCTTCGGGTGGGTCAACCAAAGTCCATACTTGGTTTTCTGACATGGAATCCATCTCGGATTTCATGGCTTCTAGCCATTTCTCAGAGTCTGGGCTCTCCATTGCTTCTTGATAAGTCCTAGGCTCATCCTGGTCCATGAGAAGAACATCTTCATGCAATGTGACAAGAAATCCATATCTATCAGGCACATTACATTCTCTCATAGACCTTCGCAGTGGTTGTGTTTCAAGAACGATTGGATGTTCCTCAACTATTTGTGGAACTTGTTGTTGTTCAATCTCTGGTTCAGTGATCTGTGGTTGATCTTGAATTTCCTCAAGTTCAATAGTTCTCCCTCTTCTTTTTCTGAAAATAAATTCTCTTTCGAGGAAGACTCCCGTTTGAGTAACAAACACTTTGTTCTCATATGGATTGAAGAAATAGTATCCTTTTGTTTCTTTAGGATACCCTACAAAATTACACTTATGAGATTTATGTTTGAGTTTTGTAGACATTTGATGTTTAACATAAACTTCGCATCCCCAAATTTTCATAAAAGACATACTAGGACATTTCCCAGTCCACATCTCATATGGTGTCTTTTGAACCGATTTTGATGGAACACGATTTAGTGTGAAACTAGTTGTTTCTAGTGCATGTCCCCAAAAAGAAGTTGGAAGATCAGCATGACTCATGATTGATCGAACCATGTCTAACAATGTTCGATTTCTCCTTTCAGAGACTCCATTGTGTTGTGGAGTACCTGAAGGTGTAAGTTGTAAGACAATCCCACATCCTTTAAGAAGTTCATCAAACTCTAGGCTTAAGTATTCTCCTCCTCGATCTGATCGAAGAGCTTTGATACTCTTTCCTAATTGGTTTTGTACTTCATTCTTATATTCCTTAAACTTTCCAAGGGCTTCAGATTTATGATGCATTAGGTAAACGTACCCATATCTACTGAAGTCGTCAATGAAAGTAACGAAGTATTGAAACCCTCTTCTGGCTTGTGTATTCATCGGTCCACATACATCACTATTTATTAGACCTAATAAATCACTTCCTCGTTCGTTTTTACCGTTAAATGGTGATTTGGTCATTTTTCCTATTAAGCAAGGTTTACAAATATCTAATTGTTCGAAAACAAAAGAATCCAAAAATCCATCTTTATGAAGTTTTGATATTCGTTTCTCACTTATATGACCCAAGCGACAATGCTGAAGATAAGTTTGATTAGAGTTATTTGTTTTTGATCTTTTCGTATTTATTTTATATATGAAATTGTCTTGATCTAAGATATAGAGGCCATTGATTAATTGAGTCGGACCATAAAAAACATTATTGAGGGAAAAAGAACAACTATTATTCTTAATAATAATCTCAAAACCAATCTTGTCCAAACAAGAAATTGAAATAATGTTTTTAGTCAAACTAGGTACGAAATAACAATTCTATAAATCTAAAACAAGTCCACTAGGTAATGACAAAGTATATGTTCCTACAGCTAATGCAGCAACTCTTGCTCCATTTCCAACTCGTAGGTCCACATCTCTTTTTTCCAATTTTCTAATCCTTTTTAGTCCTTGTACATAAGTACAAATGTGAGAACCACAACCGGTATCTAATACCCAAGACGTAGATGTTGATATATTAATATCAATAACATAAATGCTTGATTCGGACTGTCCATTTTCTCTTGCCTTCTTGATGTCCTCAAGATAGACAGGGCAGTTTCTCTTCCAATGTCCAACATTGTTGCAATAGAAACACTTTCCTTATTTTGCAACTCCTTCTTTGGGTTTCAATGCAGCATTTCCTTTGTTGGGCTTTGGCTTTGCCTTGGTGTTGGGCTTTCCTTTTCTATTATCTTTTTAGACCATCAGAATAGGTTTGCAGCCAACATTTTTCATGTTGTTCTCTGTTGTTCTTAATAGACCAAGCAACTGGGGCAACGATTTGTTAATTTCATTCTTATTGAAATTAAGAACAAACTGATTAAAACTATCCGGCAACGATTGTAGGATAACATCAGTAGCCAATTCAACACTTAGAGGGAAGCCCAACTTTTCCAGGTTTTGAATATACCCCATCATTTTGAGAACATGAGTTTCCACTGGAGTTCCCTCAACCATCTTGCATCGAAACAAAGACTTAGAGGTCTCATACCTCTATTGACGAGCTTGCCCCTCATATAATTCCTTGAGATTTTTAACCATCTCATAGGGAACCATGTCCTCATGTTTCTTCTGAAGCTCGGGGGTCATGGTCGCAAGCATCAAACAACCGACATCTAACATGTCACTTGAGTATTTTTCAAAGGCTTCAAATTCATCAATAGAGGCATCATCTGCTGGTTTTTTAGGGGCAAGTTCTTCGATGACTATTAGTTTTCATTCTTGTTTGAGGACAGTCTTCAAATTGCGAAACCAGTCAAGAAAGTTCAAGCCATTTAATTTATCCTTCTCAAGGATGGATCGCAATGATAATGTGTTTGCCATAAATCAACAACGATAAAATATGTTTTATAAGTACCTATTTATCATGTTTATAAAGTAATAACATTCCCACTATTAAAAACCCTCAAAATCGAAAAACTTGCAAAAAGTATTTATAGTGGGTAAGGATCCATATTTCATTTTATTTTGTCATCTTTGGCTTTACTCTTAGAATTCAATTATTTAGGTAAGCAACACTTGCTATTTACATCTCATGTAATTCCTACATTAGATGAACAACTATTTGTCCAAAACAAAAGTTCATATGGTCTAATAGAAAGAACAATAATGAACAGTGCACCAGGTAGGTAACTTATGTAAGAGAGGCGGTGTACTAGGCACGCTTAAATACCAAGTCTTTCAAAGAACCAATCCTAGACATGCACTTTCGTATTGTTTTTCAATCACCAAAGTTCTTGAACAATCATTAGTCTTTAGGTTTCTAATCTTATTAGAACAACCTAGTTTAACCAATATTACTACCAGTGAATATCACTTGCTTATTCTTCGCGTTTAACCAGGATAGATCTAAGTATTTTTCTTTGGAAAAACCTACATAGTACCGATCGAGGTTTTAACGAGTGCTAATATTGGATGACTAATTTTAATTAAATATGGAGGGTTTTTTGTTATATTAATCTCACCATTCTATTATGATCTAATCAGTTACCATCATGCTAAAAAACATACATTGTATCACATACATGTAAAGCAGTAAATATAAATGCAATGGTTATAGCCCTTAAAACTAAGCTGGCGCATCCCAAGCCAATGGAGAACCAAAATTACTAAAGATAGAACTTGCTTCTCAAGCACCTAATCCACCTTTGATCGGCCCATTAGTCTGCTCCTTTGGTCCACGTTTTCTCCATAAATATTACAATTTTTTAGAAACTCGTTTTATATATGAGGGAGTAATGAGAAGAGAATTACAATAGAAGAAAGAAAGGCACGATACACATGCCGTATTTATATAAAACTAAAGTAAATAGGCTATTTAGGCTATAACCATGCATTTCAAATACCGTGCATATCATCCAAAACATATACATGTTTTATCTTCTTAATTTAGATTACCTAAATAGTTCCTACGACCTTTGTTGCCTACGCTGTCCGACAGATCTGAGGCCGTCTGTTCCGCCTGTATGTTAGAAATTTTTTTAATCTTGGCACTTTGATTACTATGGAAAAACCTCGTGATTTGATAAAATTTATCAACAGATTCATGTTTTTGGGATTTTTCAATCCCTAAGGTTTTTCACTCTCGAACAACCGTTATTCCTATGCCAAAAATGATCTGCTATCTTAACCGCATGTTCATCATGTCAACTATTAACATATGATTATCAAAAGCTTACCGCAACAAACACATGATTAACACTTAACCATTGATCATAAAAACTTGTTAAAATAGTTTAACATATTAATCGCGACTGTATTCAATTTCTACGTTTCGCACAAACATCACATACTCGTTAAAATAGAAAAAGTAAAACATGCATCTTATACAAAAATCCAAGTATTTAAGTCCAAATTCTTATCGTACAAGTGGCTCTGATACCACTATTGGGAAACGTCGGTACACCCCATAGCACAGCGGAAAAATTATTCGGTGTAATCCACCAGTGATCCATGTACTAGGGACGAATTCGGGGTGATAAAGGATGAAACGTTACCTTAATAAATCTGGAATCTGGAAATCCGCAGGGAATTCGAAATAACTAAATCAAATCCGAGTCACCACAATAGCATTTCGACCTCTACGCAGTCCACCCGAATGAAACGAACAATATTTTCTCTTCTCTAACTATTAGAGAGGTTTTTCAAAAACAAGGGATAAATGGCTGCTAGACCTTATGCCTTTATATAGCATTTAAAAACCTAATTCTAGTTAGATTCAGATTCTTAAATATACAATATATTTAACCGAATATAATTAAATATGTAGAATCTGATTCTACTTTAATTAGGTTTCTTTTAGATATATATATATATATACTTTAATAAAATTTGATAATTACAACAAATTATCAAATATTAAAGTATATATATATATATAAACGAAATTATCCATAATTACAATAATTATAACAATTTCGGTTTCTCACTAATTACGTGTACAACAAGTTTGTACACATGCTATCTAAACGATATTTGTTCGTTTCAATCACAGGGTTTGACCCTTGTAGGTTCATGTAACGTTAGCAATAATATCCAGAACAATTCTAATGTTACAAGCAATGAGTGGCATTTAGCAATACATCATTGCTATCCAAGTTACATGAAATCATGGTTCGATTTAACCTTTTTCTGTGATTAGCTTCTTTTATGTATTTCATCCTTTTGTCATTATATCTAGATCGGACACAAGTCATGGATTAGTCACACTTGTATAGTCCATCTAATGTTTCTTGATATCTTGAGTAGACTATTATAAACGAATAATTATGATATCCCATATCAATTTATTCGAGCATGGCCATGCATTTTCTAGTCTCACTCAATCAAGTGGCCTATGATATTACTCATATTATGTAGGAGGGACAAATCCTATCTTGATCAAACATATATCGCTACATGGATTATTACATATCCAATATCAGTCTTTATAGTGTATTCAGTTACAACACACATTTGACCGTATCAAAATATGTCACTCACGATGTTGAAATAATGATGATCTCAAGTCTGAGGATCATACATGTAGTTATCACCATAAGCAATGTGGTGACTGTCACATAATAATCCAAGAAACATGCTCATAGGGGGTCAGTCCAGTATGTTGTTCCCTAACACATACTTATGTATTGATTTTGACATCTCCATGTATATGACAACACTTCATCATCAATCAACTACATATTAGTCTTAATACATTATTGTTGTCCAAGCCTACAATAATTCTTGACTAAGGACATTCAAGAATAACTATATTATTCTAAGGACTTTATTATAATTCAATTTATTTATAGATACACAAAATAAGACTGAAATAATAATAATGGCTTTATATTAATAAACAAGATAAAATAAGTATGTCTTTTACAACCATCTCATGATTGGTCTTTGGCATACTCCAACACGAAGCCAAAAAATAGGTCTTCACTTCCTTCACCAAACCATATCAGAAGCAATCACATCTCTTCTATTCGTCGGGAACCAGCTCTAGAGCATACTGGCTCAACCTGACAAACTAAACCTCATACTCCGCAACAGATATGTTTCCTTGCACTAAAGCCATAAACTCTCGTTTCTTCTCGTCTTGATAACGAGAACCCAAATACTTCTTCCAGAAAGCAATTTCGAAGAACTCCCAGGTCACCTCAGCAGGTTTTATCCCTGCAATAGTGGTAGTCCACCATGATAAGCATCTCCCTAAAGCAAAGATACCGTACAACCCAACTTGCGCCCATTCGAGTACTCCATCTGACCAAGACCATGCCTCAAAACCCCCTAGAGAAACACCTCTAAAATCGGTACCACCCAAACTGCGTAAACGCTCCAAAGGTAAACCAGAGTTAGCCGTAGGTTGTGGCGCAACCGCGTGCATACCCACCACCGCGGCCTGAAAAGCTCCACCTATAGCCTGGATCAACGGGGTCATATCACCGACAGCTTAACCCTGCGCTACATATGGTCCTACACTATAACACCCTCAAAACCGGGTTAAAATTTTCTCAATATATATATTTATGAGATTAAAGGTTAGATTGATTAAGTAGTTTAAAAATATTGAAGTAATCATAATGTTTTAAGACTAAATTGAAAAGAGTGGAAGGTACATTAGTGACTTTATTGGAAGAATGAGAAGTAGGAAGACTATAGTTAAGTGACTAAAATAAAAAGTTAACAAAAGTTTAATCATGCATCTCAATTATTCTTTTGTTTTCATGTGTGTGAAACATGTGGCACAAGGGAAGGAGTGGCTGGCCAAGTGTGAGGGGAGAGAGGAATGAGAATTCATTTCTCAAGTGGTTGTCTTTAACCTCTCCCATTCTCTCCTCTTTGGCCGAAAATGATAAGTGAGGGAGAGATTGGAGAAGTCATGATTTTTTAAGCAAAGAAAAAAATGATGGCAATTAGTGGCTAAAATTCATTAAGAATTACAATGAATTTATTAAGGTAAATCCAAGCTTCATATTTTTGATTAAAAATGCATTTCATGATATGTTTTGGTTAGAAACAATTAGCTTTGATTCTACTTTCATGAAGAATGCAGTTAGGATAGAAGAAATGATGTTTGTGTGATGTTCTTGAATGATATTGCATGCTGGAAATTCAGTTCTATAATGAGTGAATAAAAGGAACGATAGGTGAAGTATAAAAATTGAATTGAAGTAAAGAAATTGTTGTTTTGTTTTAAATCAAATCTATAGATGATTTATAGCTTGCTAAAAATGAGTTTTAAGATGAGATAATGGATTGTCAAACTATACTTGAATATGAGCTAAAGGTTGTATAAGCAAACAAATGTAAGAGCACTTAGAGTAATTGAAAACAGAGGCTAATGAATATGCCCAGAAAAAAAACTTTGTCTTTGGTTGTAAGTTCTAAACTTCATAGAAATTTGGATATGTCAAGTTAGGGGATGAGTTTTATGTGTAAAGAACCGTATGAGAGTTTAGTTTCAAATAAAATAAACTGTGAATTGTTTTGAGCTCTATGTAAAAAGTTATAAAATTTTAATCAAAGAGAGGACAAAAAAGTGGAAGTTGTTTCTGCTCTGGACAATTTCTGTCTTGAGACTTCTATGAGTTTTCATAATTTTTATAGGTTTTCTTAAGTTATAAGGCTTGTATCGTTAAAACCCTAGTCGAATCTAGTTTTTAACGGTGCAAAGAGTGTTAAATTTTAGTATGTGCTCTGTTCTATAGAGGCAGTTCTTTGAGGATAGTGCAAGCTGCCAAACACTATTAATAATGTCCTAACTTAAAATGGAAATGTGAAATAATAAGTTTGATATGTTTGTTGTTTGAATGATGAAGATAGTTGGTTGACATCTGTATGATTGAGAGTATATGTATTGATGGTGATGCTTGTGTTTGTTGTGTGTTCATTCAAGATATGATTAAGGAAGCAAGGTTCAAGAAGAGATGGTTTCGAAATCAAAAGTTTTGTGGGGATTAAGTGTCAAGTAAAGGAAATTTGAAATGAAATTAATGGATTGGGATATCTCATAACTTCGGGATATCAGGTGAGTGTAGTTTAAAGTCTCGGGATAGATTGAAACTATCCCGAGCATGCTTTATTTGTTTTTGTTTATATTGTTGTTCATTTAGTTAAATTATGTTTGTGCTTCCAAAGTTTGGACTACAAGGTATGTACTATATTACAAGTACAATATGTGGTTAAATATGATTAATTTGTTAAGAATTAAGTGTTGGTTTGAATGTTACAAGCTTGATAGAAACCTGTGCTATGCTTTGTATCATTTTGAGTGTTTCATGAGGTGAAATATGGTTGATATGAAAGGTTGCAAAACATACTTACGTAAGTAAAGGAAATTGAAATTTATGCTCACCTATGATGGGAATCAAGACATGTTCTTTTGATTTGTGATCTTGGAGCCATGCTCATATTGAGATTTACTTGTACATGAACTTGATAAGTCAAGCAATATGATATGATATATGATATTTTGATAAGGAGCAATGCTCATCCGTTTTTACTATGATAAGATAAGAATATGTGAAAAGCCTTGTCTCAAGTCGTTCTTAGGTATAGTTGGCATGCCATAGAGTCTATAGAGCTCGTGTTTAGGGTGGACTACAATCCTTATTTGGCGACAATAGGAGGGAAGTTTTGTGGTCACTTGGCGACAGTAGAAGGGATTGACCGGTACCGCGCATACCATTTTATTTGGCGACAGTTGTTGGGGATTCGTGTACCTAGGTTGTTACTTGATTCTCAAGGCTAAGTTAAAGACAAATAATGAACTTCATAAATCAAGTTAAAGAATTATCTAAACACTACTTGTGATCAATAATCCATGTTCATGCTATTCAATGCTTGCTATCTTATATGACAAGTAGCATCTATATATGAGATAATATGTTTGGCACTTTAGATAATCCATGTTCATGCTACTCGATGCTTGTTATCTTCTACGATAAGTAACTTGTGTGTATGTTTGATACATTTTGTGACAAATAGTTCATGTCTATTATGATAGCAATTTTTTTTTTAAAATAAGTCATGCTTGATAACTTATATGATAAGTAGCATCTATATATACTCAAGATTTAAATACGAGTTTGGATAAACCCAAATATGACTTGGATTGCTTTCAATGTTTAATTATATATGGATGAATAGTGGATTGTTCTGAATACATTGAACTATGACTTGGACTGCTTTGAATGCTTAATTATATATGCATGAAAAGTGGATTGTTCTGAGTAGATTGAACTACGACTTGGACTGCTTTGAATGTTTAATTATATATGCATGAATAGTGGATTGTTCTGAATAGATTGAACTACGACTTGGACTGCTTTGAATGTTTAATTATATATGCATGAATAGTGGATTGTTCTGAATAGATTGAACTATGTCTTGGACTGCTTTGAATGTCAATTTGTAAACTCATAACTAATGGACTGTTTTGCGTATACTATAAGTTTGAATGGACTGTTTTGAATCTATAAAAAAAATAGACATGTTTTATGGACTGTTTTGAGTATACTACAAGTTTGAATGGACTGTTTTGAATCTATAAAAATATAGACATGATTTATGGACTGTTTTGAGTATACTATATGTTTGAGTGGACTGTTTTTAATCTATAAAAATATAGACATGATTTATGGACTGTTTTGAGTATACTATATGTTTGAGTGGACTGTTTTGAATCTATAAAAATATAGACATGATTTATAGACTGTTTTGAGTATACTACAAGTTTGAATGGACTGTTTTGAATCTATAAAAAATATAGACATGTTTTATGGACTGTTTTGAGTATACTCTAAGATTGAATGGACTGTTTTGAATCTATAAAAATATAGACATGCTTTATGGATTGTTTTGAGTATACTATAAGTTTGAATGGACTGTTTTGAATCTATAAAAATATAGACATGTTTTAGGGACTATTTTGAGTATATTACAAGTTTGAATGGACTGTTTTGAATCTATAAAAATATAGACATGATTTATGGACTGTTTTGAGTATACTATAAGTTTGAATAGACTGTTTTGAATCTATAAAAATATAGACATTTTTATGGACTATTTTGAGTATACTATAAGTTTGAATGGACTGTTTTGAATCTATAAAAATATAGACATGTTTTATGGACTGTTTTGACAAACATACAAGTATGTATGGACTATTTTATACCTATGTATATATAAATATGATTTATGTCTGTTTTGAAAGACAAGCAAGTATGTAAAGATTGCTTTGAACCTATGTATATATATAAATATGATTCAAGGATTGTTTTGAAAATATATACATGATTTTATGGACAGATTTGAAACGCTTTAAATGAGTACCTAGTTGGGTGAATAACTATGCTTAATCTGAATACCTTTATGTATTTATAAATATGCCTAGTTCGAATCACCTTGCTATAATTGTAATTTTTGATTGAATGTCTTGACCTAAAATGGTTAACTGGTTGTCTAAGCTTAGAATTATATGTGAATGAGCAAAAGATCTAAGTGAAATGATGGATTATTGTTCCTTGCTTTAGATGCTTTAAGCTACCTCACTAAGTAATCATACTTATGCATCATTTCGCTGTCTTTCAGGTTAAGTTCGTTTTGGTTAGCTATGAGCTTGGTCAAGATCACCAGAAGTCAAGATTTTATGTCTTGAATTCCCTTAAAGAACTCCTAGATGGTGGCACATAATTGTTAAGTTGCATAATGCATTTAGATTCCATTTGGCTATACATGTATATAAGTTTCATAAGTATTCAACATTATTTGTAATGGTCCTTAATAAGCTTGGGGTTTCTCCTTTGAATGTGTTATGGTTTCTAGGTTGTTTGATAAGTAGAATTCCTATGATTATATGCGCCTATGTGAGTTAGGAATTCATGATGCCTTATATGATAGAAAGCTTAGAAGTAACTATCATTGTTTTAGGATCCTATTGTGTGTTAAGTTGTTTGTTTGGTCACTTGTATGTTATGAAGAAATGAGAGATCTTTATTATGATTAAATAGCTATGTATCAAATTGGGATTTCATGACAATCAAAGATTTAATTGTAGCTAAGAGTTTTAAGACGTCTCACTAATGAATGGTCTAGTTTTAAATCACTTGGTTCAGTTTTGTCATATATGAATGCTTAGTGATAGTCTTGAATGAGTTATGCTAATGTGAGAACACAATTGTCATATATGAAAAGTAATTTGGATTTTTTTAATCTATGAATTTACTAAAAAAAAATTAAATCACCCTGATTTCTGGTTGCTCATTTAGTTAAGGAGTGTTATACGAGTATTCTTACCTTGTTTTATAAGTTGTTCAAACTCTGGCTTGTGACACAAGTTAGTTTCTTGTTTAGTCTTAACACTCAAAACTTGGTTTACTTCTAAGTCGGGTTAGGGTGTTACATACACCTCCCGCACCAGCTTCAGCTCTGACTCCATCACCACCAGGAGGAGAAGGAGGGGGGGTACAACGCCATTTTGCTCACTCTCCACAACACCACGTGAATTGATTCTAAGCTCTCGTCTCGGTCCCATTATGAAAAAAATATGAATCTCTAGCATATAAATGCAACAATGAAAACAGTTAGGCTAGCCAGAAGCAAGAATCCAAGACGCTCAAGTCTTAAAACAAAATCTCTTTACATCAATAGTAATAATGGCAATGGGTACCCCAATATCTTTCCCAAACCATCACATAGCAAATATATGGCATGCTATCAAACACCGTGCATAGAAGACATCAAGAAAAACAACCGTCTTACCTCCCAATTTTTCGTAAACCTAACCCAACTTTTGCAAACTTATCCCAATTTTTCATCAACCTATCTCTGATACCAACAAATATAACCCCCTTGACCCGGTCTAGTCGCAAGACCGAACCGAACGAGTCACACGAGGAATATTAAAAAAAACCCAAAAGTTTGCCTTCAATAAATGACCATTTTTTATTTTTATCTTCTCTAGATGCAACATTATTATCCTAAGTGTACGAACTTAGAGCAGGTGAATTTACGACTCAATCGGGCGCCGATTCGACATCCAATTATTCTGGTTGTCAATTAGGGACCATTTTGTAAAACTTACAAATATCAGGGACTTAATGTGAAATTAAAGTTACCAATATACAATTAGTCAGGTTCCATGCTCACACGTCAATTATTAGCTTAACACGACCATCCAAACTCACTCAAATACATTCACGACATTCAAGGACAAAAATGTAAGAAAACAGAAACTCAAAAGATGCCATTTAACTACCATAACGGCTAGCCGTATCGATATCCTTAGGCCCGTATCGGTACGGTACTTGTAATTTTTAAAACCCCAAATTCCAATAGCATTTAACCGTATCGATACGCCCCCGTGTATCAAAATGACTTCCTTTTTTGCCTTCAGCCCGTACCGATACGATACTTAGCATACCGATATGGTATGCTTGAAATGGATTACCCGTATCGATATAGTAGCCTGCGTCCTGATATGCCTAGACCTGTAATGGTCAACTTTGTTGTTTAATAACACAATTAAGCCACCCAAACCACTCTAACATGCTTCAAAGTCACACTAACATATTCAAGGATCGATTTTCAGCCAAAAGCACCAGAAACAACACCAAATCATGATCATATAGCCAAGTCAAACACCAAAAACCATACCAAAGCTCAAACCAAAAAATAAAGGCCATTTACAAGTCATTAGAGGCAACATAAACATGTGCCAAACCAGAGAGTTCATCAAACATACTCCCAAAACATATGATACCACTCTCATTGCCAAATTATTATTAACAGTTTAGTTCAAAACCATACTTGATCTCAAAGAACCTCTTGGACTTCTACTATTGCCTCTTTGCTGCCCAACAAGCTATTTATCTGCATTGTTAAGAAAAGAGAGTGTAAGCAACAAGCTTAGTGAGGGACGCTCATTTGAAAACCACAACAATGCCTTTTTGAAAACCTTTTCTCATCAAACCGTTTTTCATCATGCTCAAATACTTTCACATGCTTTAAAACCAATCAAAGCAAAATCATTTACCTTTCTACACATGTATCATTTAACTCATGCATTAAACTCAATGCAAATCTCAATGTAAGCTTCACATGCTTGAACCTTACAAACCATAATTCAAAATGAATCTCATGTATAAAACCCATTATACAAAAACTTTTAAAACAATGATACATGTAATCTCATATATTGGTATTCAAGTGACCCGGATGGCTATGACCCCATCCTTGGATAACGCTACCCCTATCCATTAAAGTTTGGATATACGAACACCTTGATGGCACTACCCCTATTAAGTCTCATGGTGAAACTACCCTCACCATAATGCTCACTTCGGCAGGGTTGGTAATGCCCCCATTGCCCGTTGGTGATGGCACTACCCCCCATCACTAGCAACAAAATAGCACTACCCCTATTGTGTAACCGAAGAATTTGGCTCCCGTACGAATTTTGAATATATTATAGTGCACTCTCATCCTATCGGTCGACCAATTATATCCAATTATAATAAGCTCATCACTTGCCAATATACACTTTTAAAACCATGTTACCTTACTGTTTTCAATGCATCAACATAAACCATTTTTTTTTCATCCAATTTCAAAGCAATAACAATGCATAGCATTTTCTAATCAAGATATAATCTCTTTAGTATCATAAATCAATCTCATGGGATCATTTGAATCATCTCTCAATTCATAAAAACATGCATGACAATAGGTAACAAATCTATCTTCAAATTATGAGCATGATTTAACAAAACAATGGGAAAACCGAAAACTAAGAGTGAAGCCTTTCATACTTACTTCTGAGCTTAGATTAGCGTTTCAAGCTTAATCTAAACCCCCGAACCTTGCTTTCAAACCTTTGAAAAGCTTTTAAAAACATTTCCACTCACTGACAACGCTTCGTTTGCTTTGCGGAAGCGATCACAAGCCTCTAGATCAACTGAAACCTCTTCCAAGGCTATCGGATCATTCTCCCCTGCTTCTAACCAAAGCAAAACAGAGGATTAATGCACATCCTTGCATCAAAATCCCCAACAACTCAACTGTACACTTTCTCTACTCAGCTATCTACATATCGCTACCCGAAACTACCGAAAACATTAGCGAAACCACTCTAGCCAAATACCAGCCCTTACCCAACGAGATCAACAACAAACCATCATCAAGATACATCTAAAACTTCTCCTCAACACCAAAACAACACCAGCCATCAATTAACCACTTAAACAAGCCACAAACTCAAAGATCTCAACCTAACAATCAAGCAATTCAATTAGTTTCGGGATTACCACATAAAAATCCATTAAGCCTCATTGTCAAACATCAAAATCATGTTTAATCTCATCCTAAAACCTAGCATTATCAAATCAAAATGAACCTTAATTAATTTCACCCATTAAACATCAATTAAACCAATTTTCCACAACTATATCATCAAAACCCATTAGAAAACATTCATAAAAGATCAAGAACTTGGGAATTTCAGTAAGAACCTTTCATTAGAGGAGAAGAACAAAACCTTACCTCTAATGATTACTTTTTTCCCCCAATTGTATAGATTTACATGAGAAAACAAAGATAAGACAATAAGGTTTTGATAGGAAATCATTTAGAGTTAAAAAGATGAATTAAATCAAGTGATTACCTTACATATTTGAAGAGAAATTGATGTTTGGCTAGGAGAGAAAATAGTTGATAGAAAAGTTAGTTACGTGAAATGTGTTTTAAAAAATTAATGACTAATTAATTCTCCCCAACTTATTTTATTTAATAAAACCATGTTAAAATTAACCAATTAAGAGGAAAAAGTCTGAATTAGACTTTGGGTCAAATGCTCCTTAAAGATTCAGAGCTCTAATCTTTTACAAAATAGTCACCAAAAATAGTTTTACAATTTTACATTTTGGTCACTTGTCCCAAAATGTCAAACCTCCAAAATCCATTTTCCAAAATCGATCCCACCAAAATAATTTATATATTAAATAATGATTTTAAAAAAATCTATATTTTATTTCTTCCAAAAACTCTCCAAATCAATTTATTCCCCAAACTATCCTAAATTGTGGAAACAGGTTCAATCGAATCGTCTAGCCTAAACCCGGCTAACTCCTAAGCTTAAAATCGGGCCGTTACATTTATAATAGCCTTGCCAGTTAGACGTCGCCCACTTGTAGACGACAGAGCGTGTGCCACATGCGGCGACTTTCGATGGCCGGACGACGGTGGTCGACGCCCAAATCGGCTGTTCTCCAGCCTCTAATCGTGGTGGTGGCCTCCGTTTCTCTATTTGAGTACTCTAACCTCCTCAACTAGAAAACTTGAAACTTTGAACTCTTCACCTCCCTCCATGGTGGCTCCGACGATGATTCTCTGACCATCGGCGAACTCGTCTCGGTGAGGGGAACTCAATGGCGGTGCAGATGTCGACAATGGACGGTCTGATCTTTATAGATCGGAGTTTGAATCTCCACCCCTTTCCTCTGATCTCTCTCACCATCCACTTTTCACTTTTTCCTTTTTCTCTCTCATCATCCCCAAACTTCTCCTCTTTTTCCACCAACTACATCTATTTAAAATTCAAACATTCTCTTCCAATTTAATGGGCTCGAACCTAAAATTCGTTAACTTATTCTTCCAAGATAAAGGCACATAACCCAGGTCCAAAACCCAAATTACAAACTTGAATTTTAGGTCGTTACAACTCTCCCTACCTTAAAAGAAATTTCGTCATCGAAATTTGTACCCATAAAACAAGGAAGATTCTAGAACCATTACAACTCTTCGACATCCTTGAAGATTTTTCACTACGTTACTCTGATCTCTCACAACATTTGTCAAATATAACCATTACGAACATAATCTCAACTAATTCTTTCTCTTAGAAGGAAATCATCTTTTCTCGGTATATTACAAACTACAAGCAAACCCGACAATACCCAAACAAAATTGTCACACAAATACGTCATCAAGAAAAACTTAACTTACGTTGTAGAACCCAAAAGATTGTTGCACACAAAAATCTTTCCACAATAACGTACGATCTAAAGAGAACAAGATATTAACAGTTGTTGCATCCAAAGCAGAACAATTCTACTCGTGGTGACTCTTTGAAGGAGACTCTAACTCTAATAGCATCCATTATCTATATCATTGTTTGCTCGGTGCAAGACTTCTGAGAGCAAAAGGCGTCTATACATACCTCAAGCCTAAACCTAGATCTCGGTGTGCTTACTTCAAACGTCAACTAAGTAGCTCTCACTAACTTGGTTTACACAAGAGTCTTACACTCCAACCCATAACGTGTTTGAAAAAACATGCCATATGTACCGTCACTTAGATTTGTCAACGCTTGGAAATCTCACTAAAGGAAGAGGTTCCATCACAGACCTCGAATCTCGTGTCAAAAGGTAACATGTACACACCATAGTGTCGTACAACCCAAACCCGCAAACGAAGCAAACAGACTATCTATCGGGATCTCACCTTTGCCGAAACATCAAACAATACTTACCAAGAATATATCTTTACTCAACGAAATCCCTTCGAAATTGTGCACTCACTGATCCTTTGCAAGATCCACTGTCATCTTTTTAATTCCACTAAGGAACATCAAAGCATCACTGTAACCCCCTCGATCTAGCTTAGTCGCAAGACCAGACCGAATAGGTCACACGAGGTTTACTAAAGAAAACCTGTGAAGGTTCGCCTCGGTAAACAACCCATTTTTTCATATCTTTTCTAGATGAAAAATTATTATCTAAGAGTACATACTGACAGTGAGTGAAATTACAACTCAATCGGGCGTCGATTTGACATCAATTGCACTAATTTTAAGATTAGGGACCGATTTGCAAATATGACAAATTATAGGGAATTATTGTGAAATAAAAGTTACCAATAATCAATTAGTCAGGTTTCATGCCCACATGTCGAGTTTCAACTCAAAAAGATCACTCCAACTCATTTAATTGCATTCATACATTCAGGGACTAAAATGTAAAGAAGTAGAACTACAAAAGATTCCAAGTAACCAACTTACCTAACACCGCATCGGTACACTTGGGTACTATATGGGTACTCCCTTGATGGTTTCTAATTCCCAAATTTTTATGGCACAAAAACGTACCGATACGGCCCCGTTTACCGATACGCCTAGCCAATTTGGCCTTGGCCCATACTGATATGCACCAACCCATACCAATACGCGGAGCCTATCTTAGCTTAACCGTACCAATTCGCTGGGTTGCGTACTAAAATGCCTGGATCCAGAATCACATCTTTTGCTAGTTTAACACATAATTAAGCCAAACACAACACCCTAGCATGCTTCTAAGACATGAGCAACATTTTCAAAGATCAATTCTCAGCCACAAACTTCAGAAACATCATTCAAACATATCACCTTGCTTCAAAGAGGTATCTATAGGCATGCAACCTAGAAACCAAGCCAACAAGATATCAAAAACCTTACCAAGGCATAAATCAAGTATAACAGGCCATTTACAAGTCCAAAACATCAATATAAACTTGCTCAAATAGGGAGTTGAACAACATCTCCCAAAACCATAAGGAATTCCCCATTGCCCTTATTAAACATAGTCTATTTTTGGAAACATACGTTCGTATAGGAATTCCTTGGATCACCTTCACTTGCTTGCTGCCTCTGGATTTTTAATTCTCTGCATTGAAGGACAAAGAGAGCGTAAGCACACTAGGCTTAGTGAGGAATGCTCAAAAACAACACTCCGCCAATGTATTTTAAAATCGGTTTCTAAACCACATTAAAATCACTTTTCAGTCCATGAATAAAACATCATGCCTTCAAAATCATGCTTTTTAACCATTCAAAAACCAGCATATAAAGCTATATGCAACATGTATCATTAATCCAACATCAACTCACATTTCCAACCTCAATTTAAGCCTTCTCATGCATAACATACCATATGCAAAGCTTAAAGAGTAACATGTGTAAATCCCATTATACAACACATGATACATTAACATTTATATTGGCTCACAAGTGATCATCAACAAGTTCCATTTACAAAATATAACATCGGATACACAGATTCAAAAATGTTCTCCCAACACTTCATACATTTTCACCGGTAGCACAAGGTCCACACATAGGAGTATTCGGTACACAATATAAACCCCTAAACCGTTGTGACACCCGTGGTGGAGTATTCGGTACGCCATATAAACCCCTCAACACCACTCATCGGTAGATGTATAACCCACTAACGAGAGTTTTCGGTACCATAAACCCCTCAATCGTTAGGGTACTTGGATGGAGTATTTAGTACACCATATAAACCCCTTTACGTCCAAGATGACTTATTTTACAGTGCACTCAATCCTATAGCTAGTTAACAATATTCGATTACATTTTAAATTCATTTCCATACCATCACTTGGCAATATAATTCACAATTAGCCATGAACCTCACTGTTTAAAGCAATCTACCAAAACATACCAAAGCAACAACCATGCTTTCACAAGTATAAATCATACTTACAAGTATCGATCAGCAATGCATCCTTCATCAATATATTGTCAAAAACAGTAGATAACATACTTGAAATCATGCTTTAACAGTAGGAACCATGTAATTCAAAACAAGTGCATAAATCATTTCGTGAAACAAGCACGACCGAGGGGAAAATCCTTTATGCTTACTTCCGAGTTTAAAACAGGTTCTCAAACTAGATTTAAACTCCCTTAAACCACCTTTTAAACCATTCCAAACCTGGGAAACATGTTCTCACTCACCGACACGCGAAACCTTGTCTCGCCGACGCGCAATCAAGCATTTGAAGCCTCTAAAGCTTCACCGGTAGCTTCCGAAACGTTCTCCCATATTTTCACCACATAATAACAAAGGATTAATGCATCATAATGCATTTAAAACCCCAGCAAGCAATACCTCAACATTGTCTTGCTTAAAACCATTAAAAAACCTATCTGAAGCAACCGAAACAACTTCGATTCACATCCAAAACTTAATCCAGCCATAACCTAACACTTCCAAACATCAATTAACATCAAAAGACATATAAAAAACATCTCATAACATCCTTATACCTCCAGCAACCATTAAACACCCACAACACCTCCAAAACTCATAACTAGCAACTCAAACAACTAGAGATTCATTTGATTTCGGGATTCTATTGATAAAACCAATCCATTATCATCATAAGAAATCAAAATCATGATATAACCTCATCATAAACTCAGCAAAATAGATCTAAAAAGAAGATCTCATAATTACCTCAATTAAATCTCAATTAAACCATTTCTCTTCAATTAAATCCACAAAACTCATTAGAAATCTTTTGTAAAGGATTAAGAACTTGGGAATTTCAATAAATAACTATCATTAAAGGAGAAGAGCAAACCTCACCTCCAAAGATTGAAAACTCTCTCTCAACTGGATGATTTTTTACACTAAAGAAACAAAGGAAAATCAATGAGATTTTGAGAAAACAAGTTGAGAAATCCATCAGAAATCCTTAGCTTAAGAAAAAAAAGATCATTAAATCAAATCTTTGCTGAGAAAATAGATGTTTGGCTAAAGATATTTTGAGAGAAAGCTCTAGAGATAAAAGTTACGTCAATTTTTGTTTTAAGGGAAATAACTACCTTCCCTCTAATTAAACATCTTTTAATATTTAAATAAATCACTTTAAAACAAATCCAATTAAGAGGGAAATCTGATAAAAACATTTAGGCCTAATAGCTCCTTAGAGATACTAAGTTTTAATCCTTTTACAAAACAGTCTTTAAAAATAGTTTTTACTTTTTACATTTTGGTCACTAACCTGAAATGTCCAATTTGGAAATCTTATTTTTCGAAAACAACTTTACCAAAAATCAATATATATTTAATAAAGATTTTAGAGTATTTTTATATTTTTATCCCTTGTAAAAATATACGATCCTGAAATTGACTTGAATCATTAATTCTGGTCCACCGGACCCCTACATCGACCCAAAAACTCTAGGCCCAAAATCAGGGTGTTACAACTCTCTCCCACTTAGGAAATTTCATCCTCGAAATTTTACCTGGCGGAAAAAGATAAGGAAACACCTTTTTCATGTCATCCTACCTCTCCTACGTGGCCTCCTCAACTCCTCGGTGTCGCCACAACACTTTGACCAACTCTATGGTCTTTCCACGAAGAACCTTACTGTCCTCATCCAAGATCCTTACTGGTTCCCCATCATAGGTCAAATCTAGATTTAACTCAATCTCCTCAACAGGCATCATGTATCTTCTCAAGCTCTAGTGGCAACCTCAATCTATAAGCCACCGGACCAACACGTTCCAACACCTCATAAGGTCCAACGAAGCTCCGAATCAACTTGCCCTTCTTACCAAACCTCATCACCTTCTTCCAAGGTGAAACTTTTAGGAACACATGGTCACCAACCGTAAACTCTATCTCCCTATGCTTTAAATCCGCATAAGACTTTTGCCGATCCGAAGCCGCGTTCAACCGATCACTAATAAGCTTTACTTTCTTTATTGTCCCTTTAAGAACATTAGACAAGGTAACCAACTTTTCTCCCGCCTCTTACAAACAAAGAGGTGTTCTACACTTCCTACCATACAGAGCTTCATACGATGCCATCTGTATACTCGATCGATAGCTGTTATTATAAGCAAACTCCACCAAAGGTAACTATTTCTCCCAGGTTCCTTGTAACTCAATAACACAACACCTCAACATACCCTTCACGACCTAGATCACACGTTCAGACTGACCCAAAATGTTCACTTTTACAAAATGTTTTAATCATTTTACAAAACAGACACTTAAAACAATTTTCACTTTTTACATTTTGGTCACTAACCCAAAATGTTCAATTTCCAAATCTTATTTTCCAAAATCGAATTTACCAAAAATCAATATATATTGAATAAAGATTTTAGAACATTTTTTATATTTTTTATCCTTTGAAAAATATACGATCCCGAAATTGACTCGAATCCCTAATTTTGGTCCACCGGACCCCTAGACTAGCCCAAAAACTCTAGGCCCAAAACTAGGGTGTTACAATCACAAAAACTCTGAAGAACTTAAAGTTAGACTCCTAACTGACGGCAAGTCAAACACTTACCACAATCTCAAACACAGGACTCCACAATGTCTCTCAAAATACGTGGAAAAGCTAGGTACAAACTATCGTTCCCAAAATTCACCATGTACTTACCACAGTACTACATAGGAAAAATCTCTTGCCTTGATATCTTTTTTTCCAAAACACCCACAACAAGATCTGAAGTCCATCCAAAAACCATCAAACCCAAATTTTATCACAACATTGTATCCTTTTAATTACAATCAGATGATACTTCTCACGACTTCCAAATTACTCAATCCTCAACTCGGACTAACAAAACACATAGGCATTGGTGCTGACCGATCAGTATCAACACCAAATGAAACGAGCATTAATACTCTATAAAGCTAGTATTGGTACTCCCTTACACAACCATCGCTAAAAATCCTTGATCGCCCTACACGGGCAGCGTGATACTCTAACCCGAGCTAACTCTGTACAATTCACCACTTAATAAGCTCACTTTACTTAGGTGGCGGTCGATCATACAATTCACAATTCTCAACTACTCCAAACTCACGTCATTATCCAAATCTCTAATTCCTTAAAGATCAAATACCCAAAATTCCACACTGTTGGGCAGGCACATCTTTCCTTTTTCTAGCACAAAAGTAAAACTCTAAAAATACCACAAAACATCCTCGAAGATCTTGAAACCTTAAATTTAATCGAGTTAGCACCACTGTCACAATAAAACAGTTTCACGTAGCTCAGATTTCCACCAATGTTCCTTGGCTCCTTCCAAGGAAACAATGATTGATAAGTGTATAAAAGTATTGTTTTTCTTGCCCTTTTTATTCATATTATTGTTAGAATTAGGCTCATTTTAGTTGTATTGATAGAAATTCATGCATAGTTTCCTAGTTTTCTTGGTCAATGAGCTTGATATTACATTTTGTTGGTTTTTGTGGAAAAATCACTACTGGTTTGCTTATTTTGTAGAGGACAAGATTGCCGAGGCAAGTAGGGATTGTTGTGGCAATTAAGGAGAATACTGAAGGCGTTGCCGAAGCTGATTGCCACAACATATCAGGAATAAACTGGATAAATACAACATTATACGTAGGATTATCCAGATCACGGAAGATAAAGCCAGATTCAAATGGGAATTTACTGCAGATAAAGAGAGGAGATAAAGAGGGATAATTATTCTATTTTACAATTAAATAGAATTTATTTATATTTTCTCAAGAATTATCTCTTATTCTTATCCTTATCACATAGGATAATTCTCAATATTTAAATTCAAATACACAGCTCGATAAAGATAATTTCCCCATGGATTTCAACGCATTCAAACTCTTATTCTTCATATACATAAAGAGATTGCAGCAACAACACAAGGGGGAGTCAATTGAGAGAGAGAGAGAGAGCAGATCGCACGCACATTCTTCACCTTCTTCATGCGATCCATGGCTGGAAACTCCTCATTTGTATTTCTTTCGAACCCAACAATGAATTGATTTAAATTGGCTGGGGTTATTTAGGTTTTGTGGTGTAATAAATGATTGGATGTTTTAGGTTTTTGATTTCAATAAATTCAAAGTTTGTTCATCCTTGGTTCTTTAATTTTCTATCTTGAGTGAATTGGGAGAGGATCTCGAGAAATATCCATTTATCTAGCATCTGGAGAGTTAGAGTCAAGAAACGAATGAGCATGGACTTCACTCAAAAAATTGTTAATGGAGGTTAATCCATCTTAGGAATAAGATTCAGATTTCAACGGCTAAAAGGAGCGTAAGATCGGTTGTTTTCCACCCAAGGTTAATGCAGGGATGTATCACCAAGGCATGGACAATTGACCAGTTCTTTGGGTTAGGGATAACAAGAAGACATTGAAGAACGCTTTGTCAAGCTTTGAAGAAAGGAACCCAATTGCTACGGCAATTGAACAATTGCCTCAGCAATCAAGTTAACTCATCACTCAATTGCCAAGACTATCCATTCAACTATTGCACCACTACTCATGATAACCTGGCCTACTCTCTTAAATCGATTACTCATTTCTATTTACTTCATTATGTTTAGTTTATTTTACTTGAAATTTATCACCTTCAATATTATTTCTTTTATAGTGTAATAACTTAAACAAAGTGACCCAAGCCAATCCATGTGGAGACGATACTTGATACATATCACTTTATTACTTGCAACGTGTATACTTGCACTGTTTGCGTTGCACTTAAACCACACAACAATGATACAAATCAAAAGCATCTACGAAGTCTCAACCCGTACTTTCTTAGATGATTACACAGTAACTAACCTTTCTCATACACAAGGTCATTAAGGTAATTATCTTGCCAACAATCATCTTTCCATATTCCTTATACATTCACATGTGTTACGCAAAGCATCAACTTATATTCAAGAGACAACACGGTGGTCTCCCACCTTATCATCGCTGAAACACCTCAAACATTACTCTCGGCATCCCTCGATACTACCACTCGTCCTAAAGGGAGGAATCATCACTCCACAATTCATTTTGAAAATTATTAACCTTCAACCCTGTAACCATGAACATCTCATTCTTGAACCAATCCCAGAAAGCACACGGGCACTTCACAAACGATTAAACAAGTCATCCACCTCATGAGACAAGTAATAGTCTTTCACTATCACTTAACAAGCTATCAACGATTTAAGCGCCACCTCAATAAACCAACTTCTCACTAGCGAACAAGCTTGGTTCACCCTTGGGCAAAATAATTTGACAAAAGAAACATCGTACAAGTTGCACCTTCACAACTGGATCATTAAATTCCTCAACTGGGTCGATATCCTTTGACAAAACGATGGGCACCGACATCCAACTCGGTCTTACCTCAACATTCACTCATGTTCTTGACAGGAGAAGTCCCGACGACTCTTCTAAGAAGCATAAACAAACACCCCGACAGTCCGAAAGCTCTTGAGCTTTGAAATACACACATTGACATTTGTCCAAATGTCAAACATGTCTCATAACCCCGTTGTGCCATTCTCTAAACAACCACTATGAAGATCATAGTAGAAAGGCAACGTCCAACATTCTCATTACCAAGGGTTTGGTTCCCTCGAGGTCTCGAAGCCTCAAGCACAACTCTCGACATTAATGGCTAGAACGCGCTTGATTAACCAAATCAATTTTCAAGGGGCAACAACTCTTCAGAAGGCAGCTCTATCAAACCCGTTAAACGTCTAACTTTGGTCACAATCTATCGAACTAGTGGATCCTGAATCCACTATCTCTAAGAAAAGCCCTTGAGGAGGTGATGATACTTCCCAAGTATCAACAAGACTTCTTTTTTTACACGAACAAAGGGTCCTCCATCCAACGTGAATCCACTGATCGATTTCGAGAGCAGAGTACCCAAACTCACAACACAATCGTTATTCACGTACTGTAATACCCACAATGTGGCCTAGAAGAATGTCGCCAAATCTTATACAAATAGAATTGTTTGTTCTTTTAAAAGCAAGATTTAATTAATAAATTAGGATCTAATTGAAAGAAAAGAGATTTGAGGTGGCTAAACTATAGGTACCAAATTGCATTAACTATCAAACTTGGAGTTTGCATGATAAATAATTTATCATCAAGGACCATTACACATGTCGCCTAATAAGTTAATAATAGATGAAAGGTGGCAATCAGTTAGAAAAGGGAATGGGGAAAGCATCATCTTCATCCTAAAGGGAGTTTGAATCGAATACAGTTTAGAAAGAGAGGAAGGGAGAACGAATTGAGAATTTGGGAATGAATCATGTGGTGGTCAGATGAATGCTTAAGCCTTGGTTCGAATTAAAGCTTAGGAAGGTATGAAATCCTTCTTTCATTCCCTTGCATGTATGATTGCTTTGATAATTTTTGGAATGCAATGAATCGGTTAATGCTTGTGAAATTTTGTGGTAGAATCTTGTACTCTTGTTTGATATTTGGGTTAGTTGAAACGGATTTAAGGGCTAGATAAAGAAGCATGAAACAATAAGTTTTGTTCACGTTTGTAAACATGAACAATATGTGAAAGTTAGCTTATATTGTGACTTAAATATAGTTCATTCGAACATGTTTGAAACTATTTTTAAAAGGGGGATTGGAATCTGTTTTATGATTGTTTGTTTGATTGGGCTGTTTTGGTAATGTTAAAATGTGATCATATGTTAAACAGATTCAGATTGTTTTGGTTAAAAGAACAAGAATGCAAGTGGTTATAAATGCTTAAAATGAGAATTGAGGTTGTTTATGCAGACTCGAATTTAACTAACACCTTGAATCGTATAACTTAGGGTTGCCCGGTTTTGAGTCATTGTGGTCACTTAAGGGACTGTTTTCGAGTTAAATTGTATAAAATAAAAATAAATATGGTTGCCTAGTTTTAAGCAAATAAGGGCTTAAATGGATCAATTCGAACATGTGAAGATATGAATGAGAGTTGGAAACTGTTTTTGGGAAACAAACAAAAGCTGGAAGATGATAAATGTATTTACAGGTGTACTCATAAATGTGGATTGTTTGTTAATTGAATGTACTGTACTAGCTCAAAGATTAAAAAAAGATTTATGGATTGTTAAGGTTTGATATACTATACAGTAAACTGTTTTGTATATTAAAATTACTTTGGGACTGATTTTGTTGATGGTGAGACAATCTTGAAATTATTTTGTTTATGAAATAAAAATCAGGGGAGGATTATGTTATAATATTCAAGACTGGTTTGGAACTGAAGTAATATTAAGCTGTTAAAATAAGATGAGGTTTAAAATTGTGCAGTCTCAAGGTTTAAAAAAATGTGCAGTTTGGTAAGCTGGAACAGTGCAGTTTTGTAAGCTAGAATGGTGCTGTTTGGTAGCTTAAAACTGTACAAATTCTAGTTTAAAATTGTGCGGATTCGGGCTTAAAACAAAAATAGATTTGAGACTAAAACATTGTAGTCTTTAATTTGAATAAAAACAGTGTTGACACTGCCTTGAGAACAATTAAAATATGTGCAGTTTGATTGATGAAATGTATGCTGATTTGATATGAAATTGTGTGTGTACATACGTACAATAAATTGCTTTATTTATATGAATTCGGGGATTTTATAAGCAATAGTAATATGATTGAGCTTTTACATGTGTGTTTAGGAAGTTTGATTTGAGCTATAGTCAATAGAATTGCTCTTACAAGTCGAATGAGTGAGCTTGGAATTAATGGCTTAAGTTGATTCTAATAACTTATTGTTTTATTGGAGGTTCATACAATGATATGAGGAATAGAAGAACCAAGTTTGGGGAATCAAGATGTAGTAGTGGTTCAGGTATTCCATAACTTTGGAATATAAGGTGAGTGTAGTCAATTTTGTCTTGGGTGACACGATGTCATCCCTATTCTTGTTATATGATACGATTTGACTTTTGCATAAGCATATGCATATGGATCCTTTATAGCAAAACATGTGAAGCATTCATAGCATGGCATCATTGATAAGCATCTTAGTTATGTATGTATTACATGAATGTTTTATGCCTTGCTATGATATACATGTGATGGTGATTTTGAACACTTCGTTATAAAGCTTGAAGTTATTTACTGACCAATAAAACAATAAGACTCCTACAAAAGATTAAAAGCTAAAGTTATAAGTACCTTGAATTCTAATGACTCAGGGAGCAAGAAAGCTTGACTTATGCAATAAGCTATTGAAAAGAAGAAACAAGCAAAGTTACTTGTAACAAGATACTCCCTAAATTCTCAAATATAATATAAGATACTTAAGTTGCCTACAATGGAAGTCCTTGGATACATTGATATGATGCATGGTATATTGGGACTACGGTCCATGAGCTACGACTCGGGGGATGCCCCATTTATATGTGATATGTTTATTGGTGACAGTAGGAGGTAACGGGGGAGTTGTACGGAGACTGGCGACAGTTTGTTTGGATAGTGAGAAGACATGAACCAATGTAATCCATTGCTATGTATCGAATATAAGATTAGGATTGATATGTTTTTGATATTAGCCATTGCTATGTGCTTTGAGCTAAGTATCGCTTGGACCTATATGGTCAAACACGGACCAATGTCATTTATGATCAAATGTAATCCAAGGCAAACCTTATAAAAGACATGAACTCCAAATGAGGCTAAATAAGAATTCTAAGAAAGATGTGAATATGCTATGAAATGATAGTTGGCTCGTGGTGAGCATATGGTATGATTGGCTCTTGGTGAGCATATGTTATAAGTTTTACAAGAGATGAAAAAGTGCCCCTGTTGTACGAGGCAACAAACATTGAATTGAATCATTGATAAACGATTCATAAGCTAATAAGGAATCCAAAAGTTATCGAGTATTCAACAAGTCTCAGGAAGACTTCAATGTGATAAGCCTATCTTTGATAAGATCGATATAAATGCAATGAAGCTTGGATTAAGCTATTGATCACCATAAAACCTACAAAAGTTAAAGCAAGACACAAATAACAAATGCTAACATATGATTGTATATCTTGATGTGTTTTTTTAAAGATCATGTATTATATGATATGTTATTATTGTTGTCACTACCTCGCTTAGGCTATATAAGCCTAATGCATTCATTATCATGCATTGCAGATCATAAAAAGCTCATGTAATCCAATCAGGATTAAAAGTTGCAAGTCGTCACTTGGAATCCAAGTGGAGTTAGATTTATCTTTAAATAGTTTACTCCTAGAATGGTGGCTCATGGCTCTGATTGTCTTATGTAGTATGTCTTTCCGTTTTGATTAATCCAAACTGCTCTATGCTACTTGAAAATATTATTGAATAATTCATAATTCATATTGTTGCTTAAAACGTTCAATAACCAGGAATGAGTTTGGTTTTGTGATTTGTAAAATAAGTCCGGGGAAAAGTAATTAATAGTTCTCGTCTATCAAGCTACATTAGTACGCCGTTGAATATAACTTGTGGATTGGTTGTATATGGAGTGTTTGATAATTAGTTTCTTGGGAGTTTGATTGATGAATTTGAGGATTTGAAAATATGGTAGTTGTAATACCCCAAACCCGAGCCTAGTAGCATGTTTCTAAAAGTGGTAATTTAATTTAAATTAGGGAATTTTGATATCCCTAAACCGGGACTAGAAATTGTTACCACTATTTAAATTTATTAGCTAGTTAAATTATGTCCTAATCAAATGGAAGAAGGGAGCTAATCGTGAGAATTAAAAAGAATAACACTCAATTATAGTGACTAAAATGAATGATTTATTAAACATAGATTTTGCATGTTAAAAGGAGAATTATGTGGGGTTTTAACACATGTTCATTAGATAATAAAGATGAGGGATATGAATAGTCATTTTCTTCTTCTTCCTTAGCAAAACCGAGTAGGAGATAGAGGAAAGAAAAGAAGAAAGTTCATAAAATCCTTGAGAGTTTATGTTAGCATCAAGCTTTTGGTTGAAGGAGTCTCCCATGTTAGATAAAAACTGGAGTTGTCTCACAAGGTAATAACCATAGTTGTTATTTGATTGTTAATTTGTAGTTTGGATGAAGATGTTGTTCGAATGATTTGAACCTAGAATGGTAGGTAGATAAACTTTGAGGTTGCTTAGATGATACTTGGTTAGGAAAGGATTTGAATGAATGTTTAAACTTAAATTCCTTGATGATTGTATATGATCATGAATTGGAAATATGTGTTTGAATGAAAAGCTTGGATGTTCGATTCTTGTAGTGGGATTAAAGGTCTAGAATGACAAATTGCTATGAACCCGTTAATGATTTCTAGTTATAGTAATGTTAAAATGAAATTTCCCATGTTAATTAGGGTATCAATTGAACCGATTTAAATGCATTGGACCTTTGAATCGATGTTAAAGATGAATTGAATTATAGGAGCTATTTTTCAGCCCAGTTAAAATAGTTTTGGTATACTTTTGAATTAAGGGGTTGTTCTGTACATATAAAAGTATTAGGGGTTGATATGTGTAATATAAAGAATTTAAGGACTATTTTGGATAGTAAATAATCAAGGGAAATGCTTAGAATGTAATTAGGGGCTATTTTGATTGAAAAGAATGATGTTAAGGACTGCTCTACATCTAGGAGAAACATTAGAGACTGATTTTAAGTCCATGGACTATTCTGAGCAAGATTGTTTGTATGTTAATGAACATTAAACTATTCTGGGTAATGTAAAGTTAAATTGTATTGCTTGGACGTGTGTAACTATGTTAGAGAGTCATATTGATGCACCAAAGAGTGTAACTTAAATGTATAAAGAACTGCCCTGTTTTGCTTGAAACTATTGAAAATGCAGTTGCTGCCCAATGACGTAAATTGGTATGTCTTTAAATAAAAAAATTGTATTAATTCGTAAAGAATAAAAATACAAGGTCTATATGGTTACAAAGATAATTAAGTTAGCTTTCTAACGGTGTAAACGGTTCAAAATTCTAACGTACTGAATGAAAGATATGAACATTTAAGCAAGTAATGCACATGATGCCTGGCAGTAGCAGTCTTGATGTTTTGAAATGAATGCTTGAATATATGGAGTCATGTAATGATTTAAATAGTTGATGATTTTGATTCTATTGCCTTGTGTGCATTGTTAGAACAAGGAGTGGACCTTGTTGAAGAAGAAATAGTTGTTCAAGCTAGTGGAAAACAAAAGGGGATTTGGATTCAAGACCAAAAATAGCTTGGAGTATTGTGAGTGTAGTTTAATATAGGGTTAGGACTTAGGTCCTAACCAAAGCTGCATGTCTACTTTCTTGTTATTTCTATGCCATGTTAATGAACTTGATTTAAACTTGGTTGTGATTAAAAGGGAAGAATGGCTTAAGCAAAAACTTGAGATTTTATAGTAACATGAATATTGTTAAATTAATTAGGAAGAAAAGTGAAAACGAATGCTTGATTCTTGATGCCTTGGCTGTGATCAATTCGAATAGTGCTTGAATGTATCTCTATAATTTAGATACTTGTTAACATGATATAAATCATGAATTAAAGACCTTGCTTGATGCCTAGAGATGGCATATGTTAATTACTTGCTTGAATAACAAGTTAAATTGCAAAATGTAGAGCTAAGGCTCAATTGGCCTAAGGGATAAGCTTGAATCTTGATATACCTTGCTTGAATTGGTTCTTGAATGAGATGATATCTTGACTTGAACATGAATTACTTGAAAATGTGATAAATTATTGAAACAAAGTCTTGGTTGCTAGTGGTCATAGGTAGAATGGCATGCTATAGAGTCTAGAGCTCTTTTGTGTTGGGTGGACTACGATCCAGGGCCAAGGCTCGTAAATGGTGACAGTAGGAGGGATGTCTGATGGTCTTTGGTGACAGTAGGAGGGTAATGACAGTATCTTGTTATTTGGTGATAGTTTGGTTGGTGACTCGATTACCTGGACAATTAAATACCAAGGTCATAAATTAAAGAAAGCAAAAAAGGCATAAATAAAGCATAAAGCTTACTTGCTACTTAAATTACTTGCTACTTGAGTTACTTGCTACTTGAATTACTTGCTACTTGAATTACTTGCTACTTGAGTTACTTGCTACTTGAGTTACTTGCCACTTGAATCTACTTGATATTGAATTACTTGACTTCAAATTTAAGTATGTATAAAGCTTGAATTCGAATGCTACAACCCTGAATAGGACTACTTGATTAAATGATACCTTACTCGATAATTGGCTAGATTTAGATTGCTACCTCACTAAGTACAACTTGTACTTATCACTCTCGTTCCTATTCTTCCCAAATTATAGGTTAAGAGATTCGAGCAATCTTCTTGATTTTGAAGCCTATTCCTTGAGCCTGAAGCAAACACAAGTAAAAGCTAGAGTACGGTCCTATACTTATTTTGTAATGCTCCTAGTTGGTGGCACCTAGTCTTGTATATAGTTAGGCTAGGGTATGCATTTTGCTACTTGAAAGTTTGTATATATATATGAACTTGTTTTGGCCTTAAATGTTAGGAAGGCTTAATGGCTAAACTTTAAGTGTGTAATGACAACATTTTCATGTGAATGAAATGGATTAAGCTACACATAAATCTGATATTAGCTTGAATTGAAATGATAATGTTCTAGTTATTGTATGCCATTTGAATACTATACATGGTCATTTGATTAAGCACTTGATAATCTTGAATGTAAATTGAAAATGATTAACCAAAGTGGTAACCTATAATGAATAAGAAGCATGCAAATGCTTGTATGATTAAATGGGAATGATTAAGTGCCTTGCCAGTTCTCAACTCATCTACTAGGGATGAGTTCTCGAAAGTTTTAAATTGTCCATGTTTCCAGTGACCCCGAACACTCCCTAGCCAGTTTACTTCTAAGCCGGGTATGGGGTGTTACATTTTATTGGCATCAGAGCTTTTTAGTCGATTCTAGGACTAAACCGGGCCTTATTGCATCATATAGGAATACTTGTGCCACCTAGGAGACAATGTACTGCATAGGCCTGTGTTCTTGCTCAACTGAACTCCTTCTTGTTCTATCTAAACGTAGAAATGTCTGAAACAAGGCTTGCTCAGGATGATGAAAGTCCTAAGGGCTCCTCTAATGAAGGAGATAGTGTGAGGATGGAGCAAAATCCTCCACAACAACCTGGTCCTCGAGAACAAGTTGTGCAACGTGAATGTCTCCTTAGCATGATGGAGATGTTCGATCAGCTAGTAACAACTCTAAAATGGGATCATCTTGTTCCACCTCCTGCCATTGTGCCAAACAGAGCTCCAATTGATAAGCTGGCTCAACACCGGGCTTATACATTCACCGGTACTGATGAAGCCAACCCTGGAGTAGCTGAGTATTGGCTAGAGGCTACTACTCGAATCTTGACCAAGCAATTACCTTGTTCTGATGAACATAAACTCGGATGTGCCATAGCCCTATTGGCAAACGAAGCTTTGAGCTGGTGGGAAATTACAACCCTAACTGCTCCTTCTGACGCTATTACTTGGAAATTCTTTCTCGAAGAATTCAAGAAGAAGTATATCAGTGAACAGTACTTACACGAGCGTCAGAAGAGTTTCTTGTACTTGAAGCAAGGTGGCTGGCCTATTGAACAGTATGTGAGCAATTTTTGTAAATAATGTAAGTACGGATCGGAATATATTAAGACAGATAGAGACAAGTGTAGAATGTTTATTGACGGGCTCAATGATGAATTAAGTCCCATATTTACTGCCCTGGGTATCACTGACTTCCAAAGCTTAGTGAACTGAGTTATTGCAACCGAGGCAAAGATGAAGGCCTCAGAGAAGCACAAAAGTGGCAGTACCTGGAAGGATAAAAGACCAAGAAGGAAGACAAACCTCATTGGCAGTCTAAAAAGCCCAAGTATAACAAAGAGAACTCCTCAACTTGTACTCCTACTCAGAAGAGTAATTTCATACCGAGACCTTAATCGGTATCCCAGCCTTCGGCCCTAGTCATTTCTGTTAATAGTACGGGGAATTTTGGTAAAGCTGCTCTCAACTCACTACTTGCAAGTTCTACCAGAAGCACCACTCGGGCTAGTGTAAAACTCAATCGAATCTATGCTATTTGTGTGGAGCTTTGGATCACTACATAAGGGATTGCCCTCAGAATCCTAACAAGCTTCCTAGCCGAACTCCTGTAAATGCAAGCTCTACACCATCATTCCGAAGAAGAGGACCTAGACAAGCTCAGCCTGGGAATCAGGGAAAGAACAAGGGTCAGAACTCGAACATTATCATCAGGAATCTCGAGCCCCTGCTCGAATCTACCATATTCAGGGAAAAAAAGATGAAGAATCACCCGATGTCATAGCAGGTATCGTTGAGTTAAATACAAGTCATGTTTATGCTTTAATAGACTCAGGATATACACACTCCTTTGTTTGTTTATCCATGATTGCGAAATTAAATTTGAAGCCTGAAACTGTAAACCAAGGTCTAGTAGTTTCGAACCCTATAGGGGGGATTACAACCATAAACTTCATTTGTAAAGATTTTCCCTTGTACATTCGAAACATACCCTTTCTTGTTGATCTTTACGTACTACCATCCTATGAATTTGATCTAGTATTGGTACTAGATTGGTTAGGGAAACACCAAGCCTGGGTAGATTGCCAAAATAGGAGACTTTATCTCTGAGGTTAAGGAAAGGAATCCATCCTTCTTATTGATAAAAAACCTCCCTCAACCTTTGCTGCAATGGTTATACAAGATGAAATTGATTTTGGTCTACCAAACAAGCCAATTGTATCTAAATTTCTCGATGTTTTTCTCGAGGAACTCCCTGGTCTCCCTCCAACCAGAGAAGTAGAGTTCGGGATTGATGTTCAGCCTGGAGTGAATTCGATGTCCATCACACCCTATCGAATGGCACCAATTGAGTTGAAAGAACTCAAGAAACAATTTTAAGAGTTACAAGACAAGGGTTTTATTAGACCCAATTCGTCTCCCTGGGGTGCTCCAGTCTTGTTTGTGAAGAAGAAAGACGGGACTATGAGACTCTGTATTGATTACAGACAATTGAACAAACTCACCATCAAGAATAGATATCCTCTACCAAGGATTGAAGATCTTTTCGATTAACTCAAGGATGTGCAGTGTTTTCAAAGATCGATCTTCGATCGGGATACTATCAAATGAGGGTAAAAGAAGAAGATGTACCCAAGATAGCCTTTCAGACTCGTTATAGACATTATGAATTCCTTGTAATGCCATTCAGGTTAACGAATGCTCCGACTGCATTCATGGATCTAATGAATCGTGTATTCAAGCCTTATCTCGATAAGTTCGTGGTCGTCTTTATCGATGACATTTTGGTGTATTCTCGGAACAAGGAAGAACACTCTGAACACCTCTGAATTGTGTTGCAAACCCTCCGGGAACGTCAACTATTTGCAAAGTTTACCAAATGTGAATTTTGGCTATCAGAAGTGTCGTTTCTTGGATATGTTATCTCGGCAGAAGGGATCAAAGCAGATCCAAGGAAGATTCAATCTATCTTGGATTGGAGACCTCCGAGAAATGTGCGTGAGGTCAGAAGCTTTCTAGGTTTAGCTGGGTGCTATCGATGATTTGTCAAAGGATTTTCCTCTATAGCTGCACACTTGACTAAGCTACTCCGTAAAGATGAACCATTTGTTTTGTCGGAGAACCAACAAAGAAGCTTCGACCAGCATAAACAAGCCCTTACTCATGCTCTGGTTCTTATCCAACCAGAATTGGGAAAAGAGTTCACCGTCTATAGTGATGCATCTCATTTGGGGCTAGGTTGTGTCCTAATGCAAGACGGGAATGTGGTAGCTTATGCCTCAAGTTAGTTAAAACCACATGAATCAAACTACCCTACACATGATCTGGAATTGGCAGCCATCGTGTTTGCACTCAAAATCTGGAGACATTACTTGTATGGAGAGAAATGCAACTTGTATACGGATCATAAAAGTCTCAAGTACCTCATAACTCAAAAGGACTTGAATCTAAGGCAAAGAAGATGGCTAGAATTGCTTAAAGATTACGATTTGGTCATAGGCTACCATATGGGGAAAGCAAATGTGGTTGTTGATGCCCTTAGTCGCTAACCATACTCGGGTAAACCCTTGATTCTAAATATTAGATGTTATCTTGAAACAATCCATTCCTAACTCGTATAAGTAACCTTGTGAATTATTTTATAGCTTCTTGGCAATCAATGCTCATTTCCGTTTATACAAAGGACGGAAATTCCTATCTAAAATCCAAGTTCAATCTAGTCTAGCCTCGAGAATCAAGGATCTCCAGCAAATTGATCCAGATCTTTAGAAGATCATGTTAAAGCTAGATTCAGAACCTAATCCTGAATTCTCCATCAAGCCAAATGGACTTCTCTATTTTAAGGATAGAGTATGTGTTCCCGATAATGAAGAACTCAAGAAGGAGATATTACAAGAAGCTTATCAAAGTTCTTTCTCGATACATCCGAGATTAGTCAAAATGTATAAAGACCTAAAACCACTGTATTGGTGGCCAAGCATGAAGTCAGCTATTACAGACTTTGTATCAAAGTGTTTGACTTGTCAAAGGGTTAAAGCCGAGGACAGAGCCCCTACGGGACTGCTTCAACCTATCAAATCTCCTCAATGGAAATGGGACCGTATAACTATGGTCTTCTTTTAACCCCAAGAAAGAACGATGATGTGTGGGTGATCGTTGATAGATTCTCAAAATCTGGACACTTTATCCTTGTTCGAATAGACATGAGCTTAGATATCTTGGCCGAGCTATATATTCCTGAAGTGATTCAGTTTCACGGTGTACCTACAGCTATAACCTCTGATTGAGACCCTAGATTTGCTTTTCAGCTTTGGAAATCCTTGCAAAAGGCTTTAAGGTCTAAAGTGAATCTTAGCACAACCTTCCATCCTCAAACTGATGGACAATCAGAAAGGATAATTCAAGTACTCGAAGATATGTTGCGTGCTTGTGTAATAGACTTCGGAAAGAACTAGCTAGTAGAGTTTTCTTACAATAATAGCTACCAAGTATCTATTTAGATGGCACCATTTGAAGCCTTATACGGGAGGAAATGTAGGATTTCCTTATGTTTGTCTGAATTGGGAGAAAATAAGGTTTTGGGACCTCAACTGCTCAGAGAAACTGAAGAACAAGTGTAGACCATTCATAGCCGATTGAAGGCAGCTTTTGATAGGTAGAAAGCCTATGCAGACTTAAAAATGAGAGACATTCAGTACAATGTAGGAGACAAGGTCTTCCTTAAAGTATCTCCTTGGAAGAATGTCTTCAGGTTTGGAAGAAAGGGGAAGCTCAGTCCCTGATTTATCGGACCCTTCGAAATCATTGAAAGGATAGGACCAGTGGCCTATTTAGCTCTTCCTAGTGAGTTCGATAAGGTTCACAACTTGTTTCACATATCTATGCTAAGAAGGTACAAATCTGATCCATCCCACGTCCTTGAACCTGAAGAAGTTGAACTGAATCCTGACTTGTCATTTGAAGAAGAACCAATTCGGATCTTAGCTTGAGAAGTTAGAAAGCTTCGTAACAAGTCCATACCTCTTGTTAAATTATTGTGGAGAAACCACAAGATGGAAGAAGCAACATGAGAATCAGAGGAAGTCATGAGGAAACAATACCCTCACTTGTTTAATTCAGGTAAAATTCGAGGGTGAATTTATTTTTTAGGGGGAGGGAATTGTAATACCCCAAACCCGAGGCTAGTAGTATGTTTCTAAAAGTGGTAATTTAATTTAAATTACGGAATTGTGATATCCCTAAACCGTGACAAGAAATTCTTACCACTATTTAAATTTATTAGCTAGTTAAATTATGTCCTAATCAAATGGAAGAAGGGAGCTAAACGTGAGAATTAAAAAGAAGAACACTCAATTATAGTGACTAAAATGAATGATTTATTAAACATAGAGTTTGCATGTTAAAAGGAGAATTATGAGGGGTTTTAACACATGTTCATTAGATAATAAAGATGAGGGGAGATGGATAGTCATTTTCTTCTTCTTCCTTAGCAAAACTGAGTAGGAGATAGAGAGAAAGAAAAGAAGAAAGTTTATAAAATCCTTGAGAGTTTATGTTAGCATCAAGCTTTTGGTTGAAAGAGCCTCCCATGTTAGATTAAAACTTGAGTTGTCTCACAAGGTAATAACCATTGTTGTTAGTTGATTTTTAATTGTAGTTTGAATGAAGATGTTGTTTGAATGATTTGAACCTAGAATGGTAGGTAGATAAACTTTGAGGTTTCTTAGATGATACTTGGTTAGGAAAGGATTTGAATGAATGTTTAAACTTAAATTCCTTGATGACTGTATATGATCATAAATTGGAAATATGTGTTTGAATGAAAAGCTTGGATGTTCGATTCTTGTAGTGGGATTAAAGGTCTAGAATGACAAATTGCTATGAACCCGTTAATGATTTCTAGTTATAGTAATATTAAAATGAAATTTCCCTTGTTAATTAGTGTATCAATTGAATCAGTTTAAATCCCTTGGACCTTTGAATCGATGTTAAAGATGAATTGAATTATAGAAGCTATTTTCCAACCCAGTAAATCAGTTTTGGTGTACTTTTGAATTAATGGGTTGTTCTGCGCATATAAAAGTATTAGGGGCTGATTTGTGTAATATAATGAATTTAAGGACTGTTTTGGATAGTAAATAATCAAGGGAAATTCTTAGAATGTAATTAGGGGCTATTTTTATTGAAAAGAATGATGTTAAGGACTGCTCTGCATCTAGGAGAAACATTAGAGACTGATTTTAAGTCCATGGACTGTTTTGAGCAAGATTGTTTGTATGTTAATGAACATTAAACTATTCTGGGTAATGTAAAGTTAAATTGAATTGCTTGGACGTGTGTAACTATGTTAAAGAGTCATATTGATGCACAAAAGAGTGCAATTTAAATGTATAAAGAATTGCCCTATTTTGCTTGAAACTATTGAAAATGTAGTTGTTGCCCAGTGACGTAAATTGGTCTGTCTATAAATAAAAAACTGTGTTAATTCGTAAAGAATAAAAATACAAGGCCTATATGGTTAGAAAGATAATTAAGTTAGCTTTCTAACGGTGTAAACGGTTCAAAATTTCGACGTAGTGAATGAAAGATATGAACATTTAAGAAAGTAATGCACATGATGCCTGGCAGTAGCAGTCTTGATGTTTTGAAATGAATGCTTGAATGTATGGAGCCATGTAATGATTTAAATAGTTGATGATTTTGATTTTATGGCATTGTGTGCATTGTTAGAACAAGGAGTGGACCTTGTTGAAGAAGAAAGAGTTGTTCAAGCTAGTGGAAAACAAAAGGGGATTTGGATACAAGACCAAAAATAGCTTGGAGTGTTGTGAGTGCAGTTTAATATAGGGTTAGGACTTAGGTCTTAACCAAATATGCATGTCTACTTTCTTGTTATTTCTATGCCATGTTAATGAACTTGATTTAAACTTGGTTGTGATTAAAAGGGAAGAATGGCTTAAGCAAAAACTTGAGATTTTATAGTAACATGAATATTGTTAAATTAATTAGGAAGAAAAGTGAAAACGAATGCTTGATTCTTGATGCCTTGGCTGTGATCAATTCGAATAGTGCTTGAATGTATCTCTATAATTTAGATACTTGTTAACATGATATAAATCATGAATTAAAGACCTTGCTTGATGCCTAGAGATGGCATATGTTAATTACTTGCTTGAATAACAAGTTAAATTGCAAAATGTAGAGCTAAGGCTCAATTGGCCTAAGGGATAAGCTTGAATCTTGATATACCTTGCTTGAATTGGTTCTTGAATGAGATGATATCTTAACTTGAACATGAATTACTTGAAAATGTGATAAATTATTGAAACAAAGCCTTGGTTTCTAGTGGTCATAGGTAGAATGGCATGCCATAGAGTCTAGAGCTCTTTTGTGTTGGGTGGACTACGGTCCAGGGCCAAGGATCGTAAATGGCGACAGTAAGAGGGATGTGTGATGGTCTTTGGCGACAATAGGAGGGTAATGACCAGTATCTTATTATTTGGCGACAGTTTGGTTGGTGACTCGATTACCTGGACAACTAAATACCAATGGCATAAATTAAAGAAAGTAAATAAGGCATAAATGATGCATAAAGCTTACTTGCTACCTGAATTACTTGCTACTTGAGTTACTTGCTACTTGTATTGTTTGCCACTTGAATCTGCTTGCTATTTGAATTACTTGACTTGAAATTTAAGTATGTATAAAGCTTTAATTCGAATGCTACAACCCTGTATAGGACTACTTGATTAAATATGCCTTACTCGATAATTGGCTAGATTTAGATTGCTACCTCACTAAGTACAACTTGTACTTATCACTCTCGTTCCTATTCTTCCCAAACTACAGAATAAGAGATTCGAGCAATCTTCTTGATTTTGAAGCCTATTCCTTGAGCTGAAGCAAACACAAGCAAAAGCTAGAGTATGGTCATATACTTGTTTTGTAATGCTCCAAGTTGGTGGCACCTAGTCTTGTATATAGTTAAGCTAGGTCATGCATTTTGCTACTTGAAAGTTTGTATATACATATATATGAACTTATTTTGGCCTTCAATGTTAGGAAGGCTTAATGGCTAAACTTGAAGTGTGTAATGGCAACATTTCATGTGAATGAAATGGATTAAGCTGCGCATACATTTGATATTAGCTTGAATTGAAATGAAAATGTTCTAGTTATTGTATGCCATTTGAATACTATACATGGTCATTTGATTAAGCACTTGATAATCTTTAATGTAAATTGAAAATGATTGACCAAAGTGGTAACCTATAATGAATAAGAAGCATGCTAATGCTTGTATGATTAAATGGGAATGATTAAGTGCCTTGCTAGTTCTCAACTCATCTACTAGGGATGAGTTCTCGAAAGTTTTAAATTGTTCGTGTTTCTAGTGACCCCGAACACCCCTAGCCAGTTTACTCCTAAGTCGGGTATGGGGTGTTACAGTAGTTATATATAAGCATTATTAATCGAACATTGCATGGGTCTTAAGTTTGTGGAGTGTGATAAGAATACAAATGAAATAAGCTTATACTTGATATATACCATTAGAGTTTTAATCTAAGAATGTATAAATTAGTAACTCTCATGATTATACTTGAAGCATAATGATATGGTGCGTATATAATTCATTCCCCTAATATGATATTTATAACTTAAATTAATTTGTGTTTGTTTACCAATGAAAGACCTTCGAATGAATGTAGTTAATGACTATTTGCCAAGAGTTGGGACTTTAAAGTTGATAACTTGAGTATACTTTAGGAGTTACTAATTAATCAATGAAATGTGGGCATAGAAAAGAGCATAGCTTAACAGTTATTGTAAAATTAATAAGGTATTGATGTTTAAAGTTCCATAGTCTTTAAATTGGTAAATATTGCAAGACGTGAATTCAGTAAGGATCGATCCTCCTAATGAAGGGATCGATCCCTTATAATCTAGATTATAATAATTTAGTCTTCAAATGTTGCAGCATAAAAATGAACCATTCTCTATTCAATGAAATAATATGGCTTATGGGCAAGGGATTGAAACACCTTATAATCGGTTCACTTAGATTGGTTATATTAAAATAATAATCAATTGTCCCTTCCTTAAGTTCTTGTGTCTTAAGTAATATCCTTGGTATAAGGCATATGTTAATAACTGATTTGTATTTCATTGATAAGAAATTTTTTGTTAAATTGTCTTACTGGTTTATAAAGTCATTAAATTTTTTGTTGGCTTGCCTAATCGGCAAGAAATGTCTCAAGGTGTTAGATATGTCCTTTGGTTTTTCTTTTAAGTAACATCTTAAACTTCGGTTTTCTTCTAAGCTGGGTTAAGGATGTTACACGTACAACGATGAAGATTCTTTGCCAAAAACTCTTGTAACGCATCTGAATGCTTCAAAACGTCTACAACACACAACGAAGACACCTTTCAGGTGGCGGGAGGAGGACACATCCTCGACTCCGGCATCATTCCACAAACTTGTATCTCAACAATCCGGGTGACCTAGCCCCAAGAATCTCTCCCATGAGCGGCTCAAACACATAACTCGACCTTGTTGACCATGATCGTAACCATTTTATCATCATAACATTGGACGCACCATCAGAATTCTAGTCTTAAGGAGTACGAACTTAATTTAAGGGCTTGTATTCACTAGACACCTTACTAAAACACCTATACCACCCCAGGGTTTCCTAGAACTGGCTAAACTTAAGCTTTGATACCACTAAATGTAACACCCTCGACCCGAATGTCACATTTGGGCCTCAAGCCCAAACCAAATGTCTAAAATTTCTCAACTTGGTTTAGCCCAAATAAAATGCTTTCCAAAACATTTAAAGCCAACAATTTAAAAATAATTGTTTAAACATTTTAATTTAATTAGAGCTCCTTTGTAACATTTTAATCATTTTCAATGTTTAAAATCGTCGGCTTTAAATATTTTAGAAAACATTTTGTTTAGGCTAAACCAAGTTCAGAAATTTTATGCATTTAGTTTGGGCCCTTGAGGCCCAAATATAATATCCGGGTCGAGGGTGTTACATTTCTCATTTTCAATTATAATTATAAAATAAATATAATTTACACAAAAAAATAGAACCAATATGAGAATGGAAAACAGTTCCAAAATTCTCATAAATAACAATCATAAAATGATTATTAAACCATCAAATTGATGGACCCATATTTTTCCCTGCATCAAATTTTTCCTAGGCCAATAACATTTCTTGCAACCACTCATTTAATGGTAAAATGCAAATTAAAACTAATATCATAAAAAATTTAAATCTTTATGGCACAATATTTATTAAGAAAAGCGTTTAAAAATGCATGTGCAATTATTATTAGTTTTAAATGCATGGTTAATATATAAAAATATAATTAATCTATCAAATTCATGGCATTTGATAACAAATGATCAATATATAATCATTGTATTTTTCTCCATAATACAATAAGCCATAAATTTATTCAATGCCATTTAATTCATACTTATTCTCAAACGTAAACAATGTTTATTAACCATGTAAACATATATCACATTAAAAATGACATTCTTCCACTTCAAAATTCAATTATTTTGATAAAGTTTGCATTTAAATCCATTTAATTAATTAATAAACGACTTTCTAATAGTTTCATCAAAAAATCATCATCACAATATTCATAATATTTTAATGAAAACACATGCAAATTACCTCAAATTTATTTGAATTTGCGTTTACATGGATGATGATCCATTTCCCTTAACCCGGTTGCTTTAGAAAAAAATATGATCGACCTCTACCATCTTATTTTTCAAAGTGTGTTTTAACAACAGTTGAATTCGCTTATAAATTGTTGGAAAATTGACTGCTGCAAAACGAGGCATTAGCACTGACTGGGAAATGATAAAATAATTAAACGAAACCAACCCTTGACTTGGCCTAGTCGCTAGACCGAACCGAGCAAGCTACATTGGGTTTGCCGAATCAAACCCGTAAAGATTTAACTCAAATACATCCATTTTTTTCTTTTATCTTATCTAGATGCAACATTATAGCCTATGATGTGCATACCGGCAACGGGTAAAAAATCAACTCAATCGGATGTCAAATTGACATCCAATTGCACACGATTGCAATTTATGGACCAAATTGAAATTGTAGAAAATTACAGGGACTTTCTTAAATTTGAAGATACTAATTCTCAGTTAGTCAGATTACATGCTTTCTTGAATGAAACCAGTGCAGTCTTTGAATGAAACCAGTGCAGTTTTGATAAGCTTAAAGTATACAGTTTTGTAATCTAAATTATAGACTATTTTGTGAAGAAATTAAACAGTTTTGAAATCCATTAAGGGCCGTTTAAGTGAATTGGAAAATGCTACCTTGAATGATGTGTATACTTTGATGTGAATTGTGGACTGTTTAGGTAAATCTGAAGTTAGGGGACTGATTTGTAGTAACAAGGATGTTAATGGTTTGTTAAGTGGATATTTGTATGGATTTATGTAAACTAAAGATTGTTTTACTTGAACTTGAGTCTTAATGAACTGTTTATACAAGCTAAGTGATTAATTTGTCTAGTTAATGTGTTAGGTTTATAATCTTGGTAACAATATTAATCTTATTGAATAGTTTGAGTTGGTTTTAATGATTTATTGTTTTGTTTGAGGTACATACGATGATGAGGGGAGTAGAAGAAATAAGTATGGTGAAGCAAGATGTAGTTGTGGTTCAGGTATTCCATAACTTTGGAATATAAGGTGAGTGTAGTTGTATGGTCTCGGGTGACACGGTGTCACATCGAATCTTGCTATTATGTTGTATATTGTATCTAAATTGTATAAGCATGTACATATGGCTCAAGTAGAGCACCATGTGTGATTTGCATTCATAGCATGGCATTTATGATAAGACTTTGGCTATGTTGCATCTCATATGCATTTTATGCCTTGCTATGCTATGCTTGTAATGAATGGTTATGTATTTCCTTGTTATAAAGTTTGAAGCTAATTTCTGATTAATAAGAATTTGATAATGGAAATGAACACCAATGTTACAATTTATCAATTTTAAGACCTTCAGAAGCTAAAGGCTCTCCATATGATTTAAGACGCTAAGAAGTGAAATAAATAAGTTTACTTGAATCACAATAAATATTTCCTAACTTCAAAGAATAAGATACTTAAGTTGCCTTTACAATGGAATCCCTTGGACACTTTGGTATGATGTATGGTATACTTTGGGACTACGGTCCATGAGCTATGGCTCGGGGGACGCCCCATTTATATGTGATATGTATATTAGCAACAGTAGGAGGTAACGAGGGAGATGTACGGAGATTGGCGACAGTTTGGTTGGATAGTTGAGAAGTTAGGTTTGCCACTACTATGTGCTTTGGGATATGTTTAACATGGACCAATACGGTCAAACACGGACCAATGTTACTCATGACCAAAAGTGATTCAAGGCAAACAATTTAAAAGACTTGAATAAAGTGGAACATGTGATAAGCTATGAATAAAAGGCGTTGGTGGCAATGTTAATAAGATGTGGAGCAATGCTCTTCTATGATATGAGATTCACATGAGGTGAATGTGTGCCCTTTATGTGAGGCAATAAACTTTGAAATGAAACCTTGATAAGTATTTTGATAAGATTAACAAGAAATTCACAAGTTATAATAAGTATTCGACAAGTCTTGATAAGACTTCAATGTGATAAGACTTGATCTTTGATAAGATTGATATAAATTCAATAAAGCTTGGTTAAGTTCTTGAAAACCATAAAACTTGTAAAAGTTAAAATCAAAGCATAATAACAAATGCTAACTTATGTTAGTATATCTTGATGTGTTTTTCATTGAAAATCATGTATAATATGATTTGTCATTTTGATGTCACTACCTCACTTAGGCTATATAAGCCTAATGCATTCATTATCATGCATTGCAGGTTATTTAGAAGCTTTGTGTTCGATCGTGGTCTAAGGTTGCAAGTCACTTTCAAGATTTCTTGTTTTGTATACTACCTTTAAGGAACTCCTAGTTGGTGGCACATATGTATTAAATTGTGCAAAATGCATTGAGATGCTCTTTGATGAAGTATATGTATAAGTGTTAAGTAACCAATACTCTATGTATATGCCATGTTATGAATTTGTGGTTGCTTGTTGTCAAATATGGTGAATTGTTGTTTGTATTCGAATGGTAGCTTGATGAGCAAGGTACTAGCATGGTGATAGAATGGTTGATTGTTGAGTAGGCGATATTAACTTAATGTTCGAACGATCATTAACGTATAAGCCTTGTTATCATATTAATCGCATAGTTATTATAGGGTTGAGCTATATTGGTATGGCATAGGTTACTTGCTTCTTGTCTAAGGTCTTTCACTACATATTAAATGGGCCCTTTTATAATCGAAATTTGCTTATAGGATTATGCAATCATGACTCGTTGATGTGCTTAATGAACCATTTGAGATAGTTTGTGTTTATAATTATGCCATGAGATTAGTAGATGGTTAGAAATCAATAGTGAATTAAATTTTATCAAGCGAGTTTATGATTTTAATATTTGGAATCTAAAAGAATACATTATTGGTAATATATGATTGTATAAAGTGGCCTGACTCATATGTTTTTGGAAATAGATTATCTTGATATTAAAAAGACAATCATGCTTCGTGTTTGCTGGTGTGATAAGCCATGTAACAGGATAATTGAGTGATTAATTGTTAGTCAAGTCTTGTTGAAAATGTCTAGAAAGTATTCGAGTAAATTAGGTTATGTTGGGCATGATTTTTGAATGGTTGTCATTTATATGGACGTGGCTTGAAGTATCCATTCCTTGTTTGTCTTGCTTGAAAGCTAAAGAAATGGACTTATTTGATCGTTGTTTGATTCAAGAGTTGGTAATAGAGTTTCAAGAATCGACTGAATTATGAATATATGTATATATGTTATTCGAATGTTGGTGATAATTTTATGATTGTTTATAAGAATCATTAACATAGTAAGGTTCCTTAATCCAGTAATAGAAAATCATAGTAGTAACCGCTTTTGCTCTAATCAAAGGTTATAAATTTAGATACAGTTAGTTGATATTGTTCGAAGGAGAAAAGGATAAATAAGAATGCTACGATTTACTTGTTTACCTAATCACGATTGCAAATTATTTCTCTCTTGTTTAATTGAAATCTTTACATATAAAAGTACGTATATTTTGTTTTGAATAAATTGAAGTCTTATGAAACAAGTAATCATGTAAATTAAATTAAGTTGCTTGAGAGACAAGTAGTTCATGTACTAACATTTTAATGAGTTAATTGATAAAGGAAAAAATAAAAGAAGAAGAATTTTGTTAACTTGCCTGTTCAGTTTCGAAAAGTTTTTAAATTTTCGGTTCAAGTCTTCCTAGTTTTTTTTTCGTGACATCATCGATTCTGGTTTTCTTTTAAATTGGGTTGAGGGTGTTACAAATTTGGTTAAAGTGATGTTTGGAAGTTCTAATTCTTCTGTTTTGGTCCCTGTTTGATATGTAAACAATTGGATGAGTTTTGATGGTTGTTTTAATTTGGAATTTAGCCTATAAGAATGTAACCTGACTAATTAAGGTTTGGTAAATTTAAAATGAGACAAGTCCCTCTAATTTTCTAGAATTGTATTTTGGTCCCTAAATTGAAAACGCATACAATTGGATGTCAATTTGACGCCCGATTGAGTTGAGTTTTCAACTGATGCCATTAAGCACACCATAGATTAATATGTTGTATCTAGATAAGATAAAAGAAAAAAATGGACGTGATTTGAGTTTAATCTTTTCAGATTTATTTTGGCAAACCCAATGTAGCTCGGGTGGTTTGGTCTGGCGACTAGGCCGGGTCGAGGGGGTTACATTTGGTGGTATCAGAGCTAGGTTTGCGATAAATGGGATGAGATTATGATTGTTGGAATGTTGTTATTGGTTGATTATTGTTGTTTGCTTTGCACGATGATTGTTTATATCTTTGTTGGATGACATATGTTATGTTGGGGGATATTTATGGGACACATTAACTTATTACTACAATTTGAAATGTTTTATTTTGAAAGGAAGTCTTGGATCCTTGCTTAAAGTTGGCCTGGCTATTTTTGCGTTGGTATAATTATCATGCCTTAGATATAATTGTTTTGTTACGACCGATGAGAGAGTTAGGGTTTAGTGTGAATGTTGTTGGTGTTGGGAAAGGGAACAAGGAGAATGTTATGTCTCATGGGGGGTTTGCCACCCCAGAACAAGTACCACCTATGCCAGCTGGGCTAGTGTTGGGTGATAAGGCGCATTTGATACAGGCGATGGCTGGAGCTTTTCGAGCTAATGTTACTGGAGTGCATGTGCATGCGCCAGTTGCTGGGCAAAAGGTATTGTTGTTGGAACGTTTGCATAGTTTAGGAGGATTTGAATATAGAGGGTTGGCACCTGAGGCATCTGAGGCGTGAATAGTCAGTACTGTTTGGATTTTGGATCAAATGGGTTGCAATGACACATGTAAGTTGGTATGTGTTGTATCCATGTAACAAGGTGACACTTATAATTGGTGGACAACTATAACCGCAGGCATGGAACCCAATGGTGTAGATTGGGAGTTTTTCCAAGCTGCCTTTAAAAAGAAGTATCTGGGAGTTAGATACTTGGATGAAAGGAAGCGTGAGTTCATGGCTTTGGTTCAGGGCAGCATGACTCTGGTTAAGTATGAGGTTCAGTTTGTTCAGTTGAGCCAGTATGCTCCTGAGTTGGTACTAGATGAGAAGCATCGCTGTGACCGATTCCGTTACGGACTAGTACAGGATGTTAAGACATATATGTTGGCTTTTGACTACACCGATTTTGATGTGTTGGTTACACGAGCGAAAGATATTAATCAAAACTTGGGTTTATCATCTCGTGTAAGAGGTTCTGGCTCGGGAAAAAGAGTTACAAACTCTAGTTTCGGTGGTGGTCAGTTTAAGAAACATCTTGACAAAAGGTATAACTCTAATTTGAGATGAGGTAGAGGTAGTGCAGGGCGAGGACCTCAAGGTCAGGGTACCCAGACTAGATCGACGTTTAATATACCTGTTGAGGTGTTAGATGTGGGAATGCAAGTAACTAGTTCTTTTAGTGAAACGGTTATTACAAGAAGGTTGTTTAGGAGATGTCCTTTGACTGTTGAAGGTCATGTGTTTGAGGTTGATTTGATGGAGTTGTCGTTTCACAATTTTGATGTAATCCTGGGTATAGATTGGTTGATCGAGCATAGAGATGTGGTTGATTTTGAAACCAAGCAAGTTACCTTGAAACTTGTTGATGATTATGAGGTAGTAATCGTGGTGAGAATGTGAAGTTCTTGTCTAATGTTGTTTCAGCTCTGGAAGTGAGTCGTTTGATGGATTATGGATGTCAGGCATTCCTAGCCTATGTAATGAATCCAGGATCAAAGGACATACGTACGGTATGTGAGTTTTTGGGTGTTTCCTGAAGGATTTGCCAGTTTGCCACCGAATAGTGAGGTTGAGTTTGACATTGAGTTGTATGCAAATACAACTCCAGTGTGTATTGCTCCCTATCGTATGCCCCCGAAGGAGTTAAAGATGAAACTTCAAGAGTTGCTTGATTGAGGGTTTATTAGGCCAGTGCTTTATCGTGGGGTGCACAAGTGTTGTTTGTGAAAAAGAAGGATGGCACGATGCGGATGTGCATTGATTATTGGCAACTTCAAGAGTTGTTCGATCAGTTTAAAGGTGCATCAGTGTTTTCTAAAATTGATTTGAGGTCCGGGTATTATCAGTTAAAAGTGAAAGATGTTGATGTGCCTAAGATTGCTTTTCGTACGAGGTACGGGCATTGTGAGTTTTTGGTGATGCCGTTTGGTTTGACCAATACCCCTGTTGTGTTCATGGATATGATGAATCGGTGTTCCATGAGTTTTTGGATCAATTTGTGGTCGTGTTTATTGATGATATTCTTGCGTACTCTCATACCGAAGAGGATCATGATAGTCATTTGCTGTTAGTGCTTCAGGCGTTGTTGGATAATTAGTTGAATGCTAAGTTGAGCAAATGTGAGTTTTGGCTTAAGGAGGTTGTTTTCCTTGGGTATATGGTGTCGGACGATGGAATTCGGGTTGATCCACGTAAGATTGAGGAGGTGATAGGTCAAAAGTCACCGAAGTCGATGTTAGAGGTTCGTAGTTTCCTTGGGTTGGCTGGTTATTACCATAGGTTTGTGGATTGTTTTTTGAAGATTGCTGATCCTTTAACCAAGTTGTTGCAAAATAACGTCTATTTTGAATGGATAGAGAATAGACAAAGAGCTTTTGAAAAGTTGAAGGAGGCTTTAATGCAAGCTCTTATCTTGATTCAACCTGATTTGGGTAAGGAGTTTGTGGTTTATAGTGATGCATTGTATGTTGGGTTGGGCTATGTGTTGATACAAGAAGGAAAAGTTGTGGCTTATGCATCTAGAAAATTGAAGGTGCACGAGCGCAATTATCCTACCCATGATCTTGAGCTTACTACGGTTGTGTTTGCGTTGAAAATTTGGAGACATTATCTCTATGATGAAAAGTGTGTTGTGTACGCGGATCATAAGAGTTTGAAATATTTGATGACTCAAAGGGATTTGAATCTTAAGCAACATAGATGGTTGGAGTTGCTTAAGGATTATGATTTGATGATTGAGTATCATCCGGGAAAGGCTAATGTTGTAGCCGATGCTTTGAGTAGGAAAGTTGCAGTGGAGTTGAAGGTGATGTTTGCACGGTTGAGTGTGACGTAGGATGGAGGTTTGTTGGCTGAGTTGCAAGTAAAACCATCTTTATCAAAGTGGATTAAGGAAAAGCAACCTTATGATGATGCGTTGGTACCCATGTTAAGGATATCATGGATGGGAATTCGACGGATTTTCATTTTAATGATGATAGGTGTTGTGTTTTAAAGATCAGATAGTGGTGCCTAATGATGATGAGTTGAGGCATACCATTTTGATCGAGGCTCATGCTAGTCCTTTTGTTATGCATCCCAGTAGTACTAAGATATGTCAAGGCTTGAAGGGAGTGTACTACTAGTTGGTTTAAAGAAGGATGTGGCTGACTTTGTTGCTAGATGCATGGTATTTCAATGTGTTAAGGTTGAGCATCAATTTCCTTCTGGATTGTTGCAACCATTGAGGATACCATAATAGAAGTGAGAGAGAATCATCATGGATTTTGTGCCTGGGTTATCGTTGACACCCACTAAAAAGGATTCCATATGAGTGATTGTTGATCGGTTTACAAAGTGTGCACATTTTGTGCCAGTGCATACGATGTATAATTTAGATAAATTGGTAGATTTGTATATTGCCGAGATTGTGCGTTTGCATGATGTGCCTAAGTCTATAGTTTCAAATAGGGATCCACGGTTTATAGCGAGGTTTGGGGAGTGTTTGCATCAAGCTTTAGGCACACAGTTGAGTTTCAGTAATTCGTATCATCCTCAAACGGATGGTCAGTCTGAACGTGTGATCCAGGTCTCGGAGGATATGTTGCAAGGTTGTATCATTGAGTTTCAAGGAACCTGGGAGAAACAGTTGCCTTTGCTAGAGCTTGATTATAATAATAGTTACTAGGCTAGTATACAAATGGCACCTTATGAAGCCTTGTATGGTCGGAAGTGTCGTACACCTTTATGTTGGGCTGAGGCCGGAGAAAATTATGTTTCCTTGTCGGTTGTGTTAAAGGATACAAATGAGAAAGTGAAGCTCATTTGTGATCGATTGAAAGCGGCTTCGGAGCATCAGAAATTCTACATGGATTTGAAGCGTAGAGAAATTGAATATGCCGTTGGTGATTGTGTGTTCTTGAAAGTGTCACCTTGGAAGAAGGTGATGCGGTTCGGACGTAAGGGTAAGCTTAGTCCAAGGTTTATTGGACCGTATGAGGTTGTGGAGCGTGTTGGTCCTGTAGCTTATCGTTTGAGGTTACCTCCTGAGTTGGAGAAGATTCATGATATGTTTCATGTGTCGATGTTGCGGAGGTATCGATCGGACACATCGCATGTTATCCCAATGGAGGATATTGAGTTCCAACCAGATTTGTCTTATGATGAGGAACCAGTAGAGATTATTGATTCTAGCAGCAAAGTTCTTCGTGGTAAGATGATTGAACTTGTGAAGGTGTTCTGACGGCATCACGGAGTTGAGGAGGCCATATGGGAAAGCAAAGCAGACATGTTGAAGTAGGTTCCACATTTGTTTCCTTCAGGTAAAATTTCAAAGACGAAATTTCCTAAGTGGGGGAGAGTTGTATTTCCTCGATTTTGGGCCTAGAGGTTTATATAAGCCTATAAACGAACCAAACGAACACGAACAAGGGTGTGTTCATGTTCGTTCGTTTAACTTTAACCGAACAAATGAATGAACACAAACATTAACGAAAAAAAATTCTTGTTCGTGTTCATTCATTAAGGAATGTAGCTTGTTCGTGTTCGTTCATGTTCGTTCGTTTAAATGATAAACGAACACAAATGAACATAAACGAACACAAATGAACACAAACAAACGAACATAAATAAACATAAATGAATATTTTGGGTTAGTTCGATTAATTCAGTTAATTAACCAATTTTAAACGACTTAATCGATAATTGAAATTTGAAAAAACTCTTAACTGTTAGCTAAAACCTAAAATTATCTAATAGATTAACCAATTTTGTTTTGATTCGGTCGGTTAGTTTGGTTTAACCGAGTAATGAACACTCCTAGACATATGTGAATAAATTTAAATAAACATAAACGAGCGAACACAAACGAACAAACATAAATGAATGGATTACCAAACATTCACAAACATAAATGAACGAACAAGCCCTTTGTTCGTGTTCGTTCATTTAATTAAACGAAAAAAAAATCTTGTTCATGTTCGTTCATTTAATAAATAAACGAACATAAACGAACTTCCTGCCGAATGGTTCACAAACGGTTCACTGAACATTTGGTTCGTTTACAGCCCTAGGTTTATAGGCTGATTAGATGGCCTGGTGGACAGGTTAGAGATTCAAGTCAAATTCGGGATTCAAATCAGATTAAATATTTTTGAGTGAGAAAATATTTAGGAAAATATCTAAAAATTATTATTTAATACATAGATATTTTTTTGAAATCAATTTTGGAAAATGAGGTTTGGAAATGTGACATTTTGGCTAGTGACCAAAATGTAAAGATTGAAAACTATTTTTAGTGATTGTTTTGTAAAAGGGTCAAAATTTTGAATCTTTAAGGAGCTATTTTACCTAAAGTGTTAATCTGATTTTCCTCTTAATTGTGATTAATTTTAATGGGTTTTAATTAAAATAATTAAAGAGGAGTTAGTTAAAAGAGGTCGTTATTTTTCCTAAAAACACATTTGACGTAACTTTTCTCTAAAGACTTTTCTCTCAAAATCTTTTCAGCCAAACACTCTCTTTTTCATCAAAGAGCTGAGGTGACACTCTTGATTTCTTAAGTCTTTGATTTCTAATGGAACCCTTAATCTTGTTTAACAAAATCTCATTGTTATCCTTTGTTTTCCAAGAGTAAAAACATCCAATTGAGAGGAAATTCACTCATTAGAGGTAAGGTTCGCTCTTCTCCTCTAATGAATGGTTCTTTATTGAAATTCTCAAGTTATTGATCCTTTATATATGTTTTCTAATGAGTTTTAATGATTTAATTATGAAAAATTGGTTAAATCAAGGGTTAAGTGATATGATTATATGATTTTCGAATTAAATCTATTTTGATGAGTTCTTGATTGATTTTAATCAAGATTGTGATGTTTTACAATGTTAATAGATTGATTTTAACATTGTAATCCTGAAGCTATGTGAATCTCTAATTTCCTAGGTTGCTAGTTATGTATTTTTGAGGAGTTGTTGAGGTTTAATGTATGCTGGAGGTATAAGGATTGTTTTGGATTTTTTTATTTCAATTGAAGTTAATTGGTGGATTAAACCATTAGGTTTTGGCTGGGTAACATTTGGATGATATGCGATGGTGTTTTCGGTTGTTTTTTGTTAGCGATTGATAGTTTTAGTGAGGCGAAATTGAGGAGTCGTGTTGCTGGGATTATGAATGCATGGTGATGCATTAATCCTCTATTTTTTATGTGGTTAAAAAAGGGGAGAGTAATCGTAAGGCTGTTGGTGAAGCTTCGGAGGCTTCGGACGCTTATTTTCACATCGGCGAATAAAGCTTTGCGTTGGCGGTGAGTGAGAACATGGATTTCAGCTTTGAAATGTTTTAAAGGTTATTTTGGGAGTTTAAATTGAGCTTGAAACTCTGGTTTAAACTCGAAAGTAGGTATGGCAATAATTCTCTCTCAATCGTGCTTTAATGAAATGGTTTTTATGCACTTGTTTTGAAGTATATGGTACCTATCGTTGAGCATGATTTAAACTATGTTTTATACTATTTTTAATCATATAATGATGGTGGATGCATTTGGTAAATGATCCACATAAGTATGTTGAATAGTTGTTAAGGCATGGTTTAATACTTTGGAAATGGTTTTGATTTGATGGATATAAAAACAGTGAGGTACATGGATAAAATATTTTATATTGGCAAGTGATATGGTTTAAAATGTTATTAGATATAGTTGGCCGGCCATAGTATTGAGTGCACTGTAAATAAGTCACCTCGAGTGTTGAGGGGTTTATATGTACCGAATACTCCACCACGAGTACCCTAACGATCAAGGGGTAATATGGTTCTGAAAACTCACGTTAGTAGATTATGTGTCTAACCGATGATTAGGGTTGGTTTCCTTGGGTTGTGAATGTACCCTAATTCTGGTTGAGATGGCATGAAGTGTTGAGAGGACACTTGTTGAATCTGTGTATCTGATGTAATATTTTGGAAAGTGGAACTTGGTTTATGATCACTTGAAAGCCAATATAATTGTTGATGTATCATGTTGATGTTGTTAATGTATAATTTTGTTTTATACATGTTTACTCTTTAATCTTTGCATATGGGTTGTTATATATGGGAAGGCTTAAATTGAGGGTTAGCAATGGGATTTGTTGTTGATCCATGATACATGTTGCATATGTTTAATATATTGGTTTTTGAAAGTGTTAATTGTATGGTTTTCAAGGCACAACGTTTTATACGATGATTGAAATGGTGATTTCAATGTGGCTTTGGGAAATGGTTTTAAAATGCATTGATGGTGTTTTGTTTGAGCACTCCTCACTTAGCCTTCTCTGCTTAGGCTCTCTTTGTCCATCAATGTAGAGAATTAAAGGTTTAGAGGCATCAAGCAAGCGAAGGATATCCAAGGACTTCGACTATTGAGCGTGTGATTGCGAACTAGACTTGTAGTAATAAAGGCAAAGGGGTGTCATTGTTTATTTGGGAGGGTTTTTGAGAAACTCCTTGTTTAAGCATGTTTGAATGTTGCTTTGGATTTGTAATTGGCGTCTTATGTTGGTTGTGGCTTTGATTTTATGTTTTGAATATTGAATGGTTTGATTTCTAGGAAGCATAGCTCTAGATAATCTTTAGAAGCTTGATGCCATGAATTGATGATGTTTCTGTGGTGTTATGATAAGGGTTGATCCTTAGTAATGTTGTGTACATGTTTGAAGTATGTTAGGATAAGTTTGAATCCTTGAAAGCATGTTAAACCAGCAATTTCGGATATTTTGGGTCCAGGTGTTTCGATACGCGTGACCTTGTAATGAAATAGGTATGCCTGAAATGCACAGGCGTTTTGATACGCGGGCTGCCATTTCGGTACGGGTTCAGACAAAAATGTCTTGTGTTTCGGTACTCGAGGAAGTGTTTCGGTACGGGTTTGAGCTATTGGAATCTGAATTTTTGCACATGTGTAACTGTATTGTTGCACTTGCTCTTGTACCAATACGACCAGCAATTAAGTTGGTTAAAGTGCTGTTTAGAAGTTCTGATTCTTCTGTTTTGGTCCCTGTTTCATATGTAAACAAGTGGATGAGATTGGATGATTGTTTTAATCTAGAAATTGGCCTATGAGCATGTGTCGATTGTGCTAACACTTGGCAGAAAAGTAGAGAATGTAATGGAAAAATGTAAGAATAATGCCAAGTACAAGTCCTTTGCGTGCAAGTACACACGGTCAGCAAGTAATACAACAGTAAGCTGAGTATCGAATCCACAAGGATTGAAAAAAATGTTTGAATAATTTGAAGTGGTTTTAGAAAATGTTTTAAAGAAATGGAAAAAAAGTAAAACAATGTTGGCAAGAGGAGTTTTCAATTGATTGATGAGGTTGACAAGGGATTCCTACTTTTCACGCTATTCATGCCAGCCTTAACAATTTTCTGCCTTGGAATTATTGCCGAGCAGATTCAAAGATAGCATTGCCTCTATCAATGGCAATGCCCAAAATTAACCATGTTAAACCCCTATATTTCTGTAGTGAAGTTTTTCATTAATTAATTTGATTAAATCCAAATATATAGTCCTAAGGGGCAGATTCACTTCAGAAGTAAGCTCATCTACTTGAACATCTTCTTTCAAAGCTTCTCTCCTTAGTACCTAGCAACGATCGTTGCCTCTCAAGTCTGTTAAGATATTAAACTGCAATAAGCAAATAATGTCAACGGTCGCTTGGCAAAGAATTTAATAAAAACAGAAGAACATGCCAGATAGGGAAATAATGCAGAGGCATTTGATTTATTAAAAACTAAACATAAAACTAGCGTTAAACACAAACATCCCCCACCAACTGTAAAAGTTTAGTTCATGGTGGGGGTATCCATCCAAAAACCTTCATCGTATCTCAACATAATCATCATTAAAAATAAAAATAACTAGAACAAAGAGAATGGGCTAGAAGGGGGTTCGTCGATGCAGCCCTTCAATGGCTCCAAGCTCTCGGTCAAGCTGGTCGAACCACGTCACTCATCGGTGCAACCTTCCTTTCAATACGATCATCAGTCGTCATCCTTGGTTCAATGATCGATCCTCTTTACCTGGCTGGGCATTAGACACCTCTTCTATGCTAGTTGAGCTTTGGCAATTTCTGGTCCATCGCTGCCAATATTCTCTCTGCATTCCTTCCTTCTGCGTTGCGCTGCTCTGCTCCGCCTAGCCTGTCTTGTTCTGCCAAGCCTGCAATAATGCCAACAAAGCAACCCTTCACACTGGCAAAGCACCTCTCAAACTCCTTATACAAATGCATGTATTTAACATCTAAATGCAACAAAATGTACTTAAAGGCAAGCAAAGGCATTGTAAAATAAACATAAAAATCAGTACCTTTAAGGAGTTAACACACCCCCAAACCTAGCTTATTACTTGTCCTCATGTAATGCAAGTAAAAAGAAATGTGAAAATAGTACCTCGACAAAATTTTGGATGGAATGCCAACAAGTGTTGGCAAGCAAAATTTGGCTCTAATTCTATCCTCAGACATCCCAGTGCAGTAATGCCAAGCAGATAAGTAAATTCAAGTGAAACAATATAACTCTAGTCTAAGGTCATGAAAAGTGCATAAAGTTTAGGCAATATGCATCAAGATTTCCTTTTACTCCCTTAGTCAAATTTACTATCTAAACTCAGAAAAAAATTCTTTTATTCCTGCCAGGGTTTCTGCTGGCAATATTTTAAGCTTGCTTCGTAACTCTGTTTGGCGTGAGAAATAAGATGGAGGATACCACGAACCCCCATGTTAATCCAGACATTACTAGGCTTTCTCTTCAACTCATATCCTAAAGTTTTTTACTTGAGCACTAAGAGGGAGCAAACATGAAGCCCCAAGTAACTTATTATCTCTAGGCAGATGAGAGTTCTATATTCTTTTCTTGCCTTGGCAAAACATTGTTGCCTTATTATTATTATTTTTACCCTAGCATCAAACATTTTTTTATTTTTCATTTTGAGTTTAGTTTCAAAAATTTTGTTTGTTTGGTAATCTAGATGCATACTACCTGTTTAGTGAAACCTCAATTTCGTAAACTAGAGATCAATTGTCAAGCAAACCTGACATTACTAAATTCTGCTAGCATAGGAAAACTAAGGATTTAAATTTCATCATCGGAAAGAATGCTCTAGAACAAATAACACTAGCCTAGCAAAATGTTAGCATTCTTCAAAATTTGACCGAGGCAACATTCTCTTTTTTTAGTGGTTCGGTATTGTAGCGATGTCCTTTTTTTAAATCGCTAAAAAAAGTGGATTTTCGAAGGGTTTTTGAAAGGTGTTTTGGGAGGTGTTTGAAAGGTGTTTGTGATTTTTTGGATATAAAATATTTATTCCGTGGGGTTTTAAAAAACCGCATTTTTTAAAAAAAAAATGGAGTCGCCACCGGCCACTTAGGTAGGCCGGACACCATAAAACCAGAGATTCAAAAAATGTTGGGTTCGGGAGTCGGTTACGGATGGGGAAGGATTAGCACCCCCACACCGCCCAAAATTGGTACTTTAATAATTACCGCTTTATTAATATTGGATTTTCCGGATTAAAGTGACGATTATTTTAAAATTCGGTCATAATTGCGAATAAATTTTAAGGGCCCCGTTATCCGAGAATAAACGCCCAACCACTATCACTACGCCGATACATCGGCCCGTTTACGCTCGGATAAAAGGACACCGCATTAACAAGTTATAAATCATATGCAATCTTATTGGTAAAAATATAAAACATGGCAAAATATTTAAATGCAATAAATATTGACATAATGTATCACTAATCTAACATAAATGATATACTAGACTAAAACATGCATATATACATATTATTCTAAATAATAGATAAAAACAACTTTAACAAATTAGAATAACAATGCAGGAATAATTACGTCGTATATAGACGAACAAATATTTCAAAAAGACATACATGCTAGTCATAAAACATATTTCAACATATATGGAATAATATATTATACATAAAAGAAGACACACTAACACGTAACCTAAAAGCCAAGAAAACATACAATACATACAAAAATACAAGAACATGCTGTTTTACGAGTCAAATAGAACATAACATGCTTTAATACGAATAACCGGATAAAATAAAAAAAATACATGACTATTATAAGCTTAACACACTTATACATATAAACATAAAATACGAGGCATATACGAGGGACATAAAACAAAATAATAGAATATCAACATATACGATTATAATACGAACATGAATATTTACAAAGAATACAGGACTAAAATGAAAGAAAAATAAAAGTTAGTGGCAGAAATTAAAGAACAATAACATGTAATTTAGGGACGAAAATGCGAAACAAACAAAACCTAAAAGGATCAAAACTGTAATTAGACCAAGGGGCAGACCCAAAATGAAAAGTTCAAAAACGCGGGATGACTAAAGACGTAATTTTACCATTTGAAAACTGATTCAGTGTAATTTAGGGACTGGATTACAAGATTTTGAAATATCAAGGGGACTGGGATTGTAATTATACCATGCGGCAAGACAAAAACGAAAATATTGAAAACGCGGTGGGATTAAGTGTGTAATTTACCCATTTAGCAAAATAATAATAACTATAAAAGCCCCCTTTTTAGGCCGAAATCAGATTTTCAGCCATTTGTTTCATTTTTCGGTTTTGTAATCCCAAACCGTTCTTCATTTTTCTCAAATATCATATGAAACCCAGAATCCGGCGGCCGGCCGCCGTGTTCTCCGCCGCCGCTAACCGGCGTCGGGGAACCTCCAAAACACACCAAAATAACCCCCTTTTCATCCTCAACATGAATCCGTGGTTGGATTCAGAGGATACACCCTTATTTACCCTAGATCTAGAAAATACGAAGCAAAAAAAAATATTTTTTGAAACCAAAACAAAACTACTAGGGGTCTTCCCCTCCCTTTAGTTCACCATATCAGGCTTGGAGAAGCCGAAAGGCTTATCACTGAGGAAGGGAAGACCCACAATCAGCGATGGTAAGACAACTCTCCTTTTTTTTTTGTTTCTGGTTTCCTCTTTCGTATATGCATGCAAAAATAAGAAAAAGAGAAACGAGTATTTACCACTGGACTTTTCTTTCGATTATCACTTGAAGGTTTACAACTTTCAGTTTTTTGTATTACAAGATCTCTGTTACCACTCTCTTTTTCTTTTTTGTTACCTCTTATGTTATATCTCCCCCTCGTTACAAAAGTCCCCATTTCATATATATCATTGTCTTTGTTTTGGTGCAAGTTGCATCTTGCTTTTTCAGATCTGAACTGACAATTTTTGCTTGTTTTCTTGGGCATGTTCTGAACACGGGGGTTGAATATCGGCGTGGTGGCGGTATGGGTGTTCTGCCAGCGGCCAGACGCGTTCTCGGCCGTTAGATCAGATCTGATCTAACGGTCGAGATGGCTTGAAGGACGAACGGCCTGGATGAAGCCTCGATTTGATGAGACGGCTCCAGATCTTGACACGTGGAGCTCCGCAGTCGAGGAGTCAGAACGCGTGGATCTTACGCGCGCGTGGACCACACGAGCGCATGGCACTCGAACGGTCCATACGTGTGGAACACGCGGCTGGCAGATATTTTTGACTTCTTGGTTGTATCGTGGCCGTTGGATCAGATCTTGATCCAACGGCCCACAGTTACCTGCACACCATAATTGTAATTAGATAAGATTTGGGTTTGGGCCAACCGGGCCTTGTAATTTGTTTGTAATTGGACTTGGACTTCATTTTTATTTGGGTTTAATATTAAAATTTTTTTATTTCATTTTATTAGCCCAATTATGTTAATAATAATATAATTAGTATTATAATAGCAATACACATACATACGAAAACGTATACTTATATTATACAAACATTAATTAACATAATATTCTAGCATACGTACGTATAATCATACATATAATTAACATAACATCTAAATATTAATCAAATACGCTCATACTCTAGATACATACGCGACATACATACACCCTTAATACGTATACATACATAGCTTATAATATACATGCACACTACACCTTATATACATATTAGTAACATTCATATAATATAATAAATATACATGCAATATTAATATATATTTACAAGTGAAAATGAGTGATTACAGTTGCCCCTCTTTGCTTGTTCTCATGGAATGGGAAACAAAGCAAAGATTCATAAGCACTCATTTTTATCAGACTTCCCTGTTTGTAGCTTTGGAAAAACGTGTTCTTTTGGACATCTCTGCTCTTCCTTGGCTGAATCTTCAGGCTCGTAAGTTCTTCCTATATAGAGCTTCGTCACCTTCCGATCTTGGAGCTACAGGCTCTTCCTATATAGAACCCTTCACTCTGAAACCCCGAGTTATGAGTCCTTCCTTTCACTTCGAGACAGTAAAGCCTGGAGTCCTTCCTATATAGAACTCTTCGCCTTCAACGCTGGTTTCTCCTATATAAAACCTTTTGCGCCGCTGATGGATTCTTCCGACTAGGAGTTCCTCCTATATAGAACTGCTAGTCTTCAAATCCTGGAGCCGTCAGTCCTTCCTATATAGAACTTTTGGCGTCTGAAATCTCAGAGCTACAGGTTCTTCCTATATAGAACCTTTCACTCTAAGACAATGAAGCTCGGAGCCTTTCCTATATAAGACTCTTCACTTCCGACACAACAGGTTTCCTATATAACCCTGTGTCATAGGTGAATTCCTTTGACTGGGAGTTCTTCTTATATAGAACTGCGAGTCTTCACCTTGGAGCCGTCGGTCCTTCCTATATAGAACTTTTCGGCGTCTTGAAATCTTGGAGTTACGGATTCTTCCTATATATAATCTTTCACTCTAAGACATTAAAGCTCGGAGCCCTTCCTATATAGAACTCTTCGCTTTCGACACAGCAGGATTTCCTATATAATCTTGCGTGTCATGGGTGAATTCCTTCGACTGGGAGTCCTTCCTATATAGAACTGCTAGTCTTCACCGTGGAGCTGTTAGTCCTTCCTATATAGAACTTTCAGCTTCTGAAGCCTCGGAGCGGAGAATTCTTCCTATATAGAGCCTCTCTCTGGAGCTTGAAAACATGTGCCTTTTGTATGTAAAAACATTGTCTTCTCGTTCAGGATTAACACCACGATGGCCATCGATGTCTCTTTGAATCTGCAGATACCTGTCTGAGATGAAAACAAAATGCTATGACAAATGAATTGATATGCTCCTAATCCTAGTGAAGTCTGACTATTCATGATGCATGAGTGTCAATATCTTGGTGGGTTTGTTTTGATCCTTATTCGATCTTGATGTTCGCTTTCTCCTTTCTTACGGGCATTGATACCCCGCTTCACTATCAGGTTCAACCATCTCAACCTTTCTTTTTCTCCAATTACGACTTGGAATTCTAAAGTGCCCTTTCGGGTTTTCACTTTAGAGAGATTTTTTTTTTGAGGGGTGCCCTTCTGGGTTTTCACCCAAGAGATCTCTTTTGTTATCTCGTATGCCTTCCTTGAATAGATAGGACATGTGCCATTAGTCATCCTACCTGGTTGTTTAAAGCTTCCCGCCTTCCCTAGCCATTATGTAGGGAACTAGAGGACGGAGTTAACATCGTTTTCTTTGATCACCTGCATTTTCAAGGTTAAATCATAGTAATGCTCCGAAATCTCTTGTTTCATTATAAGCCTATGTTAACTTATTTGACTGAAATTGACAAGAAGGCCAGGAATGGATGCTCAAAAACACGGTTTTATTATGATTAAGGGCTTGGGATATCTTAAAAAGAAAGGTATGACACACATGAGTTAAGTATGAAAATACAAGATCCCTCATTATCTTCGATATGAATAATACATGATCCTGTCAACCGGTGTAGAATTTTTTTTCCTGAAGCCTCCTCTTCATGATGTTCATGGGGATACCCTTCTCTTCGAATATTCAACTTTTCAATTTACCCGAGCCGCCCTTTGCGGGTTTTCAACTCGAGTTCTTCCTTTGCTTCAAGACGCCCGGTTTTGGGTTTTCGCCCTGAGCTCTCCATTTTTTTTAGAGATAGTACTTCTTGACGGCATCAGAATTTACGGGATTTTTCAGCTCGTCCCCATCCATTTCTGTTAGGATCAGGGCTCCTCCTGAGAAGGCATTTTTTACGACGTACGGTCCTTCCCAGTTGGGCATCCATTTTCCTCGAGAATCTTTCTGGATAGGGAGGATTTTCTTGAGTACCAGATCCCCTTCTTTGAATTCTCTTGGGCGCACCTTTTTGTTGTATGCCTGCACCATCCGCTTTTGGTACATCTGACCATGACAAATGGCCTTTAGTCTTTTTTCGTCAATGAGATTTAGCTGGTCGAGTCTGGCCTGCACCCATTCAGCTTCTTCCAATTTTACTTCGTTTAAGACCCGGAGAGACAGGATCTCTACCTCAATTGGGAGTACTGCTTCGGTACCATACACCAAGGAGTAGGGTGTTGCCCCTGTTGATGTGCGAATGGACGTCCTATAGGCAAAAAGGGCAAAAGGCAACTTCTCATGCCAATCCTTGTAGGTATCCGTAGTCTTCACTATGATCTTCTTTATGTTCTTGTTTGCTGCTTCCACTACTCCATTCATTTTAGGACGATAGACTGTGGAATTATGGTGTGTTATCTTGAATTGAATGCACACGTCCGTCATCATTTTGTTATTCAGATTGGAAGCGTTGTCAGTGATGATCCTTTCTGGCACTCCGTATCAACAAATAATTTCCTTCTTTAAGAACTTACAAACTGTAGTCTTGGTGATATTGGCGTAAGACGCTGCCTCTACCCATTTAGTGAAGTAGTCTATGGCGACCAAAATGAAACGGTGTCCATTGGAAGCTTTCGGATGGATCTGCCCGATGACGTCTATGCCCCACGCTGCGAAAGGCCACGGAGAATTCATGGTGTGTAAAGGCGATGGGGGTGCGTGAATTTTTTCAGCATAGATTTGGCATTTGTGGCATTTCCTGGCGTAATCGATGCAATCTCCCTCCATAGTCAACCAAAAATAACCGTATCTCATAATTTTATGGGCTATAGACAGCCCGTTGACGTGCGTTCCACAGATCCCGTCATGTACTTCGGCTAAGATCTCCTTCGCCTCCCGGGCATCCACACATCTCAGCAATGTTTGATCATGACTTCTCCTATATAGGATTTCCCCATCTAGGACATATTTTGTTGCCATTTTCCTGAGCGTTTTTCTGTCATTGTCGTTTGCCCCTTCTGGATACTTTCGAAGCTTGACATATTGCAGGATATCATAGTACCATGGATTTCCGTCAATCTCTTCCTGTACATTACAACAATGAGCAGGCTTTTCAAACGTCTGCATCTTAATGGGCTTCATTTCTGCCCCGATGTTTGTTTTAAACATGGATGCCAAGGTTGCCAATGCATCTGCCATCTGATTTTCTTCTCGGGGCAGGTAATTGAAGCTGACCTTTTCGAACTCTTTGGTGAGCTCTTGGATCCATTCGTGATATTTGACCAACTTCGGGTCTCTGGTTTCCCATTCCCCTCGCAATTGGTAAATGACTAAGGACGAATCTTCGAACACTCGAAGTTCCTTAACCTTTCTCTCGATGGCTGAGTTCAGTCCCATGATGCAAGCTTCGTATTCAGCTATATTGTTTGTGCAGAAGAATTCCAATCTGCTGGTGAAAGGATAATAGACGTCCTCAAGTGAAATTAGCACTGCCCCTATCCCATGTCCGAGGGCGTTGGAGGCTCCATCAAGTAAAGTTTCCATGACTTATCATCCAAACCTCTTCTTCGGTTGTAATGCACATCAAGTCTTCATCCGGGAAACTAAAGTTCAATGCCTCATAGTCATCCGAAGCACGACTAGCTAGGAAATCTGCTCGGGCACTTCCCTTTACGGCTTTACGATTAACGCATATCGATGTCGAATTCGATAAGAGCATCCGCCATCGGGCCATCCTTCCCGTTAGTGCTGGCGCTTCCATTAAGAACTTCAATGGGTCTAGCTTGGATATCAACCGTAGTATGGTACAACATGTACGTGTCGAGCCGCTTGGTAGCCCAAACTAGAGCACAACATTCTTCTGATTTGGCGCGTTTTGCAATCATTGAATTTCTGCTTAGGTAATAGATGGCTTGCTCCTTTTTCTTAACTCATCGTGTTGCCCGAAGACGCATCCCATTGAATTCTCAAAGACTGTTAAGTAGAAATTAGTGGTCGACCAGTCTTGGTGCGACTAAAATTGGAGCATTTGTCAGGTACCTTTTGATCTTTTCTAGGGCTCTTTGACATTCTTCATCCCACACGCTAGGATTATTTTTTCTAAGAAGTCCGAAGACCGGGTCGCATTGGTTGGTTAATTGGGAAATGAAACGAGAGATATAATTCAGCCTCCCGAGAAACCGCGGACTTCCTTCAACGTGCGGGGTGGTGAAAGGTCTGGATGGCTTTCACTTTATCCGGATCAATCTCAATCCCTCTTCTGCTTACTACGAAACCTAGGAGTTTTCCAGAAGTAACGGCGAAGGTACACTTGGCAGGATTGAGCCTCAGTTGGTACTTCCGTAGTCTTTGGAATAGTTTTCTCAAGTTTTGTAGGTGCTCTTCCTCTGTTCGAGATTTGGCAATCATATCATCCACGTATACTTCTATTTCTTTGTGCATCATGTCATGGAAAAGAGTCACCATTGCTCTTTGGTATGTTGCCCCTGCGTTCTTTAGCCCAAACGGCATTACTCGATAACAAAAAGTGCCCCACATGGTTATGAATATGGTCTTCTCCATGTCGTTAGGGTCCATCTTTATCTGGTTGTACCCTGAGAAGCCGTCCATGAAGGAAAACCATGAATGTCATGCGGTGTTGTCAACTAGCGTGTCAATATGTGGTAAAGGGAAGTTGTCTTTAGGGCTGGCCCGGTTCAGATCCCTATAATCTACACACATACGAACTTTCCCGTCTTTCTTTGGTACTGGTATAATGTTTGCAACCCATTCGGGGTATTTGGCTACCTCCAAGAATCCAGCATCAAATTGCTTTTTCACTTCTTCTCGGATTTTTAACAACATATCTGGTCTCATTCTCCGAAGTTTTTCTTTGTCTTGGTTTGCACTCCGATTTTGTTGGCAATTTGTGCATCACTATGTCAGATTCAACCCCGCATATCTTGATAAGTCCAGCGAAGACATCCTTGAATTCTGAAGTAGGGCTATCGGTTCATGCTTGGTTTTTGAGGAAATCGTCGTTCCTATTTTTATTTCTTTTCTCTCTTCTTCAGTCCCCAAGTTGACAATTTCTGTTTCTTCTTGGTGGGGCATGATCTGCCTTTCTTCGTTATCCACCATTCTCTTTAACTCTTCCGGGACCTCAATTTCTATTTCATCATATCCTTCCTCAATTCCCTCTGGAGACCTCGGGGCATTCAAAATTCACTCAAGATTGGATCCGGTATCATTCATATCGTCAATCATGAGCGACCTGCATTAAATGAGAATGAATTGTATTGGGAAAGAGACGGCTTTATATGAAGGGAATGAATATGAAGAATGCATGAATGGAATAAATGAGACTTTGGTTATTTTTAAGAAAGTGGGGATATTTTGATTTCAATCAAAAAGTTAACATAGGTGCCCCATACAAGAGATCCCCATTGTTTATGGGCAAAAACAAAAGGTTGATTCAGAGCATTACTCTGATCTATTCCTAAAAACTACAGGTAGATCAATGCAGCTCCAGTTATCGAGTGTTTCCCCGGGACGGCAAGGGCGGATGTTGGTCAACATTTTGCTGCCTCGGTCCTTTTCAGCTATCATGTTGATGTACATCCCTTCAAATGATTCACTGAGTACTTCCTCCTGGTTAAGTTCATCATTTTTCTTCATTGCCTCTCCAATATCTTGACCTGGCTGGTAGAACCCTCCGGAGACAAAAGTGGCTTTCAAACTAGGAAAGGACATCGGTCTCCATGGAATGTCTTCTCCTTTAGATCTGGCTTTTCTTTGTTCCTCCTTCCTCTTATATTCCTCTTTCTTCTGTTGGACACTTGGTTGGTAACCCAGCCCGAAACGATCCTTCTTGGTTATCATATTCTTGGGTCTCAGGTTTCCTTGTAATTTCTTCCCAGACCCTTTTTCTATTTTGGCTCCTCGGCCCAGAGTTCTGCCGACGGCCATCTTAGTACAATTAGATAACCTGGGGTAGGGGATCCGACTTCCCTCTGAAACGAATGTGGCATTTACTAGTTCTAATGCTCGGAACGAGCATTCTGCAAAGATCTTCATCATTTTGAATGTAGGGGTGTCGATGTCACCGGCGACAAATTCATGCTCTGCCTCTACTGTGACCAATTTGCCTTCAACTACAAATTTTAATTTCTGATGCAATGATGAGGGGATAACTCCTACGGAGTGAATCCACGGTCTTCCCAACAAGCAGCTGTAAGATGGTTTTATGTCCATCACCACAAAATCGATCACATATTCAGTTGGTTCGATCAATAGGGGCACCTCAATTTTCCCCATTGTTCCTTTTTGCGTACCATCAAAGGCTCTTACCGAGTTGTGGCAAGGCTTTAGGTGCGAACCATCTATTGGCAATTTTTGCAGGGTTACCATAGGCAAGACATTCAATGCTGACCCGTTGTCGATCAGTACGCCTGGTAATACATACCCTTTGCAGTGGGTAGTGATGTTAAGGGCTTTGGTGGACCCCATTCCTCCTTCCGGGATCTCATCATCACTGAATGTGATATGATTATAGGCAGTAATATGCCCCACTATCATGTCCAGGTTTGTTAAAGAAATGTCCTGGGGCACAAAAGTTTGATTCAGCACTTTCAATAGTGTCTCCCGATGCTTCTCTGAACTCAAGAGTAATTCCAGCACTGTGATCCTGGCTGGTTGCTTTCGTAGTTGTTCCACTATGCTGTACTCGCTATGTCTCAAGAACTTTAGAAATTCTTTGGCCTGGGCCTCAGTTACCGGCTCATTTATATTTGGGGAAGGTTCTTCTCCAAATATCTGCGTAGGGCTAACTGCTGTACTCTTCCCCTTATCTTTTTCAGCCGCTTTCAAAGCCTCGGAGGAATAACATCGGCCGTTCCTTGTGAAATGGCCTGCCTCACCAACGTTCACATTGTTCTGGCTTTGTTGGTCTTTCAGCGTAGGCTCTTTTACCTGTTCGTGTTCTGATTTTTCTGGCATGGTCACATTTACAGCATAATTCCAGGGAATTTGTCGCATATCTTTGAATGGGAATGGAGATGGTGCTGAAATGATGATCTTGTGACTTATTTTGCTGGTTTCTCCTTGGGAGACACCTGCATTCCCTGGCCTGGGAGAGATGATAAAAGGTCTATCCTTCCCGTATTTAGTTTTGGGGCTATCCGTCATGTGTACGTCCGACCTCTTCTTCCCCATGGGCTCCTCAAAGAATTCTATTTGTTTTTCATTCATCAATTTCTGCACCAATTTCTTGAACTCGTCACATTCTTGGATATCATGCCCTTCAGTCTGGTGGAATTCACAATACTTTCCACATTCCTTCTGCCTTGTTATCATGCCTTTGTCGATCACATGAGGCATGCATAACTGTTGAAATACCCACCGTAAAGGAGACTTGATTTCTGACACGTCATCCTTTATCCTCCTGGTAAAGCATTCTTCTATGACATTTACCCCTCTGCTCCCATGATTAGGCAAATGGGTTGTTGGCTACGCTCGGCTCTTCAAACTTCAATATCCCGTAATCGATTAAGTTACGCACAAGCTTTTTGAAGGTAAGGCGGTTCTCGATGGGGATGTCCAGGGGTACCACCGTGATAGTCGCAATGCGCGCTTGGATTATACCAAGGCCGGAAGGGCGGATTGACAGGAGTAACGATGTATGGCCGGACCAGGTCTGCTTCATACAACTGGGAATAAAGTTCTGAGTACGAAACAGGTAGGGGAGTGAAAGTTCTCCTCTCTTTCTCTTTTCTGGTGACTCTCTCATCTCTTTGATTCGAGTTTTGTGTTTTTCCCACAGGTGCTTGTGGCTGTGAGATTGTGAAGTTCTTCGGGGCGGTATAGGTGCTGGTGGTGTTTACTTCATTTCTCTTGTTATACTTTCGAGACCCTTCCCCACCATCAATTCTGCCGCTCTTAATTGCCGTTCGAAGGACTCCCCAATCCTGATTAAGTCGGCAAAGCACTGCGTTGTGTTATTAATGAGGCGATCAAAGAGTGCCCCTTTCAGAGTATTGACAAATAATGGCGTGATTTCATGCTCCGGAATGGGTGGCTGGATTTGGGCGGCCACTTCTCTCCATCTTTGGGCGTATTGCCGCAGGCTTTCGTTGGAGGCTTTCGTTGGACTTCTGCCCCATATTTTCTAACATAATTCTGCTAGGGGTCATGTCTGTTACATGTTTGTATTGCTCAGTAAATGCTTTAGACAGATCTTTCCATGTCTTAACATTTGCCTTGCTCAACTGAGTGTACCAACGTAACGCCGCTCCAGTTAGACTATCCTGGAAACAATGGATCAGTAGCTTTTCGTCTTTATGGTAGGCCGCCATCTTTCGGCAGTACATCGTTATGTGTGCAGAAGGACATGTGGTTCCATCGTATTTGTCAAACTCTGGCGTTTTAAATTTTGGCGGTAGGACAAGATCAGACACCATACTTAGGTCGCTAGCGTCATTTCCTGATTCTTCATTTGATTGTAACGCTTTAAATTTTTCCTCCATGAGGCGAAATCTTTCTTCCCACTTTTTTTCTACCTCATTCCTGATCCTTTCGACCATGTTCAGGTCCGGCACTTCTTCTTCATAGAGTGCTTCAGTATCGAGGGGATGAGTCTCAGGTGCCCCTACTTGAAAGCTGGAAGACATTCCTGCAGGGTCAATATACACCTTCCTAGCCTGGTTTGGTGCAGTTGGTTGAACCTTGTAGTGAGTCGGGGTACCTTCTGGCTCTTGAACATTTTCTCCTTCTACTCTTTTTCCAAGACCCTTTGCCAGCAATGCGGTTATTTCAGATACTATAGATGTTTGTGACTGCGCAATCTGATCACTAAGGCTTCTCTAGGCCTCTTCAAGCCTTGTCTCGAGCTCTCTTTGCCCTCTTTCTAGACTAATTATCCTTTCTTCCATGAGATTTCTTTGTAGCCGGGTAAAGTATGGGTGATGAATGATTGCGGGTTAACTACACACAACGCCACAATATTCATATTGTTAATATGGTTGCAAAAAAATAAATGCATGTACAATGATGCGAATGTTATGATGCAAATGCAGGAATGTATGCAGATAAGGTACTGATTCCGCTGGTAATCACCCTTTTGAACTACTTCCACGGGAATTAAAGGGTCTTGATTACAACAAAGTTCGTGTTACAAAGTAAAGATCCCTAGTACAAAAGATCTAATTACAATACAGAGTCCTATAGATAGGCTCTAGCTCTATCTCCTAATTTTCCAATTGCCCTGAGCAGCTTGAGGAACCTAGGAGCTTCTTCCATTCCCGGGGCTATAAAAGGTCGGAGTGTCTCAGCCTCGATAGCTAAATCATTTACATGCCTGGCGACTCGCTGTATGTCCACCATTAGGTTTGCGTAATATTGGTCTCTGTCATGTACCATTCGAGCAGCGTCGCGTAGTCTCTTCTGCCAATAGGTGTCCCCTCCGGCTGCAGCCTCCTCGAACACATTAATTCTTTCCTTGTAATCCTCCACAGTTGCTTCGAGGGACCCAATTCGTGCTTGTAACACACCCACTTCGCGTTCTCTTTCTTGCAGCTCAGCGAGGTTATTCCTGCGGCAGTACATTCGAAGTGAGTGTTCGACTTCCGCCACCTTTCCTTTTAATTCGCCATTTTGACTTTGTCTTTGCTCCAGCCTTTGAATAGTGTCATCGTACAGCTTTTGCATCTCTAACAGTCTATTTCGGCTACTTATGGACTTTCTTTTCCATACGGCGACGTTTTCTCTCTCATGATGGACAGCTTGTTTTCCCTTGTTGATTTCTTGCCTGGATCTTTCTTTCTCTTGATCAATGGCCTTCTTGGCGGACCGTTTTTCTTCCTCCATAGCCAAACGGCAGCTTTCTATCTCTTTCTCAATCGCTCTTTTGTTGATTTCTCGTTCTTCTTCCACCAAACGGATGTCGTTCATTCTTTCTCTTTCCACAGCTATGAACTGACTCCGGCCGGCCTTCTGTATTTTTGCTTGTAATAGAAGGGCATCTTTTTGATAAAGAGTGTTCTTGTCGCTTAAATCTGCATTTAATTTCTTCAATTGCTTAATGATCTCGTCCCGCTCGTCAACCTCTAAGCTTGTCTTATAGAGTTCGCTCGCATGTTGGGTCTGTTGGATGTCCATTTTCCTTTTAACTTCTTCGAGTTCACTCCTTAAGATGTCGGCTTCAGACGGTACCACCCTTGTAAGCACTTCGAGTGACACGGCTGGTCCTTGATCAAATTCAGGAATCACATTATTAACCCTCAAACGTCTCCAAAGATCGTAATCTAGGGTAGTCATGTGCTCGGTATCTCCTTCCACCCTGATCCGGTAACAATGATCCCAGGCCCTCATGATGGTCTAAATTTTTCCTTTGAACTCCCCTTTGAAAAGAAATTCAGTTTGGCTTAATCCGGCGGTATTGGGAATGAACTGTCGTGATCCGAACTGTCGAGACACTAGAAGCGGAGCACAGGCGATCCCTCCATGCAATCCTAACATCATCAACCAGTTGAAATCCCCACAAAATTATAGAAAATAATTAACTTTACCAAGCCATGGGACCCTCCATGCTATATCTTCATCTTGAATGTTCCTGAAGAAACTGGTCCACATTTTTGTTTTCAAATCCTCTCGCCATTCTTTTGCTAAGTACTCTCGTAAAGGTGAAAAACCTTGGAAGGATATCCCCGGTAGGACCCTCGTCGGTGACTTCCACATGTGACTCTGAATCTATACTTGTAACAGCTGTGCGCATCCTCGAAAACGTCCTTCTTCATGTTTTCGGCTAGCATTTAAGGAAATGATAGTCTCGACCAAGATTGCTGGTACTGGGTTTGCTTTCCGTTTCACCCGCTCAAACAAATCCAGAATGGCTATGTCAATGTTCCCGAGTACTCTTGGAAAGATCACCAAGCCATATATTCCTAAAGCGAATAGGTCCATTTTCTTTGCCACGTCTGGATGTGTCGGTATGATGTCCCGAATACTTTCCCATGCAAAGACTGTATTGTCTCCTCGGATTTGAAGGAGGCCACTAACCCAATCGTCACTCATTCCCGCAAAGGTTTTGAGTTTCGCAGTGTAATTCTGATTCCTCGAAGGTTTCGCGTAGAACCAATCTTCCTGAATATTTTTCTGGTTAAGTAAAGCAGTGTATTCTTCTACCGTAGGCATCATGTCCTGCCCATTGAAGGTGAAGCGACAAAAAGCCGGATTCCGTAATCGACTATAGCTCGGAGTAGGGGCTGGTTAATCCGAACATATAACAATTTGTGCGATGTCGCCATAACTATTGCGAGAACAAGCCTTTGTAGTCTTCGGTCCCATCTTTCCCAAATGCTTTGAAGATCCCATAAGTCGTTACATTGGAGACTCACATAGGTGTATCCAGCTATTACGCGCGTTAGCTCGCAAACTGTACCCTTGGATTTTCTGGTTGACCTCGACCAATGTCCGATCGACAAATTAAGCTCTTCTTTCCTAAGACACCTTTTTTCCATGGTGAAAGACTTTACGATCCGGCAAACCACTTGATCCAAGACTTTATGTGATGCAAATGCAATGATGTATGAGAAAAAACAAAAGCGAAAAGAAAACAAGTCAGTACCAGATAAAATTGATAAATATATAAATAAAAGGACAAAATTAAATGAATAAACACACAAAACAACCCTATTTATCCTGTCTAAAATACCTAAGGTTATTCGCATGGCTCTAACAGGGTGGGTTTCTATGTTCTCTACATGCAGTGTTGGTGCTAGGAGGTACCCGAATTGTCCCTGCTGTCCTCTACTAAGAGTAGCAAGGCCCCCGATCATCACCCATTATAGGCTCCTTTCAACCGGGTTCAATTCGGGGGACCCATTCGCTATGCCCGTCTTTAAGGAACGATATCCTTATGAAAGCATAAGGTACTCGAGCCCCGAAGGTACTTGCTAGGCCCATACGGGAGAACGATATCTCCACGAAAGCATTAGCGTTTTCCCCCCACTTAGAAAGACGGGTTTATATGCCATATTTTAAATGCGTTAAAATAAACGCGCAATTATAACCGAATGTTAATTTAATAGCCACTTTAATCCGGAACTTCCAATGTTAGTAAAGCGGTAATTATTTTAAAAGCTTGACTCTCATTTGTTTTTGAAAAACAAAAAATTGTCCCCAGCGGAGTCGCCATCTGTAGCGATGTCCTTTTTTTAAATCGCTAAAAAAAGTGGAATTTCGAAGGGTTTTTGAAAGGTGTTTTGGGAGGTGTTTGAAAGGTGTTTGTGATTTTTTGGATATAAAATATTTATTCCGTGGGGTTTTAAAAAACCGCATTTTTTTAAAAAAATGGAGTCGCCACCGGCCACTTAGGTAGGCCGGACACCATAAAACCAGAGATTCAAAAAATGTTGGGTTGGGTCGGTGATTTACGGATGGGGAAGGATTAGCACCCCCACACCGCCCAAAATTGGTACTTTAATAATTACCGCTTTATTAATATTCGATTTTCCGGATTAAAGTGACGATTATTTTAAAATTCGGTCATAATTGCGAATAAATTTTAAGGGCCCCGTTATCCGAGAATAAACGCCAACCACTATCACTACGCCGATCTCGGCCCGTTTACGCTCGGATAAAAGGACACCGCATTAACAAGTTATAAATCATATGCAATCTTATTGGTAAAAATATAAAACATGGCAAAATATTTAAATGCAATAAATATTGACATAACAGAATACTAATCTAACATAAATGATATACTAGACTAAAACATGCATATATACATATTATTCTAAATAATAGATAAAAACAACTTTAACAAATTAGAATAACAATGTAGGAATAATTACGTCGTATATAGACGAACAAATATTTCAAAAAGACATACATGCTAGTCATAAAACATATTTCAACATATATGGAATAATATATTATACATAAAAGAAGACACACTAACACGTAACCTAAAAGCCAAGAAAACATACAATACATACAAAAATACAAGAACGTGCTGTTTTACGAGTCAAATAGAACATAACATGCTTTAATACGAATAACCGGATAAAATAAAAAAAATACATGACTATTATAAGCTTAACACACTTATACATATAAACATAAAATACGAGGCATATACGAGGGACATAAAACAAAATAATAGAATATCAACATATACGATTATAATACGAACATGAATATTTATAAAGAATACAGGACTGAAATGAAAGAAAAATAAAAGTTAGTGGCAGAAATTAAAGAACAATAACATGTAATTTAGGGACGAAAATGCGAAACAAACAAAACCTAAAAGGATCAAAACTGTAATTAGACCAAGGGGCAGACCCAAAATGAAAAGTTCAAAAACGCGGGATGACTAAAGGCGTAATTTTACCATTTGAAAACTGATTCAGTGTAATTTAGGGACTGGATTACAAGATTTTGAATTATCAAGGGGACTGGGATTGTAATTATACCATGCGGCAAGACAAAAACGAAAATATTGAAAACGCGGTGGGATTAAGTGTGTAATTTACCCATTTAGCAAAATAATAATAACTATAAAAGCCCCCTTTTTAGGCCGAAATAAGATTTTCAGCCATTTGTTTCATTTTTCGATTTTGTAATCCCAAACCGTTCTTCATTTTCTCTCAAATATCATATGAAACCCAGAATTCGGCGGCCGGCCACCGTGTTCTCCGCCGCCGGTCGCCGCTAACCGGCGCCGGCGAACCTCCAAAATACACCAAAATAACCCCCTTTTCTCCTCAACATGAATCCGTGGTTGGATTCAGAGGATACACCCTTATTTACCCTAGATCTAGAAAATACGAAGCAAAAAAATATTTTTTTAAACCAAAACAAAACTACTAGGGGTCTTCCCCTCCCTTTAGTTCACCATATCAGGCTTGGAGAAGCCGAAAGGCTTATCACTGAGGAAGGGAAGACCCACAATCAGCGATGTAAGACAACTCTCCTTTTTTTTGTTTCTGTTTTCCTCTTTCGTATATGCATGCAAAAATAAGAAAAAGAGAAACGAGTATTTACCACTGGACTTTTCTTTCGATTATCACTTGAAGGTTTACAACTTTCAGTTTTTTGTATTACAAGATCTCTGTTACCACTCTCTTTTTCTTTTTTGTTACCTCTTCTGTTATATATCCCCCTCGTTACAAAAGTCCCCGTTTCATATATATCATTGTCTTTGTTTTGGTGCAAGTTGCATCTTGCTTTTTCAGATCTGAACTGACAATTTTTGCTTGTTGTCTTGGGCATGTTCTGAACACGGGGGTTGAATATCGGCGTGGTGGCGGTATGGGTGTTCTGCCAGCGGCCAGACGCGTTCTCGGCCGTTAGATCAGATCTGATCTAACGGTCGAGATGGCTTGAAGGACGAACGGCCTGGATGAAGCCTCGATTTGATGAGACGGCTCCAGATCTTGACACGTGGAGCTCCGCAGTCGAGGAGTCAGAACGCGTGGATATTACGTGCGCGTGGGATATTAAAGCATCCGCGCGTGGCACTCGAACGGTCCATACGTGTGGAACACGCGGCTGGCAGATATTTTTGACTTCTTGGTTGTATCGTGGCCGTTGGATCAGATCTTGATCCAACGGCCCACAGTTACCTGCACACCATAATTGTAATTAGATAAGATTTGGGTTTGGGCCAACCGGGCCTTATAATTTGTTTGTAATTGGACTTGGACTTCATTTTTATTTGGGTTTAATATTAAAAAAATTTTATTTCATTTTATCAGCCCAATTATGTTAATAATAATATAATTAGTATTATAATAGCAATACACATACATACGAAAACGTATACTTATATTATACAAACATTAATTAACATAATATTCTAGCATACGTACGTATAATCATACATATAATTAACATAACATCTATATATTAATCAAATACGCTCATACTCTAGATACATACGCGACATACATACACCCTTAATACGTATACATACATAGCTTATAATATACATGCACACTACACCTTATATACATATTAGTAACATTCATATAATATAATAAATATACATGAAATATTAATATATATTTACAAGTGAAAATGAGTGATTACAGGTATGCATGGAAGTAAACTAACCAACATGGCATGGCACAAAATGCAATCAGAAATGTAAATATGAATGCATGAATTGGCAATAAATGTGAGGTAACACACACCCCCAAACCAAAGATGTGCATTATCCTCAATGCATGTGGATATTAACAAGCAACATTAAGTGAAATGCATAAAAACATAAAATAAAAATGAATGCAATGAGTTTGAAGAGGAGGAGGACTCCTTTTTAGAGACTTCTTCTCGTGTGCTGTAGGTTTTTCTCTTCACAAAGGTCCCACAATCGGGGGCCATTTGTTTCCTCCCTTCATGCTTGGCTTTGAGGCGGCAGTGGAAGCTCTGATGTGGCAGGAGCGGCGGTAAATGAGGTAGGGGCAGTAGGCGTTGTGGCAAGTTTCTTCTGGACTTCTTCTTCTGACTCTAACGGTGTTTCTGACTTGGCTGATTCAACTTGAACTGGTGAGACTGGGACAGTGGCATATAAGTGTGTCAGAGTATGAACTGATCGAGGGCTGGCTGGAATGTCATCGCTGGCAAAGATTTTAGTGGAGAACTCTGGGAAGTCTGGCAAGACACCTAGGGACAGTCCTTGAAGAGTATCCTTGATGGCAACGTCCTTGGCATGAGCGTAATGCCATAGCTTGAGATTTCGCTCTTCAACTTTCTCTAATTTTTAGAGGATGATCTCCTGGTGCTGGTAAATCTGGGAAAGCATTGCCACTAAACTAGCTAGCATGGGAGTGTCAGAATCTGCCTTCGGTACCTTTGGCTTGAATGTTGGTATTTTTGCCTTTACCTGTCTTTGTCTTTTGACTCGGTGGTAGTGAGTTGCCTCTACAAGGTAGTTGTAATTGTTGTTCCCTTGATCATTTGGGCTTTATCTTTATCAAGCTTGGTCACACAATGTTGCATGCAAATGTTAGAAATTAACAAATGTAAAAACAAACTACCATTACCTCTTTCAGCACATTTATAGGTTTCATTGATGATGAGCCAGCCAACATTAATCTTGTGGCCCTTAATGATGGAACGCAGTAGTGCTAGCCTCTCTTTCGAGACAGTTTCATTGTGGGTTGTTGGCATCAAATTTGCCTTCAAAAAGTGATTCCACCATTTTGCCTGTGGCTTCAATGCCAGCCGCTTCACCATCTGTTGTCCCTTCGACGACACAGTCCATGGAATGCTAGGCTCGCACAAATTTGTCAACAACTTCTTTCTCTTGGTCGTGTTCATTGAGTCAGCAAACTCAAATTGTTCATCCTCTGCACACTTCAACTTAAACACGATGTTAGTGTACCCTTCATCAAAATGTACACACGTACCTCAAATCATCAAAAAGGGTGAATCTTTAGCAACGAGATGGGCGTAGAATTCTCGGATGATGTTAGAGTAAACTTCTCCCTTCTATTGGTATAAAAGCTCCTATGTGTGCTTGGTCACCACCGACACGAACTCTAAGGTAAATCCTAGGTTTGGTTCATCCTTGATCTCAAAGTTTTTCTCATAACAAAACGATCTTGAAGCCAAGTTTTCTTCATATTTCTTGTGGATCTCCTTATTGAAAAAGATCTTGAACGGAATTGATAATTAAGCCATGGAAACAAGTTGGGTGTTTGAATGGTTTGGAAGAGATGAGGAAGAAAGTGAATCTTTGGGCGTCTTGGCTGATAAAGAAATGAAAGAGAAAAGTGAAAGGTTTTTGATCTTGAAATGGCTAAAGGTTTTATGAAGATAAAATATAAAAGGATTTAAGAAGGAAAAGGTTGAGTGTTTTAAATGGAGTAATTATTGCAGCCGATTTAAGAGGGGATAATGATGGTTCCCTGCGTGTTTGGGGAGAATAAAAAGGGATGATGTGATAAGGGTTTAAGTGATAGGGCGAAAAAATGAAGTGATAAGGTGAAGTGATTAGGTTGACATTTAAATTTCAAATTGTCACTTGGGCGGCTAGGGTAAAAATTCAAATGAAGATTTTCACTTTCCCTTGGGCCGAGTTTTATCAAGCCTTGGGCGGCTAGGGTATATCTTTATCTTCAAAATCTCATTCGCGGAATGCCAACTACTGTGTTGGCATACTGTCTGGCACAAAAAAATGCACTTACTCAAATAAAAATCCCTCAATGCAGTAAAGAAAAAATCAAAAAATTAAAAGAAGAATATTTAAATGAAAAACACTAAAAAAGAAAAACATTAACCTACTATTTACAAAAATTCCACAATGATGATGATCACGGTATCTCTGTCAAAAGGATAACCTCTTTGGTATTCCTCGGAGTGCCTTCCAAATAGTGTTTAAATTGTTGGATGTTTACCTCGAAGATTGCTCCCAACTTCAATTCTTTGATATCCACTGCTCCATGGGCATATGGCTTCACAACATCAAAGGGACCCGATCATCTAGACTTGAGCTTGCCTGGAAACAATTTTAGCCTTGAGTTAAGTAAAAAAACACGTTGACCTACCTCAAATTTCCTTGTCAATATCCTTTTGTCATGCCAACGTTTTATCCTTTCCTTGTAAAGTCTAGCATTCTCATAGGCGTGTGCTCTGAATTCTTCTAACTCATTTAGGTCTAATAACCTCTTTTCGCCAGCATTCCTTCATGCCATATCAAGCGTTTTGATTGCCCAATATGCACGGTGCTCCATTTCCACTGGTAAATGGCATGCTTTTCCAAAAACAAGTCTAAATGGTGAAGTTCCCAAGAGAGTTTTAAAAGCAATCCTATAAGCCCACAATGAGTCATCTAGTCTCAAGTACCAATCCTTCCTTGTTGGATTTACAATCTTCTTTAAAATATTCTTAATCTCCTTGTTTGAAATCTCTGCTTGACCATTTGTTTGGGGATGGTATGCCATAGAAATACTCTGTTGAATTTCTTACCTGCACAAAGCTTTAGAAATTAGATTGCATTTAAAATGGGTACCCTCATCATGAATAATAACTATGGGGGCACCAAATTGAGTAAAAATATGTTTGTGCAATAACTTGGCATCGTTCGTCGGCAAAGCAACAGCCTCTACCCATTTGAAACATAGTCAACAGCTACAAGGATGTATAGGTTACCAAATGATGGAGGAAATGGACCCATGAAGTCTATCCCCCATACATCAAATAAATCTACTAGCATAATGTTTTGGAACGGCAATTGGTGTCTGCCAGAGATATTTCCTATCCGCTGGCATCGATCGCATGCCTTGGCAAAGTTATGGGCATCTTTATATAGTGTAGGCCAAAAGAATCCTAACTGAAGCACCTAGGTAGCAGTTTTCATCTCGACAAAGTGACCTCCACACGGTGTTGCATGGCATAATTGTAATATGTTGTGCTATTCATCCTCTAGCATACACCGTCTTATCACTTGGCCGGCACACTATTTGAATAATATTGACTCGTCCCAATAATATTGCCTAACTTCTCACAGGAATCTTTTGTTGGCATCAAATGCCAGATCTGGTGGCAGAATATTGCATGGCATTAACTGCAAGCAAATACTCATCTGGAAATTCATCTCTTATGGTAGTGGTCTTACCATCTTCAAGGTGATGCTCTAGGCATGATAGGTGGTCAGCTACTAAGTTTTTACTACCCTTCTTGTCTTAGATCTCAAGATCAAATTCTTGTAGCAGAAGCATCCATCAAATCAATCTGGGCTTGGAATCCTTCTTTGCCAAGAGGTATTTCAACGCCGAATAATCTGTATACACCACAACTTTGCTACCAATTAAATAAGTCTGAATTTATCAAATGTAAATACAACCACGAGAAATTATTTCTCAGTATTGGTGCAATTCAGTTGTGCCTCATTCAAAGTCTGGTTGGCATAGTAAATGGTATGAAAACTTTTGCCACGTTGCTGTCCTAGCACTGCTCTAACGGCATAGTCGCCAGCATCGCACATGAGCTCAAATGGCTCATTCCAATATGGTTGCATGACTATAGGGGCATGAATCAACTTTTCTGTAAGTTTCTGAAATGCTCTTAAAAAAGAATCATCAAATGCAAAAGCAACATTTTTTTTCTAAAAGCAAGCATAAAGATTTAAAAATTTTAGAAAAATCTTTAATGGAACGTCGGTAAAAACCTGCATATCCCAAAAAACTTCTTAAACCTTTTACACTTGTAGGAGGTGGTATTTGCTTGATTACCTCTACTTTTGCTTTTTCAATCTCTAATCCTCTCTTGGTCACCTTATGCCCGAGAACAATGCCCTCCTTCACCATGAAGTGCCATTTTTCCCAGTTCAAAACTAGGTTTGCAACTCCTTAAAACTTGCTCCAAACTCTAAAGGCATTCTTCAAATGTTTTTTCAAACACTGAGAAATCGTCCATGAATACTTCCAAGTTATGTTCAATCATGTCGAAAAAATGGACATCATGCAATGTTGAAACGTTGTCGGGGCATTACACAACCCGAATGACATTCTTCTGAAGGCAAATGTCCCATATGGACATGTGAACGTGGCCTTCTCCTAATCTTTCGGAGCTATGGCAATCTTATTATATCTTGAATAACCATCTATAAAGTAATAAAATGCCTTACCTGCTATTCTGTCTAACATTTGATCAATGAAGGGCAATGGAAAATGGTCTTTCTTGGTAGCATTGTTCAGCTTCCTATAATCCATGCACACTCTTCATTCGGTAATAGTCCTGGAAGGAATTAACTCATTGTTGCTATTTTGAACCATGGTCATGCCACCTTTCTTTGGCACACATTGCACCTGGCTGACCCACGAGCTATCGAAAATGGGATAGATTATCCCGTCATCCAGCCACTTGATAATCTCTTTTTAACAACCTCTTTCATGCTCGGGTTCAATCTTCTCTGACCCTCAATGATCTTGCCATGATATTCCTTCAAAATGATCTTATGCATGCAAATGGCTGGGCTTATTCCTCGGATATTAGCCAAAATCCATCTCAACGCTTGCTTATAATTGCTTAAAATCCCCAACAATCTTTCCTCCTGATCATTAGTGAGATCAGCAGCAATGATCACTGGCAAGGTTGAGTGTTTACCTAAGTAGGCATACTTGAGATGGTCTGGTAGTGATTTTAGCTCTAGTTCAGATGGCTCCTCAATGGGTGGTTTCAGTGCCATGATCTCTCTGTCAGTCAACTACAATAGCTCTAGTTGTCTGAAATAGCTTACCTCTTCTAAAGTTGTTCCTTCAGTGTCCTCACTTGTTTCTTCAGCTTTGTCTCGTCCGCTGACATCATCATCTATGTCTTGGCACAAATGTGCCACGTCTACCTTAAAAATAGACTCCATAATTTCATCGGCTTGGCATTCCTCATATTCATCTGCACATTTAAGAGCTTGAAACACGTTAAATGTAACATGTTGATCATTCATGCGCATAGTTAGTTCACATTTATGAACATCAATCAAAGCTCTACATGTGGCAAGGAATGGTTTTCCCAATATAATTGGGACATTAACATTTGCCTCATAATCTAAAATGATAAAATTAGTTGGGAATGTGAATTTGTCTACCTTTACTAACACATCCTCAATCTTACCCTTAGGATGTGCAAAAGATCAGCCTGCTAACTGAAGTGTTACCGTGGTAGGCCTTGCTTCTATGCCAAGCTTTCTGAAAACAAACATTGGCTTAAAATTGATGCTAGCTCCCAAGTCACACAGTGCCTTACCCATAAATTTGTTGCCAATGGTACATAGAATAATAAAACTTCATGGATCCTTCAGCTTTGGTGGCAACTGATTGAGTACCATTGCACTACATCCCTCGGTGAGAGCTACAGTTTCTAAATCACCCAGCTTCCTCTTTTTGGACAATATGCCCTTCATGAATTTGATATAGCTGGGCATTTGCTTGAGAGCTTCCACCAATGGTAAATTGATCTGCAATTGCTTAAGGACTTCTAAGAAGTTCTTAAATTGCTTATCCTACTTGTGCTTTTGTAGTCTTTGTGGAAATAATGGAGGTGGATAAGCATAAGCTGGCTCTGCCAGCTTTGCCAAGGTTTTGCTGGCATCCGACTGAGGTCTAGCATCATACTATGGTTTGGCATCGCTTATGTCCGCTACTTTCTTCTCTGGTTCTTTTGGTTCATCTACTAGTCATTTCTTCTCCTCCTAGCAACTATTTGGCTACTTGACAAGTGTCTCAGCCTCACATTGTTTGCCACTCTAAAGAGTTACAACTTTTCATTGTTCATTGCGGTTTTGCCTGGCATCCTCTATATCAATTGGCAAAGCTCTGGACAGTTGCATCATTCCTCTCCATGTATTCTGTCAAAGTCCCTTGGTTGTTCCTTTGCCCTACATAAAAATTGTTTTATGCCCGTTGTAGCATGGCATTCTGGTTGACCCTTGGCATGACACTGTTGTTCTGCCTCTGAATGTTGTTGTTCTGACGCTAGGCATTATAATGGTTATCTCTTTGATTTCCCCAAGCTAAATTTGGGTGTTGTCTCCACCTGCATTATAAGTATTGGAATTCGGATTATAATTACGATTAAAATTGCCAATAAAATTTATCGACTCAGGGTTGGCAGGCCAATCTTCTGTGTGATGATCCTCTCCACATATTGTACAGAATAAGGCTAATACCTTAAATTTTTGGGCCTCATTACTCTTTTACAAAGTTCTCATCATACTAGTAAGATTGGAAATCTCAGAGTGGATGGATGTGAGCTCTTCTATCTGTAATTTTCCACCAATTTTAGTGTCAGTCCTAAGTCTGGCAGTAGGATATTCAAAATCATTGATTGAAATCCTCTTAATGATGACAACTACCTCTATATAGTTTTTGTCAAGCAGTGAGCCATTTGCCAAAGGATCAATAATTGTTCTGGTTTGTGCATTAAGTCCATTGTAGAAGGTCTCTATCTGGGTCCATTTTGGGAATCCATTCATGGGACACCTACTCAACAGGTCTTTATATCTCTCCCAGGCATTATATAGGGTCTCATCATCAGCCTACCTACATGTGATGATCTCACTCCTCAGCTTGACAGTGAGTTTAGGTGGTTGGAAGTGTAGCAAAATTTTTTGGCATATATCCCCCATGAGGTGATAGAACCAGGTGGCAAAGAACTTAGCCACATTTTTGCTCGTTCTCCTAGGGAAAATATAAACAACTTCAGCTTCACTGTATCCTCCGATACTTCAGGCTGCTGAAATAGTTGGCAAACCTCCATGAACTGTTTCAAGTGTTGCCTCAGATCTCTAGTAGGTGCTCCATCAAATTGTCCTACATTCAAAAGCGTTTCTATCATTAGCGGTTTGAGTTCAAAAATAGGTGTATTTACCTCGGGACCAATCAGTCCTGGCATCAAATTGTCAATATTTGGTGCCGAGTGCTCTCTACTAGGTCTCTCTTCCTCCACATTAATGGATGGGGCAATAGGAGCTGTTATTAGGTGGATTCTCCTTATTTTTTAACACATCATTTTCTCCATTACCTTGTTGAGCCATCTCTCAAACTTTTTTCTTTAACCTTCGCAGGGTTCTTTCAATTTCTGGATCGTATGGCCAATCTTCCACCACATGGTGGTTTTTGGTCATACATCAGTCAAAACAAAGAAATAAAATAAAAATTAAAAACAAAAGAAAGATAACTAAATATTTAAAAATAATAAATTTTGTTGCAATCCCCAGCAACGGCGCCAAAAACTTGTCGACTGTGCTAACACTTGGCAAAATAGTAGAAAATATAATGGAAAAATGTAAGAATAATGCCAAGTATAAGTCATTTGTGTGCAAGTATACACAGTTAGCAAGTAATACAGCAGTAAGCTGAGTATCTAATCTATAGGGATTGACCAAGAACTTATTGCTCAATGTTTACTTGTTTGAGAAAAAAATGTTCGAATGATTTGAAGTGGTTTTAGAAAATGTTTTAAAGAAATGGAAAGAAAGTAAAATAGCGTTGGCAAGAGGAGTTTTCAAATGATTGATGAGCGTTGGCAAGGGATGCCTAATTTTCATGCTATTCATGCCAGCCTTAACAATGTTCTGCCTTGGAATTATTGTCGAGCATATTCAAAGATGGCATTGCCTCTATCGATGGCAATGCCCAAAATTAACCATGTTAAACCCCTATATGTCTATAGTGAAATTTTTCATTATTTAATTTGATCAAGTCCTAATCTATACTCCTAAGGGGTAGATTCACTTCAGAAGTAAGCTCATCTACTTGAACATCTTCTTTCGAAGCTTCTCTCCTTAGTTCCTGGCAATGATCATTGCCTCTCAAGTATGTTAAGATATTAAGGTGCAATAAGCTAACAATGCCAGTGGTCGCTTGGCAAAGAATTTAATAAAAACTGAACATGCCAGATAGGGAAACAATGCCAAGGCATTTGAATTATTAAAAATTAAACATAAAACCAACGTTAAACATAAACATCCCCCACCAACTGTAAAAGTTTAGTTCATGGTGGGGGTATCCATCAAAAAACCTTCATCGTATCTCAACATCATCATTATTAAAAATAAAAATAACTAAAAAAAGAGAATGGGCTAAAAGGGGGTCCATCGATACAGCCCTTCAATGGCTCCAAGCTCTCGATCAAGCTAGTCTAACCACGTCACCCTCGGTGCAGCCTTCCTTTCAATCCGATTGTCAACTGTCGTCCTTGGTTCAATGATCGATCCTCTTTATATAGACAAGCATGGGACGCCTAGGATAAGCCTTGAATTTTGAATTTGAATGCGCGAGGGATAAGGGATGTGATCATCTTATCCAAAATTTGAATCTTAGGGCTGATGTGTACAAGGTCCAACGGCTACCTGGCCGGGCATTAGACACCTCTTTTATGCCAGCCGAGCTTTGGCAATTTTTGGTCCATCGCTGCCAGCAACTCGGCATTCTCTCTGGCATTCCTTCCTTCTGCACTGCTCTACTCCACCTAGCTTGTCATGTTTTGCCAAGCCTACAATAATGCCAACAAAGCAACTCTTCACACTGGCAAAGCACTACTCTCAAACTCCTTATGCAAATGCATGTATTTAACATCTAAATGTACTTAAAGGCAAGCAAAGGCATTGTAAAATAAACATAAAAATCAATAGCTTTCAGGAGTTAACAACATGTAACCTGACTAATTATGGTTTGCTAACTTTAAAATGAGATAAGTCCCTATAATTTTCTAAAATTGCAATTTGGTCCCTAAATTGCAAACACGTACAATTGGATATCAATTCGACGCCTGATTGTGTTGAGTTTTCACCCGCTGCCAGTATGCACACCATAAGTTAATATTTTGCATCCAGATAAGATAAAAAAAATGATCATGATTCGAGTTTAATCTTTTCGGGTTTGTTTCGGCAAACCCAATGTAGCTCGCTCTGCTCGGTCTAGCGTCTAGGCCGGGTCGAGGGGGTTACAAATGGGGTGAACCTAAAGTTGAATGAAGGGATCAGGCCATATTTGAAGAACATTGTTGGGCCGGTTTAAAGTAAAGAGAGCAAACTCAAAGATAAGAACCCAAGTAGGATTAATTGATTGTTTTATGATTATCGTTGAAGTTAGTTTTACTGCCAGCTGTTAAAAAATAACAAATTGTAGGAGCCGTAGTATATATTTTGGATTGTACTATGTTGTGCATCCTCCTCTTGATAAATGAACACTTTGAACTTTCTTCTCTAAAACCTAATTCTCTATTTTGAAATCTCCATTTCTATTTTATTTACATTTTCAATCCTTACAATTGGTATCGAGAGCTAGTTTTTAAGGTTCACATTCACACTGGAAAACCAAAGAAAACATAGCAGATGGGTGACAATGTGGACCTGACTGTCATCAACAACAATTTGACGAGATGAAGGTTGACAAAGGCACCTTGGAGAACCGGATGGATCAGATTGAGACGAGACTGGACGAGACCTATGAAGATTTAAGGAAAATCATCGGCTTGCTAACCAAGGAGGTAGAAAGTGTAGAACCTGTGACACATGAACAGAACAATCAGCTACCTGTCAATGCTCAAGCAAAGCAGGAAGACAATAAAGCAGTGCAAGTTACTGTTATTGATAACAAGGAAAGATACTCGATGAAGCTAGATGAACCAAGAATTTTGGCTTCTAAGCCACAAAACACCACTATGCCTACTAAAAATGAAACTTGGGGACAATGGTATGAAAGGGGGACACTTATTTTCTCTAGGAACCTTATAGGGTCGAAAAGAACAACAGAAATGGGACTTACATAATCTCGGACTGAAACCCAAAATAAAGCTTCAGATGTTCGATGGAGACAATCCCAGGAGCTGGGTAAGGAAATGTGAGAAATACTTTTCTTATTTCCAATTCCTGATAATTAGAAACTAGAAGTAGCATGTATGTATCTAATAAAGAGGATTGAAACATGGTTTGATGAGTATATGCAGTTGCTTAATTTTATCTGCCCTTTATTCTCGTCTTTTTATCCATTCATTTATTTATTTATCGTAAATATTAGAGCCCATATATATAAAAAAATATAAATATGTAATCCCTTGAAAAATCCATTAAGGAGTCCATGTACACAAATAAGGGCCGGTTTCCCCCAAGTTTAATTAAAAAGGAAAACCCTAGGATTTAATCCATGCGCAGCCAAGCCTCCACCGTTGGATCATATTTGATCAACGGTCCTGATCAGCTCCCAAGAACCCTAGCCCTTTTCCTCCAAGCGTCACACCCCTCACCACCGTCAGATCGGAGAAGAATCCAACGGTTCAGATCACTTGGGGAGGGCTCACTCGGATCAACACACACGCATGAAGGCCACGCGCAAGACTTTCTGCCTCCCATGACCTCTCGGCTCCCGTGGCCATCATTGGAACCAACCGGACAACACGCTCGTACTTCCCCTCCACTCGATCTTGTCGTGCAAGTAAAAAGGAGGGTTAGCAATTAAATCAAAACCAAAAAAGGTAGCAAGAATTGAATCAAATCAAGCCAAAGCAGAAAGAATCGAGACCAAATCAGGCAAGAAAATCATGTAGATACTAGAGTTTTTCCAATTGTAATCCAAAAAGGAATTCACGAGATCATTCTCTCATTTTCACCCTTATAACCGGCTATAATAAGCCGAGAGATTCATCAGTTGTAGACACACAATTCAGAAGCAATACAAGCAAGAATCAGTCAAAATTTTGAGGTTTTTTTATACTGAATTTCTATTTACATATATATATATATATTGTTCGAATCAAAGAGGATGGCGCGGGAGAGCGAAGCCGCCGTCGCCATCAAAGCCAAGAGTAGAAATGAGAGAAGCCCGTTACTGACGAGCAATCATCGGCGAGCAACCACGGTAGCCGAAGCGGCGGAGCACGGCGGACCATAGCCAGATTCTGAGTTTGAGTGGTGGTGTTCTTCATGTTCTTGAAGAACACTAAGAACAATTCAGAGGATCTAGAGGGGTTTCGTTTGATCCATTTTGCTAATGGGAGAGGAAATAACTTCTTTTTATTGATTTTGGGCTTTATACGCAACCCGCAAACCGACCCACGAACCAACTCGCACCAAGACACGACACGCACCCTTTTTTCACCAGACTCACACTTCGGCTCCACTATTTGCAATCCTTTCACTTTATTCCCTTTTTTATTTCAATTCAATTCTTTAATTTTTATTTTCTGCAATTAAATCTTCCACTTTATTTAATTCACTTCTTTTTATTTTATTTTAATTTATATGTTATCTGTGTCATTCAATCTTATAAATTTTAAAATAATTTTAGTTTTATGATAGTAACCTTTTAAGTATAACCTTTCTTAAAAACAATTAAAAAACTCCTTATTAGGAAAAAATAAATGATAATAAAAGATAAACTGTTAGGTTAGGTTACTTTTAATATATTAATAAATAAATCTTTTGGGATCCTTAGATTTAGATATTAGGTTGGTTTAGTAATCAATACTTTAGGTTTATGTTCCCCGAATAATTCATCCTTTAATATCCAACACGGTAAATTTTCTTAGATAATTAAATAAAGCCCATTCTTTTAAAGTTGATAGATAAAGCTTTTTAGGACTAGTTTCTTACAGTATGTGCCCTTTTAGAATAAAATCCTAGACTTTAGGAATTAATATAAAAATTACATAGTGTCATTCAAAAAAAATTCTTTGCATCATGAAAAACAAAGTATTTTTACAAGTGGAGTTAACCTCGGTTTTCCCCTAGCAGTTGGGGAATGGTCGAAACTCCCATGCGAGACTATGATTTCGCATTTTAGAGATTAATGCCTTAATCCCCATTGCGTTTAAGTTTGACCTGGGTTTTTTCAGCCGTGAGTAAATTCGGGTCACCTTTAGAACTTTATGGATTTTTGTATTAATCTTTGAACGCATTAATCTGAGTTTCAAAGAAAAATATTAGTGATCAAGTAAGCGTCATTCTACTGGCGTTGTGGGGTACTAATCCTTCCCCACACGTAACCGTGCCTCCGAACCCTGAGATTTCATCATCTTTGGTTTGTTTTAAATTTTTGGTCCACCTATTTTAAAAGGACCGGTGGCGACTTCGTTATCAGAGTATATGATGCAAAAAATAGAGTCACTAGGCATGAATTCATAGTTGACTTGTGCCATCGATTCTTTAATAAAAAAATTTATGATGTGATTGAAAATTTTAACAAGTTAATGCAGAAGACATCAGTAGAGGAGATCAAGATAAGTTTGAAGAATTAAAGCCCTATATGTTGTAACTGAATCCTCACTTAGAAAAAGATAAACGATTTTTTGCCCATTTTTTTTAGTGGGCTAAAGAAAGAACTCAAATATAGAGTTAAGGTCCATGTACGAAAGACTTTTTTAGATGTGTACATGCAAGTTAAACTCTATGAACTCTCTTTGGAGTTCAAGCACAGAAAGAAAAGATATGCTGCTAAGGATTGTTCCAACACTAGTCAACAGAACAACCACAAGACTCAAGGGTCAATATCAACTCCTAACATGTTGCCGCTAACCAACAGAACATGCAGTCTTTACTAAAGTATAAGAGGTCTCACAACCTATGCTTCAAATGTGGTGGAAAATATAGCACTGGTTATCAATGCGAGATTAAGCAAATGAATGTGATGGAAGGATATCCCAAAAATTACTTTTTGGGTACTTCTTCAAGATAGACATGAGGTCAGATTATTGGTAGATCAGTGTAATGAAATAGGACATCCCAAAAATTACTTTTAGGACACTACAGAATTTTCATTAATGGGCATGGAGGGATAAGTAAGCCCTTAACTAACATACTAAAAAAAGATTTTGTTTGGAAAAAAGAATCTAGGGAAGCATTTGAACAACTGAAACATGCCATGTGCAAGGCACCAATGCTGGCTCTACTAGAATTTAGTAAGGCATTCTGTTTGGAAACTAATATTGTGCTAGGGGTATTGAGGCTATGTTAACTCAAGAAGAAAGGCCTATACCCTACTTGAGTAAAGCCCTAGGCCCTAAGGATGTTGATATGTCTATTTATGAGGAGTATATGGCCATTCTAATAGCAGTCACTAGGTGGAGGCATTACTCGGAGGGGAACACTTTTGTCACCAAGACTAACCATGACACCCTTAAGCATCTATTAGAGCAGAAACTAACAACTACCATGTAGGAAAATGAGCTGACAGAGTTGCTGAGATTGGACTATACCATTTAGTATAGAAAATAGAGAACTAATGTGGTGGCTGATGCATTGTCATGGGAAAATGAAAAAGATTCAAATTTGCTCATCTTAACAATCACCTCTCTCATTCCTGGGTGGGTTCAAGAAGTGGAGAACAGATATGAGAATGATCTAATAGCTCTGGAAACCATCACTACCCTGACCACTGATAAGGGTGCCGAGGAAAATTAGAATTTTTAAAAAGGCATACTGAGATAGCAAGAAAATGTATACATTGGGAAAACTGACAACCTTAAACAACAACTATTATAGTAGTTGCATGATACACCCCAAGGTGGATGCTCAGGGATACAGGCTACTTATCAGAGGGTAAAGAAATATTTCTACTACCCAAGACTAAGGACCATGGTTAAACTAGATGTACAATAGTGTGAGATATGCCAGACGACTAAGGAAGAAAATATTGCAAAACCAAGATTACTACAACCCATTTTTATCCCCAAACAGGCTTGGGAGTCATAACCAAGGACTTCATAAAAGGGCTCCCTACTTCTATAAAATATAACTGCGTTTTTTGATCATAGACAAGTATACCAAGTATGATCACTTTCTAGCAATCTCTCATCCCTACACTGCCATAGAGACTATTAGAACATATTTGGACCATGTTTATAAGCTACATGAGCCTCTCAAAGTAGCCATTTCAAACATAGTCAAGGTATTTACCAGTGTTTTTTGGAAGGAAATGATGAAGTAAGCCGGGATTACTACGCATTTCAGCATTGCCTATCAGTTTGAAACTGATGACTAGTCTGAAAGATTAAATCAGTGCCTCGAACAATTTTTAAGGAGTATGTGTTTCCTAAAGCCTAATCATTGGCTTGAAGAACCAAATGAAATACTATGCAGACAAGAGAAGAACCGTAAGTGAATTCAATGTAGGGGATGAAGTTTACTTGAAGTTTAAATTTTACCGACAAATCCCATTGGCTTTGTGCAAAAATCTGAAACTAGCAACTAAATTTTATGGTCCCGACAAGGTCACACAAAGAATTGGGTCAGTTGCCTATAATTGGAATTACCATTGATTTCTAAACTACATCCAATCTTCCATTTCATCTTGCTAAAAAAGAAAATAGGGCAGAATGACATCACATCTATGGAACCCCCAGAGACAACTAATGACAGGCAAGTGAAGGTCTATCCAGCCATCGTGCTTGACAAAAGGGTAGTGAAAAGACAACCGAGCGGTGACTTAGTTACTGGTATAATGGTCAAACTTGGGTGCAGAAAATGCCACTTGGGAGGATTATAGAGTACTAAATTCACAATTTCTAGAATTTGATCCTTGAGGATAAGAATCAACTGATGGAGGGGAAAATGTCATGAGCCTAGATGCTAATTCGGGGAAATTAGGGCTGCAAGGGAAGAGAGATTGAGGATTTCAAAGGGAAAAGTGGGGAAATTAAAATGAAAAGAGCGCATCTGGAGCACGTGACCCTGGAGAGGCATTAATGGAATTGGGGCAAGACAGTGTTGTTTTTACTAATGGGGTTGACCTAAAGCTGAATGAACGAATCGAGTCGAATTTGAAGAATATTGTTGTACCGTTTCAGACTAAAGAGAGCAAACCCGAAGAGGAGAACCCAAACAAAATTAATTGATTATTTTATGATTAGTGTTGAAGTTAATTTTACTGCCAACTGGTACAAGCCGTAGTACATATTTGGATTGTACTGTGTTGTGCACCCTCATATTGATTAATGAACATTTTGAACTTTCTTCCTCTAAAACCTAATATTATGTTCTGAAATCTCCATTTCTATTTCATTTACACTTGCAATCCTTACAAGAAGTCTCATAAAAAAAGATGATCATTCTTGTGCTTGCCTTCTTTGTTTTTCTTCCAATTGCCTTTAGATCAAAGAGGAATATAATGCTCACTTAGAATCCCAAACTGTGGTAACGAAAATTTGTTGTTAACTCAATTAATATTGAACCCTATTCCAAAAATGCAACAAAAAAACAATAAATATTGAGTTGGGAAAAGTAAGCATTTGAACCCCGGGAAATACGATTTTTCTTGGTTCTTTTGCTGCCATGGCATGCACCAAAATAATAATAATACTAAACGAATGCATCGTGTGAGTTTATAGGAAAGATTAATATATTGAATACTTAAATTATCAAAAAAAAATCAACAAACTCAAGAGCAAATGGTTAAAAGTTTTCGGTTGACACCCTCTCTTAAGAGCAAATTTGTAATTCCCTTCCCTAGATAGGAATTGTTCAAAAAAATTACCAAAATTTTCTAAACCCTTAAATCAAAGATAATTGTACTGAGTATAGTTGAATTTACTGCTTGCAGAAACATTTGGAGTTGAATTCATTTGATTTATACAAATAAATCTCGCGTTAATTATACTTTCACCCCAAATTTGCAGCAACCACAGGTTTAAAAAAAACAAACAAATTCTATCCAAGATACAATACGTCGATGAGCAGTGTACCTATAAAATACTGCAAATTTGCAGCCACCCGTTTCATATGATCTGTTGAAATCTTCCCTCCACCCACCTGACCAACCACCCAAGATTCCTTAGCAACTATAGTAAATTCCAAACTTATTCAAACGATGATGTCTGTGATATTAAGTGTGGATTATAGACTGTCATCTAAGACGAACTCTTTTGGAACAGGTTGCTGCATGCCTTGCCTATAAATAGTGTGTTTTGCTAAAACATCAAACAAACCACACCCCACTTAGACACTAGTGTGAAACAATGACATCTCCAGCTCTGGTTGGTAAGCTTGAGGCCAATGTGGAGATCAAAGCTTCTCCCGAGCGGTTCCACGATATGTTCACCAACAAACCCCACCACGCGCACCATGCTAGCTATGACAAATTTCAAGGATGCGATTTACACGAAGGTGAATGGGGGAAAGTTGGTAGCATTATCAACTGGGATTATGTTCTCGGTATATGACCATAACAAACCCAGATTTCCTTTTTCATGTTTTTGTGTTTGATTTCGTGCACTTTTTAACAATTATTTGTTTGTTCAGATGGGAAGGCTAGTAATAGAAGCGATGAATCCTGATAAGAACTTGATCAGTTTGAGAATATCGAAGGTGATCTACTAGAGAAGTACAAGAACTTTGTAGCCACTATTCAAGCTTCGGCCAAGAGCGACGGTAGTGGCAGCCTAGTGCAGTGGACATTCGAATACGAGAAGCTGCACGAGGGGATTGAACATCCCGAGAGTCTGCTGCAATTAGTGGTGGGCCTGTCCAAGGACGTCGACGCTCACCTTACGGACCAACCAAACTAAACGATCGACTGATCGAGTAAAGAAAATCGCATATGTTGCTAATTAAAGAATAATTGAGAGCTGCCCTGCCTTTGTTATGTGTTAGGAATAGGATCGATGTGGTCTGTATCTTCTAGTAATTGCTTGTTTGTCGTTTAATTATGTATCAAATTCAGCGTGGTTGCCCAGCGAAACGGGCATGTTAATTTGTGTGAGCATCCTGCTTGTCTCATACTAAGTAATTTTATATTTTTACAACAAATAGAATATTATTTGTCTCATACAAAACACCAAAACAAAATAAAAAGAACAAAATGCCAAAACGAGATGAGCGTAGCACACAACAACAAGCTGAACCCAGTAGCTCCATTACCTGCATATTTATCATGTGCTTGTCTCGGTTATGTTTGATTAATTATTTATGCATTTGAAACATCCATTGCCTGCATATTTTTTAACTATGACATCAGCCCACATGTATAGCTCAACTCTTTATATCCATGCATATCTTGGTCGTACTCGTATTTATCCTTTTTCTATTTTGCCTCTCACCGACAATACAAGGAATATTAGGGTTAATGAAGGACGTTTTTGACAGCATTGGAGATGGAAGGTGGTCTGGAAATATTGAATATGATTCCATGGCTCCTGTTTATCACAACCGAATCTCAAATTTTGGAATTACGAAATTACCATGAATATGATTGATTGAGCAAACAAAGGTGGGACGAATAAACGATCGGCTGTCGATTGCTTGCATTCGAGTGTTCAATGCTAGTGATGGTGACATCCGATACAGTCACACATGTTATTTGCCTTGTAAATATTTATATTTTTGTGTTTATCATATCCAAAATTGACATGTTATTTGCCCAGCAATATGATCAAGACAACATCATGGATCATATCTCCTCCGCATAAATAAATAGTATACGTTAAACATAAATATTAACATTATCACTAGCATTACCAAAAAGGGTTGGGTGCAATGACAATACTCATTGCTCTCTCAAGGAGAGATCCGGGTTCGAACTTTGGAGACGATATTGTTAGGAAGAAGAGTCAAGAATAGTGAAAATAGACCATGATATTATTAAATTAAACATTAGCACTAGCATTAATATAAACTTGATCATAGCATTAACATAGATATTATAATCTTTTCGTCTAGGGCAAACTGCAATTCATTTCACCATGAGACTAACTGTACCTCCGTGTTCACAGAAAAAGTCAGGGTTTTTTTCTCGTTGAGAGCACAAAATTCTCAGGAATTAGACCGAAGATGTAATGCACCAAATTTAACCGGCAATTTTTATCGAATGCTGATACCGGGGAATTTAGTATCGCTATTAATTTCACGTGTTCGATAATTTGTTTGTAGTTACACATGTATGTTAGAAGCCAAAATTTGAGGATGAATCCAAATAAAATCGAAGGTAAACTATTAAGTTATAAAAAGAGAATTTTTAATCAAGTCTTTATAGTTGGGGGACTCGAGATGCAAATAATCTATTTGAGGAAAAACGGCAGCACTCAAGTGGTCCTGACGTGAACTTGGCATGAGGGAACAAAAATCAATGTCTCTAATTCGTGCTTCTTTGTTTTTTTTTTTTTTACAATAAAGAAACCATTGCATTAAAGAGTAAAAAAGTAAACATAGAAAGGAAAATATGGAAAGATAGCCATTGATGAAGTCATCTTTATGTATTTTCTATGCAAAAGAGGGCTGGCCAGGCCACAACAAAGCCTACAAACCTGACAAACGCAAAAGAAAAGCAGCAAAAGGATCAAAACTGTAACGACCCGAGTTTTCGAGTAAACATTTAGGTGTTGACCCGAGTCATGGACTTACGTGTTGGATTGGAACGTTGGACCTATTGGGCTAATTTTGGGCTTGATTGGATGAGAATTTGGGTTAATTGGGCTTGGATAGTGACCATTTTGTGGTAAGGATGAAAGTGAAGGGTTTTGTGCTGTAAATATATCCTCCCAAACATAAAGGTTGATCTCCCTTTTATTTGTTTTGTCCTCACGTGGGGAAGGGAGACAAGATGATATCATCCCTTCCTACTCTCTTTTCCTTCACCTTTTCTGTAACGACCTAATTTTCGGGTTAGTGAATCGGATCTTGGACCCGGGTTATGGGCCAATAATTTGGGAGTTTAAGCTAAGAGCATTTTAAGTTGGGTCATTACTTTTCAAAGAATGTTTGAATTTTAAAAGGTGAGGATAAGAGAAGTATGGGGATATTATGTTGGAGAGAGAGAAAAAGTAAATGGGGAGAGAGAATATGGAAAAGCGAGAGAGAAAGTTAAAGGAGAGTTTTAAACTCTGATCTACAGAGATCCGGCTATCCGTCGCTGTTGCCATTTATCGAGGTGAGAGAGGAAAAGTTTTAGGGTTTCGTGTTGAGGAGGTTCGGATGTTCAAAATCAAAAACCGCCTCCACCATCGAGCTCAGGAGGTGCCAAAATGCCAAACTAGAGCTCGTCGGCTGATTCCCGCCGCTAGAAGATTATGCACTCACCATCGACCGCACGTGAGCATTATCCTAGGCGGTTGGAACCATATGAGCTGAGCCACTGAGCCAAGCCAACGAGTTGAATCGAGCCGAGCCGTGTTGACTCTGAGCTGTTGACCGTTGGTTGAGCCGTCGTCGGCCGTTGACTGAGCCGCCGTTGATCGTTGACTTTTTTACTAGAGTTGACTTTTTTCTAGGGCCCTACCCGGGGGGTTTTCGACGTTCTGAGCCCGTTGGCGCAGTTTGTTTCACCAAATTCAAACTCGATAAGTTGTTTTTACGTGTTTTATCCCCTAAAGTAGTCTAATAGTGTGAAATGACTTATGTAGTCGTATTTGTTTTATTCGAGGTTTGGTGGACCCGAATATTGGAATTAAAGAGATATTTGTAGAAGCTTGGATGGGGATTTATCACTTTGGCTTTAGTTTAGTACACCTCGAACTCTGAAATGCTTCATGAGCATTATAAGTGTAATTGTGTTGCTTGTTAGTGGTTGCAAAATAGGTTGATGATAAATAAGTATGTGTGGAGACTGGTATTATGAAACTTGTATGTGTGAGATGCATGGGTTTGGGAATATTTTGAGACTCGTATGAGCTTTAGAGACTGTGTAAGGTCGTTGAATATTCGTATAATTATCTGACTGGTTTATTTACATGTTGTGTTGCTTGAGTACTTGAGATGCGAATTGGCATGTTCGATGGAAATTATAGCAAATGGACTGATAATTGGTAATAATCAAATAAATGATCATAAAGCCAATAATTAATATTAATTGACTACATGTGTTAGTAAAAAAACCCTAATGAAAGATGACTTTCATAAGATTTAGGGATCGAATAAAGTGTTGTAAAATCGTAATTCAATGAAATGGTACGAACCCGTAAGTAGGGTATCGGTACAGGCTTTGGCCGTACCAATACGTGTTTGAGGGTCATATCAGTATGAGTCGACATGTACCAATACTTGTGGAAATCTAAGATTTCCAGTATGAGTATTGATACCCAATGGTACTGTATCGATACTCGTGTTAGAGTGCCGGTATCCACTGAACAAGATAATATATTTTGCTAATAAAAAGATGAAAATTGACAATGGATGTAAATGAGATAATATGGAATAATAGAGATAATTAATGTACTATTCCATAATGTATTAACAAGTTGTTAAACTTAATTGGGTGACTTGTGGTAATAGCAACCTTAAGAGATCTTTGGTGGATCGAGTAATGTTGTGTACAGTATGGAGATCGTGTCAATGTTGTGTACGATTTGGACACTTGTGTGGTTGAGTCACCGTTGACTGATGGGACCTGGATACCCAGAGAAAGAGTGTTGGAACACCATGGTTATAGATGTCGAATGTACGTTCCCGACGTTGTGTGACACTAGGCCCCATTCGATGATACTCGAGGAGAGATGCTAAGTATGGGTGTATGTTTCCAAAGTTGTGTAACACCGGGCCTCACCTAGAGAAAGTGTACGTTCCCGAGGCTGTGTGACACCAAACCTCACTCTAGGTTTGTGATGATGACATTGTGTATTTCGCTCGGATGATCCAGTGGGATCTTGAGTATGGTCTAGATTTTGTCAATTTTTAATTTTACCTTGGGAAGATAAGGATTAATTCAAATATTTGGTCAACATCCTTTAAGCTCAGACTGTTACGACATAAATATCGGAATTAATAAATACCTCATTCTCTATGATTTAAATTAATTAATTCAAAATAAATGGGTCATATAAATGACAATTAATATGGATGACAAGAAAGGCTTGGAAATTAAACACACAAAAGGCTCATATTATGAAAGTTTAATTAGTGATCTAATTAATAACTAGGTGAATCTAATATTAGCCCTAGATTAATTGATCCTAAAAGACTAGAAAACCCTAACAAATTATGAATTATCTTATATCATGATAATTAATTCGATCGGTCTTAAAATAGTATTCCAATAAGCCAAGAATACTATTTAAAACAAATCAAGTTAATTAATCATAGTTTTAATTTAAATGTCAATCTAATCTCCATATTAATTTTATCTTAAATGTAATTAAGAAATGTTCGATTAGTTTAATGAATTTAACATTTATCCAAATAAGCCAAGGGTAAATTTAAATTCACTAGATTACTTTGAACCCTAAGTCTAATTACGGCTCTTAAAAACCTAAATTAATTTAATTAATTTAAAAATCGTGCCCCTATGAGACGAGCACGCGATTTTAAATTAATTAAATTAATTTTTATCTAATTCTAATCTAAAACTAATCTAACAAGCCCAAAGCCCAAAACAAGGCAAAGCCCAAACTATCCAAATCAAACCTTATACTAAAGCCAAATGTAAGCATACATAAATGCATTTCAAATATATTGCGTATTATGTAAAACTATATTTTATAAACTTAAAAAAAACTATATATTATATACTTTTTAAAAAGACTAAGTATTATATACTTTTACAAAAGCTATATACTATATAAATACAATATGCCACAAATTACATTATTTAAAGGCCACAAATCAAACACTTTCACAAACCTAACAAATCTAATGAATTTAAGCAAGATTATCAACAATATGGAAACTGAAAATAAAATGCATGAATTTAAGGGCCTAATATACTGGAATACGAACCAAAATGCAAAGAAAATAAATCCGAGGGTTGAATCAAAAGAAAGGTATAGATTTGGTTAAAAAAGGGCTGAATTGAAAAATGTTGAAAACTTCTAAGGACCCGGGAAGGAATTTAAGAACGCAGAATGACCTGGGCGGCAAAATTATCCCAGGCAGAGGGACTGCAGCTGCGATTTAAAGAGACGAAAGCCCTTCGGGCATGATTAATAAGACGCGGAGAGATTTATAACGTGATTACCCCTTTTTTAAAACATTTAAATGAATAAAAGGCATGTCTAAACCCATTTTTTCCTTTTTTGGTTAAAACCGGCCTCCGAACTCTCCCTATATCCTTCCTCAACCTCTAAAGCGAGGATAAACACACCCCAAACCCAGAAACTACCACATTCCCCAGAAATCGGTGACTAGCCGCCGCGAACCACCGCCCTGGCTGGCGCCGAAAACCTAAAAACAAACCTTTTAAAACCCTCTTTTCACCCTAAACCTTAATTCAAACACAAAAACCTTAAAAACAACGAAGTTTCTTCACTTAGGAAAAAACAAAAACTTCTAACCTCTTTATTTTAAAAACCGAGACCAAAAAAAGCAACCTTTTTTGGGGCTACCTCCTCATCCGACTCGCTATTCACGACCTTGGAAGGCCGAAAGCTTATTGATGGCGAAAGAAGGCAGCCGACACCCAGGAAAATGAAACAACAAAGGTAAAAAGATGAAAACCCTAGTTTTATGTATGCTTTATGCTTGAAATTGAAACACTAGGAACGGAAAGGTATACCTCGAAAATGTTTGAGGCCTTTTGCTTATCTCTGCTCTATTGCATTTGAAGTTCCAAAACCCTCTCGTTACAAATGGTTAAGGGATTTTTATTTATACCCTGATTTTTTTAAAAGAAAACAACTATCGAATTATCTCATTGGCTGATGTTGTCATTCTTGGATGTATTCATGTATAACACTGAGAATGTTGGTTTGCCTCCTCTGACATTTCTGATTTGTATGCGCCTTTGATATCTGATATTCCCTGAATTTTGTTTATTTTTGCCCTTTTGTTGCATGTGGCCGATCGATCGGAGAGAGAAGGGGACCAGATGGATGCGGCTTGCTGACGTGGCTGTCGTTGTGGCAAGATGGCCCGACCGTGGCGCTTGATGATTGACTTATGTTGTTGTCGTGGTGTCTATATTACATTGATGCGGCTGGCGTGGCTGTTGGAGAGGGGGTTCGTACAGTGCGTGGGCGCGTGTTGGAGTTGAGAAGACGCCGAATGTGAAAATGAAGAGCCGACAGTGGACTGCAAGAGCACGTGGGAGAGGCCAACGGGCGCGCGTGGGGAATTTGGACGGGTACTCCTTCGATTGTGGGCTGTTAGATCTTTCTCAGATCTAACGGCTAGGAGCCGGCTGCGCATCATCAAAGGATGGTGTTAGGGTTATCAGATTTAGGGCTTGGGCCAAACAGGCCAAATGGCAAATGGTTTATGTAAATGGATAATTTTCAAGGGAACTAGGCCTTTCTTTTGTTTATTAATATATTGTTATATTATTTATGTTTGTAACAATTTTTGGACTAATACATAATTTGAAGTTGGGCTTTTATTTGTGTTAATCTCTTTTTGATTTTAGTTTAGTTTAATAACAATAAAAGACTAATAATATAACCATAATAGCATTAATGATAATAATAATAATACTATTATAATAATCATAACGTACTAATAATATTTTGGGTTTTCAGTTGGATAATAACATAGCAACATATATATAATACTAGTGTAATATTAGACTGTTAATACTTAATAAATAATAATAGTAGTTTCCTTTTTTATATGTTTTGGTTTTAATTAAAAAGTAAACAAAGCCCGTAATATTAAGTAGTAGTAACATATATATATAAGCCTATTATTTTAAAAACAAAATAAAAAGGATCTACCTTGGACAAAAATAATGATTACAATAATAAAATATATTAGAACCCAACAAGTGTCTCAGTGAAAAAGCGGATGATGTTCATCTTAGAAGACACGAGTTCAAATTACTTTGTCTACAAGGTGTATGTACATAAAATATATTAATAAAAATAAAAAATATATATTTAAAATTTATTTGGTTTAATTTTTTATCTCTTCACATCGGTTCCCTCAAATTTTAAATTTATCCCACTAATTAAACTACTATTTTTTTATTTAACTGATCAGTCCATTCCAATTTAAACAACCATGGCCTATGTTTGATCTATCTATCCCGAGACTAAACAATAAAATAAACCCAATAGAAGGTAAACTACATGGGTAACCACTCAATTATTGGGTTTGACTTATTTTGACCATCAAACTACAAAAACTTAAAATTCGACCACCCAACATTTAAATGGACCTATTTTGACCACCAACCGTTAAATCTAATGGAGAGGTGACATGGCAGTTAAATAAAATTTGTATAATTACACATTTGGTCCTTATTAGTTACTTATTATATCAATTTGGTCCTAATTTTAATTTAATTAAATAAAATTAATCAACCAATTAGATGACGGCACATGTCGTGACCCGATTAGATAAATTTACTCTATTTTAAATTTATTTTAATTAATATTTTTTCACCCAATCAGATGGTGACATGTGTCACCTGATTGGGTAAAAAATTAACTAAATGAGAACATGAGGCATCAAACTCACATCTTGTGGATTTAATTGCAGCACCTCTATCGCTAGGACAAGCCTTTCAATTGGCTTAAATTTGCTAACTTTATTTATTTAAGTCTGATTTTTTTGTCCTTTTCGTTCATTCAAAATTCTCCCAATCTTTCTCCACACAGATAAAAACTCGCAATACCGGTGATTTTCCTACAAGTTACCAAGGAGTTGATGTCATATGTGCCTTCATATGTATAAATGGGTTCCAAATCACAGAATACTGCCAATGGTCATGGCTTGAATATTACCTAGCATTACATCAAGTTTTTGCTGATTAATTTGAAATGCTGTCAATGGTGCTCCAAACGGTTTCCTCTCCTTTAGATACCTACATCATAGCAAAAAGAACAAGGTCATCTCGTAAGCTCGACATGTCACTGCTTAAATTGTATATGAATAGGTTAGAGATGGAGAGAAAGAGAACTGCGGGAGTAGATCGGTGTGGAAAAGATTGGAGGAATTTTTAATGAAAAAAAGAACAAATAAACCTGATTTAAATAAAAAAAAAGTTAGTAAATCTAATCAAATTGAAGGGCTTAGCCAAGTGGTAGAGATGTTGCAATTCAATTCATAAGTTGCAAGTTTGATGCCTGGTGTTCTTATTTAGTTAATTTTTTATCCAATTAGGTAACACGTGTTGCCATCTGATTGGGTGAAAAAAATATTAAATAAAATAAATTAAAAATAGAGTAAAACCATCCAATCGGGTCATGACATGTGTCATCATTTGATTGGTTGATTAATTTTATTTAATTAAATTAAAATTATGACCAAATTGATAACTAACAGGGACCAAATGTATAATTATACAAATTTTCTTTAACTGTCTGTTATCTCTCCGTTAGATTTTAACGGCCGATAGTAAAAATAGGTCCATTTAAATAGTTAGGTGGTCAAATTTTAAGTTTTTATAATTCAATAGTCAAAATAGGTCATACTCAATAATTGGGTGGTCACCCAAGTAGTTTACCCTAAAATAAAATATTTTCAAGCCACCACTGTTTCTTTAGAGCGCAAAGAAATTGTTTTCAATATCCCATATTATAAATGAAAGAAGGTAACTCCAATTTGAAAACACAAACAAAGGAATATAATTGGGTGTTGCTTGATGTACAAATAATAAATAGATTAGAAATGTTTTTTTCAAAATGTTAGGTTCATTTGTACAATTTGTTGTTAGTGTTCTTGATGTAACAATTAATAAAAAGAAGCTGAATATTTTTTAACTTTTAAAGTTTATATTTTTTGTGAATTTAACCTTTAAAATACATAAAAGTATCCACAAATCAAAGTGTTTTTGATATTTTTAGTCAATTAATCCAAAATTTATGAAAAAAAAATTAGGACATTTATAATATTTTAACCTTTACCATTCCCTCGCACACAATTTTTCAACGACAAACTTATTTTTTTTATTAAGAGATAATTATATTCTCAAAATAAATGCCGAGATTCAAACTCATACAAAATGCGGTAACATAAGTATACTTGACCATTTGACCAACTAGTGGAACTCTTTTCAACAACAAACTTAAACATAAAAACCAACTAATTATAACAATAATAAGTGATTGTATGAACCAACCGACTTTAACCCTAAAATGTGTAACACATTATTACATGAATTAACCCGTTTTAAAAGATACCAAACTCAATTTTAGTAGGATAAAATACATCCCACAAGAATCATGTTGGGGAATAAATGATGTTAGAAAGCAACATCCAAGAATCTAGAATATGATTCTATTCTAAGAGGAAACCCCTAAGAAACAATCTATACCAATTCTACTCAAGAATCAATTGTAATGAGTTAATTTCTCTATATAAACTAAACAAATCCTTCGCCATTTGCATAAATCAGCATTTCTCACTTTTAAAATCCGAATTCATTTGGTGAAAAAGAAACAGCAGTGATGGAAGCAGTGAAGGAAGATTATTTCGAACCCTGTTGTCAGTGGAAAAGAGGAAAAGATTATGATGCAATAAATATCGAGCTCGATGGTATTGTATTTTATTTGTTAGGAATTATTGAAAAAACAAATAATTTCTATTTTGGATGCAATTTCTAATGACTTCATCAATGATCCGTAGGTTTCAAGATTGAAGATGTGAAAGCCAGTCTTAGACCGGTTGAAGAACACAGATATGAAATATCAATCACTGCAGAATCTCCCACACGTCTTCAGAAGAAGATTGAAATCCTGGATGATTACTACAATTTAGAACAGATCCGTGCATTGTTTTCGAATGGGAATCTCAATCTACAATTACCCAAGAAAGGTAATAAACTCGAGATTTCGATGCCGAAACTGGAAATCAAAAAGACTTTACAAGAATCATGTGAAGATATGAAAAATAAGATTGTTTCTGCGGTTGAATATTCATATTCCAAGGGGAATATGGCAGCGGTTGGTGTCATGTTAATGGCTAGTGGGTTATTTGCATATAAATATTATACAGAATGTTATGGTTTCTGACAAGTAAATGTTACTTAACTTGGAAATATATTGTAATATTACAGTATTTATTTCCCTTCTTCTATTACTTAATGTTGTATATAAATAAATGCAAGGGAAATATTTCAGACGCCTTCTTAAGAACAAACATATTACGCGGTACGAGCAAGAATTGTATTTATTATGATTACAGGCACAGAACAAGTTTTGTAGTCATCCAGATCATTGCAAAATCCTGATTTTCTACCAAGTTCACATAATTTTGTTATAAAACAAAAAAATATCACCTGTAGAGCTTTTTTCAATGATTTTTGTATTTATTAATTGTACATGAAACTTGCATGTATATAAAAGAATACCATTATCAAACAATAATAAATGTTTGGGACACTCGATTATTGCAATGAACTACTTTCCCATGTGTCATTAAAGCATTCTCTAATGACATGATTTCAAACTGATTAATTCAATCATATGTATGGATACGGAGATGGGATCGGTGCCCAAGTTCAGCTGGTGTTACGGGCATCGAAGGTGTAGGAATTGAAGTCCAAGGCTCGATTGGTGTTGTAGGTATCGAAATTGTTCATGGTGCTGGGAGTCCAAGGTGATTTTTACGCTGAAGGTGTTAAAGGCACAGAAGGAGCAATTAGTACCCACGGTTTAGAAGTTGGAGCCCAAGGCTCAACCGGTGTTGTAGGTACTAAAGGCCTCTATGGTGCAAGAGTTGGAATCCAAGGTTCAATGGTATCCTCGGTGTAGGAGTTAGAGTCCAAGATTCATATGATGTTGCAGGCACATAAGGTGCAATTGGTGCCCATGGTGTAGGAGTTGGAGCCCAAAGTTTAAGTAGTGTTGCAGATACTGAAGGAGTTGGAGCCCAAGGTTCAGTAGGTGATTTTGGAACTGAAGGTGTAACGGGTGTCCACAATGTAGGAGTTGAAGGCTACGGTTCAACCGGTGTTGTAGGTACTGAAAGCGTCCATGGTGCAGGAGTGGGTGCCCAAGGTTCTATTGGTGATGATGACACTGAAGGTGTAACTGGTGCCCACGGTGCAAGAGTTGGTGTCCATTATCTTATCGGTGTTGATGGCACTAAATATGCACTTGGAGCCGAAGCTGATGCCCAACAATGGTTAGCAACACCACAGATATACCACTTCCTTTCTGCGGTCTTAAGAAGAATCGTATTATTTCTCGAAACTAGAGCTATTTTTGATTGAATGTCACAGTTTTTGAAGGTCGTACCGTTTACTTTAAATACATTGTGATATCCTTCAGAATATCGAAATACTGCAAAATTTTGATTAAAAGCGAAAAAAATAATAATTATATGAGAACTTATAAATTATACATTTAACATAATCATATGTATTGCTGGATTAGTTAACAATTATCGAAACTACCGTGGAACTTGGAAAAACTTCATAGTCTCGACACATACCTAACTTATTACCGAGATGAAATACTTTATCCTTCGCCCAAGCTTGATAGTCAAAATTGATTGTCTATCCTTTGTAATCCCCAACAATATACTCCGTCGCGACGGCCATTGCAGGAAGAAATACGGCAAGCTTGAAAAACTTGTTAGAAGCCATGATGGAAGCCCAAGAAACACTGTTGTTTCTTATATAATTTTTTGATTGAATCTGGTTTGGCCAAGTACGTATTTATAGTTTGATGATTCATTAGCCATTGCAGTTTCGTGGAGACGGGTTTGAAATGGTAAGGACTAAGGAGCCGGCCAGGGTCTGTCATATAAACAATGGGCTATTCATAAGGATGCCGAATAATCATGTTTCGTAACAGTTTAAGAGAATATTTGATTATTTTTTGTTCTTTCCTTTGATGAGATACTTCAAAATGTCCTAACATTGAACAGAAAAGTTCAAATCGCTGGCCTACAATTTTTTAAGACTTTATTAACTAAGCAGTATCTTTTGATTATTTTCCCAAGGTCGGACGGTCAGACAAATAAGGTAGAATATTTCTGAAGTAGACAAAATACTAGAGAAAAATCCGAACAGCAGGTGCAGACGTATGATCATCACCCCCTAAGCTTGAAATATTTTGATTAATGAGTTCATTAATGAGTAAACTGTGAGAACCAACAAAGTTGCATTGTTTGTAACATGCATACATAGCCCATAGGTTAAAGTATTAGGCTCACTGAAAGTCACTGGTTTGGTTCATATCCAATCTTTACGGCAACCCAATCATCGTCACTTATTGGCAGAACAGTGCTACCTGCAGGAAACTTCATGTTCGGCACGCGTGGATGAACTACGACCCTGTTGTAAGGTACTCATTTCAATAGGCAGAATATTAGAAATAGAGAGGTTATCATACGGCCAAGGATGTTCAGACAAGATAGGTGAGGATGATCGAAGAGGATTAATAAATGTTACATTAACTGCAATAAATTCAAATGAAAATTATATGAGGGGCATGGCTGTAAGAAAATATATCTCTGAAGCTAATATTCAGATAGCTTACAAACAATTTGACTACCAAAGATGAAGGGATGCACTCTAGTTAAATGTATAGTACTTTACATGGGAATATATCCATGCGAGCAAACAGAATCTCCATGATGCACTGCAGCATGTTACTGAGATTTAAGTGTTTCAGATGTGAGTATATATGTGTTTGACGTGGATAAATTCAATTTGGAGGATCATATCCAAGGAGACTTGTTAATTGGGCGGGTCGGGTTAGTTTTGGGGTGAGTCAAGTTGGTTTTGGATCGGCTCAGTTCAGGTTTTAAAATTTTTGGGTCATTTCGGATCAGGTCAAATTTGGGTTTGGGTCCTTTTGAATTCAGGTTGTTACAGGTTCTAAGTCATTTTGGGTTCAGATTGTTTAGTGTCACCTTTTTACAGTCAAGTTAGGTTTGGGTTCAGGTTGATCGGGTTGGGTTAGCCTATATCCATGCCAACTATTCACCATTTGCAACAATAAAAACTCACTGGAAAGATAAATCCTTACCAAGAAAGGAGGCAAATAAAAACTTTATTTTGCATGCAATTTCAGGAACACGTCGACCGTATACTTCAAATTGAAATTCCATGTTAAATGATAGAAGTTTCCATAGTAAAAAGTCACCTTGATCCTCCTGCCGATCAGCCCCTGAAGGTGAGCTAGAATTGAGCAATGTGCCAGCTTCGGATCCAAGATTTTGTTGGGTATCAGCATTGACATTTGTTTGCAAGTGAGAAGCTGAGAATGAAAGCAAAGTTATAAGGCCTCTATATTTACTCACGAATGGAGGGAAATTTTCAGAACTGATCATAATGCATCACTCACATACAGGGACCATACATTAACATACTGATATAATTTCAAAAAGATGACACGTCTACAAACCTTTTATAAAAATATCTTTTGGTCCCAGCACAGGAAACACCTAGATTTCAGAAACTTGTTAACCATGCTCAAATTTGGACTTAGCATCACATATCAGTCCCGGAAAATTCATCCAATGTTATAGATGTAAGGTTCATTTTGTTACTTTAAGCACGTGATACACAGAGATCATCTTTCTGTACAACCATTGCAATAAAAATTGAGAATTGCATGCCTTGGCACTCAAAAATTTATGCCATTAGAGTTGACATGTCAAACAAATTGTATCTCTCCGTGTCTTCCAAAAGTCGATTTAAATTCATTCAGAATATGTCATGAGAGAGAGCCATAAAAGGATTCTCAACGGAACAGTGAACAGGGATGTTTCTTTTTCCTCTTTATGTTGTGGGAAAAAGGAAACCGGAAATTAGAGAGTTTAGAGAATGTACTCTTTTTAATCTTCGTATATGCAAATTTTGCTGCTGAAAACTCAGCTTGCTTCTTAGTTTTTGCTCCTTGTCCGGTAAAAAACTCTCCTTTTACCTCCACAACGGAAACAAACATCAATGCATGGGCTTCACCAGATCTCGTTGTAGTGTAAACTGGTGGAGGTAAACCTTCCTTCAGCGTTAATTCTTGCAACAGGTTCTTATATAAGCTAAAGTCTTCCTGAGGAAAAACGAGAACAGAAATGACAAAAACCCAAGCTCTAGAGATTTGCAACAACTGAATGTTTTCACAAATATCATAAACAAGAGTAAAACAACAAAGACAAACACCCCATTAATCAGTAACTTGAACCTCTTCAATGGTATCTGGTGCCAAAGACAATAATGCAATTCTTGCAGCATCATGTTCGGCTTCCTTTATCGTTGGAAAGAACTCCAAACTGTCATATGTTTTTTCATTGATATTCACCTTGCACCTGAAGCGACTTGCATGAGGTGGACCCTCAGACTCACAAGAATACACTGGTCGGATAAGGATTCTCTTTTGAGCATAATTTTGCAGTACATTCTTGTAAAAATGTTGCATATCTGCTGTAACCCAACAATTCCATATCAGAAAAAGGGCTAAACGAGCTTTTCCTTGTAACCAAGGGGTTAAGGAAACAGTTTGCAGCAGCATGAAACTAGACAAAAGGAACATGTAAAAAAAATGAAAAATCAAAACACTAACAAATATTTGTTCATTGAGACTCCAAATGTGGAAAGAAGTCTATTAATGGACCATAAGAAATATGTTGAATGCCAGTCAACCCGAATCTAACAGTCTCTTTAATATTCCATGGATACTACCATTCTAATCTGCCAGTATTTTTTCTTTCTTTTAACTCTTAATTGGCTCCAATATTCAAGTTAAAGAGTTTTCAACGAGGCACTGCAGGTATTCTAAAGCAGAATAACTGACTTTCTACGTCGACCCAATCAACCAAAGTATTGATACCATGCAAATCTTGTATAACCTAAGGCTTACTTTTAATCTATATTGCTCTAACTCTTCATTTTTTCTTTCTTTAAGTAGCATGCCTGAGACATATCCAGATATGGGTAATAAGGATATGATTTCCCAAGGATCCTCCATACATGGGAATCTTATATATAAAAAAATTAACACTCTCATGCCCGACACTCTAACCTGAATCAGAGTAACATAGGTTTTAATTAAAAGGAACCTAATATTAGGCAAGACTTTGGCTCATTTTTTGGCTGTTGTACAAGCAAATAGGCTTATCTCTCAACCTGATTTACCATTAGAACAATAATATGTACGACAGAATATATTTTTTAAAAAACTGGGGAGAAAAGAAGATCTAGATTTAGGAAAGAATAATTTTGAGCTTGTCTGAGATTATGAATTCTACTTCGCATGTAAGAGAAGCGCACAAGGCTTCTAACAGGAACACGTACCACATATAATCAACTCTTATGCCAATAATTACACAAACAAGCTATCCGATTTTTCTTTTGCTTCAAGTACAAAATATATTAGGGTACAAAATTAGTTTCCAGACCTTTAAAATTTTCATTATTGTTGCAAATGGAAGCAGGTACCCTGACATGAGAATCTTGATCTGCTTCTGGTTGCAGCACCCTTCTGTTATCAATATTACTATCAAAATTTGCGATTGCATTTGAAGAACCTGCAAAAATCACAGCAACCAGACATGGAAAAATAATTTACTTTTGAAGAACCTGCAATAATCAAAGCAACCAAACATGGAAAGATAATTTGTTTGTACATATGCATCCTAAATTTAAATAAACTATTGACAAGGAGAAGGAAAAAAAAACTTGCAAAAAGTTTTAAAAAAGTAAAACATGTACTGGTTCCAAAAGTCATACAAAAGAATTAAAGAGCTGAAGGTGCATATATAAACAATTTTATGATCACAATCATACCAGTGTGATTTAGAGTGAAATATCAATGAAAGAGAAAAAGTACCTTATAACACAAAAACAATTATTTCCTAGGTGCATTAAAAGCCCACACTGTTTTAAATGCAATAAGATTAACAAAATATTGCCTAAAAGAATAGAAAAAGTTCATTATGAAAGTTATATGATAACGCCATCGAGCTTTGGCTCGCTAGCACCACACTCTAGCATTCAAGGCACCATTTATATGAAGAAAAAAAATTGGGGAGAAAAGTTGAAAGTTATTGTCAATTGGAGACATAGAACAGTTACCCCTCTCCTTCTTATTTACAATAATGATTCGGTCTAATTTAAATATGAGATACTACCAAATCTGTAATCTGGAACACAACCATTTATCTTCACAAATTTCACTTTCTTCTGCTAGAACGGAAATGGACATCCAAATCAAAATCCATTACAAAAGTTATAAATATCCACCAAAACTATGTGCAGACCTCCATTCAAAAAATTTTAATGAACATAATTTTCTTGATTCTTCTAATGCATATTTCAAGAAAGCAAAACAATCTATCAGACTTCAAATCCCAAAACCAGGAACTTCGACCTTTCATGTGTTTCCTTTTTCCCACTTCCTTGAAGTTAAGAACCCACAGAAAGAAACAATTTTAGCAGAGTTCTCCACAAAACTAACAATTTACATCACCATTCAAAGGAAATGGTTAAATTTGTTTATTTGATAGCATAGAATTTTCTAGAAGTCTAACAACTTATTTCACTATTCAAAGAATGCAATCAGACGCTGGCGACCTATCCAAGCTAAGAAAAATAATTTATCAACCTTGGACAAACAAATACCAAGAAACGCTAGCTCCAAAGTTTGAACTTCTCGTCTCATGCGAACGACTACTTATTAATTAAAATTTTAAAACAAGCTTATAGTTGACTACCAGTTGCACAACTGAACAAGCGAACATAATGCACTCGACAAGTCTTACAAAAGGCTCAAAAGAAGTTACTTTATAACCATCTTTGCGCGGCAATTGCTATATGCATAAAGGACCTTAACGGTATTTTAATAATTACACTACTTATAAGCCTTGGTTAGAAGGTTCTCTTCATTTATTTTATTTTGCTCCTCGAAAGAATTGAACGAGGAGCCGTATGAATCTTCATATAGGAAAATATTCTCTTCATTTATTTTACACTGTTCTCCAACTTACCGAGCAATCACTAATTTGAACATGGGAGCATGTACCGGAGTATAAACTCCGGCTCCCCTCAACCATCTTTGTTTTCCAGGCTTCCTTATCAAAGACCACGACCGATTTGAACATCAGCAATTATGAACATAGTTATTTGATCCTTATATCGATTATTTGAGTAAATAAAACAATCTTTCGAACTTCAAATCACCAAAATCAGAAACTTCGTATTTTTCAAGTTTCTTTCCTTTTTTCCACTTCCTTGAAGTTGAGAATCCACGGAGAGAGGCAATTTTAGCATAGGACTGTCCACAATACCAACAATTTACTTCACCATTAAAAAATGGTGAAATTTATTTCATTGATAGCTTTGCTCAGCTCTGCATTTACTCTAAACAACATTTAAACATCAAATAAAACCCAAATAAAATGAGAGAAAAAAACAACAAAAGAATGATTGTTAATGTAAAGGAAAAAAAGAACTGAAATCTGAATTTGGGTTTTTGTTAAATTAAAAGAGGGTACCAGGATCAGCAAGGGGAGGAGCAATGAAATGAAGAAAAGCAAGATGAGCAGCGTTATTTTGGGCTTCTTTGGAAGACTTCACCGGATTCTGAGACTGAAAGGACAGGCCGTTCACGGTGACGGTAGCTTCGAATCGAGGATTGTGATCTTGGCCTTGCTTTGCAACATTATATTCCGGTAACCTCCATGCTTTCTTCTGACAAAGCTCTTGCAATTTGGTCTTGTACGTCTTTACTTTCTCTCTAATTTTAACCTATAGAAACAATTTATAAGATGAAAAATGTAATTTGTATTTTTTTAAAAAAATAAAAACAGAAGAACTTAGAGCCGGAGTTCTCTCTTTGTTTTTTTGTTAAAGGCTTTATCGGACGTATTACATTCTTTATACCGAGTTGGTATTAAAATATTTTGGCTTAATTATAAAATAAGTGCTCAATTATGTCTTCTTTTATAATAAGTGTTTGAAATATTTTTTGTTGAAATATGTATTTAAGTTGGTGTCAAAATTGACTTTAAAATCTTCATATAGGTGCCAAAAAATAATTTAAGTACCTGTTTTAGCCAAATAAAAATTTAGGCACATATTTTAACTAAAATATACTTTAAGAACCTATTACAAAAAATATACATAGTTTGGGCACTTATTTTATAGTTTAGCCAAATATTTTTTATACGTTGTCTTCTTTATTTTAGGCATAATGCAAAGAAAATTGCCCTTATTCTTTTTTAGAACAATTTAACTCTTATGTTTCATTTTGAGTCACAATAACCCTTCCGTGAATAAAAAATGTTAGTCAACTGACGTTAAACAACTTGAAATAACTTGACAGAATGATGTGTTAGAACAAAAAAATATTTTATATTTTATACAATTTTATAAAATTATTTTTTGACTAATGTGTCATTATGTAAAGTTAGCATATTTGCTTTTATGACACTGCTATCGCGGCGTGCATTGTCATGTAAGTTTTTTCATGCCATTTAGCGTTAGTTGACTAATAATTTTTTTCGCAGATGAGTCATTTTGACCCAAAATAGAATATTGAGGGTTAAATTGCTAAAAAAAGAATATGAGTCAAAATAACTATTCACTTAAACATTGAGAGCACTTTTTGGTATTATGCCTTTATTTTAAAATGTTGTTCAAATTAGTTCATTTTTGTTGGGTCGTTAGAAAAAAATTATAACCAAACCATGTCATGGGACACTTCTCGACAAAAAAATGATCGACTTTAACAAAAGGGGATAAATGATAGGTTCAGTTTCTTAAATTCACTTATTTAGTTTAATCTCTAAACCTTTTTTATTTACATCTAAAATTGACCTATTTATTTCTATTTTTATATTCTAATCTAATATTATTTTATAACATTATAATATATTAATATATAATATCATCCAATAAGATGATAACACATGTCATCATGTTATCGTTAAAAAATGTGAAAACCAAATTTTGGCATCAATAAGATTTGAACTAAATGCAAGAATTGAAACAATAATACATGAAGTTGATTCCCGTATAACTCTTGCTAAAGCAGTTCTTGCAACCATTCTTTCCTATACTATGCAATTAACGTTTTTGCCGAAAAAAATATGTTTAGAGTTGGAGCAGTTGATTCGCGTTTTGTTTGGAGTATTACTTCAGATAGAGGAGAGGTACACTCGGTCAAATGGGAAGAAATTTGCCGTTCAACAGTCTTGGTTTTCAAAAGTTAAATGCTCATAATAAAGCTTTTCTTATGAAATTTGCTTTTAATCTGCTTGTTCAAAAAGACGCGTAGTAGGTGCATTTTCTTCGTGCTAAATATAAATGTCAGGAACGTATTCCCCTAGCTCTTCAGCATCAGAGTTGTTCGAGAGTTTGAAAGGGTTTAAGTCTGGTCTGGGAAAATGTTCGGCGTAGCATGCAATGGAATATTGGTCAAGGCGATTCAGTTGATTTCTAGTTTAATAGTTAGATTGATGGGACCAGACCATTATACAAATTAATCCCCCAACTGTTGTCTCGAGTCTTGAACGTAAGTGTGTTGCTGATATGGTAACCACGACCGGTGATTGGTTATGGGAACGGTTTCAACACTGGCTTCCTCGGCTTGTGCTGCTTCGCATAGCGGCTTTGAAGAGTCCTGAGGCATAGTTTCAGTGCCGATGTTGTGGGTTGGAGAGGTCACATCCCTAATTTGGGGAAAGTTGGGAAGTTAGGTTCTACTCTGGAAAACCGAAAAGAAATTGAGGGCTTGCCTTGTAAATCATCTATTTAATTATGGGTAAAACTTTACATGTCGTGTAAAACTAATTTTACATAATCTTGTGTATTTACACTATAAAAACCTAAATCCTAAATTCTTAACTTAATCATAAAAACTGAACGCTACCCTAAATTATAAACAACTAACCTTGAATTCTAAACCCTACAACTTAAACCCTTAAACTTTAAACCATAAACTAAAATCCTAACCCCTAAAACTAAAAGGCACCTGTAAATTAAAATTTGTGCGACTTACGTATCAAAGTTTTTCTTTTATTATATTGGGGAAAGTTTCCCTATATCGTCAGTGTCCAATTAGAAAACTGAAAGAAACCACTAAAGATTCAATATATCAGATCATTGTTTTATCTAACTTTTGTTTTGGGGAAGAAACAACAAAATAAAATCATGGGATCATTGTTTCTTCTTTTGGCGCCGCCTAATCTTGTCACCCCTCTCAGCTATATGTTATCGTCATTGTTCGACTATTCTGGCAGAACCCATAGTCGCTGGAGGTCACGGGTTGTTGGCAGGACACTAGTAACCAACAAACAATGTCTGTTGTATTTTGTGTAAATGTTTGAATCTGATTAACTTAATTGAATAGTTAGTTTGATGAATAATTTATACATTGAATAGTCTGTGTTTCTGAATAACTCGTATTTGTGAATAATCTATATATTTGTATTGTTATTGTTCTGAATAAGAATGCATCATATGTGAATGCCTATGCATGTCTTGTCTGTCTGAATATAACAAACATCTGACTAATTGTCATAATCTATTTTTGTCCGAGCCTAAGTCCAAACTAAACTCAATCCAAAAATTAAGACCCATTTTATTAAACCAATAACCCATACAATACCCACAAACCCTTTACAATAATATTACCAAATATCCAACTCATTACCCATTTACAACCCAAAAAAACCTATTAGACCCGATTACACTAAAAAAAGACTAAACTACCCTTAACCCTAAAAAAATAAACCCTAATAACCTAACCCTTTGTCCAGCCACACTGTGCCACCGCCCAAATTTGCTCCACACTGTGCCACCGCCCAAATTTGCTCCACACTGCCCTGCAGAAGAACAAATGGGAAATATTTTAGGTATATTGTAAAAATAGGTTATAAAAACCCGAATGAAATCAAATGTAAGAACCTCAGATTCGAAATAATAATTATAAGAAAAGTAAAAAAAGGATAAGACATGTGGACGCCTGCATGGAGTCCACCTTAGCCCCCCAATTGCTTATAAAAGGCGGGGGGGGGGCCTCAAGGGAACACAAAAGCCATTTTAAATGGCACAAGAAAGCCATAGAAAATGGCACAAGGGCAGTGCCCTTTCGAACCTTGAGAGCAGTGCTCTCTCGGGGAATTTTTATTTTCCCGATGGTTCGATCATCATTCGATCATGGTCTTGTTGAGATTCGTTCGGGTCATTTTTTTAGCTAGATGATATGAAGATCTTGCTAGGGGTCGGTCGAAGTTCTTCATTCGAGTTTCTAATAGGGCAAATTTCTATCTTTATCTTTGTATTTATTTTGGCTCAGATATATGGTAATATATATTGGCATGTTTTTGTAATAAATATGTTCAGTATGCCATATTTGTATATTTGAATTATTTACAATGTTCTTTTAATTATCGGTATGCTCTTATATTTTGTATGCCATATTTATATATTTTAAGTGGCATGAATTATTTACATGAATAAAATATATTTAATTCTAAATTATAATTTCTAAAATAGATTTTTCTTTTAATTTTTCTTTTTGCATGTATTTTTAGAATATTAAATTCAGTTTAATATTAAGAGAGTATTTTCCACTTTATTTCAGGTAACCGGCTAGAAAGTGGTATCTTGACTCATTCAGGTGTCATCTTTATCGGTTTTCGTAATTAAGGAAATATTCTCCTTAAGATCATTTTTTGGGATTAAATTTTAAATTAAATCCGAATTTTGATTTTCTTGCAAAGACAACACCAAATCAACGCGGTACCAATTTTGGGCGTCATGGGGGTGCTAATCCTTCCCCATGTGTAATTGACTCCTGAACTCAAACGTTTTTGAATCTCTGGTTATTTTTAACGGTGTTTGACCTACCAAAGTGGCCGGTGGTGACTCCTTCTCCCAATCTTCCCTATTTTCACAAAAAAACCCATTATTATAGACGACGACTCCGTTGGAGATATTTTTTAGAGAGTCGAGCCAATGTTGATTTTGTGTTGTCTTGCACGAAAACGAAATTTCGATTTAATTTAATTTTTAATAATTCGGCATTCATGCATGAGCTTTCAATCTCGGGCTCCTCACCTTGTTAAGTGGGAGTGATTACTTTGCTTCATGGGGTCTTCACCTCTGTATAGTGTTGTAATTCACTTCTGGAATCTGATCCTTATATTTCGTGGGGTCTTCGCCCTCGTATGGTATAAGGGTCGTATTCCCCCGAATTGATGTCCTAGCGACAGTTCGGGTACCGTCACTCTAGAACTAAAACCCGCATTTAGTGGGCCGTAGGAGCCAACCTTTTAGAGCCATGCGAAACTCTGCCCATTTAGCAGTCACCCTGTTAGGCTTTGGTGCTTTTGTCTAGTATTTGTGTATAGTTTTTTTTATCATTCTACTGTTTGCCACATTTATTGTTATGTTTATTTATGTACTTAATTATTTTCATCGACGCTAACCCATTTTGATTTTTTTGAATTTTATATTTATATCACATCCATTTCATTTGTATAACATCTTTAGAAGCATGATTAATTTTTCGTTTTCTACATTACATTTGCATTTAGGACACGCACCTTGCATTTACATGCATACATTTCAAAATTTTGAAACCGGTCCCTGGGATGCCCCGTACCAACAATACCAGACAAAGAGAAAGTCGGTTGATCCAACACCTTACTGAATCTATGTGAAAGCCCAGTCTAGTGGTATTTTTGAGAATGACCACTACACCATGCCTCTACAAGGCCCCAGTCTGGGGGCAATTTTTCGACGAAGTCAGGAAACGAGCCTTCGATGTCAAGTCATACTTTTGCAGCCCAAACGGCTACATCAATTATCAACCATAGCACTTCGCTAGAGCCTAAAGTAATGAGCTGCCATGCGCCAACACAACAAATTTACGGATCCGACCGAGTGGCAACATAATGTGTTCATAAAAGGAAAAAACATACTTCAAGCTTCAAGTTCTCTTCAAGAGCAGTCTTAGACGAAAATGTTAGGGCATTCATCTGAGGAAGTAGTCCAAAAGATGATCGAACCCAAGAAAGTTGGGACATCCTCACATACAAGGCACCAAGCACCGTTTAAACAGAAGCAAAGATCTGACCACCATAAAATCATGGGCATCTTTTGAGGGGCAAAACAAAATCTTTCATTCACATGTTCATTGAGACCACCTGCATTGACTGCATGTATCGTACATGAATTTAAATCATCAAGTATTTAGGCTAGATACATTCATTGAGCACGAAGTTAGGTGCATCCATAACACATTTATTTTTCGGCTTGAACGTACAAACATGGTCCAAGGTAGAGACCGAAGAACCTCGACCATAAGGGCAACAACGTGATGATCAACCTTTGGCCCTAAAGGAAGCCGAATGCGTTGAAAACTTAAATATCCGGGTAACATCGGTAAAATTTTCTGAACAAATTATTAACTAATGTTTTATTTTGCTTCCAGGTCATGATTCCCCGTCACAGAATAGCAGAATCAACTTTTTCCCGATCTCGCCTCCGTCGGTAGTGGTGGGACAGATTTTGCATCTCCGTCAGTGGTGTGACAGATCAAATTTTTGAAGATTCTGCATCTCCGTCAGTGATGTAGCAGATCTGCATTTTTTCAGATCTTACCTCTCCGTCAGTGGTATGGCAGATAAATTTTTTAAAGATCTTATTTTGCCGTCAGTGGTATTCACATCAAATTTCCTTCTGGATCTCATCTCTTCGTCAGTGGTGTGGTGGATCCCACATTCTCTAGATCTCGCCTCTCTATCGGTGGTGTAGCGGATCAACCATTTTGCGGGTTATGCCTCCATCAGTGGTGGATGACCAACTTAGTTCGGTTCATGTCTCTTCGGCAGTGATGTAGCGGATCAAACCCTATCCAGGTCTTGCCTCTTCGTTGGTGTTGCATCTAGACCAAACTTCTTTGTCAGATCTTATCTCATTCTTGTAGTTGCAGCTCAAAATCAGAAAAAAATAAAAAATCAAAAAAATAAAAATAAAATCAGAAAAATCAATAAAAAAGAAAAAAATCCAAAAAAGAAAAAATATGTTTCGAAAAAAAAACTCAAAAATTTAAAAAAAAATCAAAATTAGAAGTTTCATCTTCCGATCCTACCTCTTCGTCGGTGTTGTAACTGGATCAAAACTTTTCATCTTAGACCGTGCCACTTCGTCGGTGTTGTAGCTCGGTTAAATCCTGGTCTTGCCTCTTCGTCGGTGTTGTAGCTAGACCAAATGTACCAAAATTTCGATCCTGCCTCTTCGTCAGTGTTGCAGTTGGATCAAAACTTTTTACCTTTAGAACGTGCCTCTTAGTCGATGTTACAGCTCGGTCAAATCCTGGCCTTGCCTCTTCGTCGGTGTTGTAGCTAGACCAAATTCACTAACTCCCGATCCTGCCTCTTCAGCAGTATCGTAGCTGGATCAACCCCATTAACTCCAGACCTTGCCTTTTCGTCGATGTTGTAGCTGGGTCAAACCTTACTAACTTCTGGTCTTGCCTCTTCGTCGGTGTTGTAGCTAGACCAAATTTACTAACTCCCGATCCTACCTCTTCGCCGGTGTCGTAGCCGGATCAACCCCATTAACTCCAGACCTTGTCTCTTCGTCGGTGTTGTAGCTGAGTCAAACCTTACTAACTCCTGGTCTTGCCTCTTCGTCGGTGTTGTAGCTAGACCAAATTTACTAACTCCCGATCCTGCCTCTTCGTCAATGTCGTAGCTGGATCAACCTTACTAACTATAGACCTTGCCTCTTCGTCGGTGTTGTAGTTGGGTCAAAATTTACTAACTTTTTCCTCTCTTAGTAAATGTTGTTGCCCAAAAAAAGAAAAAAAGAAAAAAAGAAAAGAAAAAAAGAAAAAGAAGAATTCTGTCAGATTTAGTCTCTACGTGGTGTTGCAGATAGATCAAATATCAAAATCGTCATCATTCGATCCTGTCTCTTCGTCAGTGTTGCAGCTGGATCAAACATCATAACCGTCACCATTCGATCCCGTCTCTTCGTCAGTGCTGTAGCTGGATCAAATTTCAGAACCTTCATCCTTCGGTCCTGCCTCTTTGCCAGTGTTGTAGTTGGATCAAGTTTTGTAGACATTGCCTCATCGTCAGTGTTGCAGCCATGTCAAATTTTCTTCGGGTATTGCCTCGTCGCTAGAGTCGTAGCAAGCCGAACTTCTTTTGTTTCCTCCAACGGATCACCCTAGGTTTGAAGATTATATCTCCCCAACAAATCATCCCATTTTTGAAGATTTTACCTACAAGAGTGGCCGAGCAGATCAAGTGAAGCCTAAGAAGAAGCAGTGGCCAAAGAAAAAAACCAAACTTGACCGGACAAAAATGGTTATTCTTTTGTCTTTGCTCTATTCCTGTTACACAACAATGAGCAAAAAGGGGCAGCTGTCATAACCCATTTTTGTCCGGGCCTAACCTCAAACTAAACCCAATCCAAAAATTAAGACCAATTTTTATTAAACCAATAACCCATACAGTACCCATAAACCCATCACAATAATATTATCCAATATCCAAACCTATTACCCATTTACAACCGAAAAAACCCATCAGACCCGATTACACTAAAAAAAGACTAAACTACCCTTAACCCTAAAAAAATAAACCCTAATAACCTAACCCTTTGTCCAGCCACACTGTGCCACCGCCCAAATCAGCTCCACACTGCCCTACAGAAGAACAAATGGGAAATGTTTTAGGTATATTGTAAAAATAGGTTATAAAAACCCGAATGAAATCAAATGTAAGAACCTCAGATTCGAAATAATAATTATAAAAAAAGTAAAAAAAGGATAAGACATGTGGACGCCTGCATGGAGTCCACCTTAGCCCCCCAATTGCTTATAAAAGGCGGGGGAGGCTACCTCAAGGGAACACAAAAGCCATTTTAAATGGCACAAGAAAGCCATGGAAAATGGCGCAAGGGCAGTGCCCTTTCGAACCTTGAGAGCAGTGCTCTCTCGGGGAATTTTTATTTTCCCGATGGTTCGATCAATCGTTCGATCAGGGTCTTGTTGAGATTCGTTCGGGTCGTTTTTTTAGCTAGATGATATGAAGATCCTGCTAGGGGTCGGTCGAAGTTCTTCATTCGAGTTTCTAATAGGGTAAATTTCTATCTTTATCTTTGTATTTATTTTGGCTTAGATATAGGGTAATATATATTGGCATGTTTTTGTAATAAATATGTTCAGTATGCCATATTTGTATATTTGAATTATTTACAATGTTCTTTTAATTATCTGTATGCTCTTATATCTTGTATGTCATGTTTATATATTTTAAGTGGTATGAATTATTTATATTAGTAAAATATATTTAATTCTAAATTATAATTTCTAAAATAGATTTTCCTTTTAATTTTTCTTTTTGCATGTATTTTTAGAATATCAAATTCGGTTTAATATTAAGAGAATATTTTCCACTTTATTTCGGGTATCCGGCTAGAAAGTGGTATCCTAACTCATTTAGGTGTCATCTTTTTCGGTTTTCTTAAATAAGGAAATATTCTCCTTAAGATCATTTTTTTGGGATTAAATTTTAAATTAAATCCGAATTTTGATTTTCTTGCAAAGACAACACCAAATCAACGCAGTACCAGTTTTGGGCGTCGTGGGTGCTAATCCTTCCCCACACGTAATTGACTCCCGAACCCAAACGTTTTGAATCTCTGGTTATTTTTAACGATGTCTGGCCTACCAAAGTGGCCGGTGGCGACTCCTTCTCCCAATCTTCCCTATTTTCACAAAGAAACCTATTATTACACTAATATGTGTCTGTTGTGTAATCTAAAAGTCTTGTACAAGCGTTCTGTTCTAAAGTCGAGCATCTTTGTCACGTTCTAAAAGTTCATCTGTATAGCACTTTAGACTTTGCGTGGGGACACTACAAAAAATGTACATATACCGACACTTAGTTATACCGACGGACAAAAATTATCGGTATATATTATATAGACCGACGGAAAACAACACTGTAGATAAAAGTTCTTATTTTTACCGACAGAGATATTAGTCGTCGGTGTAGACAACATATATACCGACGGAAGACAAGAAACCGTCGATATAGATTTAATTTATGCCGATGAACAATAGTAACCATCGGTATAGGTAAACCGTATACTGTTGATTGATTTTGTGTGTCAGTATAGATGTAATTTATACCGACGATTACTATAATATCCATTGGTATAGGTAAACCATATACTGATTGTCGATTTTGAGTGTCGGAATAGATATTTATTTTTTTTAATTTAATAAAACACACTGTTTTAACCTTACTCTCTCATAGTCTCACTCAAACACTCACCTCTATACCAAACCAAACCATTGCAATCCCTAATCGCCTTTCACTCTCTACCCCTCTCTCCATCGCTGGCAATATTCTACTACAGTGTTGCCCCTCTCTCTGTCATCCTCTTTGCTCAAATGTTAGTTTCTTTATATCTCTCTATTTGTTTTAACATATGAGCAAATGGAGTTGATGGTCTCATTGTTTTCCAGTTTGCTGGGAATAACCTAACACCGCCGATCTCTTTTTGGTCATTTCATCCCCCAATCATCCCTCTTCATTCTTCTTAATAATCAAGGAAAATAATTAAGATAAATTTTGAGAAAACGTGCCTTGAGAGAACCGTGTTAAAAGAGCTGTAGGTTGAGAAACTCTGGTGTTGTTAGTTGATGTTATTGTTTTATCGGGACCAATCTTGAATTCATTCATCTGTATTCAATTTCAGACCGGGTTAACAATTAAGAGATAAATATAACTTACTTTTGATTAAGAAACACAAGATTTGTGAACAATTATTTGTTGTGGATATGTAAACTGCTTTATTGTTCTAATCTAGTGTTGTTCAGTGCTTGGGTATTTTAATGTCATATTAAGGTTATTCTGTAAGAAAATTTAAGTATTGATTTTTTTTCTTAAAATGCGAGCAAAAACTAGAGGATATGGCAAAAACTAGGGAGAGATGCACAAGGTATATCAAATAAATCTTTTGTAGTTCATAAACATCCATTGAAGTTTCAAATGGAAAAAGTTGTATTAACATAATCTTGTTTAGTTTAAATACAAGAACTCGTAAGTTTTACCCGTTAAAATTACATTATTAAAAGAACAAAAATTCAAGATATCATGGTTGTTTCAAATTTTAAATTCATTACTAAATTTTCATATGAATCTGAACACTGGATTTTAATTATTCATTTTGTTGCAGGGATCATTTCAACTTTCACTACACTCGCCGAAGCTTAAGAATGGTAATTTGATTTTAATATGCCCAAAGGTTAGTTTCTTAGTGTTGCTTGTCATTTTTATTGTGAAGTTTTAGTTTCGTTTTCAATACTTTGCAGTGGGAATGAAATGAATGATAAACGACAGTTTCTTTTTCGTCAGCTTATTACAGCAACGAATTTTGTTTGGTTTTGATGCATATTGTCCCAATTATGTTATGCCATTTCTTTTTCTACGATCAATACTTATCTTTCATGCTAGAAATAAGGTTACTTTATCATGCTGTCTCGTTTAACTTGTAGGCATTTATGATTGTTTTTTGTGTAAAAACACAGCATATAGCTGCTGAATGACATCAATAAATTGCCCAGTTTGTTAGTCATTAAGAGCTCAGTTAAAAATTGATTTTGTAGCAATTAGATGTCATAATAGTGTCGTTTGAATTACTTGCATTGTGAACTGTTATTCTGTTAGCTTTTCTACGATTCATGTGATTTTATGTTAGTTTAATTGATGCTAAAAAATACAGAAAATAGCAGCCATGGATTGTTCTTTGCATTTGTATAGTATGTGTATTGTTTGTGCATTTATAGCATAATTTATTTTAGAAGAAAACAACTTACTGGGTTTTGTTTTCTTTGGTAATTTGATATTAAGGTAAGTTGAATAGTATTTATATAGTTAATAAAAAAACTGGATTAAGCTATGCTATGTTTATGTGAATCTAAGATCAAATTTAAAATGTCTAAAATCAATATAACCTCAAATAATTTATTGTAAGACTAAGAACTGCACATGATGGACATTGGATAGTTTGAAATCACTGCAAAAATAAATTAAATTTAAAATGTCATTAGTTCATTACTAATACAAGTATCATTGATGGATAAGACGTGGATCAATCTTAGATCAAGTGCAAGTGAAGAATATGTTAGAGGGGTTACTAGTTTTTTAAACTTTGCCTTTGAGAGAATTGAAGGTGAAAAAATTTGGTGTCCTTGTGTGAATTGTGTAAACACTTATAGAGTATCTAGGGGAGATGCATTTGATCACTTAATATGTGATGACTTTCTTTAGAGTTATGTTCGGTGGATTTTTCATGGGGAGCGATGTGATGGATCTACACCACCAATTCCAACTAATGTAGAAGAAATAGAGTCCGAACACGACATTCATAACCTCTTGCATGATATAATGGCAGAGCGAGTTATGAATAATGATGAACGTAACAATCATTCGGTAGATGCAAGTACAAGGCTTGAGGCATGCAAACTATTTTACTTTCTTATTACTCCATTCATTTCTTTTACTTAAAGTCTTTATTTTTATTGCTTTTAATAGGCAACTCGTGATGCTGGTAGAGCTTTAGCGGCAATTAATTATAAGAGTCAATCCTTGCCTTCAACAAATCAACAGAATACAAATGGAAGTGATCCGAGCACACAATAGAGGAGGTTCTTCGAATTATTTTTAGCTTTTATTATGTACGTTATTAAAAAAACACAAATATTTGTTTGCACCAGATATTATAGTGATTATGTATTACATACTTTCTTATTCGAAGATTAAACCAGATATTTTCCCTTTAAAAATGAAACAATTTTTGTTATAACTTTATCAAACATTACAATAGTATTAGTAATTTAAAATTTAAAATAAAAAATTAATATTAAATAAAAAATAAGAATAGTATTAATAATTATTAATATTTAAAATAAAAAATAAATGTCAATTAAACATATACCGACGGACGAAACCCTTGGTATATGTATCTTATACAAATCTGCGTGATACATATACTGACGGAGACAATCATTAATAAAAGTGAATCAATTGCGACGAACCCACCATTAGTTAATACCTCAACTTATACCTACGGCTTGTCCGTCATAAAGGTAAACCTTATAGCGACGAGCATACCGTCAGTAAAAATCTATCGAAATATATGGTACATATATATCGACGGCTTTGTCGGGGTAGGCTATACCTATGCCTACGGATATGTCTGTCGGTAGGGTCCCAACATCTATATCGACGGTTGTTTCCGTCACTATAGATATATACCGACTAGCGTTTTACCAACGACTATTTGTCTGTCGGAACATCTCTTTTGTCTGTCGGTAAAGGTGTTTGGACCATATACCACGGATTTTAGGTGTTTTACCGATGATTTTTTGTCTATTGGTATGTCATTTTTTTGTAGAGGGATTTGGGATGTTAAAGACGAATTATTATCTAAAATTGTGTTACGACGCTCATATATATGAATCTATTAATAATCTGAATATTAAATTCTATCAGTTGGCATACACGGTTGGATTCGAGTTTTGGGATAACTCGTGAATGATGTGTAGTGGATGGATGGGTTGTTAGGGGCTTACTAGCCCGAGTCTGCATCTATTTTGTCTTGTTTGAGTTTGCATATGTTATATATTGTCTGATCTTGTATCTGTTCTATCTTGTCTGATTTTGAATGAATAATATGATGTTTGGTTGAATTTATGTTTTCATCATGATCTCTGGTTAAAATCTGTACATGTATGTTATCTAGTTAATTTATGCACTTAGAGACCACACTAGGCTTTATATCTCATTCTTTGTTTTCTATTTATTTTTCAGATTAATTAACACTCTAAGCTTGGATTCGACATCATTCGTAGAGTCTCGTATTGCTAAACAATTACTAATTTATCAGTACTACTTATTTTGTAAGTTAAATAATTTTTGAATTGTTGCTTTAAACTGATATTTTTTTCAGACTATTAAACTGCTATTTTCTGAAATCTGATTTTCTATTTTTCACTCGGTGACATTCTAAATTCGGTCATAATTTTTGGGTCGAGTGAAGGGTGTTACACATATAGAATCCGAGTTAGTACAATACATGGTGCAACACCCTAAACTTGGCCTAGGAAGGTTACCATTATCTAAGATATATACTAATTGAATCATGTGCTAATCAATTTAAAGAAGAAAGAACATTAGCTATCTTTAAGATCAAATAAGTGAAATTAGAACCAAATTAATTTGAAATTGAAATTAAAATTAGAAGGCTTAAATGGAAGGATGGAAATCTGAACATGCAAAGCTCTAGAGATTGCATGTAAATTGCATTAGAATTGGAGGCCTAGACACATGTTCTCATTTGATGAGAACATGTGCCTTGTGAAGTGGTGACTCACGTCACCCAAGGGGAAAAGATGAACAAAAATTGTATCATCTTCTTCCTTCCAAAATCCTCCATAGCCGAATTGTTGAGAGAAAACGGGGGAGAGAAAGCTTCATAGATCATCTTCAATTCATGCTTCTTGATTTAGCTTTGATCAAATTAGCTTAGGAGAAGGTAAATTGCTTGATTCCTACATGTAATAGAATGCTTGAATCTTAAGTTTGTGATGTTCTTGTTGCCTAAATTGAATAGGATGATTGTTATGCATGTTAGGATGAAGTTAGCTTCTAATAGTACTTGAAATTGTGAGTCTTAGTAGCTAAATTGCTAAAGAGAATGTATATGATTGCTGGAAATTGAGAATAAGGATTGTTTTGATAGGTGAAAAGGTGTAAAAATGTTAATTGTATATAATGCCCTGTTTTGATCATGTTGTTAGATGAATTGAGGCTTGAATAGAGTAAATTGCTTGCTGGAAAATGAATGTATATAATTGGATTAGTTAAAACTAGGTAATGGATTGTTCAAAAGATGAATTAGAGGTATATTGTTGATCAAATGGATCAAATTGAATATAGCATTATAATGTCCTATTTTAAGCACATTGCTAGGTGAATTAGACTGACCTAGACATGTAAGAACATGAAAATAAGTTGAATTACAATGTTAGAATCTTGTTTAGATGAGTTATGAAGCTAGAAACTCAACCTAGTGTAATCTGCCCAGAATACTCTGTTCTAGACATTAACTTTGAAAAATCACCATAAATTGTATAAAAGGAATTTAAGGCTGAAAATTTTATGGATAGTACCTTAACATGTCTAAATTCATTAGGATAAAACAGAACTGATTTATGGATTGTAGAATGAATTGTAGAGAAGAAACACTAGGGACAGTGCAAACTGTCCAGTGTTGTAAATTGCCCTGTCTTTAAGTTAAAAACTGTATTAATTGGCAAAGAATTAAAATGCAAGGCCTATATGGTTAGAAATAAAATTAAGTTAGCTTTTCAACGGTGTAAACCAATTGAAATTCTGACGTACAGAATGAAAGTTATGCATGTTTAAATGAGCAGAGTACATGCTGCCTAGTAGCAACAGTTTAGGTAATTGTACATAGTTTTGTGGCAGTTTAGTAAATTGTTTTGTAAGCAGTTTTGGGACAGTGGTTACTGCCCTGTTTTACATGAATTAGAGTATAGACAAGTGTAGTTATGTGTAGTAAAAAATATATATGATCATGCTGCCAGATTTGTATATGTTGTGTACTAGTAATATTGCCTTGGTTGAATGATTATGTGAACTTGTTTTAATATGTGTTTACTTGTGTAATGTGTTAGAACCAGGAGTGAACTTGGTGGAAGAGGAAAGGGTGGAACATTCTAAAGCTAAGAACAAATGAGTGTGGATCCAAGACTAGCAAGCTTGGAGAGTATTGTGAGTGTAGTTATCTCTAGGGTTAGGACTAGGTCCTAACCAATGCATACATGTCTACATTCTTGTAATGTTTAAATGGACCTAATATGGACTTGGCCTAATAAGGAAAGTATGATTAAAGTAATGCATGAAATTTGATCACATCCTTGAATTCATGTATGATTCGATTGCTAAGCATGTTTAAGTGGTAACATTGGTGCTTGTATGTGTGATATGGCATGTGATCGAATGCTTAAAGGAATTGCCTGAAATGTTATCTCAAATTGATGAAATGAACACATGAGAATTACATGATATGTGAGCTATGACTCAATTGGCCTAAGGGCCTAGTATATAATGAACTTGCTGAATACTTGACATGATCTTGAACTTGAAACACTTGTATAAATGTCTAAAATCGAACAACCTTGGTAGCTAGTTGGATTAGGTAGAAGGGCATGCCTTAGAGCCTAGAGCTCATTGTGTTAGGGTGGACTACGGTCCAGGGCTAAGGCCCTTATTTGGCGACAGACGGAGGGTACGTATGTGGTCTTTGGCGACAGTAAGAGGGTTGACCAGCATTACGGTGTATCTTGTGGCGACAGTTGGTTGGAGACTCGATTACCAATACAAACTAAGTACCAAGGGGTTGTTTAAATGATAACAAATGAAATAACAATCCTATAATACATGTTACTTGTCTTGAAAGTTATATAATGAATGATACTTGACATGAAAGCCATGAAATGTATGTTACTTGTCATGTAAGCACGATTTGCTTGATTACTTGTTATGTAAGCATGATTTGCTTCATTTCTTGTTATGTAAGCATGAATTATGATTCATTGTCTCTTGCTTCTAATGCTAGTCGAATGCTTGAAATCCTTAGCTAGGATCATTCTTGACTAAATGACACAAAACTTGATATAACAATTGGTTAGAACTAGTTACTATCTCACTAAGTACATTCTTGTACTTATCACTATTGTTTTCATTCTTCCCAACTTCAGGATAAAGGAATTGATCGATTATTTGATCCTGAAGCTGATTCCGTGAGTTTCGAAGCAAGACACAAGCATAGCATAAGTATGGTTCATACTTGTTTTTTACTCCCCTAGTTGGTGGCACTTAGATTGTATATAGTGAACTTGTGCATGCATTTTGAATGCTTGAACTTGTATATGTGTTCTTGAATGGGCCTACTATGTTATGAACTAGGTTGACAATGTGAAACAAGTTGCATTAAACTCAAATTTTATGTAATGTACAAGTAGTTGTTGCGTATGTTTGAATACACAAATGGAATGTTCAGGTGATTGATCTAGTTTATATGTACCATTCGAATGCCTTGGAAATTATACAGTCACTTGTGTGTGAACATACCTTGTTGTAAGTGTTGTTGTGTGTTTGTATGGTTAAGGCCGAATGGTCTAGTTGTTTGGAAACTAGTTATATGCAATTGTATGTTAACATGATCATGTTTAGTAAATTTAGGTATGAAATTAGTACATGTATCAATCTAAGGAACATTGAAATGAAATGGAAGTATGTTGCACACTTAGGCCATTCGAATAATAGTGGTATAAGATGAAGTTAATGGAATTGTTAAAGTAGTAACCTATAATGACTTGAAATCAAAATGTGAGATTTCTTGCTTGTTAAGTTAAGTATGCTTGGTTGCTTGCTAGTTAAGTAACTCATATAATAGGGATGAGTTAATCTATTCTTGCTTGTAATGCCTTGTTCTTGCTTGGTAACGCTCCCGAGCTGGTTTTCTACTAACCCGGGGTAGGGGGTGTTACATTTATTGGTAATCAAAGCTTTTTAGTCGGTTCTAGGACTAAACCAGGCTCTCTTGCATCATATAGGATACTTGTGCCACCTAGGAGACTTGTATTGTATAGCTTGTGTCTTTGCTTAACTTAACCGAATTCCTAATTGTTCTATTTAAACGTAGAATGTCTAAAACAATGCTCGCTCAGGACGATGAAAGTCCTAAAGGCTCCTCGAATGAAGGAAATAGTGTGAGGATAGAGCAGAATCCTCCACAACAACAAGCTCAACCCCAAGGCCAAGCTGCTGCTCAACATGAAGCTCCTGCTATAAATCCTGTGCAACATGAATGTCTCATGAGCATGAAGGAGATGTTCAATCATCTTGTAATTACCTTGAAACGAGACTATCCTATTCCTACTTCTGTTACTGTGCCAAATAGAGCCCCGATTGACAATCTTGCTCAACACCGGGCCTATACTTTCACTGGCACTAATGAAACCAATCCCGAAGTAGCTGAGTACTGGTTAGAGGCCACTAATCGAATCCTGACTAAACAAATACCTTGTCCTGATGAGCACAAACTCGAATGTGCCATAGCCCTGTTGGCAGATGAAGCTCTAAGCTGATGGGAAACCACTACCCTGACTGCTCATACTGAAGCTGTAACTTGGAAATTCTTCCTCGAGGAATTCAGGAAGAAATACACCAGTGAATAATACTTGGTCGAGCGCCAGAAGCGTTTCTTGTACCTTAAGCAAGGTGGCCGACCTATTGAACAGTACGTGAGCGATTTCTGCAAGTATTGCATGTACGGGTCGGAATACAACGAGACTGATGCTGATAAGTGTAGGATGTTTATCGATGGACTAAATGATGAACTAAGTCCAATATTCACTACCCTAGGTATCACCGACTTCCAAAATTTGGTGAACCTGGCTATTGCAACCGAGGCGAAGATGAAGGCCTCTAAGAAACGCAAAAGTGGTAACTCCTGGAAGGACAAACGATCCAGGAATGATGACAAGCCTCACTGGCAGTCAAAGAAGTCTAAACACTCCAAAGAACACTCTTCGAATTACACTCCTGTTCAGAAGAGCAATTACATACCGAGACCCCAATCAGTAACCAAGCCTTCAGCCCCGATCATCTCTGTTGATAGTACGGGGAATTTTGGTAAAGCTGCTCAGTATCCTAGTTGCAAGTTCTGCCAGAAACACCACACATGGCAATGCAGGACTTTACATAATTTGTGTTTCTTGTGTGGAGCCTCCGATCACTATATCAGGGATTGTCCCTAGAATCCTAACAAGGTTCCAAATCGAACTCCTGCAAATGCTAGTTCAGCTTCCTCTATTCGAAACAAGGGACCTAGACAAGCTCAATCCAGAAATCAGGGGAAGAACAAAGGACCCCATTCGAATGCCCCTACTCACCGAGAATCTCGGGCTCCTGCTTGAATCTTCATATCCGGGGAAAAGAAGATGAAGAATCACCCGATGTCATAGCAGGTACCGTTGAGCTAAATTCAACTCCTGTTTATGCTTTAATAGACTCGGGATCCACTCATTCATTTGTATGCTCATCTTTTATTGCAAAGTTGAAGTTAAAACCTGAAATTGTAAAACAAAGCCTTGTAGTTTCGAACCAATAGGGGGATTACAAACATAAGCCTTACTATAGAAACTGTCCCCTATTCATTCAAAATGTACCATTTCTTGTTGATCTATATGTCTTGCCAACTTGTGAGTTCGATCTAGTGCAAGGACTAGATTGGTTAAGCAAGCATGAAGCCTGGGTAGATTGCCAAAATAGGAGACTTTATCTCCGGGGCTTAGGAAAAGAATCAATTCTCCTAATTGACAAGAAACTGACCTCAATCTTTGCTGCTATGGTCTTACAAGATGAACTTGAATTTGGCTTACCTAGTGCGGCTATTGTATCTAAATATCTTGATAATTTTCCCGAGGAACTTCCCAGTCTCGCTCTAACTAGAGAAGTAGAGTTCGGGATCGATGTTCAACCTGGAACAACTCCGATGTCCATCACACCTTATTGAATGGCACCTGTTGAATTGAAAGAACCCAAGAAGCAACTCCAAGAACTATAAGACAAATGTTTCATTAGACGTAGCTCGTCTCCCTGGGGTGCTCTAGTCTTGTTCGTGAAGAAGAAAGATGAGACTGTGAGACTCTGTATTGATTACAGATAATTGAACAAGCTTATTATCAAGAATCGATATCGTCTCCCAAGGATAAAAGATCTCTTCGATCAACTCAAGGATGCTTCAGTGTTCTCAAAGATCGATCTTCAATCGGGATACTATCAAATGAGGGTAAAAGAAGAAGATGTACCCAAGACAGCTTTTCATACTCGATTTGGCCACTTTGAATTCCTTGTAACGCCATTCGGGTTAACGAATGCACCGACTGCTTTCATGGACCTCATGAACCGTGTATTCAAGCCCTATCTTGACAAGTTCGTGGTCGTCTTCATTGATGACATTCTGGTGTATTCTCGGAATAAGGAAGAACATTCCGAACACCTTCGAATTGTATTACAAACTCTCCGAGAACGTCAATTATTTGCAAAGTTCTCGAAGTGTGAATTTTGGCTATCGAAAGTCTCGTTCCTTGGCCATGTCATCTCGGTAGAAAGGATTAAAGTAGATCCGAGCAAAGTTCGATCCATCATGGATTGGAGACCTCCGAGGAATGTTGGTGAGGTCAGAAGCTTTCTCAATTTAGCCAGGTATTGTCGGCGTGTTGTCAAGGGATTTTCATCGATTGCCGAAAGCTTGACTAAGCTAACCCGTAAAGACACATCATTTGTATGGTCGGAGAATCAACAACGAAGCTTCGATCAGCTTAAGAAAGCGCTGACTCATGCTCCAGTTCTCATACAACCAGTATCGGGCAAAGAATTCACTGTCTATAGTGATGCATCTCATTTAGGACTAGGATGTGTCCTAATGCAAGATGGAAAAGTTGTAGCTTACGCTTCAAAGCAACTAAAACCACACGAGTCAAACTACCCTACTAATGATCTAGAATTGGCAGCTATCGTGTTTGCTCTCAAAATATGGAGACATTACTTGTACGGGGAGAAATACAACTTGTTCACAGACCACAAGAGTCTCAAATACCTCCTAACTCAGAAAGACTTGAATTTGAGGCAAAGAGGATGGTTAGAATTGCTTAAAGACTACGATTTGGTTATCGACTACCATCCGGGGAAAGCAAATATGGTTGCTGATGCCCTTAGACGCAGACCATACTCGAGTAAACCCTTAAATCTAAATCCCAGAATAATTCATTCGAATTTAATCTTTCTTGGATTACAAGTAACATTAAAAAATCTCCCTTAATGATCTCGTCCTTTCGTTTGTAGCTTCCTTGGCTATCAATGCTCATTTTTGTTTATATAAAGGTCGGAAATTCTTGTCTAAACTTCAAGTTCAATCTAGTCTAATCTTGAGAATCAAAAAACTCCAGCAAACTAATCTAGATCTTCAAAAGATCATATCTGAGCTAGACTCTGAGTCTAATTCTGACTTCTCTCTCAAGTCGATTGGACTCCTCTATTTCAAAGATAGAGTATGTGTTCCTAACAATGAGGAAATAAAGCAAGAAATGCTACAAGAAGCTCACCAAAGCTCTTATTCGATTCACCCGGGATCAATTAAGATGTACAAGGATCTAAAGGCACTATACTGGTGGCCAGACATGAAATTGGCTATCACAGATTTTGTTTCAAAGTGCCTAACTTGTCAAAGAGTCAAAGTCGAGCATCAAGTCCCTACTGGATTGCTCCAACCTATCGAATTCCCTCAGTAGAAATGGGATCAGATTACAATGGACTTCATTACTGGTCTTTCTTCCACTCAAAGAAAGAATGATGTTGTATGGGTGATTGTTGATAGATTCACAAAGTATACTCACATCATCCCTGTTCGAATGAAAATGATTTTGGAAACCTTAGCTGAGCTATACATTCGTGAAGTGATTCGATTACACGGTGTACCTACAGTTATAATCTCCGACCGAGACCTCATATTTGCTTCTTGATTTTGGAATTCCTTACAGAAGGCTCTAGGAGCTAAAGTTCACCTTAGTACAACCTTTCATCCTTAATCAGATGGATAATCTGAAAGAATCATCCAAGTGCTTGAAGACATGCTACGTGCTTGTGTTATAGACTTCAGAAAGAACTGGGAGAAATCTCTACCCCTAGTAGAGTTTGCTTACAACAATAGCTACCAGACATCGATCCAGATGTCTCCCTTCGAAGCTCTATACAGAAGGAAATGTAGAACTCCCTTGTGCTGGTCTGAACTGGGAGAAAACAAAGTATTAGGACCTCAATTGCTCAGAGAAACCGAAGAACAAGTGAAGATCATTCATGATCGATTGAAGGGAGCCTTTGATAGATAAAAAGCCTATGCAGACTTGAAAAGGAGTGACATCCAGTATAATGTTGGAGACAAGGTCTTTCTCAAAGTATCTCCATGGAAGAAAGTCTTTTGGTTTGGAAGAAAAGGGAAACTTAGTCCCCGATTCATTGGACCATTCGAAATCATTGAAATGATTGGTCCAGTGGCCTATCGATTGTCTCTTCCTAGTGAATTTGACAAGATTCACAATGTCTTTCATGTATCTATGCTTAGAAGGTATAGATTTGATCCATCCCATGTCCTTGAGCCTGAAGAAGTGGAATTGAATCCTGACTTGTCTTACGAAGAAGAACCAGCCCAAATTTTTGATCGTGAAGTTAGAAAGCTCAGGAACAAAATTGTTCCTCTTGTCAAGGTCTTGTGGAGAAATCACAAGATGGAAGAGACAACTTGGGAATCTGAAGAAGTCATGAGGAAGCAATATCCTTACCTATTCGATTCAGGTAAATTTGAGGGCGAATTTATTTTAAGGAGGGAGAATTGTAACACCCTAAACTTGGCCAGGAAGGTTACAATTATCTAAGATATAGACTAATTGGATCATGTGCTAATCATTTTAAAGAAGAAAGAACATTAGCTATCTTTAAGATCAAATAAGTGAAATTAGAACCAAATTGAATTGAAATTAAAACTAGAAGGCTTAAATGGAAGGATGGAAATCTGAACATGCAAAGCTCTAGAGATTGTATGTAAATTGCATTAGAATTGGAGGCCTAGACACATGTTCTCATTTGATGAGAACATGTGCCTTGTGAAGTGGTAACTCACGACACCTAAGGGGAAAAGATGAACAAAAATTGTATCATTTCTTCCTTCCAAAATCCTCCATAGCCGAATTGTTGAGAGAAAATGGGGGAGAGAAAGCTTCATAGATCAACTTCAATTCATGCTTCTTGATTTAGCTTTGATCAAATTAGCCTAGGAGAAGGTAAATTGCTTGATTCCTACATGTAATAGAATGCTTGAATCTTAAGTTTGTGATGTTCTTGTTGCCTAAATTGAATAGGATGATTGTTATGCATGTTAGGATGAAGTTAGCTTCTAATAGTACTTGAAATTGTGAGTGTTAGTAGCTAAATTGCTAAAGAGAATGTATATGGTTGCTGGAAATTGAGAATAGGGATTGTTTTGATAGGTGAAAAGGTGTAAAAAATGTTGATTGTATATAATGCCTTGTTTTGATCATGTTGTTAGATGAATTGAGGCTTGAATAGAGTAAATAGCTTGCTGGAAAAATAAAGTATATAATTGGATTATTTAAAACTAGGTAATGGATTGCTCAAAAGATGAATTAGAGGTGTATTGTTGATCAAATGGATCAAATTGAATATAGCATTATAATATCCTATTTTAAGCACATTTCTAGGTGAATTAGATTGACCTATACATGTAAGAACATGAAAATAAGTTTAGTTACAATGTTAGAATCTTGTTTAGATGAGTTATGAAGCTAGAAACTCAACCTAGTGTAATCTGCCCAGAATACTCTATTCTGGGTAGTAACTTTTAAAAATCACCATAAATTGTAGAAAAGGAATTTAAGGCTAAAATTTTTATGGATAGTACCTTAACATGTCTAAATTCATTATGAGAAAACAGAACTGAATTCTGGATTGTAGAATGAATTGTAGAGAAGAAACACTAGGGACAGTGCAAACTGTCCAGTGTTGTAAATTTCCCTGTCTTTAATTTAAAAATTGTATTAATAGGCAAAGAATTAAAATACAAGTCTTATATGGTTGGAAATACAATTAAGCTATCTTTCCAAAGGTGTAAACCAATTGAAATTCCGACATACAGAATGAAAGTTATGCATGTTTAAGTGAGCTGAGTACATGCTTCCTAGTAGCAACAGTTTAGGTAATTGTACATAGTTTTGTGGCAGTTTTGTAAATTGTTTTGTAAGCAGTTTTAGGATAGTGGTTACTGCCCTATTTTAAATGAATTAGAGTATAGACAAGTGTAGTTATGTGTAGTAAAGAATATATATGATCATGTTGCCAGATTTGTATATGTTGTGTACTAGTAATATTGCCTTGGTTGAATGATTATGTGAACTTGTTTTAATATGTGTTTACTTGTGTAATGTGTTAGAACCATGGGTGAACTTGGTGGAAGAGGAAAGGGTGGAGCATCCTAAAGCTAAGAACAAAGAAGTGTGGATCCAAGACTAGCTAGCTTGGAGAGTATTGTGAGTGTAGTTATCTCTAGGGTTAGGACTAGGTCCTAACCAATGCATACATGTCTACATTCTTGTAATGTTTAAATGGACCTAATATGGACTTGGCCTAATAAGGGAAGTATGATTAAAGTAATGCATGAAATTTGATCACATCCTTGAATTATGTATGATTCGATTGCTAAGCATGTTTAAGTGGTAACATTGGTACTTGTATGTGTGATATGGCATGTGATTGAATGCTTAAAGGAATTGATTGAAATGTTATCTCAAATTGATGAAATGAACACATGAGAATTACATAATATGTGAGCTATGGCTCAATTGAACTAAGGGCCTAGTATATAATGAACTTGCTGAATACTTGACATGATCTTGGACTTGAAACACTTGTATAAATGGCTAAAATCGAACAACCTTGGTACCTAATTGGATTAGGTAGAAGGGTATGCCTTAGAGTCTGGAGCTTCTTGTGTCAGGGTGGACTACGGTCCAGGGCTAAGGCCCCTATTTGGCAACAGAAGGAGGGTACGTATGTGGTCTTTGGCGACAGTAAGAGGGTTGACCAGCATTATGGTGTATCTTGTGGTGACAGTTGGTTGGAGACTCGATTACCTATACAAACTAAGTACCAAGGGGTTGTTTAAGTGATAACAAATGAAATAACTATCCTATAATACATGTTACTTGTCTTGAAAGTTATATAATGAATGTTACTTGACATGAAAGACATGAAATGTATGTTACTTTTCATGTAAGCACAATTTGCTTGATTACTTGTTATGTAAGAATGATTTGCTTGATTTCTTGTTATATAAGCTTGAATTATGATTCATTGTCTCTTGCTTCTAATGCTAGTCGAATGCTTGAAATCCTTAGCTAGGATCATTCTTGACTAAATGACACAAAACTTGATATAACAATTGGTTAGAACTAGTTACTACCTCACTAAGTACATTCTTGTACTTATCACTCTTGTTTTCATTCTTCCCAACTACAAGATAAATGAATTGATCGATTATTTGATCCTGAAGTTGATTCATTGAGTTTCGAAGCAAGACACAAGCATAGAATAAGTATGGTTCATACTTGTTTTGTACTCCCCTAGTTGGTGGCACTTAGATTGTATATAGTGAACTTGTGCATGCATTTTGAATGCTTGAACTCGTGTATATGTGTTCTTGAATGGTCCTACTATGTTATGAACTAGGTTGACAATGTGAAACAAGTTGTATTGAACTCAAATTTTATGTAATGTACAAGTAGTTGCTGCGCATGTTTGAATACACAAATGGAATGTTCAAGTGATTGATCTAGTTTATATGTACCATTTGAATTCCTTAGAAATTATATAGTCACTTGTGTGTGAACATACCTTGTTGTAAGTGTTGTTGTGTGTTTGTATGGTTAAGGCCGAATGGTCTAGTTGTTTGGAAACTAGTTACATGAAATTGTATGTTAACATGATCATGTTTAGTAAATTTAGGTATGGAATTAGTACATGTATCAATCTAAGGAACATTGAAATGAAATGGAAGTATGTTGCACACTTAGGCCATTCGAATGATAGTGGTATAAGATGAAGTTAATGGAATTGTTAAAATAGTAACCTATAATGACTTGAAATCAAAATGTGAGATTGTTTTCTTGTTAAGTTAAGTATGCTTGGTTGCTTTCTAATTAAGTAACTCATCTAATAGGGATGAGTTAATCTATTCTTGCTTGTAATGCCTTGTTCTTGCTTGGTAACGCTCCCGAGCCGATTTGCTACTAACCCGGGGTAGGGGTGTTACACATGGAGATACGGAATATGTGTGGAAGATGATACATAGATATCGTGGTTTACAAAAATAAAGATTTTTATGTGGTTAGCTTGTTGTAATAAGTTCATGGCAAATACGAAGCGTGTCCGTAGGCATTTTGCCATGGATAGTTTTTGTTCTGTTTGTCAAACACCTATTGAAGATGTGCATCATATCCTATGGACATGTCCGTCAGCGATAGTAGCATGGAAAATATTAGTCAAATCTGAGCGTTTGCAGGAATTTTTTAAATATAGATTTCAAAACTTGGATTGGAACAAAATTTTCCAATCTAGAGTACTTTGCAAGGGATGATAGTAATTGGGATGAGTTAATCTATTCTTGAAATCAAAATGTGAGATTGCTTGCTTGTTAAGTTAAGTATGCTTGCTTGCTTGCTAATTAAGTAACTTATCTAATAGGGATGAGTTAATCTATTCTTGCTTGTAATGCCTTGTTATTGCTTGGTAACGCTCCCGAGCCGGTTTGCTACTAACCCGGGGTAGGGGGTGTCACACATAGAGATATATAATTTGTGTGGAAGGTGATCCATAGATATCGTGGTTTACAAAAATAAAGATTTTTATGTGGTTAGCTTGTTGTAATAAGTTCATGACAAATACGAAGCGTGTCCGTAGGCATTTTGCCATGGATAGTTCTTGTTCTGTTTGTCAAACACCTGTTGAAGATGTGCATCATATCCTACGGACATGTCTGTCAGCAATAGTAGCATGGAAAATATTAGTCAAATATGAGCGTTTGCGAGAATTTTTTAAATATAGATTTCAAAACTTGGATTGGAACTAATTTGTCCAATCTAGAGTACTTTGCAAGGGATGATAGTAATTGGGATTTTCATTTTGGGGTGGTGTTACGGTACCTCTAAAATCAACATAATGCGATAGTATTTGGGAATCCAATTGAAGATCTTCGGCCCCTACTCAAAAGGAGTCGGCATATGAGCTCGATTGTGACAAAGGCTGTGGAGAGTGATGATGCTACTACTAGATGAACCCAGATGATTACTTGCAAAAAATTTCATTGGTCTCCTCCTATCGTAGATCAATGTAAGACCAATAATGATGGTGAGAAATGTAACATGGATGGTTTATTGTCTTGCAGTGGTGTTTTGCGAGACCTTAATGGTAATTGGTTGGGCGGGTTTTTCAAATTTATTGGATCTTGTTCGGTGTTGGAGGTAGAACTTTGGGGTGCATATGTTGGCCTCCTTAATGCTTGGGATGGAGGATATCATACAATAGTACTGAAATTGGATAGCTTGGATGCTCTACGGTTAATCAAGGCAGGCTCGGCTCATCATGGCTCTCTTGTTTTATTAAGGTTTCTTGATGATTTGATCAATCGTGATTGGTTTGTTCAGGTTCAACATGTGTGTCGTAGTGGTAACAAGGTGGCAGACGCATTTGCTAAGCTAGCATCATATGAAACGCTTGAGGTTGCTTGCTTTACTTTGCCTCCGATTGGTATTAGTGGTATTTTAGAAGAGGATGTGTTACATGGCTTAGCCTAATGTTGTAGTTATAACACGATAAGTTTAGCCATCATTTAAAAACATTAAACAACCATAAATCCATTAAAGTAAATAAGCATTTAAAGACGTTTACAAAACATGAGCTCCGAGTTTAAAACACCGTAAACCAAAATAATATTTCAAATAGAGTTACAAACTCAACAGTGATAAGGTCCTATGGATACATTAGCCCAAACTAAAATAATAAGTACTTTACTCTGAAGCGAACGTAGTGTTGGAAAATCCTCGTCGATGAGATCTTCCAAAGGGTGACATGTCAACCTACACACAGAAAAACCATACATCCGTACGCTGAGCTAACAAAGCTCAGTGGTACATTTCTACTCTACCATAATTCTTGATTATCATAAAATAAGCTTGCAAGATAAATATAGTCAAGAGAGTATAGATAAGGCTTCCACTATCTATGATATATCATCTAGCCTACACTAGCTACAATTCTTAGATCACCTATCTCAAGGCATCAACAAATCTACAAGATTTCATACAAATTACACCATACATTATCATACTTGAGGTTACATAGCCAATCGAGATACTCGAGCTCACACAACCCAACGAGTTAATACATGTCATACCCTGATCACCAAGCCATCGAGTGCATAAGCTATCACCTATAACATCCACACAACATACATAAATACATCCATATATCATTTATATAATGGCCAACAAAGCCCTACTTTACCCGTGCTCATACACCTGTCGGGTTACCCATGCTCACATAGCTATCAGGTCAATGAACCGTATCTGGATCACCATAGCCATAGATACGTCCTAGACATACTTGGATCACATTAGCTACAAGTAGTCTTTACATGAGGTCACTTAGCCAATCAGGTTACTCGAGCTCACTCAGCTTATCAAGTTAATCACCTTATCCGGATAACGGTATATGCAAATGCAGTGTGGGGTTGGCCCGTGCCCACCCTGAATTTTTCAAAATTCACATATTTACCTTTAATTTTCATAATTTTTATGAATTAGTCCTTAAAATTTTGTAATATTCATGACTTGTGCCCACCCTGAAATTTTAAGATTTTATGTGTGCCCACCCTCAAATATATTTCTGGATCCGCCATTGTATCCGGATCACCATAGCCACAGATAGGTTTCTAATCGCACCCAGATCACTTAGCCCGTGGGTACGTCAGATGCACTTATTAACACAGCCCAAAATACACATCCCCTTATATAAGTACCATATTACTGATTCTAGGAAATCCAGATTCCTTTACCACAACATAAAACAGCACATGCTCCCCGAGCATTCACACGCTACACCAAGCGGTAGTGGCACCAAGCCAAGCCATCAACAAATGCTCCAAGGCATAACACTAACCATCGTATCTATATCGAGTCATCATTTACCAATCTATTTCACGTTATTCTCATACATGAGGATTAAAACTCAGTTTCTTAGTTTTACTATTCATTTTTATCACATTAGAAGCCCATTGGGCCCTAACCCTCGAGTTATAAGCCCTTCAAACTCAAAATGTATTTTTTGGGCAGATTGCCCAGCGGGTACTGATACCCACCCAAGAGTATAAGCGTGATACGCTCCAACTCTCCAAATGATGTTGTTGAGAGAAGCTTGATTGTTCCTGATCGTGAATGCAATTAAGCCTTGTTCCTCTGAATGCTTTCCAAAGAAAATGAAGAAAATGATGAAAGGAAATGATGGAAATAGGGTGCGAAAGTGTATATGCATGGTGTAAGAAAGAATGAGTGAAAGAGAAAGGTTAGGGTAGGAAAGAAATAATAAAAGAAAGGTATGCTTAGAAGAAAAATATGAAAATAAAAGAAAGAAAGGAAGTAAATGAAATAAGAAGAAAGAAAGATTCGTTACCACAAAACTCACTTACAGCTCGATCCAGAAACAATCAATCTTGATGTACTTCTTCGAGTCCGGTTGCTTGTTTGTTTTGTTTTGCCTTCACCATCTTTGTGTTTCACTATTTTTCTTTTGCTTTTTTTTTGTAAAATTTCAAATTCCTTAGATAGGTGAAGAAGGAATTTTAATTTTGCTTTCTTTTTTTGGTACTTTTTTTTTCACAAAAGGAAATCACAAAATATGGAGGCTTACTTGATTCTTCCAAATCCTCTGATACCAAATGATACGCTCCAACTCTCCAATTGATATTGTTGAGAGAACTTTGATAGTTCTAGATTGTGAATGCAAGTAAGCCTTGTTCCTTCGAATGCGTTCTAAAGAGAATGAAGAAAATGCTAAAAGGAACTGATAGAAATATGGTGCAAAAGGCTATATGCGTGGTGTAAGAAAGAATGAATGAAATGGAATGGTTAGGGTAAGAAATAAATAATAAGAGAAAGGTAGGATTATAAGAAAAATATGAAAATAAAAGAAAGAAAGGAAGTAAATGAAATAAGAAGAAAGAAAGATTCGTTACCACAAAACTCACTTACAACTCGATCCAGAAACAATCAATCTTGATGTACTTCTTCGAGCCCGGTTGTTTGTTTGTTTGTTTTGTTTTGCCTTTACCACATTTGTGTTTCACTATTTTTTTTTGCTTTTTTGTACTATTTCGAATTCCTTAGATAGATAAAGGAATTTTGATTTACCTTTATTTTCTTTCTATTTTCTACCCTAACCATATTTTTGTAGCCAAAACGCCATATAGTTAAAGTTTGAACAGGTTTTGAGTAAGTTATCTTAAGAACTTGTGACGAGAGAATTGAGCGGTAAAAGGCACGAGAATGTGAGTTTATAAGGGGAAGCAAAAGCCTAATTCCCGAGAGTGAAACACGAGTAATTGAGTGGAGTGACATATAAACTTTCCTTTGGAGTGACCGTGAGGTTTTTGTGTGTGTTTGGTGTGCTCCAATTTATTTTTTTATTTGTTCTAACAATGTCACCAGTTTCCTGTGATCTTTCATCCACTTCAGGATAGGTTCTTGTGGTTAAAAAGACCCTAAACATCTAGCCATTGGAAGGCGATCAAAGGGAGAACATCTTTCACACTCGTTGCCATGTAAATGGTAAAGTGTGTAGCATGATTATCAATGGTGGAAGTTGCATGAACGTAGCCAGCACCTTAATGATTGAAAAGCTTGGATTAAAGTTTTCTAAACATCTGAATCCCTACAAACTTCAGTGGTTAAACCAAGCAAGTTCGTGTTCCATTTTCCATTAGAAGATACAAAGATGAAGTTCTATGTGATGTGGTGCCCATGAACGCGAGCCATTTGTTGCTAGGCCGACTGTGGCAATTTGAAAAGAAGGCAACACATGATAGTTTCACTAACCATTACTCCTTTGCATATGAAGGCAAGAAAGTCACTTTGGCGCCCCTTACTCCAAAACAAGTTCATAAAGGCCAAACATTGTCAAAGAAGAGCATTGAAGCCATAAAAGAAACTGCAATGGAAGAAGGAAGTTTTGAAGGAGAATAAATAAATAGAGTTAAAGATAAAATAACTAAGAACACGGTTGTGGATGAAAAATAAGTCGGAGTTGAAAATGCACAAATTGAAAAGAATGAGTGTGAAGAAGAGGAGAAAAAGAAGTTGATTTCATCTTACACTAACGATTCTTTTCATTATATTCTTGATTTGTCATTATTATAGGCTGATGAAAGGAAAGCTTCAAAAGATATCTCAAGTACATTGACTATCATCAAGAACGTCAAGCATCAACCACCATCCATGAACTCTGTTAGGTTTGTTTTCTCTACTCTTGTAAATTTTTATTTCTACTAATCTGGTTGTGATTGTAGGAAAAGAAAGGAGACATAAGTTCGAAAGGGAACTACACCGGAAGATGCTAGGAAACAAAAAGGGAGGTTCAATTGCATGAAGTTTTAAAAGTGATCATATTATTTGACGTTGTTGCGTTACTAGATCATTTTTGAGATGTTCATGGGAAAAAGTCAGTTCGAGGCTGTTTCCTACTATGCAAACCCAACCAAGGATTGTTTAAATTAAGGATGTGAAAGGAGGACTATCCAGCCACTCAAGAGACATCATTCAAAAGACAAGTGCCTTTTTGAACAAAGGCTTGATCTGGGAGTGTCTTTTGACACAACCAATGGTCGGTGGTGATCTTTCTAACAAAAGATTTGAAAAAAAGATTTCTATCTTGCAGATTATCCCAAAGGACATATCTCTTCAAGAGGATGATCCAAGAAACATGACTTTTGGAGAGCCAACATGTGTTCTTTGACGTTCTAGAAGTTGTGTCCCTTAAAGTTCTAAATGACATATATCTTGAAGATGCCTATCTAAAAGACGTGTATCTTGAAGATGACTATTCAAATGAGGTATTTCTTGAAGGTGTCTATCCATTAACAAGGGAGAAGGAGGATTTGGCCTTTCCAACATCTACCTACTACTTTTTCAAACTATTTGTCAATTTGGGGACATATCGCTTCAAAGAAGTGGAGGATGATGTGATCCAAATCAACAACAAGTTTCTCCACGCCTTGATCACATCAATAGGGATGTCCATGGCTGATTTTGAGGGAGTTCTTCCTTACTTTATCTTATATTATCTTATTTATACATCTTATTCTATCATAAACATGCATTCACATATTAGCATATGTTATCATGTCATTCATATTATACTATGCTTAGTTTATCATGTCCTTCATATCATTCATATATATGCTATGATTGCATATCATTTATTAAGATACTATTATTACATGATTCCATTCCTCATTTACTATGAATTGCATGATATATGATGTTCGTACATATAACCTATAGTCAACATCTTTACTTAGCTTATTTTCTTATTTCCTATTATGAACATTCATTTATGTTTGTTTGCATTATTTGAAGGTTATATTTAGCTCACACATGCAAAGGGGCCAACGAAGGGTAGCTCATTCTAGCTCACCATAGCTTAATCAATTCGGTCAAGGATTAACAAGCTCCATCCAACTCAAGGCGGCTCAAAGGGGAAGCTCACCTAGCTAAGGACAGCTCGTAGAAGCTCAAGGAAAAAGTGTAGCTTATCCAGCTAGTAGCTCAACTCAATTTAGCTCACATCTAGCTCTACCAGCTCATCTCAGCACGAGCTTCATATGCCCGCTCAACACCCAAGGGTCATGTTCCCTCCTAGGAGGCAAGTCCATCACTCTTGGAGGGAACACCAAAGTGGCGCCATTTCCTTGGAGGGAAATCAGATTTGGGTAGAAACTTACACTTGGAGGGAGACACCAATTTGGCCGAATAAACACTAAAGCATTGGAGGAAGGCACAAGCAATATTGGAGGGAGACACAAGCCTAGCTGAATAGGCATATACCCCTTCGGTCAAACCCCTTTGTAACCTATAAATAGGGCATTCCATTTCATTTGTAACACAACTTTCATATCAATATAATTCACTTTGTGAGGTTTTCTCTCAAACTTGTTCTTTTAGATCTTTATTGACTTATCAAGCTTTGCTTGTGGCATCACCTTTCCTTTCATTTGATACTTCAGGTTCTTGGTTCATATAACCAACAGGTCCAAGTCCTATCTACCACCCTCAAAACAATTCTTTTAAGGATCGAGTTTATGCTTATATAGCATAGGTTCTTCCTTTGAATTCTTTGAATACCTTCCTATCCTTTCTTCCATTCCTTCACATATCGGAACCTACCCCTAAAACACTTAACGTTTCCCTTTCATTCATTCTTTCTTACACTATGCATATACACTTTCGCACCCTATTTCTATCATTTCCTTTCATCATTTTCTTCATTCTCTTTGGAAAGCATTTAGAGGAACAAGGCTTACTTGCATTCACGATCAGGAGCAATCAAGCTTCTCTCAACATAAATAACACAGGGTATCGGTACGAGCTCCCCGTGTATTGATACCAAAGCCTAGAAATGGCTTCCAAGGCTCGGGGAAATTGCTTCCCAAGCCCCCAAAATGTAAGCTTTAACCTATTAACTTAATTCTACATCTTATGGGAGTCAATTAAAGTGGTTTTCTACCCTTATTACACCTTAACAACATTTAATCTGGGATTTACCATTTACAAGCACTAAGCTACCTTAAAATCCAAACTAGCAATCATAAACCATAAAATCGAGCAAAGCAATCACTTTATGATATTCAAGAATATATAGGAGTCAGAGATGAACTGACCTTAGCAAAAAATCCCGATTTTAAGCTCTCAAACAAACACTCTTCAACTTCTCTCTCAACTCAAGCTTGGAAGAGGTCCCAGAACACCTCCTCTTGCCATACAAACATGGAAAACGAATCAAGATGTAACACCCCAGAAAATGAGCTAGAAGTTTCGGGTGAAATATTAGAATCGGGTTAGAAATTTGGGTTAGGTTTTAGCTAATTAAATAATTCCAAAAAATAATTTGGGTAATTAAATTGATTTTCGACAAATTTATTGTGACAAATATTTGCGAAAAATATATTTAATGAGTTTAATAAAGGTTGAAATTGAGTTTGAGTAATTTTAAATGGGTTGTTTTAATATTAATTAAATGGTGACTATTTTACGAAAGGTTATAAAATATTAATAATGACAATTTTGTAAAAAGAACTAAAGTGATGGCTTTATGGTATTATTTGGCACATTTATTAAATAAAGCTTTTACCACTTATTTCTAATTAGAAAATGAGGATGATTATTATTTTCTCAAGAAAGGAAACCATGTCTAAACTTATCTCTCTTTCTCTCTCAAGATTCTCCTAAACACCATTTTAATCTTCTTTGATTTTCTTATCCAATTTTTATTCATTTTCTTGCTAGACCATTTCTAATCAATAGCCACACAAGAGATTTTTATTTCTCTAATCTTACGTAATGGATTTCACATTGGAAGATTGGAGGAGCAATCTTCGGTTTCAATTTCCAATTTATTTGGGTAAGCTTTGATTTTCTAATGATCTCTTAATTATTTTGTGTATATTTTCTATCAATCTTATTGTCTTTTGATGTTAAAATGAAATTTAATGGATTAATTCAATTTCTAGATGCTAAACAATGAATTATGATTTGATAGATGAAATATAAATGTTTTAATTGAATTATGAGTTATTCTTGTGGGTTAGATATAATCTAATATCAATTTTGTGAAATTAATTTTCGAAATTAATCAAATTGATTAAATTTAGATTTAGATTCTTGAATGGGGTGAGTAGTAGAATGATTGATTTAATTATTGGATCAAATATTAATGTGTATTGTAAGTGTTTGAAGAAATGCACGTAAGGGTTATTGAGCTGGAAAAAAAAAGGGAAAAGGAAGGGGAGTCGAATTTTACTTGGGCGCATGCAGGGGCTTTAGCAGGGCAGTAGGCACAACCGGGGCAGAGCACTATTGCTGCTCATTTCTTTCGTGTTAGTTGGAAAAAAAAGGTTTTAAGGGAATAATCCCCTGTTGTAGCGTGTAAGGGGAGTAGAAAGAGCTGTTGCGTGAATATTAAAAAAAGAATTGCAAGAGATTAGTGTACAAGCAGTAGGCGTTGGTTAAAAAAAAAGGGGAAAGGGGAATTGATTACCTGTTTGTGTCATGAATGTAAGGAAATTGGCAAGTTGGGAAATAGGAAATATTTTATTAAAATGGTTACCTTGATGGGGTCCAATTTATATTCACCCTTGCTTTTTCTCGTGGAAGATGGCGTGTGTTTGGACGTGTTTCGGTTAGGCATCGAGGCGTTGGCGTCGATACGAAAGCAAGTTGGTGAGTGAGAACGTGGATTTTAGCTTTGAAATTGTTTAAAGGTTATTTTGGAAGTTTAAATTAAGCTTGAAACGCTGGTTTAAACTTTTAAGTAAGTATGATGAAATTTCTCCTTTGGTTGTGTTTTGGAGAAATGAGTTTTATGCACTTGTTTTTGAATTAGATGGTACCTAATGTTTAAGCATGTTTTAAGTAAGTTTTATACTGATTTTGATCACATATTGATGATGGATGTATTCGGAAAATGGTCTATGTAAGTATGAGGAATACTTGTAAATGCATGGTTTAATGCATTTGAAATGGTTTTGAATGTTGCATGTAAAAACAATGAGGTACATGGTTAATAATGAATTATATTGGCAAGTGATGTGGTTTAAAATGTTATCGGATATAGTTGGTCGGCCATAGGATTGATAGTGCATTATAATAAGTCACCTCGGGTGTTAAGGGGTTTATGTGTTCCGAATACTCCACCACGAGTACCCTAACGGTTGAGGGGTTATATGGTACCAAAAACTCCCGGCAGTGGATTATACATCTAATCTATGATTAGGTTGTGATCGTACCTAGTTGTGATCGTACCTTAATTCCGGTTGAGATAGTATGGAGTGTTGAGAGGACACTTGTTGAATCCGTGTATCCAATGTAACATTTTGTAAAGTACAACTTGGTTTATAATCACTTGAAAGTCAATATAATTGATAATGTATCCTGTTGTATAATATTGGTTTATACATGTTTACTCTTTAAGCCTTGCATATGGGTTGTTATGCATGAGAAAGCTTAAATTGAGGGATTACAAATGGGATTTTACTGTTAATCCATGATACATGTCGCATATGGTTAATATGCATGATTTTTTGGGAAACGAATGAAAAAATGCTTTGGTTTGATCAAGCTTGAGACTTGTGAAAAGTGTTTTGATGCATATGGTAGTTATGCATGTTATGTTTTCAAAAGAAGTAAGCAAATTGTGTTGGCTTTACACTCATATCCTACTTTACAATGAACTCATGGGTTATGCCGGAAGAGATGATGCTTTTGATTTGGTTAAGCATGTTTTATTAAAATGTCATGAGAATAAAAAGATGACTACGAAAGCATGAAGATATGTTTTGAATAAGCATGTTTTATTTAAATGTTTGGGAAAATGCATTTATGTTATAATTTTTGAGCGCACTCACTAGGCATTATATGCTTACGCTCTCTTTTCTCCCGTCAATGTAGTGAATAAAGCAAGTTCGGGGTTGTGGTCCGGGGCAAAGTGGATTCCAAGACAAACGTATTTCAAGGGTATGATTACGATATTAATATTATTTGTAATAAGGCAATGTGGGTAGAATAATGAGATGGATTATTTTATTTAGGGAATGATAAATTGATTGATTTTATATTACATTAGATGATGGTTGTATTTAAGATTAAGTTGTTGGTATTATTTTAATGCTTTGTATACTTGATAGATATTATCAAATGATTTTAATGGTTTAAATAATGATTAGATTGATTACTTGTGTTCAAAAGAGTACTTGTGGTTATATGATTTAATCCCTTAATTATTTTATAACTTATGTTTGAGGTCTTGACCATTTGGTGCTTATTGATTAATGCTTTATATTGTTAGGAAGCATGTCTTTAGATTTCTTGTATAATTACGAGTGTCATTGAATATTTGGCTTGTAAATCATTGTTTGGTTGAAGAAGTTGTTGTGTTCGGCATTGTTCTTTTAGTTTGCGTGGTGTTTGCTCATTTTGGAACGAGAAGAACGGTGTTTTTGATAAGGCGTGACCACGCCTTGTGATGGACGCGAGTTTGGTACTATTTACAAGGGTTGGGAGTTTGTTCCTTGTTTAATGTTAGTAAAATATTAGAAGCATGTCTGAGTTATCGAAAGAATTTGGATAAGTTAAAGTTGGGATTCGAATCCCTAAAAGGTATTTTTGTGCCGCTCATATTGGTATGGCTGGTGGTTCACTCGGTTAATGGATTTTACCAAGTTTAAATTCTTTACATTTTGGTCACCGTATGTTGTTGCATCAACTGAATAAGTAAATGATGTCCGTTTGACATGAGATGTTTCAAACATGCCTTTAATGTCTCTAATTTCTTTCAGAAGCTATTATAAACATGTTAGTCCCTATAATTTGGCTATTTTACGATTTAGTCCTTAATTTCATATTTTGTTAAATTGGATGCTTACTTGTTATCCGTTGAAGCTGAAATTTGACATGTTGGCATTAGACATGATTAATTAACAATTGGTAACCTGAAACTTGTGTAAGTCCTTTTAATTATTCAGATTTATATTTTGGTCCCTAAAATGCTTGTACTTGCAATTGAGTGCCCTATCGAAGCTTGTATCGAATGAAAATTAATCTACTGCTTGTATGTACACCCTAGATCTTGATAATGCATCTAGACAAGTTTTTGGTCCAAAAAATGGACCGTAATTTGAGTAAGATTGTTTGGGTTTGCTTTGGCAAACCTAATGTGATCTTTTTGGTTCTGGTTTAGCAACTAGGTCGGGTCAAGGGGGTTACATTTGGTGGTATCAGAGCCAGGTTGAACAACCTCGAACATATAGAGCTTAATTTGGTTATTTTGAGAAATTGATAAATGTGTTTTGTATGTGTTCATGTGTTAATTGCTTATGTTGGGGATAATCGGTAACACATTGCCTATTACAAATGCTTTTGAAAAGTTTTTACAGGTTTATCTTGGATTACTTGCCGAGCCTACACCCCAACTGTCAGGTTTAAACATAGGTAATGAATTTGATTTTATATGAGAAATGATTTATTCAGTAATTACTTCTGAGCTTAGTAAGTATTGTCTGGATTATCGATAGTATAGGAAAAATGGTTTCTGATCTTGAGTATACTTGGACCTTGATCGAGAGTAGTTAAAAATGGTCTCCGAACTTGAGTGATGTTGTCCTCGTTCGTGAGTTTTTTGGTGGCGTTGGTCTACTATTTCAAAGGTTAAAGGTGGTTATTACCATCGATGTTAAAGATATAGATTTTGAAGACAAAGAGTTAGTGAAGTGATGTTAATGGAAGTGAGCACGCTGTAAGGAGTCATATGTTTGATAATAATATCAATTTTTGAAAAGCATGCTCGAGAAAGCCTCTACCGAGATTCAATTGAGGATTTTGGAGTGTCTAAGTTTATAAGGTTATGATGTACGCATCAGACAAGAAAGTTGATGTTCAGGATCGAACCTGACCAGTAATGTTGATTGATAAAGAGAACTTTATAGTGTTCCTAACGTTATTTCTATGAGGATGATCAAGGTATGAAATATGCGTAAGACATTAGATTAATTTTCATCTTTGGACATCAGAGTGCGTAGCGGAATCATGGAATCTGTATGTTGATTAAGGAAAGATTATGTAGTCTGTTTATCTTTCCCTGTTGCATCGTCAAGTGGATTCTGGCTTTACAAAATTATGCATATTAATTGAAGGTATTTGTTTGAGTGAGTTGAAGTTTTGATGATTGGATTTGATTTTCACGACAGAGTTTGGCCAAGAATGGACCAAAATTTTTGATGAGTTTTTGACTTATGTGGTAACCCAAGGTCGAAGGGTGTTCGAGTTTGGAATATTTTTGTTGTTCAGGAATTCTTTCTTGGCATGTTTCGAGGGAGTTTTTTGAGTTGTCTTATGGTTGTGAGACTGAATTCGATATTGAAACGTACCTTGGTGCTGCTCCCGAATCCTTTTTGGTGTCGCGTTGATGAGTATTGAGGGGACGTATGAGTTAAGAAATTGATTGTGATAATGGTAAGTTTGTGGGTATAGTTGATCGAAAGTTCTATTTTTTGAAGCATCAGCGTAATTGTTAATGATAATGGTGGTTAGGAGCGTTTGGTTGGTTTAGCCTTATAGTATAGCCGTGTAGATGGCGAATGCATTAGTGACATTAGAGGTTGCGATGAGTTGGGTATCTTGTGAATACTTGGTTTCGTGAGTAGCAAAGGTGATAGTATTCTCGTGTACAATTGCATCGAGAAGGATCTTGATCGGCAACCAAGGATTGTTTAGTAGGCATTTGTAGCAAAGCGAAAGTGTGTTCCTTATTTGGGTAAGTGCACGTTTTGGCTTGTTGGAAGGAACATTGGTTCTGAGAATGTTATTAGTAAGTGTGAACAGTTGAACATGCACAGTGCATAAACACTTATATGTATACATTTAAATATAATAGTACACACATCCATTTGGGCATAATATTAGAGGTTTTGCATACATACACATCGACATCTATGAGGCATATAAGTAATCATGAATACATATGTTCACACTTACGGATGAATTTTCGGAGGCCGATGAGGCTATGATGTAAGTAGCTTTAGTGACGAGGTTCTTTGGAGTTCTCAAGGTTTGTAGAAGGTGTTAAAGATTGGTTCTTGGAAGTTTGAGTTGTGCTAGATTTGAAGCAATCAAGGTTGGTGTTAGAAGAATGTGATTCTCTAGATCCAGTTGATTGTTATCAAAGTTTGTTGAGGAATCTTCTGAGATTGTTGCACTGTTAGCGAAGTTGCGGCAGAAGATGTTCTATTGAATTAGATGTTTTGTTAAGCTCCGTTTGGTTATTGTAGCTCGAGTTTAGTTCGTTAATTAATTCCGAGTTAATAATTGAATGCGTTTTCAAAGGAATTTGTCAAATTGGACATGGATAATGTCTTGGAAGGTTATTTAATTGGTTTATCAAATAACAAGAATTATGTTTTTGATGACTTTAAAAAAAGAGAAACAATTTGGTTTTAGAAGTGGTTTTTGTGAATTAAATAGAGAGGAGACACATACTAAGAATCTTTAGGGAGCAATTGCACCCTTTGTATTTTAACAAACTCAATTTTATTTTTCTTTTTAAAAAAACTACTACTAATGGTTAATGTTTTCTCTAAAACAGAGGTTTTCTATATTTTTATTACAACTAAAAACCATTGTTTTTGTATTTTCAACTTTCCTAAAATGTCTTCAATAATCAATTGATATTTCAATCTTATTTCTAATCTATTTTTTTCCAAATAATTTTTAAACTTGAGCAAATCGGTGGATTTTTGGTTAATAATATTTTCACGTTAGAATGCAAGAGGAAGCTCATTTTGGTTGTACTCCTATCAAGCAAGGTGAGCTATGATTTCTTATTGACATTCCATACACTTTGTGTCCTTAATCTATTATTTCAATTAACATTTGTGATTAAAATGAACTTAATTGGGTTTAATTGGTTTATAATGGTTCAGGAATAAATTATGGTTATGTTGTTCAAACCTAATGATTTCTAATGGGTACTAATGATTTCTTTTTGGTTGATAAAATCTAAAAATTGTTTTTTTTAAGTTTGGACCCATAATTAGTTTAAGTGCCTAGTTGAGATAGTTGTTCTTCAAGGATTGAGGTTGATGTATGGTTAGGTGAAGCCTTTGATGTTGGTTGTAGTTTTGAAGAGTTATTGATGTTTTACGAAGGTTTGAGAATTGAGAATTCTTTGTGAAGGGATAATTGGATATTAGAAAGGATTGGTGCAAGCTAAAGGCGGTTTTTAGTATTTTGACGTTGCTTCGGCATGAGAATTAGATAGGTTCTAAATGGATTGAGGCGACGAGATACCCGATATCATATGGGTGGTTGATTTTTTCTCGACATTTCTCAATTGATGAAGTTTGTAGAGAATAGTTTGTAATGGTGTATCGAATCAAGTCTTAGTATACGGTATGTAGATAAATGAGGATACTGGTTTTGTGACATGTTTTGCCGAGATGGTTTTGAGCTCAAAATGTGCATTTGATGAGTTTGTCTATGTTTTTAGGGTGAGGTTTGGTTGACCGTTTGCTTGTTTTCCTGAAGAGAAAGTTAAGAATTTGTTGGTTCTACCATTGGTAAAAATATTTCTGATTAAGTCTCTAGCAACTAGGTGTTGTTCATCAAGACGATTAAATTTATGGAAGTTATGCGGCATAAGGGTAATTGGGGGAAGTGTTGGATGAAGGAAGGTTTGTGCTTGTCTTATTCCCTTTACGTAAATTTCGAGAACGAAATTTCTTTTAGTGGGGGAAAGTTGTAACACCCCAGAAAATGGACTAGAAGTTTCGGGTGAATTATCGGAATTGGATTGGAATTTCGGGTTAGGCTTTAGCTAATTAATTAATTTCACAAAATAATTTGGGTAATTAAATTAATTTTCGATAAATTTATTGTGACAAGTATTTGCAAAAAATATATTTAATGAGTTTAATAAAGGATGAAATTGAGTTTGAATAATTTTAAATGGGTTGTTTTAATATTAATTAAATGATGACTATTTTACGAAAAGTTTTATAAAATATTTCTGATTAAGTCTCTAGCAATTTGTTGGTTCTACCATTGGTAAGAAATATTTTAAGAAAGTTAAGAATTTGTTGGTTCTACCATTGGAAAGAAATATTTCTGATTATGTCTCTAGCAACTAGGTGTTGTTCATCAAGACGATTAAATTTCTGGAAGTTATGCGGCATAAGGGTAATTGGGGGAAGTGTTGGATGAAGGAAGGTTTGTGCTTGTCTTATTCCCTTTACGTAAATTTTGAGAACGAAATTTCTTTTAGTGGGGGAAAGTTGTAACACCCCGAAAAATGGGCTAGAAGTTTCGGGTGAATTATCGGAATCGGATTGGAATTTCGGGTTAGGCTTTAGCTAATTAATTAATTTCAAAAATTAATTTGGGTAATTAAATTAATTTTCGATAAATTTATTGTGACAAGTATTTGCAAAAAATATATTTATTTAGTTTAATAAAGGATGAAATTGAGTTTGAGTAGTTTTAAATGGGTTGTTCTAATATTAATTAAATGGTGACTATTTTACGAAAAGTTTTATAAAATATTAATAATGACAATTTTGTAAAAAGAACTAAAGTGATGATTTTATGGTATTATTTGGCACATTTATTACATAAAGCTTTTACCACCTATTTCTAACTAGAAAATGAGGATGGTTATTATTTTCTCAAGAAAGAAAATTATGTCTAAACTTATCTCTCTTTTTCTCTCAAGATTCTCTTAAACACCATTTTAATCTTCTTTGATTTTCTTATCTAATTTTTATTCGTTTTCTTTTTAAACCATTTACAATCAATAGCCACACAAGAGATTTTGATTTCTCTAATCTAGCTTAATGAATTTCACGTTGAAAGATTGGATGAGCAATCTTCATTTTTAATTTACAATTTATTTGGGTAAGCTTTGATTTTGTAATGATCTCCTAATTATTGTGTAGATTTTCAATCAATCCTATTGTCTTTTGATGTTAAAATGAAATTTAATAGATTAATTCAATTTTTAGATGCTAAAGAGTGAATTATGATTTGATAGATGAAATCCAAATGTTTTAATTGGATTATGAGTTATTCTTGTGGGTTAGATATAATTTAATATCAATCTTGTGAAATTGATTTCCGGAATTAATCTAATTGGTTAAATTTAGATTTAGATTTTTAAATGGGGTGGGTAGTAGAATAGTTGATTTAATTATTGGATCAAATATTAATGTGTGTTGTAAGTGTTTGAAGAAATATACGTATGGGTTATTGAGCTGAAAAAAAAAGGGAAAAGAAAGGGGAGTTGAATTTTACTTGGGCGCATGCAGGGGCTTTAGCAGGGCAGTAGGCACGATCGGGGCAGAGCACTACTTGGGCGTGTAAGGGGAGTAGAAAGAGCTGTTGCGTGAATATTAAGAAAAATAATTGCAAGAGATTAGTGTACAAGCAGTAGGCGTTGGTTAAAAAAAGGAGAAAGAGGATTTGATGCCCTGTTTGTGCCGTGAAGTGTAAGGAAATTGGCATGTTGGGAAATAGGAAATATTTTAATAAAATGGTTACCTTGATGTGGTCTAATTTATATTGACCCTTGCTTTTTCTTGTGGAAGATAACGTGTGTTCGGACGTGTTTCGGTTAGACATCGAGGCATTGGTGTCGTGGTTTTAGCGTCGATACGAAAGCAAGTTGGTGAGTGGGAACGTGGATTTCATCTTTGAAATAGTTTAAAGGTTATTTTGTGAGTTTAAATTAAGCTTGAAACGCTGGTTTAAACTCAGAAGTAAGTATGATGAGATTTCTCCCTCGGTTGTGTTTTGGCGAAATGAGTTTTATGCACTTGTTTTTGAATTACATGGTACCTACTGTTTAAGCATGTTTTAAGTAAGTTTTATACTGATTTTGATCACATATTGATGATGTATGCATTCGAAAAATGGTCCATGTAAGTATGAGGAATACTTGTAAATGCATGATTTAATTTATTGGAAATGGTTTCTAATGTTGCATATGAAAACAATGAGGTACATGGTTTATAATAATTTATATTGACAAATAATGTGGTTTAAAATGTTATCGGATATAGTTCGCCGACCATAGGATTGGTAGTGCACTATAATAAGTCGCCTCAGGTGTTTAGGGGTTTATGTGTATCGAATACTCCACCACGAGTACCCTAACGGTTTATGGGTTATATGGTACCGAAAACTCCCGTTAGTGCATTATACATCTAACAGATGATTGGGTAGTGATGGTACCCGGTTGTGATCGTACTTTAATTCCAATTGAGATAATATGAAGTGTTGAGAGGACACTTGTTGAATCCGTGTATCCGATGTAACATTTTATAAAGTGGAACTTGATTTATGATCACTTGAAAGGCAACATAATTGATAATGTATCCTGTTGATGGATTATGTTGTATAATGTTGGTTTATACATGTTTGCTCTTTAAGCCTTGCATATGGGTTGTTATGCATGGGAAAGCTTAAATTGAGGGATTGCAAATTGAATTTTATTGTTAATCTATGATACATGTCGCATATGGTTAATATGCATGATTTGTTGGGAAACAAATGAGAAAATGCTTTGGTTTAATTAAGCTCGAGACTCGTGAAAAGTGTTTTGATGCGTATGGTAGTTATGCATGTTATGTTTTCAAAAGAAGTAAGCAAATTGTGTTGGCTTTACACTTATATCCTACTTTACAACGAACGCATGAGTTATGCTGGAAGAGATGATGCTTTTGATTTGGTTAAGCATATTTTATTAAAATGTCATGAGAATAAAAAGATGATTATGAAAGCGTGAAGATATGTTTTGAATAAGCTTGTTTTATTTAAATGCTTTAGAAATGGCGAATATGGCTTACTTTGATACGGGTTTCTATTTTTGGTTTTGGTTTGAAAATGCGTTGACGTTTTACTTTTTGAACGCATGAGTTATGTCAGAATAGATGATGCTTTCGATTTGGTTAAGCATGTTTTATTAAAATGTCATGAGAATAAAAAGTTGATTACGAAAGCATGAAGATATGTTTTGAATAAGCATGTTTTATTTAAATGCTTTGGAAAACACATTTACGTTATAATTTTTGAGCGCACTCATTAGGCATTATATGCTTATGCTCTTTTTTCTTCCGTCAATGCAATGAATAAAGCAAGTTTGGAGTTGTGGTCCGAGACAAGGTGGATTCCAAAACAAACATATTCAAAGAGTATGATTACGATATTAATATTATTTGTAATAAGGTAATGTGGGTAGAATAATGAGATGGATTGTTTTATTTAGGGAATGATAAATTGATTGATTTTATGTTACGTTAGATGATGGTTGTATTTAAGGATTAAGTTGTTGGTATTATTTTAATGCTTTGTATGCTTGATAGATATGATCAAATGATTTTAATGGTTTAAATAATGATTAGATTGATTACTTGTGTTCGACGAGTACTTTTGATTACATGCTTTAATCCCTTAATTATTCTATAACTTATGTTTGAAGTCTTGACCATTTAGTGCTTATTGATTAATGCTTTATATTGTTAGGAAGCATGCCTTTAGATTTCTTGTATAATTATGAGAGTTGTTGAATATTTGGCATGTAAATCTTTGATTGGTTGAAGAAGAAGTTGTGTTCGACATTGTTCTTTTAGTTTGGGTTGTGTTTGCTCATTTTGGAACGAGCAGAAGGGTGTTTCTGATAAGGTGTGACCACGCCTTGTGATGGATTCGAGTGTGGTACTATTTACAAGGGTCGAAAGTTTGTTCCTTGTTTAATGTTAGTAAAATATTAGAAGCATGTCTAAGTTATTGAAAGAATTTGGATAAGTTAAAGTTGAGATTCGAATCCCTGAAAGGTATTTTTGTACGGCTCGTATTGGTATGGCTGGTGGTTTACTCGATTAATGGATTTTACCAAGTTTAAATTCTTTACATTTTGATCATCGTATGTTGTTGCATCAATTTAATAAGTAAATGATGTCCGTTTGACATGATATTTTGCAAGCATGCCTTTAACGTATCTAATTTCTATAAGAAGTTGTTACAAACTTGTTAGTCCCTATAATTTGGCTATTTTATGATTTAGTCCTTAATTTCATATTTTGTTAAATTGGATGCTTATTTATTATCCGTTGAAGCTGAAATTTGACATGCTGGCATGAGACATGATTAATTAAAAATTGGTAAACTGAAACTTGTATAAGTCCTTATAATTCTTTATATTTACATTTTGGTCCCTAGAATGCTTATACTTGTAATTGAGTGTCCTATCGAAGTTTGTATCGAATGAAAATTGATTTGCTGCTTGTATGTACACCCTAGATCTTAATAATGCATTAGATAAGTTTTTGGTCCCAAAAAATAGACCGTAATTCGAGTAAGATTGTTCGGGTTTGATTCGGCAAACCTAATGTGATCTTTTTAGTTCGGGTCTAGCGACTAGGCTGGGTCAAGGGGGTTACACAAGACTTCAATAAACCTTTAAGAAAAGGTCTAACTATGAATTTACACCTTTAAATCCAAAGAAACTACCATAAAGCCTTAAACTTTCAAAAACCCATAAATAAAATCCTTACGTTTCCATCAGAATACTATGCTTTTCTTGAAGCTCTTGATGGGAATATTAACATACTTGAATCTTGGACCTTGGGTGAAAGAAAATGATGCATAAAGGTGAGATTTTAGTTTTAGAAAGGGTGTTTGGGTAGAAAGAAAATGAGTGCGCATGATATAATGAAGAAGAAAGAAAGATGAATGAGATCATCTTGTTCCCCTTTTCATAACCCACGTGACCCACCCAAATCCCCAGGGGAAATCAGCCAACACTTAAAGAAAAGGTAATACCACAACAAAAACCTTCCATCTTTACACTTATTACAAAATGGTCAACAACCAAGCCCACAAAACTAATTCCTCATCCAAAAAGGCCCAAACTTGGCCCAATGGGTCCAATTACTTCAACCAACATGAAGGTCTATAACCTGGGTCAACACCCAATCATTGACTCGAAAATTTGGGTCATTACATTAATAGTTAGGCAGGGGTTATCCCGTAAGTACTTGTAGTTATTATCATGTGTACTCTTTTCCTCCGACTAGGTTTAGGGGTTTTTAATGATGCACGTGATAATAATTTTTTTTCATAAAAAAATAATACATGTAGTTGAGCGTTTGACCGGTGTAGGTGGATTTCTTTACTACCAAGTACCATTAATGTTCATGTGCTTTTTGTCAGGGTTTTTCTATTGGTCTCTTGTCTTGATCGATTATGCAATATTAGGTAAGTGAGTACAAAATGAGAGGGTCTAGGCAACATTTTAGTGGTGAAAAACCTGGAAGAATTGGGAGGTTCTGTTGTATTGCTAGAAAGTTTAGGCTAATTTGTGGTTTGGTCGGTTTAACAGATAATCGGTAAAACATGTACCAATAAAAATAATCGGTAAAAATTAAAATGTTATTTTATTTAATTTTGTTAAGAATTTTAATTACAACCTATAATGTTACATTGGTTTCTCAATTGAGTAAAACCTATTACTGATGGTATCTTTTTATGTTTTAATCTGAAAAGTTATTCGATTTACATAATTTATTATGGGTAATGTAATATTTTCGGTTACCATGCCCACTATAAAAAGTTAGACAATTGGGAAGAATTCATGTTTACAACCCATAATGTTACATGGGTCTCAATTTATTAAAATTTTTCTCTAATGGTAACCTTTTAGGTTTTAACCTAAAAATTTATCCAATTTACATGATTTAGTACGGACAACATAATATTATCAGTTCCAACCTAAAATGTTATCTTGGTCAGTCATAAAAGTTACAGAGTTAGTAAGAATTCTTGTTACAACCGAGAATGTTATATGAGTTTCTCAATTGATTAAAACTTACCCATGACGGTAGCTTTTTAGGTTTAAACTTGAAAAGTTATCTCAATTGATTTACGGATAATGTTACATGCTTTTCTCAATGGAATAAAACTTACCTTTGACGGTAATGGTTTTGTAGCGACTAATTAAAATTAGGGTAAACTACATAACTGACCACTATACTATGGTTTTAGTCTTGATTTGACTACTATACTTTTTTTGAAGCAAGACCACTCAATTATTAAAATGGATTCAATGTGACACGTGTCACTACCTATTTAGAGAAGAAAAACAAAATCAAGTAAACTTGCACTAGGTGAAACTTGAACCTAGTTAAGGTAGAGGTAAAGGGAATAGCTTAGCCACTGCACCAAGCACAAGTTTGTAATATAAATCACTAACTTTAATATATGTCTTATTGTTTTCTACATTTATTTTTTCTAATTTCACATATATAATCATTGAATTATTTTTTTAATTTAATTAAAAAAACTCACTTAAATTATATTTAAAAAATAAAAATTTTAAATTATAGTAAAAATTCATTTAGGAATGTAGTCATTGAAGTAGTTTACCCTTGTATTAATTACTCTCGCAAATGCCACAAGTGTCAAATTTATGCTGATAAGGTTCATACACCTCCTAAGTCTCTTCATGTCATGTTGTCCCCTTGGCCTTTTTCTATGTAGGGCATAGATGTTATCAGACAGATTTACCCGAAGGCATTAAACGGGCATCGCTTTATTTTGGTAGCTATTGACTATTTCACGAAGTGGGTGAAAACAGCTTCATATGCAAACGTCACCAAATCTACGGTTTGCAAATTCTTGAAGAAGGAAATCATTTGCCGATATGGCCTACTAGAAAACATCATTAACAATAATGCTTCCAATTTGAATAACAAGATAATGGCCGGAGTCTGTGACCAGTTCAACATCAAGCATCACAATTCAGTGGTATATCGTCCCAAGATGAATGGGGAAGTAGAGGCTGATAATAAGAATATTAAGAAGATAGTTGCAAAAATGACTGACACATATAAAGATTGGCATGAGAAGCTACCATTTACCTTACACGCCTATCGAACTGCAGTGCGAACCTCTACTGGAGCAACATCTTTTTCGTTAGTGTATGGAGTAGAAGCTGTGCTACCAATTAAGGTTGAAATACCATCACTCCGTGTCTTGATGGAAGCCAAGTTGGAAGAGGCAAAATGGGTTCAAGCAAGATATGACCAATTGAATTTAATTGAAGAGAAAAGATTGAAAGCACTGTGTCATGGGAAGATGTATCAAAGAAGGATGATAAGAGCTCACGAGAAGAAAGTTTGCCCAAGAGAATTTAAAGAAGGTGACTTGGTGTTGAGGAAGAAGCTACCAATTCAAAGTGATTCTCGAGGAAAATGGGCGCCAAATTGGGAAGGACCTTACATTGTGACAAAGGTTTTCTCAGGGGGAGCATTAATTTTAACTAAAATGGATGGAGATGAACTCTAGAGCCCGATAAATTCAGATTCAGTTAAAAATTATTATATTTGAAGAAGAAGGAAAAAGAAAAGATGAAAAGAAGAAAAAAGCAAAGGAAAAAGAAAAATAAAAAACGAAAAATAAAGAAAAAGAAGAGAAAAGAAAAGGGATTTCAAAATGAAAACCCGAAAAGGGCGTTTTGAAACCAAATGAGGACGAGTTGAAAACCCATAAAGGGCAGCTCAAATGATTTGCAAGCAAGGTCTTTCACAAAGTTAAATCTCAGGATTTGGGTGCCTGGAAGCTTCATATCTTTCTGCGTAATCACTATTTCCAGAGTCTTCTCAGCATAGTTGGCGATCAAGGAATCTTATGGAGTCACGATAGGAGGAGCTTTGGTCTCTGATATCTGAATGCCTATTTCGTTCCTTGTAATTTCCTTGTGTTTGCCACAATACTAATAAAATTTTGTTGTGCAAACCTTTTCTTTTCCTTCTCTGATATCTTTCTTTTTCCATAAGCATCTTGCATTGAAATGAGAACTAATATGTTAAAAGACATTAAACACAGTTTTGAGTAGTTTTCAAAATGGTCACTGATTATTGTATAGTCTAATTGATTGGGTAAATGATATCAAAATGACATAAAAATTTGCAAGCTTACTATTAATGTATCGAATTTCAGTATTGCATAGTTAATTGCATGAAAGGACTCCTAAATTACCAGAATTACAACTTAGTCCCTAAAACTTGAAGAAGTTATAAATTAGCCCTAATCGTTTAATCATTGTTCCTTATAGGATAAATTGAGCTAATATGTATATTCGGTAATGTTTTGAAAAGTATAATATTGATTAAGTGTTAACCATTATATGAAATTCATTGCACCGATCACCGTACAATCACCGATAGCACACTTTGACCCGGTTCTCAACCGGGCCAGGAAGGGGTGTTACAAGAATGTCGGGGCAACCTATCAAAAAGCCATGGTGACTCTCTTCCATGACATGATGCACAAAGAGATCGAGGTATATGTGGATGACATGATTGCCAAATCTTGAACCAAAGAGGAGCATATTCAGAACTTGAGGAAGCTTTTCCAATGATTGAGAAAATATCAGTTAAAGCTCAACGCGGCCAAGTGCACCTTTGCCTTCATGTCTAAAAAACTCTTGGGTTTTGTGGTTAGCCGAAAAGGGATTGAGATTGACCCTTATAAATTAAAAGCCATTCAGAATCTTCCACCACCTCAGATATAAAAATAAGTTTGAAATTTCTTGGGGAGATTAAATTATATATCTCAGTTCATTTCTCTGTTGGCCGATAAGTGTGACCCTATCTTTAGATTGCTTAGAAAGAATAACCTGAGAGTATGGGATGAAGAGTGTAACATCCCAAAAATTGGTATAGTTGGAATTGGGTTCCAGTGATCGGAAACCCTACATCAAAAAGGACCAAACATCGTATTGACTTTGTCCACAAGGTCAATTGCATCTATAATGGAATCCAAATGAGTCAAATTATTGTTTAAGGACCCATTTGAATGTATTAAAAATCTGTTTAGTGAATAAATTATAGAAATTGAAAGTTTGGGGATACAATATAGGGAAATGAGAGTTGAGGGACTAACCTTGCAATTAGCCCCTCCTCAATTAAAATCACCACCTACGTGGTTGATCAGGAAGTAATTCCTTCAATAGAAGGAAACCCTTGTTAATAAAAAAGAAGGAAGAGAATGGATAGTAAAATTTTAGCCTTAACCGATTCCTAAACCAAGCTAACACCTCTCCTTCATCATCTTCCTCAAAGCAAGCACCTCCATTGTTGAGGTTAGAGAAGCTTGAGTTTTCTTCAATTTATCGATATCAAATCATTGCTACCGATCAAGTAAGCTATAATCCTCAAACAATCATTGAATCCATGGATAAATCAAGGTTAACCTTAAGCTAGGGTTTTGGTCATCCATGGAACTTGGTAGCTAATAGCTATTATAACCTTTTATATTGATTTTGATATTGCTATATTGATTTCGATATCGTATTGGTAAATCTAACAATCTCCCTATTGTTTACCTATCTCAATAACTGGAGAAAGATCATCCACCATCACCAATGAAAGCTAGGAACAAGGGATTTGCTATCTGAGAGCCGTAGGAGCATCGGATTATTGAGGTAAGTGTTGTCGGAGTCTCGGGATCAGGCTAGGAGTCTTTCCCAATTTTCATTATCATTGATTATAGCGTGGCTAACATTATTGTCAAGGAATATTGCATTGAACCACTTAGTGGATTCTAGTGGTATGTTAATGTAAGTTGTTGCATTGAATATCGATCATTGATATTGCCATTGAAATATAGAAGCATGGAACATTGGATATAGAGCATAATTAATGCTATTGTTATCGTTATCATCATTGTCACTGATCATTGTTATCAATTTCGCCATTGTTATTGCCATTGAAACATAGGAGCATTGAACATTGATCATAGAACATTGTCATTGCTATTGTTATAGCTATTGTCATCAAGTATTGATATCGACATAGTTGTTATCGAAACATTGTAAGTGAAACATGGATCATTGCTATCGTCATTGGCATAATTGGACATTGTCATTGCCATTAGTATTGTTATTGAATATTGATATTGACTCATTGCTTATTGATATTGACTCATTGCTTATTGATAAGAACATTGAATATTACTATTGTTACCAAACACCGATCATTAATATTGTCTTCGGACCTTGGATTCGAAAGGACTTTGGATACAATTGGCATGCCATAGAATTCATGAGCTTAGTGTACGGGTGGACTACGGTCCTTGGGCTATGGCCTTTATTGTGGCGAGGCGGATGGATGTATGTGTTATTGGTCATATTGGCAAGGCGAAGGGACTAAACCATTCATTGTTTTGGCTAGTCGTAGGAATTTGTGTATCCACTATCCGGAATCGATCCAAGGGTTAATATTGAAATATGGAATTATTGCTATTGAATATGATCATTGCATAGCTACTATTGATTCATTGCATTGTTATTGGCAAGATGTGATTTGGAATGCATTTCATTGATAAAGTGTTTACTTGTGACTACCTCACTAGGCAAAGTATGCCTAATACATTTCGTTCCATACATTTCAGGTTAAGGATTTCACCGTTGAAGATAGGAGAACCGACGTTGTTGACAAGTCACTACAAGCCTCAAGTAATGTGTTTTGCCTTTACAAACTCCTAGGATGGTGGCAAAGTAGTTGAACTAGTCATTTGTGACTCTTATGGTATGTTTGTATTATGCATGGCTTGTAAAGGTGTCTAAGGCTCTAAATGGCTCACTAGTATAGCTTAAAAATGGTTAAATATGTATATTTGGCACTAAAAGGTGGAAACCTAGTAAACATATTTGAATAGCTCTAAAATTTGACATGTTAGCAGATTATAGTAATTGAAAATTGCTGGTAAAATTTCATTGCTTTTGGACATCATTCAACAGGTTAATTCGATTAAAAACTAGATAAAATTTGGCATTATATTGCAGGTCTTACCGATATAGGTCCACCTGTTTCGGTACTGTAGTGCATATTTGGGACAGCCAAAGTGCAAGCTAACCCAAGTGTATCGGTACGGCTTCAAGGCTTTTCGATACGATTTTGGGTAGTGAGATTTGGAGAATTAATGGCATCGGTACGAGTATAGGGTATATCGAAATGGGTCTTGGTCAGAGTCAACATTAGTCAACCCGTATCGATACCGGTCAAGCTGTATCGAAATGAGTTCTTGAGTTGCTGGGGATTTAGTTATCACCCTTGTATGTCGTACCGATACGGTCCTTGATCGTATTGAAACGAAGTTGGACAGTTTCATTTTGGAGTCAAATCCATTTATACCCATACCGATACGGCTCCAAGGCATTTTAGTACGGTGTCAGTTATATCAGTTAGGGGCTGCTGAACACAGTTTTGCATTGTTTACATATTGTTCACTAAATCTTTGGTAAGTCTAATTGGATGCGTAAATGACATCAGATTAACATGAAATTTTGTAGACTCACTCTTATTGTATTGAATTTCATTTCGGTGCAGTCAATTGCATTAAAAGACCTCTAATTTACCGGATTTACAGTTTAGTCCCTAAAACTCGTTAAAGTTAAGAATCAGTCCTAATTGTTTAATTATTGCTTCCTATTGGATAAAATGGGATAATTTTTATGTTTAATGAGGATTAAGGAGCACAACATAGGCTAGGTGACAATCACTAATTGAAATTATCGCGCTGAATCACTGTATCGCTCACCGGTAGTATGCTCCAACCCGGTTTTCTACCTGGCCGGGTGGGGGATGTTACAAAGAGTGCCAAGAGGCTCTGGACAAGATCAAGAAGTATTTGACTAATGTTCTGATCATATGGTGCCAGTGTCAGATAGACCGTTAATCTTGTATTTGATAGTCTTTGAAAATTCGATGGGTTGTGTGTTGGGGTAACATGACGAGTCCAGAAGGAAAGAGAGAGCTATTTACTATTTTGAGCAAGAAGTTCACCGATTGTGAAACCCGACACCCACTAATTCAAAAATTATGTTGTGCTCTAGTGTGGGATACCAAAAGGCTCATGTAGTACATGTTGTACCATACCACTTGGTTAATATCCAAATTGGATCCGTTGAAATTCTTAATGGAAGTGCTGACACTAACTGGAAAGATGGCTCATTGGCAAATACTTTTGTTTGAATACGACATTGCGTATGTGAGTCAGAAAGCAATAAAAGGAAGCGCTATAGCAAATTTCCTAGCGAGCCGTGCTTCAGAAGACTATGAACCCTTGAACTTTAATTTTCCCGATGAAGACTTGATGTAACACCCCCTACCCCGGGCTAGCAGCAAACCAACTCGGGAGCGTTACATAAGCATGGACAAGGAAAAGGCAAGCAATACAATACAAGGCAAGACATTGATAACTCATCCTTATTAGATAAGTTACTTAACTAACAAGCAACCAATCATTCATTACTTATCATACAAGCAAACTCATATTTTCTTTTCAAGACATCCTAAAGCATTCAATTAGGCTCCTAAATTATTTCCTTTCATGCTTACATTACAAGTTACTACTTTCATGATCACTTAACTTCATCTTATACAATAACCATTCGAACAACCCTATTATACAACATGATTCCATTTCAATTCAATGTTCCTTAGTTTGTATACATTTAAGCATCTCATTCCTAAACTTACTAAGCATGATTATCTAAACATTCAATAGCATGTAACTAGTTCCATTCAAGTCATACTCTATACCTAACAATTCGGCAATCATCATATACATACACTAGACTATTCGGCCTTTACCAATCAAACACACAACCACACTTACATCAAGGTATGTTTATATACAAGTGACCTTTTAAGTCCAAGTCATTCAAATGGAGTACAAGCAAGCATGGTTCATCTCACACAACTTTCATTTCAAGCAAGACATGTACATTAAGAGGCATTCAATTGTTTCAAAGCAAACTAGATCAACACTTGATCATTTCAGTGTATATTCAATATGTGCACAGCAAATACCATTCATTACAAGTACTTTAAGTTCATTACATACTTGTCATTAGGTTCATAACATAGTAGGCCCATTCAAGAACAAGAACATATATAGATATACAAATTCAAGTGTTCCAAAATGCATGATCAAGCTAAAGTCTATGCAATCTAGTACCACCAATCTAGGAGATATACAAAACAAGTATGAAACCATACTTATTCAATACTTGTGTGACTTGCTTCTAGCTCAAGAAATCAGGCTTCAAGATCAAGCACCACTCGTATCCTTTATCCTATAGTTGGGAAGAATGAAAACGAGAGTGATAAGTACAAGAATGTACTTAGTGAGGTAGTACTAGTTCTAACCATTTGTTATATCAAGTTCTGTATCAATTGAACAAGAATGATCCTAGCTAAGGATTTCAAGCATTAGAGTAGTCTTAGCTAAGGATTTCAAGCATTAGAGTGATCCTAGCTAAGGATTATAGCATTTGGCTAGTATAGGATACAAGAAACAAGAATTCATACTTCATGTTTTCATATCAAGAATGAAGCACATCATGCTTACAAAACAAGTAATCAAGTAAGTCATGCTTACATGACAAGTAACATACAATTCATGGCTTTCAAGACAAGTAACATTCAATTCATGGCTTTCAAGACAAGTCATATGTGTTTTAGGATTGTTATTACAAGTGTTATCAATTAAACAACCCTCTTGGTACTTAGTTTGTATAAGTAATCGAGTCTCCAACCAACTATCGCCAAAGACCACATACATACCCTCCGTTTGTCGCCAAATAGGGGCCTTAGCTCTGGACCGTAGTCCACCCTAACACAATGAGCTCTAGACTCTAAGGCATGCCCTTCTACCTAGTCCAACTAGCTACCAAGGTTGTTTGATTTACCATTTATACAAGTTTATCAAGTTCAAGATCATGTCAAGCAATTTCATTTCATTTTAGGCCCTTAGGCCAATTGAGCCATAGCTCACATATCATGTAATTCTTATGTTTCTTTTCATCAAGATGAGATAATATATCAAGCAAGTTCTTTAGCATCCGATCACATGCATCATGACACATACAAGCACCAATATACCATTTAAACATGCTTAACATTCGAATAAAACATGTATTAAAGATGTGATCAAATTTCATGCATTACTAGACATTCTCCCCTTATTAGGTCAAGTCCTTATTAGGTTCATTTAAGCATTTCAAGAATGTAAACTAGCATGCATTGGTTAGGACCTAGTCCTAACCCTAGAGATAACTACACTCACAATACTCCAAGCTTAGCTAGTCTTGGATCCACACTCCTTTGTTCTTGGCTTTAGGATGATCCAATCTATCCTCTTCCACCAAGTTTACTCCTGGTTCTATCACATTACACAACAATTACATGTCAAAACAAGATCATTCAATCAAAGCAATGTTACAAGCACATAACATATACAAATCTGGTAGTGTGATCATATACATTCTTTACTACACTTAACTACACTTATCTATACTCTAATCCATGTAAAATAGGGCAGAATTAATGTCCTAAAACTGTTTACAAAATAGTTTACAAATTGCCACAAAATAGTGTACAATTACCTATACTACTGCTGCCAGGCAGCTTGCACTCTATTCACTTAATCATGCATAATTTTCATTCCGTATGTCAGAATTTCAATTGGTTTACACCTTTGGAAAGCTAAAGTAATTGTCTTTATAACCATATAAGGCTTGCATTTTAGTTCTTTGCCAATTAATTCAGTTTTTTAGCTTAAAGACAGGGTAATTTGCTATACTAGACAATTTGCATTGTCCCTAGTGTTTCTTCTCTACATTTCATTCTACAATCCAAAGTTTAGTTCTGTTTCCTCCTAATGAATTTAGACATATCAAGGTGTTGTCCATAAAAATTCCAGCCTTAAATTCATTTTATACAATTTATAGTGATTTTCCAAAGTTACTGCCCAGAACAGAGCATTCTGGGCAAATTACACTAGGTTGAGTTTCTGCTTCTTAACTCATCTAAGCAAGGTTCTAACAAGGCAATTCAATTCATTTTCATGTTCTTACATGTCTTGGTCATTCTAATTCACCTAGCCATGTGCTTAAAACAGGGCATTATCATGTTGAACCCTATTTGATCTATTTGATCAACACTACACATCCAGTTTGCCAATTGAGCAGTCCATTACCTAATTTAACTAATCCAATTAGGTGTAGTCATTTTCTAGCAACTTATCTATTCTATTCAATCTTCAATTCATCTACATACATGATCAAAACAGGGTTCTATATTCAATTGATATGTTTAAACATTTTCACTATCCAAAACAGACCCTAATCAAGACTGTTTTCAACCATGTACACATTTCTCAAATTTCCAACAACCATATATATTTCCTTTATCAAATTGGCTACTAGTATTCACAATTTCAAGTTCAAATTGAAGCTAGCATGACCCTAACATACATGGCAATCATCCAATTCAATTTATACAACAAAGACATCATCAATTACTCATTCAAACATTCTATAACAAGTTGAAATCAAGCATTATACCTTCTCCAAGCTAAATTTGATCAAGGCTCAATCAAAAAGCATGAATTGAAGGTGATGCATGAAGCTTCTTCTCTCCCCTTTTCACCCTCAAGCAATCGGCCAAGGTGGATGAATTAGGGAGGAAGATGATAATATGTTTGTTCATCTTTCCTCCTTGGTCATGAGTCGCTCTCCAATTTGGCACATGTTCTCTTCAAATGAGAACATGTGTCAAGGCCTTGATTTTAATTAAATTTTACATGCAATCTATAGAGTTTTGCATGTTCACATTTCCATCCTTCTATTTGTGCCTTCTAATTTTAATTTCAATTCAATTTGGTTCTAATTTCACTTATTTGATCTTAAGGATGGCCAATGTTCTTTCTTCTTTAAATTGAATAACTTATGAATTCAATTAGCCTATAGTTTAGATTATGGTAACATTTCTAGGCCAATTTTAGGGTGTTACACTTGATGTGCATAACCGTGGGAGAAAAGGCCACTTCGGAGGACAAGTTGTGGAAGCTTTATTTTGATGGAGCGTTTAATGGCCTAGGTCATAGAATAGGGGCGGTGTTAATTTATCCAGGAAACGTCTACTATCCTTTCACAAGTAGATTGAAATTCTTTTGCACAAACAACATAGCCGAGTATGAGGCTTGTGTCATGGGATTGCGCGCTGCCATTAAAAGAAAAGTCAAGGTGCTTCAAGTTTTCAGAGATTCATCTTTGGTAGTTTATCAACTCCGAAAAGAATGGAAAACAGGAGACTCGAAGTTGGTCAAGTATTATGATTTGATCCAAGCGCTAATCAAAAACTTCGAGAAGATCAGCTTTTCTTACCTTCCAAGGGAAGACAATCAGATGGTGGATGCTTTGGCAACCTTGGCCACAATGTTTGAGGCAAGCACCAAAGCATAAATGAAACCAATCGAGATGCAAATCTTTGAAATATCGACTCACTGTTATAGTTTGAGGCGGATGGCAACCCATGGTACTATGATATTCATCAATATATAAAGTTCCAAACTTACCCTAATTAGGCCAATGAAAATGATAAGAGAACCATTAGAAGAATGGCAACCGAATATGTTCTAGATGGGGAAGATGTGTCGATGCTCGAGAAGCTAAGAGCATCCTAGCCGAGGTATATGATGGAATATGTGGGACACATGTCAATGGTTTCTTAATGGCCCGAAAAATTAAGAGATATGGGTACTTTTGGCCCACTTATATTAAAAAATACCCTTCAGGCCCAATACAAATTGGCCCACTTATCAAACATTTTGCCTAACTTTTCAAATACCCTAAACCCTAGCTGTCAGCTTACTTGACTCTTCAGATAGCCAATTAATGCAGATGCGAGAATCAAGGGGTGATTATGGCTACACCGTATTTAAGGGAACTCAATTAATGTCGCACGATCTTTGACGTTCCATGTCAGCCGTCTCGGGCTTGCTGAGCGTCCCATCCATGCCGGAAGCTATGACCGACTCTCTTCCCCATCATTAGAGATGAACCAAAGAAGGAAAACACACACATCAATATAAAAAAGCATGGCAGATCAGATAAAAAATGAATATGTAGTTTTTTATGTATTTTCTAACTCGTTTATAAAACGAGGTCAACCATTTGTAATATTTATTATGGGATTTTCAACAAGATCATTACAAAGCAGAAAAGAGTTTCAAAGGTATTCCTATCTAAAAATCACATTGCATGTTAGAATAGGGTTTTATTTCTTTACCTCTGGTATTGTTTAAGTGCTCCGACCATCTTGTGTGTGCCGTCGATAAGTCCTCAGTCCTTGGACTGCATATGATGAGTCGGGAGTCCCTTTGGGAGGGGTAGTTTGTTTTTAAAATGACAAAGAAAAAGGGTTTTCGAATCTGATATTTTCAAGAAAGGGGTGTTTTCTCGTGCGGCTTTCAAAAATAGGAGTTTAGATCTGGTTTTAGATAGAAAAAGGGGTGTTTTGAGGCAAGTTTAAGTTTCGCCGACCACTGGCGAGCGGCGGCCAACATGGCAGAAGGTGGCCGTTTTCTGAGTTCAGGGGTTAAGAACTTTCCAGAGCATTTCTGCTCTCTTTTTGAACAAAAGGGTTAAAATATTTTGTACATTATTATTTTTATTTATATACATGCTTTAAAAAGGGGTTTAATTACGTTTTTAAACCCTTTACGCAATTCTTGTTTATGTTTCAATTTCGTCTCTTTTCCCCTTTGATGTAGTCCGAGACCAATGGTGCAATCCCTTATTTAATCCCTGCCCTTTGCTAATTCGTTTAATTTAATGCCTTCTTATTTCTGTTTCTCATTTTATATTTTGCCATGTATATATAGAATATAGCGTATGATATATATGGTTTGGTGTTATGATGCATATATATTAGATTTAAATGTGATATGCTTTTTCTTTATTTGTTTTAATTGATTGTTTATATTTAATTAATTGTTGACTTCTTTGTTTATACCATATATATGTATGTATGTATGTATGTATGTATGTATATAGATTGCCGTTTTTTACCTTATAAATATATATAAACCGTATGGTAATATATTAGTATATATAGCGATAATATATTTATATGTATATACGTATAATAGTTTTTATATATAGTAGTATATATATTTATGGTATTTTTTTCATGGTAATATTTTTATATACATTTTAATTAGCTTTATTTTACCTAATATATAGTTGTAGTATTTATACTTGGTAATAGATATATGTTAATATGAATAGTTTTGTTTTGGTAAGTATGTATAATATATTATGTATACATTAATGAATGCCGAGTAGTTTACATATTATATATGTATTATGTAATGTACGTATAGTATGGTACATTTATATTTTGTGTTCATTTCTCGAATGGTTATCATTCGTTGTTCTTGTTCATGCTTTTATTTTTATTATGCTTGCCTTTTATTTATTTTCTTGTTTTGTTCGATATGTTGTTTGTTTTCGTTTTTGTTTGCTTGCATGCTTTTTAGGATAGATTTAGCTTAGTTTAAAGTTTAATTTAATTAAATTAAAATATATTGTTGACTTAATGGAGTGTGTTTAATTTAATTAAATTCAATTTAGGTTCAAGCCTTAGATTAGAAGTTAGTTGAATTAATTAGATTAAAATACTTCATTGACTTAATGTGCGGTATTTTAATTTAATCAAATTTATTCTCTTAATTTATATTAGAATATGGAAGATTTAATTTAGACTATAAATTAAAAAAGGTCTCCATTAATAATTTGATTCTTTTTAAGTAATATCCTTGACTTACTGGGATGCAATTTAAAATTAATCAAATTAATTAATGAGATTTAAGATAATTTTATAAAATATTAGGTTTTTAGATTTCTAGGTTTTAGTTAATTTAATGTTAATATTAGAATATCTTAGATAATAATAGATCACTAATTATCTCTCTCATAATTTTGTGATTTTTTATGTTAGGACTTTAGTGGGCCTCTTGTGTGTTTATTTAAATCCTTTATGTGACATTTATTTAATTATTATTCATTTAATCTTTTAATTCAATGAAAACCTTGATAATTAATTAACTTTTAACTATAGAAATGAGATATTTATTAACTAGAATATTTGTGTCGTAATATCTTGACTTAATTGATATTGACCAAATATTCGAATTAATTTATATTGTCTAAAGGTAAACTTAACATGAATAAAATTTGATAAGTCATAACATCATATTTAATTGCTCGGATCATGCATAAAGGTGATGTACTTGATTCAAACCCTAAATTAACCCGGTAGTCGATCTTATTTGATGTTGGTTTAATCTACGATCCAAATGTATAGTAACCCTTATTGATTAAAGGACTAATTAATTCAAACCCACCAAGTGTTAATGATCACTTAATTAAAGCTTGTATTCAATTGAGAACATTTAATTAAATTCAATTTAAATTTCAATGATTTTCATCGATATAAAAGCAACGTATGATTTGGTACCGATTTCGGACTTTGTGGGGTGCTAATCATTCCCCACACGTAACCAACTCCCGAACCCTTTTTAAATGAATCTCTGGTTTTATGGTGTCCGGTCTACCTTATCCAAGTGACTGGTGGCGACTCCAGGTTTATTTTTAAAATATGATTTCTAAAAAAACCCTCCCGAAATAAATATTTTTATAAAAAGCAAGAGGATACTAGTAATTTTCAAAAATGTCGCTACAACGCCATTGCCGAGGATTGCAATGGAATTTATTTTTTAAAATTTTTACTTGTTTTTCTTCTATTTTTTATTTTATTTCTTTATTTTGAGCGGTGTATGACCAAAAACCGCCCTATGGTGGAAGATTAACCATACGGTCTGAAAATCGAAAGAACCCTATGAAGGTTAAAGAAAAAAGTTCGAGAGATGGCTCAACAAGTCAATGGAGGAAATGGTGTCTTAAACAATAAAGAGAATCCTCAAATTAACAATGGGATACCACAAGCTCTTGTTGTCTCAGTCGTTAATGTGGAGGAAGAGAGATCTATTAGAAAGCACTCGGCACCAAACATAGATAATTTGATGCCAAGACTGATTGGTCCCAAGGTAAATAAACCAAATTTTGAACTCAAACCGATAATGATACAAACACTTTTGAATGTAGGACAATTTGATGGAGCACCTACTGGAGATCCAAGACAACACTTGAAGTAATTCATGAAAGTTTGCCAACTATTTCAGCAGCCTGGAGTATCGAAAGATACAGTGAAGCTAAAATTGTTTACATTCTCCCTAAGAGATAGAGCAAAAACATGGCTAAGTTCTTTGCCACCTGGTTTTTTCACCTCATGGGGAGATATATTCCATAAACTTTTGCTGCGATTCTAGCCACCTAAACTCCTTGGCAAGCTGAGTAACGAGATCATCACGTTTAGGCAAGCTGATGATGAGATCCTATATAATGTTTGAGAGAGATTTAAGGACCTGTTGAGGAGGTGTCTCATGCATGTATTCCCAAAATGGACCCAGATGGAGACCTTCTACAATAGACTCAATGCACAAGCCAGAACTATTGTTGATGCTTCAACAAATGGTTCGCTGCTTGACAAAAACTATATAGAGGCAGTTGGCATCCTTGAGAGAATTTCAATTAATTATTTTGAATATCTTACTGCTAGACTTAGGGCTGAGACTAAAATTGGTGGGAAACTACAAATAGATAAACTTACAACCATCTACGCTGAGATTTCCAATATTACTAGCATGGTGAGAACTTTGTAAAAAAGTAATAAGGCCCAAGAAGTTAAGGCATTAGACCCATTCTGTACAATATGTGGAGAGGATTATCACTTGGAAGATTGCCCTGCCAACCCCGAGTCGGTAAATTTTGTTGGCAATTTTAATTGTAATTATAATCTGAATTCCAACACTTACAATGCAGGTGGGAGACAACACACAAATTTAGCTTGGGTAAATCAAGGAGGTAACCAATACAATACCCAGCAACAGAACAACAATGCCAACATCAAATCGATGTCCAACATTAGAACAATGCCCAACTAGGTTTCAATCAAAATGCGCAGAGGGCACAAAACAATTTTTATGTAGGGCAAAGGAACAACCAGGGGACTTTGACAGATTACATGGAGAGGAATGATGCAACTATCCAGAGTTTGGCAGCATCTATATGAAACTTTTACCCTAGCATCAATTTGATGCCAATGTCTGTATTCAGAAAGCTCAGCAAGCAAGGCCTACCACGATAACACTTCAGTTGGTAGATCGATCTTTTATACAAACTATGGTTAAGATTGAGGATGTGTTGTTAAAGGTAGACAAATTCATATTCCCAACTAATTTTATCATTTTAGATTATGAGGTAGATGTTAATGTCCCAATTATATTGGGTAGACCATTCCTTGTCACAAGTAGAGCCTTGATTGATGTTTATAAAGGTGAATTAAAAATGCGCATGAATGATCAACATGTTACATTTAATGTGTTTCAAGCTCTTAAATGCGCAGATGAATATGAGAAATGCCAAGCTGGTGAAATGATGAAGTCCATTTTTAATGTAGGCATGGCACAGTTGTGCCAGGACTCAGATGATGGTGCCAGCAAACGAGACAGTGAAAAAGAAACAAGTGAGAACATTGAAGGAACAACTTTAGAAGAGGTAAGCTATTTCAAAGAGCTAGAGCCACTGTAGTTGGTTGGTAAATAATTCGTGGCACCTAAACCATCCATTGAGGAGCCACTTGAATTGGAACTGAAATCGTTGCCAGACCACTTCAAGCATGCCTACTTAGGTAAACACTCAACCTTGCCAGTGATCATTGATGCTGATGTAACTAATGATCAGGAGGAAAGATTCCTAGAAATTTTAAGCAATTACAAGCAAGTGTTGGGATAGACCTTGGCTGATATTTGAGGAATAAGCTCAACTATTTGCATGCACAAAATAATTTTGGAAGAATATCATGGCAAAACAATTGAGGGCCAGAGAAGATTGAACTCGAGCAGGAAAGAGGTTAAAATAGAAATTATTAAGTGGTTGGATGCTGGGATAATCTATCCCATTTTCGATAGATCGTGGGTCATCCAGGTGCAATATGTGCCAAAGAAAGGTGGCATGGCCGTGGTTCAAAATAGCAACAATGAGTTAATTCCTTCCAAAACTATTATTGGATGGAGAGTGTGCATGGAATATAGAAAGTTGAAAAATTCCACCAAGAGAGATCACTTTCCATTGCCCTTCACCGATCAAACGTTTGACAGAATGGTAGGTAAGGTATTCTATTACTTCCTAGACGGTTATTCAGGATACAATTTCCATAGCTCTGGAAGATCAGGAGAAAACCACATTCACCTGTCCATATAGGACATTCGCTTTTAGAAGAATGCCCTTTGGACTGTGTAGTGCTCCGACAACGTTTCAACATTGTATGATGTCTATCTTTCTAACATGATTGAGAACAACCTAGAAGTTTTCATGGATGACTTCTCGGTGTTTGGCAAGACATTTGAGGAATGCCTTTAGAGTCTAGAGCTTGTTTTGAGGAGATGTATTGAGACTAACTTGGTCTTGAATAGGGAGAAATGCCACTTCATGGTGAAGGAGGGCATAGTTCTCAGTCATAGAGTAACCAAGAAAGGCCTGGAAGTTGACAAGGCAAAAATGGAGGTAATCAAACAATTGCCACCTCCTGCAAGTGTAAAAGGTATAAGAAGTTTTTTGGGACATACAGGTTTTTACCACCGTTTCATTAAAGATTTTTCTAAAATTTCTAAACCTTTATGCTTGCTTTTAGAAGAAAATGCCACTTTTGCGTTTGATGATTCATGTTTACAAGCGTTTTAGGAATTGAAAGATAGGTTGATCATTGCCCCCATAGTTGTGGCACCATATTGGAATGAGCCCTTTGAGCTCATGTGTAATGCCAACGAATATGCCGTTGGAGTTGTACTAGGACAAAGGCGTGACAAAGTTTTTCATACCATCTACTATGCCATCCAGACATTGAATGAAGCACAACTAAACTACACCACTACCGAGAAAGAGTTTCTCGTGGTTGTATTTGCCTTTAATAAATTCAGATCTTACTTAGTTGGTAACAATGTCGTAGTGTATACAGATCATTCGACAATGAAATACCTCTTGGCAAAGAAGGATGCAAGCCCATATTGATCTGATGGACACTTTTGCTGCAAGAATTTGATCTCGGGATTTGAGACAAGAAAGGGAGTGAAAACTTGGTAGCTGACCATCTATCAAGATTAGAACATCACCTCGAGGAAGGTAGAGTCACTTCCATTAGAGATGAATTCCCTAATGAATGCTTGCAGTCGGTTCCATGTCATGGTACGATGACATAGTGAACTACCTAGTAAGTAATATCATGCCACTAGATCTGGCAAGCAATGCCAGGAAACATTTTTTGAGAGATGTGCTATAATACCCCTTTCCCGGTCTAGTAGGGGACCGGGTCGAAAAGCATTACTAGAAAATAATACGATGGATGGTGCAAATATTTTAATGGAAAATCAAATTTTATCTGAGCGATGTGATATTATACCGATGTATATAAGCAATGCCTCGATACATAACTACATTAATTAGTTTAGGGCCAATTTTAAACTTTTACAAATTCTAGGGACTAATATATGAATTCAATATTTTAGAGGTCCTTGTGTGAAAATAATCTTACTATAATGAAATTCAACCTATATTCAATGATTATACAAATTTTGAAGATAATTTGAGTCTGATTACCTCTTCTATTTAACTATACAATATTTAGTGACCAATATGCAATGTTCCAAACTTATTTCAATTAACTTTATAACAACCCATCGTGACCTTAGGAGAAACATGCATTCAATGGGAGATAAAGTACAAACTTCAAAGAACAATAACTCAAACATGCATCCAATCAAATTTAGAACCTTTTTTTAAAGGTAAGCTTGCAATCGAACATCACAAGAAACACATGATTTAGAAACATATCATGCTAAAGGTGTTAAGGAACTAGTTTATAGCTAGTTGATTACAAGTTTAAACCGTAAGTTATGTAACCCCAAGGAAAAGAATCACTAAACTTCTCGAAATAATGATCTTACAAAACTACTTTTATAAAGGCAATATTTACCACTTAAGTCTTTCATACAACAACCAATTCTTTCTCTCAATTGCTAAGCCTTCGAATTAGACACAATTCTACCTACATAGAATTGATTCGAACTAGATTAATCGTTAGATAGAAAATTTCTTCATCGATTAACTATGTACCTATGATTCGAGTCAAACGAAGCATTTCTATAGTATTACATTATGTAACACCCAAAAATATACTACCTAAAGTATTGCCCAACTAAGGAAACAAGGCAAGCTTGCTTGCCTAACAAGTAAGCATTCGAATGGAAAATCCCAAATCTAAATCGAAAAGGGCGATTTTAAAACATTAATATGTTCTATCATAATTTATTCGACTAAGTGTTAAGGGTGAAATTGTTCAAAGTCTATAGAATTACGGATGATCAAGCTACTAATTATCGAGTTATTAGAGGTGTACCAAATTATTTATACATTAGATATTTTAATAAACAAGCAACACCCTACACAAGAACCTAATATGCATACTAGTCATTCATAGACAACACATCAAACAAATCCACCAAGACATTCAAGAAAATGCATCATATGTATTTAGAATTTAGGGACCTTTACAAGCCTCCACAAAAGTTCCAAAATATCAATCTATTATTTACATTCTAGTGCCACCCTTCCTAGGAGTCCAATATAACACACAAAACATACTTTCAAAAGTTTTCTTGTGACTTGCGCAGCTCCCCAAGGTCAGCCTAGATCTCCTCTTCTCCTGAAAGGAGTCAAAGTGAGTAATTAGGATTTTCAGCCATGGCAAACAATAAGCTATATGAGTGTAAGCCAATTAATTAATTTCAAGCTATATTTTAGACCACTCGATCAAACCGAGATTACCAATTTCACAATCTTTTTCTTCAAGCTCGCTTGACTAAAAGGCAATACAATCATCTATTTGTAGCGATGTCCTTTTTGCTAAAAAAATGTGTTTTCGAAGTGTTTGTGGTTTTTCGGGTATTAAAATATTTATTCCATGGGGTTTTAAAAATACCGTATTTTATTTAAAGAAAGGGAGTCGCCACCGGCCACTGAGGTAGGCTGGACACCATAAAACCAGAGATTTGAAAACTATTGGGTTCGGGAGTCGGTTACGGATGGGGAAGGATTAGCACCCCCACACCGCCCAAAATTGGTACTTTAATAATTACCGCTTTATTAATGTTAGATTTTCCGGATTAAAGTGACGTTTAAGTTAAGATTCGGTTATAAGTGCGAGTGGATTTTAAAGGCCCCGTTATCCGAGTGCAAACGCCCAACCACTATCACTACGCCTGATATTGGCCCCGTTTATGCTCGGATAAAAGGGCACCGCATTGCCAATTTATATTCCATTATGCAACCTTAAAAGTAAAATATAAAATATACAATTTATATTGACATAATATTAAAACATAAAAAATGAATATTACAAAATAAATAAATAAAAAATCAAACACGTAGGCATAAAACCTAACATATCGTAATAACAACAAAAATATGAGCATGAACAAAAAACATTTTCAAGACTAATTAATTAACCCTAACATGCTTGAACCTATATAATCACAAACGCCACAAATGCATGACATACAGGTAACATGTTATTAAACAGACAAGTCAAAATATGATGCTAACAAAAGATTCAATGCTTTAGCATATGACACGAGAACATAAATATGAACATAAGCATACACAAACCTAAGTAACATAAGACTAATACGAAAAGAAAATTGACTTGATACTAACATATGACACCATTTATGCATAAGTTGAGAAAGCTATGGCATTATATAACAAAACATCATATTAACATAAACTTAAAAACATGGAATACATACTAACCCAAATATGCATGCCATGAAAACCAAACTAAAGCATTACATGTACAGCAAACATATACCATTGAGGAAATAAATTAAAACTAAAAAAAAACATCACATCTAAAAAACATAAACAAATATGATATAAAAACTTGAATAAAAATAATGAATAATCTGAACAATGCTAAGAAGAACATGAAATAAAAGGCAAATGGCGTACATAATTAGAACACAACAAGGGACTGAATTGAAACAAAAATAAAACCGGAAACTGAAATTGAAAGAAACTGGAGACATGATTCGAGGATGGTATTGTAAACTGAACGAAAGTTTAGAGGAGTAAAGCTGTAATATGCCCAAGGGGCAAGCTCAAAATGGAAAATTTGAAAACGTGGGATGGTCTCTGGGGTAATTGGACCATTTGAAATCTGAATTCGGTTCATTTGGGGGCCAGATTGAAATATCTTCAAAAAGGACAGGGACCGGGGCTGCTAATATCCCGTGCGGCGAGACAGAAATGTAAATCTCAAGAACGCGGGGGGATTTATAACGCTATTCTTCCATTTTCTTTTATTTCCCCCTATAAAACTTATAACCGCCCCCCCCTTTATTCATTTTTCCTTATTTTTTTTACCTCGAGAGAGAATTCTCTCTCTTTTCTCAGAAACATCAACCATATACCATAGGCAGCACGTTCAGTGCTGACCCATTGTCAATCAATACCCCAGGTACCACATACCCTTTGCAGTGGGTTGTGATGTTAAGGGCTTTGGTGGACCCTATTCCGCCCTCGGGGATCTCGTCATCACTAAATGTTATATGGTTATAGGCGGTGATATGCCCCCACTATCCTGTCCAGTTTTGTCACAGAAATGTCCTGGGGCACAAAAGTCTAATTTAGTACTTTTAATAGTGCCTCACGGTGTCTTTCTGAACTCAAGAGCAACTCCCGCACCGTGATCCTAGCTGGTTGCTTTCGTAGTTGTTCCACTATGCTGTACTCGCTATGTCTCAGGAACTTCAGAAATTCTTTGACCTGAGCCTCGGTTACCAGCTCATTTATCTTTGGAAGAGGTTCTTCACCGAATATCTACGTGGGGGTAACCGATGTATTCTTTCCTTTATCTTTGACCGCTTCAGCAGCCCTCAAAGTCTTAGAGGAATAACATCTGCCGCTGCTCGTGAAATGGCCCACCTCACCGACATTCACATCGCTCTTGCTTTGTTCATCTTTTAGCGTAGGCTCTTTTACCTCACCATATTCTGGCTTTTCTGGCGTGGTCTCATTTATAGCATAGTTCCAGGGAGTTTGCCGCATATCCTTGAATGGGAACGGGGATGGTGCTGAGATGATGATCTTGGGATTTATCTTAGTGGTTTCTCCTTGGGAGGCACCTGTACTCCCCGGCCTGGAGGAGATGATAAAAGGTCTATCTCTCCCATATTTAGCGTTGGGGCTATCCGTCATATATACGTCCGACCCCTTCTTTCCCGTGGGCTCTTCGAAGAATTCTATTTGCTTTTCATCCATTAATTGTTGTACCAATCTCTTAAACTCGTCGCACTTTTGGATGTCGTGCCCTTCGTCCTGATGGAATTCGCAATACACTTCACATCCCTTCTGCCTTATTACCATTCCTTTGTCGATCACATGGGCCATGCACAATTGTTGAAATACCCACCGCAAAGGAGATTTGATTTCTGACACATCATCCTTAATCTTCCTGGTAAAGCATTCCTCAATAACATTTACTCATCTGTTCCCATGATTAGGCAACAGGTTAGTAGCTACACTTGGTTCTTCAAACTTCAGTATCCCAGAATCAATTAAGTTCTGCACACGTTTTTTGAAAGCAAGGAAGTTCTCGGTGGGATGTCCAGGGGCACCGCCGCGATAGTCGCAATACGCGTTTGGGTTATACCAGGACGGGAATGGCAGTTTGAAAGGAGTAACGTAATATGGACGGACCAGGTCTACTTCATACAACTGGGAGTAAAGCTCTGAGTACGGAACGGGTAGTGGAGTAAAATTTTTCCTCTCTTTCTCTTTTCTCGAGGTTCTCTCCTCTCTTTGATTCGAGTTTTGCGCTTTTCCCACAGGTGCTTGTGGCTGTGAGACTATAAAATTCTTCGGGGCGGTGTAAGTACTGGCGGTACTTCATTCTTCTTGCTGTATTTCCGAGATCCTTCCCCGCTATCAATTCTACCACTCTTAATTGCCAATTCAAGGGACTCCCCAGTCCTAATCAAATCAGCAAAACTCTGTGTTGTGTTATTAATGAGGCGATCGAAAAGTGCCCCCTTCAAAGTATTAACGAATAATGGCGTAATTTCATGTTTCGGGAGGGGTGGCTGAATTTGGGCGGCCACTTCCCGCCACCTTTGAGCATATTGTCGTAGACTTTCGTTGGACTTCTGCCCCATATTTTCCAACATAATTCTACTGGGGGTCATATCTGTTACACGTTTATATTGCTCAATGAATGCTATTGACAGATCTTTCCATGTTTTGACATTTACCCTGCTCAACTGGGTGTACCACCGTAACGCCGCTCCAGTTAGGCTGTCTTAGAAATAGTGAATCAGTAGCTTCTCATCCTTAAGGTAGGCCGCCATATTCCGGCAGTACATTGTTATGTGCGCGGAAGGACACGTGGTTCTATCGTATTTGTCAAACTCTGGCGTTTTAAATTTTGGCGGTAGGACAAGGTCGGATACCAGACTCAAGTCACTGACATCATTTCCTAATTCTTCCATAGCTTGCAAAGTTTTAAATCTTTCCTCCATGAGGCAGAACCTTTTCTCCCACTTTTTTTCTACCTCTGTCTCTAGCACCTCCTCTTCATAGAGTGCTTCAGTGTCGAGGGGTTGAGTCTCAGATGCCCCTACCTGAAGATTAGCCGACATCCCTGCAGGGTCGATATACACCCTTCTAGTAGGATTTGGCACAGCTGGTTGAACCTTATTGTGAACTGGGGTACCCTCTGGTTCTTGAGCGGATTCTCCTTTAACTCTCTTTCCAGGACTCTTAGCCAACAATGTGGTTATGTCGGTTACTATCGATGCTTGCGACTGAGCAATCTGGTCACTGAGGCTTCTTTGAGCCTCTTTAAACCTTGCCTCGAGCTCTCTTTGCCCCTTTTCTAGACTGATTATCCTGTCTTCCATGAGCTTGCTTTGCAATCGGGTAAGGTATGGATGATGAATGATTGCGGGTTAACTTATATTTTCACACACACTGAAACAATATTCATAACATTAATATGGTTGTAAGAAAAATAAATGCATGTATAATGATGCGAATGTCATGATGCAATGCAAGAATGTATGCAGGTAAGGTACTGATTCCGCTGGTAATCACCCTTTTGAACTACTTCCACGGGAATTAAAGGGTCTAAATTACAACATAGTTCGTATTAAAAAATGAAGATTCAAAATACAAAAGAGCTAATTACAACACAGAGCCCTATAGATAAGCCCTAGCTCTATCTCCTAATTTTCTAATTGCCCTGAGCAACTTGATGAACCTGGGAGCTTCTTCCATTTTTGGGACTACGAAAAGTCGGAGTGTTTTAGCCTCGATGGCCAAATCATTCACATGCCTGGCGACTCGCTGTATGTCCACCATCAGGTTTGCGTAATATTGGTCCCTATCCTGTACCATTCGGGCAACGTCACGCAGTCTCCTTTGCCAATAAGTGTTCCCTCCGGCTGTAGCCTCTTCGAATACACTAATTCTTTCCTTATAATCTTCAACAGTTGCTTCAAGGGACTTAATTCGGGTTCGTAATGTGCCTACTTCGCGCTCTCTTTCTTGTAGCTCAGTGAAGCCATTCCTCTGAAAGTACATTCGAAATGAGTGTTCTACTTCTGCCACCTTTTCTCTCAACTCGATATTCTGACTTCGGCTTCGATCCAGACTTTGGATAGTGTCGTCATACAACTTTTGCATCTCTAACAGTCTATTCCGGCTACTCATGGACCTTCTTTTCCATGCGGCGACGTTTTCTCTCTCGTGGTTGACTGCTTGTTTTCCTTTGCTAATTTCTTGCCTAGTTCTTTCCTTTTCTTGGTCAATGGCCTTCTTGAAGGATTGCCTTTCTTCCTCAATACCCAATCGGCAGCTTTCTATCTCCTTCCCGATCGCTCTCTTGCTGATTTCTCATTTTTCTTCCACCAAACGGATACCACTCACTCTTTCCTTTTCCACGGCTATGAACTGACTTCGGCTGGCCTTCTGTATTTTCGCTTGGAGTAGGAGGGTATCCTTTTGGTAAAGAGCGTTCTTATCGCTCAAATCCACATTTAATTTCTTCAACTGTCTAATGATCCCATCCCATTTGTCGACCTCTAAGTTTGCTTTATAGAGCTCACTCGCATGTTGAGTCTGTTGGGTGTCCATTTTCCTCTTAATTTCTTCGAGTTCATTTCGTAAGATATCGGTTTCAGACGGTATCACCCTTGTAAGCTCCTCAAGTGACACCACTGGTCCTTGGTCGGATTCAAGAATCACATCATTAACCCTCAAACGTCTCCAAAGATCGTAGTCTGGGGTGGTCATGTGCTCAGTGTCTCCTTCCACCCTGATCCAGTAATAATGGTCCCAAGCCCTCATGACAGTCTGAACTTTTTCTTTGAACTCCCTTTGAAAAGAAATTCAGTTCGGCTTAACCCGGCGGTATTGGGAATGAACTGTCGTGATTTGAACTGTCGGGACACCAAAAGCGGAGCACAAGCAATCCCTCCGTGCAATCCCGACATCATCAGCCAGTTGAAATCACCGCAACTGTATAAAAAGTAATTAACTCTGCCGAGCCATGGGACCCTCCATACTATGTCTTCGTCTTGAATGTTCCTGAAGAAACTAGCCCATTTTTTTGTTTTCAAGTCCTCTCGCCACTCTTTTGCTAAGTACTCCCGTAAAGGCAAAAAACCTTGGAAGGATATCCCCGGTAGGACCCTCGTCGGTGTCTTCCACATGTGGCTCTGAATCCATACCTGTAACAGCTGTGCACATCCTCGAAAATGTCCTTCTTCATGCTTCTGACTAGCATTTAAAGAAATAAATGTCTCGGCCAAGATTGCTGGTACTGGGTTTGCTCTCCGTTTCATACGCTCAAACAGGTCCAGAATGGCTACATCAATGTTCCCAAGTGCTCTCGAAAAGATCACCAAACCATATATTCCTAAGGGAAATAGGTTTATCTTCTTCGCCTCGTCTGGATGTGTAGGTATGATGTCTCGAATACTTTCCCATGCAAAAACTGTACTGTCTCCTCGGAGCTGAATCAGTCCATTAACCCAATCGTCACTCATTCTTGCAAAGGTTTTGAGCTTTGAAGTGTAATTCTGATTCCTCAAAGGCTTCGCATAGATCCAATCTTCCTGAATGTTCTTATAGTTAAGTAAAGTAGTGTATTCTTCTACTGTAGGCATCAGGTCCCGCCCATTGAAGGTGAAGCAGCAAAAGTAGGATTCCAGCACTGAAAAATAGCTCGGAGTAGGGGCTGGTTAACCCGAACATATAACAGTTGTGCAATGTCGCCGTAACTATCGCAGAACACGTCATGTAGTCTTCAGTCCCATCTTTCCCAAATGCTTTGAAGATCCCATAAATTGTTCTGTTGGAGACTCACATAGGTGTACCCTGCTATTACGCGTTCGTTCGACGAACTGTCCCCTTGGGCCTTCTGGTTGACCTCTGACCAATGTCTGACTGACAAATTAAGCTCCTCTTTCCTAAGACACCTTTTTTCCATGGTGAAAGATTTTCTGATCGGGCAAACCACTTGATCCAGTACCTTTATGTAATGCAAATGTATGATGTATGAAAAAACAAAAGCAAAAAAGAAAACAAGTCAGTACCAGATAAAATTAATAAATACATAAATAAAAGGACAAATTAAATAGAATAAATACACAAAACAACCCTATTTATCCCATCTAAAACCTAAGGTTATCCGCATGGATCTAAAGGGGTGGGTTTCTATATGTTCTCTACATGCAGTGTTGGTGCTAGGAGGTACCCGAATTGTCCTTGCTGTCCTCTACTAAGAGTAGCAAGGCCCCCGATCATCACCCATTATAGGTTCCTTTCAACCGGGTTCAATTCAGGGGGACCCATTCGCTTATGCCCGTACGAAGAAACAATATCCTTACGAAAGCATAAGGTACTTGAGCCTCGAAGGTACTTGCTAGGCCCATACGGGAGAACGATATCTCCACGAAAGCATTAGCGTTTTCCCCCCACTTAAAAAATGGGTTTATATGCCATATTTTAAATGCATTAAAATAAACGCGCAATTATAACCGAATGTTAATTTAATAGTCACTTTAACCCAAAATTTCTAATATTAATAAAGCGGTAATTATTTTAAAAAGTTTGACTCTCTTCTTGTTTTCGAAAAACAAAAAATTGTCCCCAGCGGAGTCGCCATCTGTAGCGATGTCCTTTTCGCTAAAAAAATGTGTTTTCGAAGTGTTTGTGGTTTTTTGGGTATTAAAATATTTATTCCGTAGGGTTTTAAAAATACCGTATTTTATTTAAAGAAAGGGAGTCGCCACCGGCCACTGAGGTAGGCTGGACACCATAAAACCAGAGATTTGAAAACTATTGGGTTCGGGAGTCGGTTACGGATGGGGAAGGATTAGCACCCCCACACCGCCCAAAATTGGTACTTTAATAATTACCGCTTTATTAATGTTAGATTTTCCAGATTAAAGTGACGATTAAGTTAAGATTCGGTTATAAGTTCGAGTGGATTTTAAAGGCCCCGCTATCTGAGCGCAAACGCCCAACCACTATCACTACTCCTGATACTGGCCCCGTTTACGCTCGGATAAAAGGGCACCGCATTGCCAATTTATATTCTATTATGCAACCTTAAAAGTAAAATATAAAATAGACGATTTATATTGACATAATATTAAAACATAAAAATGAATATTACAAAATAAATTAAAAAAATCAAACACGTAGGCATAAAACCTAACATATCGTAATAACAACAAAAATGTGAGCATGAACAAAAAACATATTTTCAAGACTAATTAATTAACCCTAACATGCTTGAACCTATATAATCACAAACGCCACAAATGCATGACATACAGGTAACATGTTATTAAACAAACAAGTCAAAATAGGATGCTAACAAAAGATTCAATGCTTTAGTATATGACACGAGAACATAAATATGAACATAAGCATACACAAACCTAAGTAACATAAGACTAATACGAAAAGAAAATTGACTTAATACTAACATATGACACCATTTATGCATAAGTTGAGAAAGCTATGGCATTATATAACAAAACATCATATTAACATAAACTTAAAAACATGGAATACATACTAACCCAAATATGCATGCCTTGAAAACCAAACTAAACCATTACATGTACAACAAACATATACCATTGGGGAAATAAATTAAATCTAAAAAAAACATCACATCTAAAAAACATAAACAAAGATGATATAAAAACTTGAATAAAAATAACGAATAATGTGAACAATGCTAAGAAGAACATGAAATAAAAGGCAAAGGGCGTACATAATTAGAACACAACAAGGGACCGAATTGAAACAAAAATAAAACCGGAAACTGAAATTGAAAGCAACTGGAGACATGATTCGAGGATGGTATTGTAAACTGAACGAAAGTCTAGAGGACTAAAGCTGTAATATGCCCAAGAGGCAAGCTCAAAGTGGAAAATTTGAAAACGCGGGATGGTCTCTGGGTAATTGGACCATTTGAAATCTGAATTCGGTTTATTTAGGGGCCAGATTGAAATATCTTCAAAAAGGATAGGGACTGGGGCTGCTAATATCCCGTGCGGTGAGACAAAAACGTAAATCTCAAGAACGCGGGGGGATTTATAACGCTATTCTTCCATTTTCTTTTATTTCCCCTATAAAACTTATAACCGGACCCCTTTTATTCATTTTTCCTTATTTTTTTTACCTCGAGAGAGAATTCTCTCTCTTTTCTAAGAAACACCAACCATATACCCTTCAGCCGCCGTGGTTCTAGAGATCGGCTATGGTCCGGCTATTCCGGCCACCGCCTTTAATACCATAACAACAAAACCTAACCTAGATACCCCTCCCAAGAGCCACCCAGCTTCTACTTTTAGAAAGATCGAACCAAAATACTTCTATTCCAACCCCATAAAACCCAGATCCCTGAAGTGTCGAGATGAAAACAAGAAGAAAACCCCCCTTTGTGGCTCAGTCCTCAGAGCTTATCGCCGACGGGGAAGGATTTTTCTTTGGGTAAACTCTATTTTATTATATTTTTTACTTTTTTATAACCTTTGTCACTGAGTTTTCTTACAGCTTTTTCATACATATATCCTACTCTGATCGTTTGGTAGCAAGTACTATAAAATACATATTTTTCAGATCTGAAATGATACTGACATAGCCTCTTTTTGGTGATTTTTTTTTATGTATCTGGCAATCCTGAGCGCGGTGGTTGGAGGCCAGCATGGTGGAGGTATGGTGGCAGTGTGGGGGAGATGTCTTCGGCCAGAGGTATTCTCGACCGTTGGATCAGATTTGATCCAACGGTTGAGATAACTTGAAGAATACACGGTCCAGATGAAATCTCGAACGCGTGGATCAAACGCGCGCATGGCAGCCGAGCGGTCCGGGCGTGTAATACACGCGGCCAGCTGGATAACTTCCCCCTTTGATCGTGGCCGTTGGATCAAAATTTGATCCAACGGCTCCTGGTTGGCTGCACAAGAGGGAAACACTAGGGTTAGACAATTTAGGGCCTTCAGATATAGGATTTGGGTTTGGCCGGTTGGGACATGTAACTTAATTTTGGACTATGTAATTGTACTTGGGTCTTATATTTGTATAAAGACTGGACCTTAATTATTATTTTTTGGGTTTATAATTTGTGGGTTTCATTTTAAATTGGTCCATTAATAATGATAATATTAATAATAATAATACAAACACACACATACGTACATACAATACGTGTACATGCAAAACACTAACATTTAATGACATATAAGCATGCATACATATACATACGGACACATACGTATACCAATATATATATATACTCACACACCAACTCATGCAGATATATACATTATATATACACACAGCATACATGCAAATTAATCAATATATTCAAACATATAACATACGAGCATACATATAAATAATTACTAATATGTACATATATATGCACTCACAGATATCACACCTATACATTTTTATCTTACTAACACTCATGCAACAATAATATTAATTATATATTAGCACAATATTTACAAATCGATAAAAATGAGTGATTACACTATTATCTTCCAAAAGATTGAACTATAATATGCTTTTACAAAGAGTGTACAATTATCTATCATACAATCATGTGATACACATGTAATTAGCCATTCAACGATCTTTTTAGAATAAGCAATCAAAAGTTGTTTTAGAGGCCTTGATTAAGTACTTGCCTAGGAACAATCTTCATACGAAGTAATTAACAAATAATGGTATGTTCTTACCATTGAAATTTCCATTGAATCAAATATATTCAAGGGTAAAGTGGTACCGACAAGGGACCGCAGTCCGTAACAAGCTGAGCTTAGGAATTTTGGCATGCCAAACAAGCTAGGTCTATGTACTAATCAAGGCATTTAGGATCATTTCCACTTTATTATCTTATATTATCAACTTGCAAATAATCAATCATAACTACTAATTTAATACTTAATGCAGCCAATAATCTCGCACTAAAATCATAATTAAAGCTAACAAACAATCACCACTCACCTTGGTGTTCTTACCTTGAATAGCAATTCAACCATAGCGCATACATAGGCACTTAGGCCTTAATCATCAATTCAGGTTTGCCATCTATTATGTAACAAATTAACTAAACCACTAAAATTTACACTCACGGGTATGTCAAACTATTACTGATCGGGAATCGCCGCCCCTTTCAATCTCTCATCCTTTAGATCGACTTCCTTCTTGTCTAAATGATAAAGAAATTCAATGGAGCATTAGGACCAATTCATGATCAATTAATCCTTCTATTCGAACAATCCAAGACATTAATCAACAACATTTTCTATCCCAATTACTTATTTCAATCATCCTAAATCAAATTTGTGCATACCAATATCAATTTATATTTTGTATGCCTTAAACAAGAATTTAGGTACTTAATCTCTACAATCGTTCATTTTTCCTGAACTGTTCGAAATAGAACAACTTGTACCCTGTCCAAAGCATTAGAACAATCAACCATTCTTATTCAATTTTTGTGTCTATTTCTTCACAACATTCATTACGACAATTTCCCTTGATAAATTTCAAATCTATTCACCAATTTCCAGTTAAAACAGTAACATCAATGAATCAAAACAGTTTCCTTAATTCGATACAAGGCAATTGCAAGAAAACTTTTGAAAGGTATTGATTTAAGAATTTCAGAATTTAAGCACTGCATGGTTAACAAGGTATTGATTTTGATTCCTTAGCATGCTTATAGTAGCTTCTATTCAATTCTTACATAATACGTGCTCTATACACAATTGTAATCAAGATCTTACTCATTTAAATCAACTAATCCAGCTCAACAATTTCAATCCACATTTATCGATTTTAACTACAATTCCAAAACCAAAATTATAAATAAGTAAATAATAGGGTACTTACTTCTTAACACATGCAAGGTTTAATCTAACTCCAATCTTTTGTCTATCAAGTACCAAATCTCAAGCAATTCTCCCCTATTTCGTTAAGCAAGCTCTCGGTGATGAAGAATCAAGGGAAGAGAAGAAAATGGTTCTTTGTTTAAGCTAAGTCTAAAGAATTTATTCTATTTGTCTAAAGATAACCGATTTATGCCCCATAATTCTTATGTTAAGTTTTAATTTAGCATACAATGTTTGAGTTTCAAATCTTCGCTTTTTGGTCACTTCACTAATGCTTCTTAATTCCTAAGTCTTTTTAATTTGGCCCATAAACAATCATTGATTTTATCACCTAATATCTTTCACATAGAATTCTCACATTAATGACTTATTAAGAAGAAATTGAGGGTGTTACAAACTTATAACATATTTACCTGTACCAGTATCGGTACTTGAGAGGTTGTACCGATATGCATGTGTCATGACTGTTAAAACGGTTAAGAATCAATGAGCTCATACTGATACGATGCTTCCCTGTATCGGTACGCGAAGAATGGTTTATGATTTATCAAATTCCTATGTTCGTTGCCCGTATCAATACAGCTGGGAACCGTATCGGTACGTGTTGACTAGGTTGACCCATATCTATATGTCCATGGATCGTACCGGAGCAATTAATTTTCCAAATTCCGGTGTTGACTTTTTGTATCGATACGCCCCTTTGATGTATCGATACACCCTATTGACCGATCTTGACCATTTCCAAATATGCACACCCGTATCGATACGCCATCACCCGTACCGATACGCCCTGTACTATAATGACAGATTTTATCTAGTTCTTACTCAATTTGGCCTATTAAACAATGTCCAAAAACAATGAAATTTTACCAGCGAGTTTATAACACTATAATCTACTAGCATGCCAAACTTTATAACCATCCGAATTCATTTACTATGTTTTCACCTTTTTAGGTCAAGTATGCAATTTTGGTCACTTTTAAACCATTTAAAAGGGGTCATTTAGGGCCTAATGCACAATTACAAACCAAGGCAATACATACATTCCAAAAAGACCATAAGTGACTAGTCTAACTACTTTGCCACCATACTAGGAGTTCATAGATTCAATATACATTACTTTAGCTTGGTTGTGACTTGCCAAAATCTTCTAACTCCTTTGATCTCCAATAACGAATTTCTTAACCTAAAATGTATGAAATTAAATGCATTAGGCATACATTAACTAGTGAGGTAGTCACAGACAATAAACGTTAACAATGAAATACATTCCAAATCATGTTCTAGCAATAACAATGCAACGAATCGATGATGACAATGCAATATTCATATTTACTAGAAATTATATCATATTTCAACAATAACCCTTGGATCGATTCGGGATAGTGGATACGCGAATTCCTACGCCTCGCCAAATCAATGAATGGTCTAGTCCCCCCACCTTGCCAATATGACAAATAACACAAACATCCCTCCGCCTCGCCACAACATAGGCCGTATAGTCCACCCGTACACTGAGCTCATGAATTCTATGGCATGCCAATTGTATCCAATGTCCTTTCGAATCCAAGGTCCAGTGACAATATCAATAATCAATGTTCAACAACAATAACAATGTTCAATGATCTCAATAACAATGTCGATGGTTGATGCTTCAATATCAATGTATCGATAACAATAACTATGCATATATCAATGCTCAGTGTCAATGACTATAACAATAGCTATAACAATGACTTTGACCATGTTCAATGACCAATGCACTGGATAACTATAATTCGATGGCAATAACGATTGGGATATCAATATCAATACTTGATGATGATGACAATATCGATATTCGATATTCAATACAAAGCTTACCAATACTTACCAAAGATGCCTCCTAAGAGGTTTGGTGCAATATCCTTTATCAAAAGGGTTAGCATTACTAAATTCAATAACAATGAAATCGGGAAAGGCACCTAGCCTAATCCCGAGACTCAGACTACACTCACCTCGATATTTCAAAGCTCCTACGGCTTTCGGATTACAATCCCTTTGTTCCTAGCTTTCAATAGTGATGGTGGGTAATCTTTCTCCACTTCTTGAGCTAGTTAAATAATAGGAAATTGTTAGAATCAATAATACGACATCAAAATCCACGTAACGATATCAAAATCAAATTCTAAATTCAATATAGCTATTAGCTGTAAGATATCCATGGATGGAAGCTTTGAAATTCCTATGTTACCAAAGATGATCAAAGCCCTAACTTGGAATTAAACTCAATATATCCATGAATTCTAGTAATAGATTAGGGATTCTAGCTTACCCAATCGATATCTCTGCAACGGAATCAATAAACTGAAGAAAAGTTAAGCTTGAAACAAAGCTCCAATGGAGGTGCTTGCTTAGGTTGAAGATGAAGTGAAATAAGAGATAGCTTCTATTAGATTCCTTAGCATGCATAACAAGGTATTTATTTTGATTCCTTAGCATGCTTATAGTAGCTTCTATTCGATTCTTACATACTACGTTCTCTATACACAATTGTAATCAAGATCTTACTCATTTAAATCAACTAATCCAGCTCAACAATTTCAATCCACATTTATCGGTTTTAGCTACAATTTCAAAACCAAAATTATAAATAAGTACATAATAGGGTACTTAATTCTTAACACATGCAAGGTTTAATCTAACTCCAATCTTTTGTCTATCAAGCACCAAATCTCAAGCAATTCTCCCCCTATTTCCTTAAGCAAGCTCTCGGTGATGAATAATCAAGGGAAGAGAAGAAAATGGTTCTTTGTTTAAGCTAAGTCTAAAGAATTTAATCCACTTGTCTAAAGATAACCGATTCATGCCCCACAATTCTTATGCTAAGTTTTAATTTAGCATGCAAAGTTTGAGTTTCAAATCTTCTCTTTTTGGTCACTTCACAAATGCTTCCTAATTCCCAACTCTTTTTAATTCGGCCCACAAACAATCATTGATTTGATCACCTAATTTCTTTCTCATAGAATTCTCACATTAATGACTTATTAAGAAGAAATTGAGGGTGTTACAAACTTATAACAGATTTACCTGTATCGGTACTTGATAGGCTGTACCGATACGCCTGTGTCATGACCGTTAAAACGGTTAAGAATCAATGAGCTCATATTGATATGATGCTTCCCTATATCGATATGCGAAGCATGGTTTATGATTTATCAAATTCCTATGTTCATTGCCCGTATCAATACAGCTGAGAACCGTATCGGTACGTGTTGATTAGGTTAACCCATATCGATACGTCCTTGGATCGTACCAGAGCAATTAATTTTCCAAATTCCAGTGTTGACTTTTTGTATCGATATGCCCCTTTGACGTATCGATACACCCTATTGACCGATCTTGAACATTTCCAAATATGCACACCCGTATCGATACGCCATCACCCGTATCGATCGCCCTGTACTATAATGATAGATTTTATCTAGTTTTTACTCAATTTGGCCTATTAAACAATGTCCAAATACAATGAAATTTTACCAGCAAGTTTATAACACTATAATCTACTAGCATGCCAAACTTTATAACCATCTGAATTCATTTACTATGTTTTCACCTTTTTAGGTCAAGTATGCAATTTTGGTCACTTTTAAACCATTCAAAAGGGGTCATTTAGGGCCTAATGCACAATTACAAACCAAGGCAATACATACATTCCAAAAAGACCATAAGTGACTAGTCTAACTACTTTGCCACCATACTAGGAGTTCATAGATTCAATATACATTACTTTAGCTTGGTTGTGACTTGCCAAAATCTTCTAACTCCTCCGATCTCCAATAACGAATTTCTTAACCTAAAATGTATGAAATTAAATGCATTAGGCATACATTAACTAGTGAGGTAGTCACAGACAATAAACGTTAACAGTGAAATACATTCCAAATCATGTTCTAGCAATAACAATGCAACGAATCGATGATGACGATGCAATATTCATATTTACTAGAAATTATATCATATTTCAACAATAACCCTTGGATCGATTCGGGATAGTGGATACGCGAATTCCTACGCCTCGCCAAATCAATGAATGGTCTAGTCCCCCCACCTTGCCAATATGACAAATAACACAAACATCCCTCCGCCTCGCCACAACATAGGCCGTATAGTCCACCCGTACACTGAGCTCATGAATTCTATGGCATGCCAATTGTATCCAATGTCCTTTCGAATCCAAGGTCCAGTGACAATATCAATAATCAATGTTCAACAACAATAACAATGTTCAATGATCTCAATAACAATGTTGATGGTTTATGCTTCAATATCAATGTATCGATAACAATAACTATGCCTATATCAATGCTCAGTGTCAATGACTATAACAATAGCTATAACAATGACTTTGACCATGTTCAATGACCGATGCACTTGATAACTATAATTCGATGGCAATAATGATTGGGATATCAATATCAATACTTGATGATGATGACAATATCGATATTCGATATTCAATACAAAGCTTACCAATACTTACCAAAGATGCCTCCTAAGAGGTTTGGTGCAATATCCTTTATCAAAAGGGTTAGCATTACTAAATTCAATACCAATGAAATCGGGAAAGGCACCTAACCTAATCTCGAGACTCTGACTACACTCACCTCGATATTTCGAAGCTCCTACGGCTTTCGGATTACAATCCCTTTGTTCCTAACTTTCAATAGTGATGGTGGATGATCTCTCTCCACTTGTTGAGCTAGGTAAATAATAGGAAATTGTTAGAATCAATAATACGACATCGAAATCCATGTAACGATATCAAAATCAAATTCTAAATTCAATATAGCTATTAGCTGTAAGATGTCCATGGATGGAAGCTTTGAAATTCCTATGTTACCAAAGATGATCAAAGCCCTAACTTGGAATTAAACTCAATATATCCATGGATTCTAGTAATAGATTAGGGATTCTAGCTTACCCAATCGATATCTATGCAAAGGAATCGACAAACTGAAGAAAAGTTAAGCTTGAAACCAAGCTCCAATGGAGGTACTTGCTTAGGTTGAAGATGAAGTGAAATAAGAGATAACTTCTATTCGATTCCTTAGCATGCTTAACAAGGTATTGATTTTGATTCCTTAGCATGCTTATAGTAACTTATATTCGATTCTTACATACTACGTGCTCTATACACAATTGTAATCAAGATCTTACATATTTAAATCAACTAATCCAGCTCAACAATTTCAATCCACATTTATCGGTTTTAACTATAGTTCCAAAACCAAAATTATAAATAAGTAAATAATAGGGTACTTACTTCTTAACACATGCAAGGTTTAATCTAACTCCAATCGAGGTGTTTGCTTAGGTTGAAGATGAAGTGAAATAAGAGATAGCAAAGATGATCATTTTCCTTCATGGGGTAAGCTTTTCCCTTTTTCCTACATTTTAATAACCGATGGCTTTCCTATATGAAGGAAAGCATTATGATAATCCCACGTAAGTTGAAATTTTAATTGGATAGGGACTAATGCAAGGTTAGTCCCTCAACTTTTCATACTCCATGCTTTTGCCTCCAAACTTCTGATATCTATAATTTAGTCATTAAAAGAATTTCAATATATTCAATAAAGTCCTTGATCGATAAGTTGACTCAATTAGAGTCCAATATAAATGTAATTGACCTTGTGGTCAAAGTCAATTCATTATTTAGACCTTTCTGGTGTAGGGTTTCTGATTGTTGAAACCCAATTTCGACTAGACCAGTTTTCAGGGTGTTACATGTGCGGCAGTACTATTGGGGTAAGCCCATTCCGTTTAAACACCGTGCCGACCAATTGATTCGCCGATGTGTGCCAAAGGATGAGCAACACAATATTTTGCAATTATGTCATGCAACACCGTATGGAGGCCACTTTGCTGGAATAAAGTTCGTAGCCAAAGTGTTGCAGTCAGGTTTCTTTTGGCCCACGTTGTTCAAAGACGTTCATTACTTTTCCAAGGCATGTGACTGATGCCAGTGGATAGGTAACATCTCAAGCAAACATCAATTGCCACTCCAGAATATAATGCAGTAGAGTTGTTTGAAGTATGGGGAATAGACTACATGGGTCCTTTTCCCCCATCATTTGGTAATCTCTATATTTTGTGGCTGTTGACTATGTTTCCAAGTGTGTTGAGGTCGTTGCACTACCAACAAATGATGCTAAGGTCGTTGCCAAGTTCCTGCATAAGAATATCTTCATGAGATTTGGTGCCTCCAGAGCCATCATTAATGATGAAGGTACACATTTTAAGTGTAATTTAATTTCTAAAGCTCTGTGCAGGTACAGAATCCAGCAATGCATTGCCATAGCTTACCATCCCTAGACAAATGGCCAAGCGGAGATTTCAAATAAAGAGATCAAAAACATTCTGGAAAATTACAGAATAGCCTTTAAGACTCTATTGGGAACTTCTGCCTATAGGCTCGTGTTTGGGAAGACATGCCACTTACTAGTGGAATTGGAACTTAGAGCTTATTGGGTAATCAAAAAGCTCAATATGGAATGGACAACTGCTGGTAAAAAGCATTTATTGGACATGAACGAGTTAGAGGAATTCAAAACACATGCTTATGAGAATGTCGGACTCTACAAGGAAAGGACAACACGTTGGCATGACAATAGGATAATGCCAAGGTAATTTGATGTTGGTCAACGTGTTTTGTTATTTAACTCGAGGCTAAAGTTGTTTCCATGAAAGCTTAATTCTAGATGGTCGAGACCCTTTGAAGTTGTGAAGCCATATGCTCATGGAGCAGTAGATAACAAAGATTTGAAGACATGAGCAATTTTCAAAGTAAACAACCAAAGATTGAAACACTATTTTGAAGGTACTCAAAAGGATGCCAAAGAGGTTGTCCTTTTGGCAGAGGTTTCGTGAACATCATCATCATCATGGTTTGATTTTTGTGTATAGTAGGTTAGATGTTTTTCTTTTTTAGTTTTTTTATTATTTTTTTGTTTTCTTTCTTTTAATTTTGATTTTTCTTTTCCTGCGTTGAAAGGTTTTTCTTTGAGTAGGTGCATGTTTTGTGTGCCAGGCAGAATGCTAGGGCAAGGGCTTGGTAAGGGGTGATTAAAAAAACTGGAGGAAGGAATTTACCCTAGCCGCCCAAGGCTTGATAGAGCGTGGCTCAAGAAGATAGTGAGAATTTTTGCTTTGGAAATTACCCTAGTCGCCTAAAAAGTGATAAGTTGAAATTCAAAAATTTCAACCTAATCACCTTATCAGTTCATCCCTTTTTTTGCCCCATCTTATCACTTAAACCCTTATCCATCATCTTTTTTCTTTTCCCCAAACACGCAAAAGCCCATCATTATTCGCACTTAACAGGACACATTAATTACTTCATTTAAACACTCAACCTTTCACCTTTCCATCTACTTAATACCCTAATCGATCCAAGGATTAAAACTTTTCACTTTTCCCTCCATTTTCTTTATCAAGCAAGAACACCAAGAATCATTTCTTCTTCCAAATTTCATTCAAGTCCCAAACATATTCCCATGGCTTCCGCATCCACGCCGTTCAAGATCTTTTTCAACAAGGAAATTCATAAGAAACACAAAGAAAACTTTGCCTCGAGAATGTTTTGCTATGAGAAGAACTTCGATTTCAAGAATGAACCTAACTTAGGTTTATCGCCAGAGTTCATGGCAGTGGTGAAGTAGCACAAGTGGGAGTTGTTTTGTCAACAAAAGGGAGATATCTACTCTAACATTGTCTCGGAGTTTTACGCTCATCTCACAACCAAAGAATCACTCTTCTTGATGGTGCGATGTAAGTGTGTACAATTTGATGAAGGGTATATTAATGAGATGTTTCAATTAGATGGTGCAAATGAGAAGCACTCTGAGTTTGTGGATTCTTTGGACGATGCCAAGAGAAAGACGCCGTTGAAGGACTTATGTGAGCCCAGCACTACGTGGACTGTGTCGTCGAAGGGTCATTGGACGGTGAAGCGGCTAGCACTGAAGCCACAACCGAATGTGTGGAATCACTTTTTGAAGGCAAACCTAATGTAGACCACCCATAATGAAACTGTCTCGGAGGAAAGATTGGTATTGCTGCATTCAATCATTATGGGCCGGAAGATCAACGTCGGCCGCATCATTATTAATGAAACCTATAAATGTGCTGATAAGGGTATGGGAGTTTGTTTTTCCTTTTATTGATTTCTAACATTTGCATGCAGCATAGTGTGCCCAAGCTTGATATAGATAAAGCCCAAGAGACCAAGGGAACAACGATCACTCCCGCTCGATGGAGGCAACTCATTGTCAAGGAGAAAGGCAAGGGAAAAGTTGTCCAGTCTGTGCCAAAGGCCAAGGTGCCAAAGGTAGAACCTGCGACTCCAATGCCAGTTGGTTCAGTGGCAATGCTCTTCCAGATATGTCAAAGCCATGAGGCCATCCTCTAGAAGTTAGAGAAATTCGAGGAGCAAAACTTGATGCTTTGGCAGTATATTTATGCTAAGGACCATGCCATGAAGAAAACACTCGAGGACATGTCTTTCCACACACTGTCAGCATTCTCTGAGTTCCCTACCGACCTTCTTACCAAGGACGACATGCCAGCCAATCTCTCCTCCGTCAACACTCTGACCCAATCTGATGCGATCGTCCCAATATCGCCAGTACAAGTTGAATATGCCAGTACAGATACACCACCAAAATCCGAAGAAGAATGAATCCAGAGCCACGCCAAAGCTGCTACCACACCTGCCGCACCTGCCTCATTCGCTGCCACCAAAGTTCTGGCAGCCTCTGATCCAGTGAAGATTGTTGAGAAAGTTCTCCACAATCTTGGAGCTTCCACTGCGTCAACAAAGGCCAACCTAAAATGAAAGAAGCATATGGACCCTGATCATGGGAGCTTTGTCAAGAGAATGACCAGCATCACATGCCAAGAAACCTCCGGAGGGGAGTCCGCTTCCCCTTAAAACTCCTTTGCATTTTCACTTTATTCACACGTTCATGCATTTTATAGTTTTTATTTGTATATTTGTGTTGTTTTCATGCATTGAGGACAATGCACACCTTTGGTTTGGGGGTGTGCATCCTCACATTCGTATTCCATGCATTCATGTTTAAATTTTAGTTTGCGGATTAATATTTGCATACCAAACCACTAATTTTTTCCTCGGTTAAGGTTGGAAATTTTGTCAATAATCTGCTAGCCTAGTTAAATTTGTTCTAAATTATCTATCTGATGAAGAAACTGGAATTTTAGAACTTGTATGCCAGCAGGTTAGCAATGCCAAGTCGCTTGGCAATTGAACTCTAGTCTAGGGAACTTTAGTTTCACTTTACATGAGGTATGCGTCTAGTCTGCAAAACAAACTTAGGCTCTCTTGAAACTAAACTCGGAATAATTGTTAAAAAAAAAGAAATAATGTCAGGGTAGAAAGGAAGAATAAGGCAACAATATTTTACCAAAGGCTGAAATATTTTAGAACACTCATATACCTTAGAGAAAATAATTAACTTGGGTCTTCATGGTTTGCTCCCTCTTAGTTCTCAAGCCAACATGACTTTAGGGTATGACTGTAATGGGTTAGATTCGTTATGTAATCTGGATTAACGTGGGTATTCGTGGTTTGCTCCCTCTTATGTCTCACGCCAAACAGTACATGACGCAACCCTAATTTAATGCCAACATTAAAACACCCTTGGCAAATAAATAATAATAATAAAATGAATGATGAAAATGAATTATGAGTTTGGGTAGTAAAGTTGACTAAAGGAGTTGAGTAAATTTGATGCATATTGCCCGCACTTCATGCACACTAGACAACCTTAGAACTAGAGCTATATTGTTGCACTTGAATTTTCTTATCTGCTTGGCATTGATACACTGAATATCTGAGGACAAACCTAGGATCATAATTTGCTAGCTGGCAGGTGTTGGGATCCATGACAATTTTTGTAGAGGTACTTTCTTATTTTTTCTATTTTTATATTTAGTTGCATTACTTGAGGACAAGCAATGAGCTAGGTTTGGGGGTTTGTTAACTCTTCAAAAGTACTATTTTATGCTTATTTTACAAAGCCTTTGCTTGCCCTTTAAGTACATTTAGTTGCATTTAGATGTTAAAATCATGCATTTACATAAGGAGTCAAGGAGCTATTCCATTTCCAGTGTGAAGGATTATTTTGTTGGTTTTGATGTAGGACTCGGGCAAGAAGACATGGCAAAGAAGCGTTGGCAGAGAACGTAGGAAAAGAATTAGAGAATTGCTGAGTAGCAATTGTCATATATGGACTAAACAATGCCAAGCTCAGTTGGCAAAGGATTGACGTCCGATTATCGGTCAAAGTAGCCGTTGGACCTTGTATACGTCAACTATAGGATTCAAATATAGATAAGATGATCACGTGTCTTATCCCTTGCGCATTCAAATTCCAAACTCAAAGGCTTATCCTAGGGTTTCCACGCAACCCTATTTAAAGAAGATCAAGTAACCACTCGAGAGAAGGGATTGAAGAGAGGCTGCACCGTGGTGATTTGAAAGGCGATGTGGTTTGAGTAGCTAAGAGCAAGAGCTCTGGAGCATTCGAAGTGCTTCATCGATGGATTTCCTTCTTGCTCATTCTCTTTGTTTTATTTATTTTATTTTTGAATGATGTTAAAGAAACGATGATGTTTTGTGGATGGACCCCCAACCATGAACTAAGCTTTTATAGTTGGTTGATGGATGTTTACGATTAACGCTTATTTTATATTTGTTTTTTAATAATTAGAATGCCTTGGCATTATTTTCTATCCGCTAGTACATTATTTTCCTAAATCCATTACCATACGACAATTGGAATTATATGCTTATTGCACCTTAATATCTTAACAAACTTAAGGTGCAACGATCAGTTGGTAGATACTAAGGCTAGAAGCTTCGACAGAAGATGTTCAAGTAGATGAACTTACTTCAGAAGTGAGTATACCCCATAGGAGTAAAGATTGACACTTAATCAAGTTAATTAATGAAAAGCTTCACTACAGATATATAGGGATTTTATCATGGTTAACTTAGGGTATTGCCATCGACTGAGGCGATACTATTTTTAATATGCTCGACAATAAACAAAGATAGGACATTATTAAAGGCTAGCATAAGTAGCCTGAAATCCAGGCATCCCTTGCCAACGCTCATCATTCAATTGAACACTTCATTGCCAAACTATTTTCATTTTTCACTACACTGTTTTCCATCTTTTTAATCTAAAACCCAAAACATTTTAAACACTTTTAAATTCTTTCAAACAAGTAAACATTGAGCAAATAAGTTCTTGGTCAATCCTTTTGGATTCGATACTCAGCTTACTATTGTATTACTTGCTGGTCGTGTATACTTGCACGCATAAGACTCACCTTGGCATTATTCTTTGGCACTTCTACACTAAAAATTCTATCTTTTTCCAAGCGTTAGAAAAATCGACAATAACTATTGAGTGGTAGTAGTACCATGCTCCGATTCGAGGATATATGTAAAGTGGTCAAATGAGTCACTTGGGAAATTTGTGTGTCCGATGTGTTTTACAAATGGAAAGGTTTGGGTTTTTGGGTCACTTTAATGTCAATATATGAATTAGTGTATCATGATAAATAGATAATGTTTGTATAATGTGATTTATACATATGGTGCTCTTTAAGCTTTTCTATGGGAAGAATAAGCATGTGAAGGCTTAAATTGAGGTTTGCATAATGATTATGCTGGAGATCCATGATACATTTTAGCATATGGTTTGAAATGCATATTTTGGAAAGATAAAAGAACCATGAGATGTTTTGGCATGTTGTTCAATACATGTTTAAAAGCAAATGGTTTTAAATGAATTGATGAGTGTTTTGAGAATCCCTCACTAAGCATTTCATGCTTACGCTCTCTTTTCTCACCAATTCAGAAAAGTGAGTACGTGGCAGCAATCAAGCGAGGAGGAATCCAAGGGTTGAACTAGTTCAAGTATGATTTTTTAAATACTTAGTAGTAATAAAGGCAATGTGATAAAGTTGTATTTGGGAAGGTTGTTTTGGATACTCCCTGTTTTGGACATGTACATTTGGTGTTTTAAACTTGTATGATGGTTTATGCTTTGATTTGGGGTATTTGAGGAAGTTTAAGCATGTTGGGTAGATATTATGCCTATAGGTCTACCTTGTTGATTACCTTTGTTGCCATAATGTCTATGCTTCCATATCGTAGTGATCTTTCGTTGATATGATGTTTGTATGATGTTCGAAGCATGTTGTTTATGAGATAGAGAGTGTTTGGGGCTAGTTTGGATTTATTTAGGGAGGTTCTAAACTGTCACAAATGTGCACTTTCTGCAAGTCTGTAGTAAGGCTTCGAAACCAGGAGGCAAATTTTATATGCATTTTTTGTTAAGCTAGAGGAAGGTTTCGAAACCAGCCTCAAGGCTTCGAAACTAGGAGGCCAATTTTGGCTACTGGAGTAAAGGTTTCGAAACCTTTTAGTGAGGTTTCGAAACCTTTCGCGAGGATGGTTCTACAAAGTTGAAAAATAGTTTGAAATGTTATATTTTGGTCCTTATTTTGAATGATTGCTAATTAAACAAGATTTGATGATTGTTTTAAGCTGAAATTTAACCGCCATGCATGTAACATGATTAATTAAGGTTTGGTAACTTCGGATTTAAGTAAGTCCTCTCAATATTCAAGATTTGCAATTTGGTCCCTAAATTGCATTTCTGCTCAATTAGATGTCAATTCGACGCCTGATTCAATCAATAACTTATCTGCTGCAGCATGTACACTTAGGAATTAAATTAAGTAAGGCTCCTATCATCGCTTGAATCAGTGGCATCATATCACCAAAAACTGGTCCTTGCTAAGCATAAGGTACACCACCAACCTCGACTCTAGCACCAACAGGAGGAACGAGCAGGGGATGAGGTATCTCATTGTTCTGCCCATCTCCGGCATTAACCACAGCCGCTAGAGTCTCACGACGCGGACCTATACTTTCAAAAGCCTATTCACACATCGTAACACAATAGAATTAAGCTAGCATTCAGCGAAGGATCCAGGACAACCTCACAAAAAATTTTAAAACCACAATTGTAGGCAATATGTTTCCATTAATACCCCACCATAACAATTATCTTCATCATCACTTATAAACATGTAAGCAAACAACAAAACACTAATTAAGTGACTAGCAACAACACCCAACACTCGCAAACCTGGCTTTGATACCACCAAATGTAACCCCCTCGACTAGAGCTAGTCGCCAGACTGAACCGAGCAAGCTACATTGGGTTTGCCAAAACAAACCAAAAATGATTAACTAAAATTAGGTCCATTTTTTTCTTTTTATCTTGTCTAGATACATCATTAAGACTTAATGTGAGCATGCGAGAAGCGGTTAAAAACTCAACATAATTGGGCGTCGATTGACATCCAATTATACGAATTTACAATTTAGGGACCAAATTGCAAATCTAGAAAATTATAACGACTTGATTAACTACGAAGTTACCAATCCTCAGTTAGTCCGATTACATGTTTACTTGCCAAATTCTAGCTCAAAACAATCAACCAAACTTATTCAATTGCATCCATAAGGACCAGGGACCAAAACAAAAGAATCTCAAAACATAAAACCACATCAACTGAAATTAATGCACAAGCGTATCAGTACAGTCCCAAGGCGTATCGATACGCGGGGTACATGAACCAAAACCCAAATTCTAGTAGCTAAAATGTGTACCAGTACCCTTGGACTTGAAATGTCAAATTTCCTAGTTATTCACTCAATTGTTAACTCAAACATTCCTTAATCAACCATACATACATACACCACTAAACCAAGGGTCAATGCAAGCTTTAAGCTCATGAAAACATAACATTAAATGAAGATTCACATCGAATTGCATAACTAGAGGCATGCTTCCTAAAACCATTCGACTCAACATCTAGAACGAAATTCTAGATACAATACAACAAAAGCATTGCAACAATAGACTTTAACAAACATTTAAAGCATGCTTGAACCATGAAAGCATAGGCATAAGCATGTTTACCCTATATGCATTCTATGAACACCTTCAAGTGTCAACCCACACATATGCAAGTCCTTAACAATCTAACCTCAAACAACAACAATCTAAACCATCAAACCACAAAATAAAAATCATTACAACACCATTAAAATTTAGGTTACAAATTCCCCAAACGCATGGTAACATATTGCCTTATTGACCGAATTAAAACTTGTTTTCTATACTTAAGTAAATGTCTTGTTCTTGGACCTTTCTTGTCGAGGTAACACTACCCCACAACTCTATTGCTCTGCTCAATGGGAAAAGAGAGCGTAAGCATTCAGGCTTAGTGAGGATGCTCTTAAGAAAAACATTGATGCATTTATAAATCAAGATTTTCACATAAATCTCAAAACACTTTTCACATGCTTCCTTAAGCATGTCATGCATAACAATCATATGCCTCAAAACAAGTTCATGCAATTCATATGTATAGTACATAAATCTCATATTTTGACATTTATAGTGACCTAGATAGTCTCACCTCTATCCACCCATTCTCAAGAATAGAATGTTTACATACACATCGGATACACCAATTACTCGATGGTCTCATCTCCACCTACTCAAGTGATAATTGAACAGTCCGAGTAGCCTAGTTAAACCGCTTTTACTCAAGGACCGTGGCACAATCGATTTTCATATTATAGTGCACTTTAAACCCTATTACATGATAGCTATATCCAATAGTTTCTCATTTTGTCACAAAGCCAATATATAATTTTCAAATACATTTACTTACTGTTTTCCAAGGCATTTCTCATGCCAAAGGCAACCACACATTCCTTCTAGGAATAAATCTCAATGCTCATAGGTGTAACACCCTTTCCCGGCCTAACAGAGAACCGGGTCAGAAAGTGTTATCGAAAACTTATTCGGAGATCTGAAGCTTAACTAGAGTTCAGAATCTTATTTGGAATGTTTTATTAATCTCTTTTACAACTTATAGAACTAACTTATTAACATCTTACTGAATTTGGGATTAATTTCAAATTTTCAAACTTAGGGACTAAATTGCAAATTTTACAAATTAAGAGTCCTTATTAGAATTTCTTTTTTTACTAACCTTTAATTGAACTTTTCTGCAAAATTTTGTTATTAACGGAAGTCATTCACCTATCCAATTGGACCATTTAAAGCTTAGTGACCAATCTGTAAACTATTTAAAACTGTGGTTTAAGTCTTTTAACTGAATTAACTAACACCGTACGAATACACTTAAGACCGTATCGGTACACTAAGCCAAATTTCTCAATTCCAGATTCAAGGGTAACAAGCCAGTAGCGATACATTTAAGCCTGTATCAATTTGCGTTTACCTGTTTCGGTACAACCTAAGGTCGTATCGATACAATTTATTTCCCAGACCTTACTGCCCAAGTCTGTATCCATACACCCTCTTATGTATCGATACGCTCTGTTTTACCAAGTACAAATATGCATGGCCGTATCGATACGCCTGTCTTATAATGACAGATTTTTATCTAGTTTTTATTTGAATTAACATATCAAACAATGTCCAAACTTTACCAAATTTTACCAGCAGTATTTAATCACTAAAACCTACTAGCATGTGAATTTTTAGGTTCATTTGAATCCGTTTACTATATTTTTACCTTTTAGTGCCTTTAGGCCCAATTTAACTAGTTTCTTTAGTTCACAACCACGCCATATTCCATTTTTAGTATTTAGACACTTTAGGGCCATTACATACATATCAAAATAGACCAATGTAACTATGCCACCTTACTAGGAGTTCAAAACAAACGTAAGCATACATGAAATTGGTGGAAGTGACTTACAACTTCAACAACATGATGGAGGCTCGGATTACTTCAAGGTCCTCGTTAGACTCCTAGAGTGCTTTGATTCAGGACACGGTGGTTGACCGAATTCTTAATTCTGCCAACAATTTGCCATGCTTTTTAAGACGAAAATGAGCATTAACACATCACGAGGAGGGAGTGGGCTTCCGACTAAGAGGGTCAGCCACAACATTGGCCTTACCGGGATGGTAATCAATGACCAAGTCGTAGTCCTTCAAAAGTTCCATCTACCAACGTTGATAGAGATTCAACTTTTTCTGAGTCAAAAGATATTTCAGGCTCTTTTGATCAGTGTACAAGTAACACTTCTCACCTTAAAGGCAGTGCCTCCAAATTTTTAAGGCAAACACAATAGCAGCTAGTTCCAAATCATGTATCGGATAATTCAGCTCGTGTGGTTTAAGCTTATGTGAGGCATAAGAAATGACTTTTCCTTCTTGCATAAGTACATAGCCTAATCCCAAGTGGGATGCATCACTATATACGGTGAGGTCTTTGGCTAACTCGGGTTGCACTAAGACGGGCATGTGTCAGGACTTGCTTAAGTTGATCAAAACTCCTTTTTGTTCCACTATCCACACAAAGGGATTTTCCTTACGGAGAAGCTTCATCAAGGGTACAACAATCAACGAGAACCCTTTAACGAATCTACGGTAGTAGCCTGCAAGGCCCAGAAACTACGAACTTCTCCAACGTTCTTCGGAGGGATCCAATCAAGAACCGCTTGAATCTTCTTTGGGTCCACCTGAATTCCCGTAGAAGAAATCACATGTCCCAGAAAGGATACTTTAGATAGCCAGAATTCACATGTACTAAACTTAGCATATAGCTGTTTCTCCCGGAGAGTCTAAAGCACAATCCGGAGATGTTCTTCATGAGTGGCAGTGTCCTTGGAATAGATCATGATTTCATCTATGAACACAACCACGAATTTATCTAGATAGGTTTGGAACACACGATTTATCAGGTCCATGGAAGCTGCAGGTGCATTGGTAAGCCCAAAAGGCATTACCAATAACTCATAATGGTCATATCTAGTTCAGAAGATCGTCTTTAGAACATCAGGCTCCTTCACTAGCATTTGATAGTATCCAGATCGTAGGCCTGTCTTAGAGAAGATAAAAACACCTTTAAACTGATCGAAAAGGTCATCGATCCTCGGTAACAGATACTTATTCTTGATTGTTACCTTATTCAGCTGACGATAGTCAATGCATAGTCGCATCAATCCATCATTTTTCTTGACAAACAAAACCGGTGCTTCCCAAGGTGAGGAACTCAGTCGAATGAATCCCTTATACAAAAGATCTTAGATTTGGGCTTTCAACTCTTTCAATTCGATCAGAGCCATCCTATACGGAGCAATGGAGACTGGTGTAGTCCCCGGTTGCACTTCAATTCTGAATTCCACTTCTCGGGTCAGAGGGAGTCTTGGAAGTTCATTGGGGAACACATCAAGGAATCCCTTTACCACTGGCACATCTTTGAGCTTTGTATATTCTTTAGATTCCATAGCACACATGATAGCCTTATTAGGATCGGGTTTGGTTTTCATCAAAGTTATGCTCTCCTTGCCGAGTCCACAGAGATACAACTTCTTCTTCGAACAATCTACCCAGGCTTGATGTTCAGCTAACCAATCAAGGCCTAGGATAAGATCGAACTCATGGAAAGCCAAGGCCATCAAATTGGTCGAAAATGGTTTCTCTTGGATCCTCAGAGGGCAAGATTTACAGATCAACCGTACAACCACACTATCTACTAGTGGGTTAGAGACAACTATTTCAGAAGTGACTGGTTCAAGTTCTAGGGCATACTTTTCAATCCATGATTCACTAATAAAGGAATATGTAGAACTGGGATTCACCAAGCATAATCAAGATCAGAACATAATTTCACCATACCTGCAATCATGTTAGGATCGTCTTCTTGCTCTCAGCCTCGAACATGGTACATCTGAGCTAAGGTCTGAGGGTCACGTCCAACTGAAGGAGGATTTGATTTGCGAGGTTTCCCTAATGATCTGGACTACATTTGTTTCGCTCATTTGCCTTTATTAGGATTATTCTGAGAAGCCACTGAGGTAGGAGCATTCAGATTTTGTGGACATTGTCTGATAAAGTGACCAGCTTCCCCACAGAGGTAGCAAGATCCGGCCTATCTATGACATTGCCCAGGATGGATCTTTTGAAAAAAGTTACATAAAGGGACCCACGAGCCCCTTCCAAAACCACCCGTACTATCAATTGAAGTTGTACGAGCAATAGATGTTCCCAAGGATTGGGATTGTGGCACATATCCCATCTTTGGCAGCTATTAAAAGGTGGCAGACTTCTGGTCCCACTGTCTATTATTCTTCTAAGGCATGGAAGGTCTAGAATCATCTCAGAAACTATTGTCAGACCTGGCTTGGTTCTCATTCCTTCTTTCATAAGCCTTCTAGGAGGCTTCAATAGCAATTGCTAGGTTGACTAGGTTCTGAAAGTCCTCCAACTCCAAAGCAGTGAAGAGAGGATGTAACTCATCACAAAGGCCATCGATAAACATTCTGCACTTCTCCTTCTCCGTACATATGATCTCAGCACCATACCTCGAGAACTTTCAGAAGTCGTGGATATACTACTCCATGGGTCGTCCTCCTTGTCTCAAATGGAGGAACTTCTTGCGTCTTTCAGCAAGGTAATGGTTGCTGATATACTTCTTACAAAACTCCTAGAGGAAGAAGTCCCGTGTAACTCTATGCTCAGATACAGTAAGTGTCACGGTGTCCCACCAACTCTGAGCCTCTTCAAAAATTAGTGCCAGAGCGCACTCCAGCTTATGTTCATCAGGACACTTCATCTGCTTGTTCAAGACTTTGAGAGTATTTTCTAGCTAATACTCTGCCACTTCAAGGTTGTCTTGTTCTTGGCCGGTGAAAGTGTAGACCGGATATTGCCTGAGCTTATCAATGGGAGCTCTCGAGACAGATAAAGATGCTTTAGCAGGCTGCGGTGGTGGCTCCTACCTCAGAGACACAACCACATGTTTGATCATCTCAGCCATGGACATCAAATATTCTAGCTGAGCGGGAGACATCAGAGAGGGATTAGGCGGGTCATTTTGTCCCACCTACTCTGGTCAAACTTCAGCTCCAAGAATGTTCCCCTGTGTCGAGGAAAACAGGGGTGTGGTTTTACCGTACCACGTAAATCATCAGGTGCAGACATCCTTAAAGCTAATCAAACAGAAGAGATTGAATCATGTTAGTTGCAAGTCACGGATAACATATACAGATAAACTCCTAGGTGGCATATGCACATATAGACTCATGATAAGCCTCGATTTGGTCCTAGAATCGACTAAACTCTGGCTATGATACCACAAATGTAACACCCCTTTCCTGGCCTAAAAGAGAACAGGGTCGGAAAGTGTTACTGGAAACTTATTCAGAGACTGAAAGCTTAATCGGAGTTCATAATCTTATTTGAAATGTCTTATTAATCTCTTTTACAACTTATTGAACTAACTTATTAATAGCTTACTCAATTTAAGGTTAATTTCAAAATTTTCGAACTTAGGGACTAATTGCAAATTTTACAAACTAAGGGTCCTTATCAGAATTTCTTTTTTTATTAACCTTCAATTGAACTTGTCATTCATTAGTCTAAAAAATTTTGTTATTAACGGAGGTCATTCACCTATCCAATTGGATCATTTAAGGTTTAGTGACCAATCTGTAAACTATTTAAAACTATGATTTAAGTCTTTTAACAGAATTAACTAACACCCTACTAATACACTTAAGACCGTATCGGTACGCTAAGCCAAATTTCTCAATTCCAGATTCAAGGGTAACAAGCCCGTATCGATACATCTAAGACTGTATTGATACGCGTTGACCAAGGTTGACCCGTTTCGGTACAACCTAAGGCCATATCGATACAATTTACTTCCCAGACCTTACTGCCCAAGTTCGTATCGATACACCCCTTGTGTATCAATACTCTATGTTTTACCAAGTCCAAATATGCTAGGCCATATCGATACAGCTTGACCTGTAATACCCCAACCCCAGGCCTAGAAGATAGTGATGATCTAGAAGAAGACAATCTAACTTGACTAAGAAGTTAGTACTCGAAGAGGAGGAACCAAGGTGAGACCTTTAGAAAACAAGCATTAAACACAATGTTTAAATCATGAAGGAAGTATCAAGTAAATTACATATGATACAAGGCATCTTTAATACAAGCATAGAAGATAGTTTAGGACAAATTCAGGTAGGGAAGGCTATCAAAAACATTCAATTAACCATTATGAATTTGCATTTTAAGATGATATCTATGAAACTCAATAAGGACTAGGAGAATTCCCAAGGTTTCTACAAGATATGAATCTATTTAACCACTTGAGCGCATGAGCAAGATCATTTTTTAAGCATTATCTTTGAATTGTGTACTTAGGACATTCAATCACCCAACTTAATGCTATAAACATGATCAAAACCATTCTATATAACTTAAAAGCAATCGAAGCAATCCCTAGCATGAGACTACAATATTCAAAGACTCATCCATAGCTATTCTAGCCAAATCAAACAATTTCCCAAATAACAACCATATACAAAGTATATATATATAGGTCTTGCTAATGTATAATTACATCCCACCATAGCAAATCTAAAGATTCTCAAGCTTAAAATTTTAGCTAGTGCCACCATCTAAGAGTTTACATAACAAAACATAACATACATTTGTTGCCTTTAGTGACCTTGCTTTGCCTCCACGACTTTAACTATAGACTAGCTTCACTTGAAAAGAAACATGGTGAGTAATTAGGTTGCTAGCTTCGAACATAGTCAACAATGTAAATGTGAGTTGTAAATTCACGTAGCAGGAAGCTCATTCCAGTATAAATGCAAGGTAACAGAATCGTTCTTCCATGGAATATGTATCATCAAGCAACTGCCATAATTGATAAATTTAGTAACCAAACCTATTATGGGCGTAATGCATCGTTTAACATGGATTGATTAGATAAATCATAAAAGGCGTATTCACTCAACATTATCAGGCAATGGACGTATGCCATTGAATGTGTAATTTATTCAATCCGGAATTATCGGGCAATGGTGGCTTATACCATTGATGTATATAATTTATTCATTCAGTTATTATCAAGCAATGGTAACCAATACCATTGAAGCATAAGTTCTATTGGTTTAAGCATTGTCAGGCAATGGTGTTTAGTACCATTTGAAGCATATATCTTGTTTAAGCACTTTCAGGCAACAGTAATCAATACCATTGAAGCATATAGTCTTCTTGATCATTTCCTTCTTAGGCAATAGCATCATGTACTATTGAATATACATATGAGCTATTGGGTTGTCCGATCTATATTCTTCATAACTAATTAATGCATAGCCAAATTTCACTAGTTTTTTCATTAAACATTTCAAGGAACCAATTCATGGTCTAACTAAAAGAAAAGATACAAGTAATTGTTCCCCTTACCTTGGCTACTAACATCTTACCGACTTTAGCAACTCCAAGCAATTTGTAGGCAATTTAAGCCTCGCCATACAACCAAGTAACTTTAATACATTCAACAAATTCATGTTTACTTAAACATAAATATACTCACAAGTACACCGAGTTAATTCTGATCTTAAATCACCACTCCTTTAAGCCTCTCATCCCCTTCATCGACTCCCTTCTTGTCTAAATTCAATAACAATTCAATGGGGTATTAAAATCATTTCTTCATCATTTAGTTATTCCTATTTATCACACACATGCCCAAGCAACTCTTAAGGTAAACTTTTTCATGCTTCTCTATAAATTCTTCAACCCAAACCCTTAAATTTTCCCTTATTAATCATTTCTAGACATTGGACATGATATAATTATACAATGCAGCCCTTCCCTCTAATTATTCAACATTTTGAAATTGCTCAATGGTATCCTACTCACAATTGTTCATTTAAACAATTCTTAAATCTCAATTATGAACATCCATGTATCAATAAGCTAGTTATTAAGACGCCAATTAAGACTTAATTGCCTCAAACAATTACATAATTTTCAAGATTTCCACAGAACAGTTCGGTAAGGTGCCGTCCAGCATAGGGCAGTTTCAATTCCTATTCCAAATCACAATTCAATCATCAAAACTCCCTTTTAAGACCCTTTTTCCTTAAATACTAACATCATTATAGTCTTGTGAATCAATAATTCTATTGTTCGTTACATATTTGTAGTTCAAACTCTAGTACATTGTCAATCCCCAAAACAGTTTCATCAAAGATCATGATCGAACAGGGCAGTTTCCTCTTTTTCTTTTTAATCTAGCTCAATTACAATGTTTCATGCTGAATTCATGTAATTCTAACATATTAAGTCATCCTTATGATTCTAGATTCAGGCATTACCACTCCAGGTTGTCAAAACATGCTTAATTCAACTTCAATTCCCAATTCTATCTAGCATTCTATCAAGTAGAAACAATCAAGCAACAACAATCACCATCATCATCATCAAACAATAAATGATTCAATTATACTATTTCAAGTCACACTTCAATTCAAGAGTATAACACATAGAAAACTTACAACTTCAAGCATACAAGCATAAATTGAGCCCCAATCTAACCGAAATTCAAACAAGATAGATGTCATGAACAACTCTCTCCTCTTTCTCTCAATTTCAATTTTCTCGGCCTAAGGAGAATGAAGATGATAGTGATTATTTGTTTGGTTCCCAACAAAGATTTAATTAGCCTTACACGTGCCCCTGTACTAACATGCCAAATCATTTATCCCCTGAATGAAATTATCTTACCATGCAAACCACAATTATTGCCAACTAAACTATTTGGTCACTTCGGTTTAAACTCCTAGTTTGCTTAAATTTCGAATAGGTCTTTCACACTTTCAATTATAGTCACTTATTTCAATTTCTTAAGAATCAATACATGGCTTTCTCCTATTTCAAAATTTGGATGTTTCATGACCCGTATCAATATAGCTTGACCCATATCGATACGCCTGTCCTGTAATGACAGATTTTATATGGTTTTTATTCGAATTAACATATCTAACAATGCCCAAACTTTACCAAAGTTTACCAGCAGTATTTAATCACTAAAACCTACTAGCATGTCAATTTTTTGGTTCATTTGAATCCGTTTACTATGTTTTTATCTTTTAGTGCCTTTAAGCCCAATTTAACTAGTTTCTTTAGTTCACAGCCACACTATATTCCATTTTAGTATTTAGACACTTTAGGGTCATTACATACATATCAAAATAGACCAATGTAACATGTCTAAGATCTATGCCACCTTAGTAGGAGTTCAAAACAAACGTAAGCATACATGAAATTGGCAGAAGTGACTTGCAACTTCAACAACATGATCGAGGCTCGGATTGCTTCAAGGTCCTGAAATGCATGAGACACACACATGTTAGGCTTACATAGCCTAGTGAGGTAGTTATAACAAGTGCAACAAAGTCTTGTAATGGCATGTATAACATGTGAGCATGCTTGAATGACATATACATAATATTAACATATACAATTCATGCTTAACATCAACATATAGTAATTCCATATATCAAATGCCAAACACATATTCTTTATTTTTCCCTTGGACATAGCAACCGATGGATACGCGGATTCCCCTGTACGCCACACATATCGGAAATAGGCCTTAGCCTTGAGCCATAGCTCTGAAGTCCCATACACAATCGAACATTTTCTCCCCACATTTAGGCCGTAGTCTAATCCCTTACTTCGAGAGCTCAAATAACCCTATGGCATGCCAACTGTATCCAATGTCCACAAGTGTCCAAGGTTACACATATCAACATAAAACTCACCTTTGTGCCCTTAGGACATATCAAATTCCAAATTGAGCCTTGGCTCCAATTATCACATCATAACATGTTCATATCAAATTCCACACATATCGTATTTAAGTATCATACATAAGTTCATATATAACATATTCAAATATGAAGGACTTACAACACTTACCATAGAATCCACATACATTTGCTCTACTTGAGCTCTTACCAAGATGCAAGTTTCTAAGCATCGAACAAATGCAATCGGGATGGCACCTAGCCAATCCCCATGACACAACTACACTCACCTAGTACTCGGAGACTTCAAGGTTCACGGATAGTGATCCCCTTGCCGTTGGACGAGTTCAGAATAGCTGATGGTGAAGATAACTTGCCTTCCGCCACTTGAGCTAGTTCAAAATTAGGGAATTCCATTAGAATCGAAACTAATGATTCATAAACATTTTTCAAGCTTAGCATAGATCGAAGACAGCATTGAAACCAAGAAATTGGCTTTCTAATATGTGGGCTCAACTTGAACCCTCAAGACCTAAATCTTGAAATTAAACTCTAAGGATTGATGAAATCATCAAATTGATATAAGGATTTTACTTGCCCAATTGCAAGCTTTCAATTGATGTATCGAAATTAAACAAAGGCCAATGATTGGATCGAGGTGCTTGACTGAGCTTGAGGAGGAATATGACAATGGAGGTGTGTGCTTACATTTAAGGCAAAGGGTGGGTTTAGTCTCGGTAATAGGCAAAACAAGGGAAGAAAGATTTACCTATCTATTTTAAAACAATCCTTAATCTCTAATTATTTCTTACCTCCCAAAGGGACCAATCAAAAGCTTTCCCTTGTGCAAAGGAAAGCTTAAACAATTGTTTCCATCCCATCATATCTTTTTACAATTCTTTTGGCAATTGACAATTGATCATCACCTTTTCTAAGCTATCCCATGTGAAGGGGTGGCAAGCAAGTAGGTGAGTCATCCTCTACTTCAAATCTTTTCAATTTGGTCACTAAATCGATTTGGATAGGGACCCGTATCGATACACCTTATAATCGTATCAATACAGCTAAGCTAAGTTGGGTAAGTTAGTTTAAAGCAGTTAGGTCGTACCAATACAGGTCCTACCGTATCGATAAGCCTTCCCTAGATTCAGCATTTCAAGCATTTTCAATAAAACCCATAACTTCCATTCTTTACAAAAAGGTCCAACAATTTCAATTAAGCCCAAAATAACTCCCAATACATCGAAATTGGTTACAACGATCAAGCAATTACATTATTCAAGCATAACCGATACAAAATTTTTAACCGCCAGAACTTAATTTCGACTAGGTCGATTTTCGGGGTGTGAAAATAGGCATCCATATACTTTGATGAACATTGCATATTAATCCAAAATAATGCATTTACAGTAAGTAATTCAAACCATGTTTAAAAACTAAAACATGAAATCCTCAAGATAATATCAAGCCGATGACCAAGCGAAATAAGGGAAACTTACGCTTGAGATTAGTTAAGCTTGTTAGGATATAACAAAACCTCCATGATCCATTGATCAAACCTTTAGAGAGCTTTAACACATTTATACACACACCGATACGCTTCACCTCACTCCCTGACACGAATCAAAGCTCCGAAACGTAACGTACGCAACAAGGCAACCTTGCCTTGATCCTCCCCTATTTTAACCACATAAAACCAAAGGGAAAATGTATCATTATGCATTCTAATCATAGCTAAAACACAATCCCTTACATCTCAACACTACCCTTATGAAAAATTAGCCGGAACTACCGAAATCTACGTCAATCTTCGTTCAACCAACACCTAACCACAAACCAGCGATTCCAACATTAAATCCACACAAAAACATAACAAAAAACACTTCCAAAATATCTCTATATCTCCAGCAACTCAAGAACACACATAACAACCCCACAATCCACTAAAAACTCATCAAAAAATCAAATATTTCAGGATTCATTTCAATAATCTCATTTCACATTATGATTACTTTATCAAAACATAAATTTACCCAATCAAAATCTCCAAGTTTCATCAACATAAATCAAATCTTTAAGTAAATCATCAAAATCTCTATTAACAAGTCAATTCTTAAAATCTATTGCAAAAACTAAGTTAAAACATTCAAATGAATATCAATAAAGATCCTTAGTTTAAGAGAGGAAAACAAAATTCACCTTTGATGAAGCTCCCACCAAAATTGACGTAAGTTTTTCCTTGAAATCAACTTGTAAAATGGATAAAATCTTTGAAAACTCCTTATGAGGTTTTGTTAGGAATCAAGAATAGAATCAATTGATGAACTATCATTTGAAAATTAGAAAACTATTTTGGAGAATCATGTTTGGAAGTTGAAATAGAAAGTGAGGGAAAGTAAAGAGAGAAAATGAGATAAAATTAGGAAGAATAACAAAAGGTGGTAAATTTTTGATTTAAAATATTTAAAAATAATAGCTCTCTAAGGATTCTTAGTATTGGCCCATTTACAAAATAGTCACTAAAACTAGTTTTGCAAAGTTTAAATTTTAGTCACCAAAATCCGAAATCAATTTAACTAGATTAAATTGACCTCCAATTGAAGTCCCATAATGTTTAATAAAATAATTAAAGATATTTAAAACACAAACTCTTGTCCAATTATTTCAAATTCTAATTTTTACCTTTTAAATTTTTCCCGAAACCTACTCGATCGATTGATCCACTTTAATCGGTTTGAACTGAATCCATCCAAACCCCTAAACTCCTAAGTCTATTTTTTGGGTGTTACAACTCTCCCCCACTTAAGAAATTTCATCCCCGAAATTTACCTGAAGGACTGAGATGAAGGAATTGTTTCATCATGTCCTCTTTTATTTCCCATGTGGCTTTCTCGACTCATCGATATCGCCACAATATCTTGACCAACTCTATGGTATTCCCACGAAAACTTTAGTGCTTGTATCCAGCACCTTTACATGATCCTCATCGTAAGACAAATCCGGACATAACTCAATCTCCTCAATGGGTACAACATGAGACAGATCCGATCTATACTTTTGAAGCATCGACACATGGAAAACATCATGTATCTTTTCAAGGTTGGCTTGTAACCTCAGTCTATATGCAACCGTACCAACACGTTCAATCACATCATAAGGTCCAATGAACCTAGGGCTTAACTTAAATTTGCGCCCAAACCTCATCACCTTCTTCCAAGGCAAAACCTTCAAAAACACTTTTTCGCCCACTTCATATTCGATCTCTTTTTGCTTTAAATCCGCATAGGACTTTTGCCTACTCGAAGCTGCCTTAAGCCTTTCACAAATGAGTTTTACCTTCTCATTCGTATCCTTAAGCAAGTCAGGTCCTACCACATGCTTCTCACCTGATTCTGCCCAACAAAGAGGCATACGACACCTACGACCATAAAGAGCCTCATAGGGAGCCATCTGGATACTCGACTGATAGCTATTATTGTAAGCAAACTCCACCAATAGTAGTTTCTTCTCCCACCTAACTTTAAACTCAATTATACAACACCTCAACATATCCTCTAAAATCTTAATAACACGCTCAGATTGTCCATCCGTTTGAGGATGATAAGATGTACTGAGATTAAGCCTTGTACCCAAAGCTGTCTGAAAACTTCCCCAAAACCTTGACGTAAAACACGAATCTCTATTCAATATAATCAACTTAGGAACTCCATGCAGCCTTATAATCTCAACAATATACAATTTGCCAATTTATCCAATGTATACGTCATATGCACAATAAGGAAATGCTCACACTTCGTAAAACGGTCAACTATCACCCATATCGAATCTTTTTTGGACTGTGTTAAAGGCCAACTTGTAACAAAATCCATGGTTATCCTTTCCCACTTCCACTCCAGAATCTGAACAGGTTGCAACCACCCAGAAGTAAACTAATGCTCAACCTTAACAAGCTGACATACCATACAACGAGAAACAAACTCAGCCAAATCCTTCTTCAAGCCAACCCAAAATAAAAATCTTTCAAATTTCGATACATCTTTGTACTACCCGGACGCATAGCAAAAGGACTAGAATGAGCCTTAGTCAAAATAGCGCACCTCAACTCTAAATCTTCTGGCACAACTTTTCGACCTTTAAAGCACAAAACCCCATCATCATCAAAATGAAAATCAGTTAGATTACCATCCAAAATATCCTTAACATGCGGTACCAATGAATTATCATACGGTTGCCTCATTTTAATCCTTTGAGACAACATAGACTTAACTTGCAACTCAACCAAGAAACCACCTTCTCGTGTCACGCTTAACTTTGCAAACATTGCCCTAAGCTCAACCGTAACCTTACTGCTCAATGCGTCTACTACCACGTTAGCCTTCCCGGGGTGATACTCCAACGTCAAGTCATAATCCTTAAGCAACTCAATCCACCTTCGTTGCCTAAGATTCAACTCCTTTTGAGACATCAAATACTTAAAACTTTTATGATCGGTGTAAACAATACACTTCTCACCATAAAGATAACACCTCCAAATTTTCAAAGCAAACACAACCGCCGCAAGCTCTAAATCGTGAGTCAGGTAACTGCGTTCATGAACTTTCAGTTGCCTTGATGCATAAGTCGTAACCTTACCATCTTGCATCAATACACAACCCAAACCAACATAAGACGCATCACTATAGACTACAAACTCCTTGCCAGACTCAGGTTGAATCAGGACATGAGCATGTGTCAAAACCTCCTTCAACTTCTCAAAACTACGTTGTTGACCCTCCGTCCACACATAAAGGAACAATCTTTTGCAACAACTTCGTTAACGAAACAGGAATACTAGAGAAAACATCCACAAAACGATGATAGTACCCAGCCAATCCAAGAAAACTACGCACCTCAGACACCAACTTAGGTTGTTTCCAATTAAGGATAGCCTCAATTTTCTGCGGATCAACACGGATACCCTCGGCCAAAACCACATAACCAAGAAACATCACTTCCTTAAGCCAAAACTCACAGTTACTCAACTTAACATACAACTGATGTTCCTTCAAAGCTTGCAAAACAAACTGCAAATACCGATCATGTTCCTCCTTGGTACGTGAGTACACGAGAATATCATCGATAAACACCACCACAAAAATGATTCAGATATTAATGGAGACCCTATTCATCATATCCATGAAAGCGGCTGGAGCATTTGTCAAGCCAAATGGTATCACCAAAAACTCATAGGGCTCATACCTCATGCGAAAAGTAGTCTTTGGTACATCCGCATCCTTAACCTTTAACTGATAATACCACGATCTCAAATCAATCTTTGAAAACACAACTGCCTCACATAATTGATCAAACAAATCATCTATCTGTGGCAACAAATACTTGTTTTTAACCGTCAACTTATTCAAATGCTGGTAATCAATGCACATACGCATCGTTCCATCCTTCTTTTTCGCAAAAAGAACCAGTGTACCCCATGGAGATACACTAGGTCGGATAAACCTATGATCCAACAACTCCTAAAGTTGAGTCTTTAATTCCTTCAACTCCTTCGGTGCCATACGATACGGAGTAATGGACACCAGAGTCGTACCCGAGTTTGTCTCAATACTGAACTCCACCTCCCTATCATACGGTAAACCCGTCAACTTTTTAGGAAATAGCTCTTGAAAATCACAAACAGTCTGAACGTCCTGCACTCGAACCCCTTTGACATTCGGGTTCATCACAATTGCTAGATAAGCTTGACAACTCTGTTGCATCAACTTTTCAACTTGTGTAGCCGAAACAACGTTAGACATGAACTTTACATTCTCTCCAACCACCAAAACCTCGTAATCATCAGAAAGCCTCAAAGAAATCCTTTTGAATTCATAATTCACAATGGCTTTATGCTCAATAAACCAATCCATTCCCAAAATAACATCAAAGCCATGAAATGACAACTCTATCAAATTCGCGGTAAATTCATGACCTTAAACAACCAAAAGGACATCTCCTATACAACATTCTAATCGTAACCGTCTCACCAAAGGAACTAGTTACTAACGTACCCACATTTAAGATCTCAACAAGTACGTCTAACAAATGAGCATGCTCACTTAAAATGTATGAATGAGTGGATCCCAAATCAATTAAGAAAAATAATGACAAAGATTGCAAGGTAAAAGTACAAGCAATCACATCGGTATCATTATGGCCCTCACAATGAGCATAGATCCGATCTGGCCCACCATTCTCCGGTCGCACCGCAACTGTATGAGCCACAATTCTTTGAGCATCCTCGCACCTCTGGAAATTACCCCTGCTACGGCCTTAGCCTCTAACAAGCACAAAAGCTGTCAGTGCATCTTTCGTAATACGTGGACAATCGCACTTCATGTGATCGGGCGATCCATACTCCCAACAAGCCCTAGGTGCTCCCCAGCATGCACCCGCATGGCATCTACCACAATGTTCACAATCGGTAGCAATCTGTACACCCTGATTATGACCACCGCCACCACGCTTATGATTCGGCTTGTATTGCTTATAACGCGACCTCTTGTTCTGCCTTCCAACAAAGCCAGACTCCGCAGTTCTTTTCCCTGAATCCACAGTCATAGATTGCACTAAACTACCCAAGGATTGCTCAATATCCTTGGCCCTGTTGACCAACACATCAAAATTTGTGTAGTCCTTTGCCAACAAATACGCCTTGATGTCCGTACCAGAACCTGTCACATCTCTAGCGATCCTTTATGTTGTGTCTATTTTTAACCGGGTCTAAAAATAGCTCGAAGATTAAGTTTGGAAATTAGGGTTTTTTTCTTTTATGTATTTAATCTTGAAAAATTAGGTTTTTCATGTTAAATTGGATTTTTCATTTATTTAATTTTGAAAAACATTTTGGAGTCGCCATCAGTCACTTTGAGGTAGACCGAACACCATGAAATAACCAAAGATTTATTTATTTAAAAATTAGGTTTGAGAGTCAATTACGTGTGAGGAAGGATTAGCAACCCCACAAACGCCCATTATCGGTACCTTTTAATTTTACATGGCACTTTGGCATTTTGAGAATAATAATTCGAATTTAATTTAACCCTTAATTATTAATTGGATTTAAATTCCAAATGGAGATATCATTTTATAAGGAAATATATTTTAACTGAATATGAGATTAAAAGTACCCTATTATGAAGCACCCCTATTCATATTCAAAAAATATATTTTCAACATAAAAGGTTTTAATGCATAATTCATTATTGTCTTGTTTATTTTAAGTTCTAACTTAAAGAGGATCTAATTAATTAAGTTATTTTAGACTATGAATATCATTAAATTTAAAAGTTTCCATTAGATAGTACCAATTACTTGAATATCATCTATATTAAAACCCTTAAATTTAAATAATATTCACTAATTAAATTGTTCATTCTAATTAATTAAAAAAATAATCTTAATTAAAGCTCTATTAGCTAACTAAGTTATTTATTTAATTCTAAGTTGTAATATATGCTAAGTGTACCTTTTTAAGGTCAATGTTGAGATAACACCTTATTGCAAGCAAGTGGAACACCATCCAAATTTGAGCCTCAAAGTTTCCATTTAATATACATTAAATTGCTACAATGATCTTCCTAATTAATTAAATAAAACTTAATTAAAGAACTTAAGGTTTGTGGCTCTAATAATTAATTAAAGCTAAGTGTATTAAATTGTCTAACATACATTACTACATGCTCAATTTAAAACATGCACTAACATATAAATTAAACATTACATTTAAGTAATTAAAACATAACTATAAAAGGATTAGAACCCAACTAGATTAGTAATTGTATTCAAAAGCAAAAAAAAAAACAAAGCCCAAAGAAAGAACACGGGCCACAACCCACTACAATCCAATACACGGGCTATTGAACCCAAATACGATGATGATTTAAAACAAAGATAAAACTCTTTTCTATTCATTTTAACCAAACCCCAACACTTTAGCCTCTGACTCTCTCCAACAGCAACACTTAAAAAAACCCCTTTTATCTCTTTTACTCGATTAAAACCATATAAACCAACTTGTTCTTCACTGTTCTTTTTAGTTCTTCCTCAAACATCACTCTTGATCCAAAATGACACCCAAAACTTTTCGTTTTTATGTTTTCCCGGTCAAAACAACAAAAGTATGAACCGTTCATCTCATTTTCTTAAACTAAGCCCGAACCCATTAGGATTCTCCCATCTTCCACCAACCTATTCTACCCAAAACCAAGATCCCTCTTCAACTCCATCAAATCTGAACTTAGGTTACCCGAAATCGAACCCTGTTTTCAACTCCAACAGTTATCTCCAACACCTTCGACCATCATGCACTCACTCCGACCACCACTCCTCAATTTTTTGCCATTGTATCGAACAAATAGGTAAGAAATCTAAAAAAATCTCTTCTTTTCCTTTTAAGGATTTTAGATCTGGAAGTTTACTAACTCTTGTATTATTTATTTTTACAGGAATCAAAGCAAAAAGAGTATACCTTCATATTGGTGCTTTTGGCTATCTTGTTACACGACGACCGTTCATTTTCTCTGGCGCCGATTCTAGTCTCTGACGATGTCTCAATTTTTGAGGGCTATTCGGCTTCCAAAGATGTGATTTTCTCTCTCTCCTTTATTACTATTTTAATATGATAATTTCATTTTAATAATGAATGTCATTAATTCTCTGCTGACACTCTCTCTCTTCATTTATAGGGAGATGGAGAATGATACAATAGGTGACGTCATCAGCAGCTTTCACCAGCTAAGGAGAAACAAAACCATAATCCTTGTTTATCCATCTCGGCCAATAGAACAGTGCCACATGTCATGTCTTGGGTGGGAAAATTGAGTTATTTGAAATTTTGTGTTTGTTTGGGTTAGGTATACCAAAATGAGCGAGAAAAAGGGTTATAAAAGTTGTATTAGGTCTAAATTGGGCCTTGAACACATGTAAATGAACATTGGGCAATTTTTATTTATTTATGATTTTATTTATAGTGAAATATGTATATATGGGTATACTCGGATAAATTTTGGGTCTTACACTCTGAAACTAACTCAAGAGCGTACTGGTTTAAGCGAACAAATTTCATCTCGTACTCGGATACTGACATGCCACCCTACACCAAGGAAATAAACTCACTTTTTGGCATCTTGGTATTGCGGACCGAGATATTTCCTCTTAAAAGTTGTTCGAAAGAACTCCCAATTCGCATTAGCATCGAGAATTCCTGCAATTGTGGTTACCCACCAATAATACGGGTCACCGTGCAACGAGTACAACTTAACTTACGTGCATAATTACAGTCTATCTGACTTAGAATATGGATAATGCTCTCAAGTCACTCTTCAACCGCCTCAGGATTCAATCCTCTAAATTTCACACTTCCCAAGCTACGAAGGCGCTCTAGAGGCAACCCATGATTAACGACCACAACAGGCGTTGGTGCTTGCACATGCACCCCAACTATCGTTGCCAGAAAGTCTCATGTCATCGCTTGAATCAGTGGCGTCATATCACCGAAAACTAGCCTTTGTAGAGCCTGAGGTACACCACCAACCCCGACTCCAGCACCAACGGGATGTATGGGAGGGGGAGGAGGTAGCTCATTGTTCTGCCCATCTCCGGCATTAACCACAGCCACTCAAGTCTCATGACGCGGACCCATACTCTCAAAAGCCTATTCACACATCGTAACACAATAGAATTAGGATAACATTCGGCAAAAGATCCAAAACAACCTCACAAAACATTTTAAAACCACGGTAATAGGCAATGTGTTCCCAGTAGTACCACAACAAAACAATTATCTCTATCATCACTTATAAACATGTAAGAAAACAAAAAAACCACTAATTAAGCAACCAGTAACAACAATCACAAACCTGGCTTTGATAACACCAAATGTAACTGCCTCGACCCAACCTAGACGCTAGACTGAACTAAACGAGCTACATTGGGTTTGCTGAAACAAACCCGAAACAATTAACTAAAATTAGGTCCATTTTTTTCTTTTTATCGTGTCTTGATGCATTATTAAGACTTAAGGTGAGCATGTAAGAAGCGGTTAAAAACTCAACGGAACGGCCGTCAATCGACATCTAATTATATAAATTTACAATTTAGGGACCAAATTGCAAATCTAGAAAATTACAAGGACTTGATGAACTACTAAGTTACCAATCCTCATTTAGTCTGATTACAAGCTTACTTGCCAAATTCCAACTCAAAACAATCAACCAAACTCATTCAATTGCATTTATAAGGACCAGAGACCAAAATGGAAGAACCTCAAAACATAAAACCACATCAACTGAAATTAATGCCCAGGCATATTGATACAGTCCCAAGGCATATCGGTACGCGGGCTACATGAACCAAAACCCAAATTCTAGTAGCTAAAATGTGTACCGATATACTTCCTCGTGAATCGATATGAGACTATAATTACACATACCCGTACCGATACACCTCCTCGTGTACCGGTACCCATGGACTTGAAATGTCCAAATTTGCTATTTTTCACCCAATTATTAACTCAAGCATGCCTTAATCAACCATACATATATACACCACTAAACCAAGGGTCAAAGCAAGCTGTAAGCTCATGAAAACAGAACATTAAACGAAGATTCACATCGAATTGCAGTACTAGAGGTATGCTTCCTAAAACCATTCGACTCAACATCCAAAATGGAATTCTAGATACAAAACAACAAAAGTATTGCAACAATATACATTAACCAACATTTAAAGCATGCTTGAACCATAAAAGCATAGGCATAGGCATGTTCACCATATATGCATACTATGAACACCTTCAAGTGTCAACATAGATATATGCAAGTCCTCAACAATCTAATCTCGAACAACAACAATCTAAACCATCAAACCAAAACATAAAAATCATTACAACACCATTAAAATTAAGGTTACAAATTCCCTAAAAGCATGGTAACACATTGCCTTATTGACTAAATTAAAACTAGTTTTCCATACTCAAGTAAATGTCTTGTTCTTAGACCTTCCTTGTCGAGGTAACGCTCTCCCAAAACTCTATTGCTTTGCATCAATGGAAAAAGAGAGCGTAAGCACACAAGCTTAGTGAGGATGCTCTTACGCGAAGCATTGACGCATTTATAAAACAAGCTTTACACATAAATCTCAAAACACTTTTCACATGTTTCCCGAAACATGTCATGCATAACAACCATATGCCTCAAAACCATTTCATGCAATTCATATGTATAGTACATAAATCTCATATATTTGCATTTATAGTGACTTGGATAGTCTCACTTCTATCCATCTATTCTCAAGATTGGAATATTTACATACACATTGGATACATCGATTTCTCGGTGGTCTCACCTCCACCTAATCTCATACCTTCCCTAGTTAAATCGCAAGATACCATCACCTTGGGCTGCCTAGTTAAACCGCATACCCCAAGTGATAACTCAATAGTCCAAGTAGCCTAGTTAAACAAATTTTCCTCAACGACCGTGGCACGATCGATTTTCATATTAAAGTGCACTTTAAACCCTATGGCATGGCAGCTATATCCGATAGTTTCTCATTACGTCACATAGCCAATATATCATTTTCAAATACATTTACTTACTGTTTTCCAATGCATTTGTCAAAACCAATTCATATGCAAAACCACATTGCCAAAGGCAACCACACATTCCTTCTAGGAACAAATATCAATGTTCATAGGCATCCATATACTTTGATGAACATTGTATATTAATCCAAAATGATGCATTTATAGTAAGTAATTCAAACCATGTTTAAAAGCCAAAATATGAAATCCTCAAGCACATATCAAGCCGATGACCAAGCGAAATAAGGGAAAGCTTACGCTTGAGCTTAGTTAAGCTTGTTAGGCTATAACTAAACCCCCATGATCCATTGATCAAGCCTTTAAAGAGCATTAACGCATTTATACACTCACTGGTACACTTCACCTCGCTCGCTGACGCTAATCAAGACTCTAAAACGCAATGTACACAACCTTTCCTTGATCGTTTCCTGTTTTAACCATATAAAACCAAAGGGAAAATGCATCATTATGCATTCTAATCACAACCAAACAAAAATCCCATGCATTCTCAACACTAAAATTAGCCGAAACTATCGAAATCTACATCAATCTTCGTTCAACCAACACCTAACCACACACCAGCGATTCCAACATTCAATACACATCAAAGCACAACCAAAAACACTTCCAAAACATCTCTATATCTCTAGCAACTCAAGAACACACATAACAGCCCTACAATCCACTAAAAACTCATCAAAAAATCAACCAATCAAAAAGTTTCAAGATTCATTTCAATAATCTCACTTCACATTATGACTACCTTATCAAAACATGAATTTACCTAATCAAAATCTCCAAGTTTCATCAACTTAATCAAATCTTTAAGTAAATCATTAAAATCTCCATTAACAAGTTGATTCTTGGAATCTATTGCAAAAAATAAGTTCAAAACAATCAAATAACAGCCAACTTCTAGGGAATATCAATAAAGATCCTTAGTTTAAGAGAGAGAAATGAAATTCACCTTTGAAGAAGCTCCTACCAAAATTGACGTAAGTTTTTCCTCGAAATCAACTTGTGAAATGGATAAAATCTTTGGAAACTCCTTATGAGGTTTTGTTAGGAATCAAGAATAGAATCAATTGATGAACTCTCCTTTGAAAATCAGCAAACCATTTTGGAGAATCATGTTTAGAAGTTGAAATAGAATGTGTGAGAAAATAAAGAGAGAAAATGAGAGAAAATTAGGAAGAATAGGAAAATGATTTAGAAACCAATTAACCGTCAATTTCCTACTCAATTCAGGTAGTCATTTTCTGATTAAAACATTTAAAAATAATATCTCTCTAAGGATTCTTAGTATTGGCCCATTTACAAAATAGTCACTAAAACCAGTTTTACAAAGTTTACATTTTAGTCACCAAAATCCAAAATCCATTTAACTAGATTAAATTGACCTCCAATTGAAGTCCATAATGTTTAATAAAATAATTAAACCTATTTAAAACACAAACCCTTGTCCAATTAATCCAAATTCTAATTTTTACCTTTTAAATTTTTCCTCAAACCTATTAGATCGATTAACCCAGTTTAATCTGTTCAAACTGAACCCGAACAAACCCCTAAACTCTGAACCCAAACACAACCCCTAAACCTCTTGTGAAACTTGAAGGTGTTGTTCTCACACCGATCAAAACTTTTCACAAACTCAACCTTATGTGGCACGCCATCTTCTTGTACTTTCGTACTCTTTTGAATAATCGCCCTTTAGTGAGTGGATAATCCTCGTTTCACATATTTGATTTGAACAATCATTTATGGGATGGAAGCTAGTAGTCTGATTTCGGTAAAGCTTATCTCAAAATTGCAATGAAATGTATCTTCGCAATTAGATATGATAACTCCATGTAGTCGAACCATTCTGCCAAAAATTAGATCACGGTTAGAACTAGAGAATATTATAACAAAGTTAATGGAAATAGCAAACCAGGGGGATGCTTGATGATCCTAATGGGTGGTTGCTGCTTGAAGTCTCTAGGTTCTTTGCTTGAGATATCTATAGGGGTCATTCCTTTGAGATCCTGCAAAAGACATAAAATATGAGAGAACAAATATTGGTTAGGTTTGTTAGAACTGAACAAATCCCTTTTGTACTTAAGTACAAATTGAATCTATTCCTGAAGAAAACATTGCCTAATCTCATCCCCTCTTGAAAAATCACTTAATGTTTTTGTTTAACTTCTTTTGATTTCTTTTAACCTCCACTCTCCTCATTTGTTTCTCTTTCTTGTTTCTCATTGGAACTCCCACTCTCATTTTTTTGCATTCACTTTCATGGCTTCCAAACTCTATTTCATATGAATTTGATCATCTTGAACTTTGGTGGGAGATGTTGGCACCAAGGTAATTTTTTTGCTTTCAAAGGGAAATGTATACTGGTTGGTATATCCGTCATGAACTGCACGTTTGTCGAATTTCCATGGCCTTAAGAACAAATGACTTGTGATCATTGGGACTACATCACAAAGTACCTCTTCCTTGTATCTTCCAAAGGAGAATGGAATGATAACTTGTTCGTTGGTATCGATCTCGTCATCATCATTAAGCTGCTGGACCTTATATTGACTTTTTCTTGGACATGGCAACGTGTCTAAAATATGTTGGAGCATTGTAGATCGACCGATATGTCTTGGGTCTCATTTCCTCCTCTTGAGGTTGATGGACTATTTATAGAATCATGTGAAATGGTTAGGGAGAAAAAATAAATAAGCCTCACACTACGCTCACAAAAACCTTACTAATCACTCCAAAGAAAAAAAAAAGATGTCACTCCACTTCTCTCGTGTTTGCACTCGGGAAGTAATGGCTTTTTCTTTCCCCTTTTTAACTCACACTTTTGTCTTTTTCCTTTCAATTCTCTCTTTCAAAGTTCTTGAAAGAACTCACTCAAAACATATTCAAGTTCTTGTCTATGGAGCTTGGTGCAAAATATGATGTTAAGGTATGGTAGAATAAAGTAAAAAAAGGTAGGCTTAGAAGAAGTAGAAGAAACGAAAGAAATTGGTTAACTTTACCTCAAGATTACTCACAACTTGTTCGAGAAAACAATCAAATCCTGATGTACTTCTTCTAGCCCAGTTCCTTTGTCTTTGCCTTCACCTTTGTTGTGCTTTTCTTTTCGCAATATATTATCTCTTCTTTTTTTTACTTTATAATTCCTTTGAAGAAGAAGATAAAGAGGATTTCTTTTGCTTTTCTTTTTCCTTTTTTTTGCACAAAATTGAAATCACAAAGATAGGCACTTACTTGATTCTGCTAAAAAGCTCTAATACCATATGACATGAAGCACTCTAGTGTTGATGTTGTAGAATGCCTTTTGTAACACCCCCTTTTCGGCCTGGTCGAGAACCGGGTCGGAGTAAGCTATCGATGAACTAACAGTGATCGATACGATAATTTCGTACAATAAGCGATGATAATAGGCCGAACATTCAAGAATGAGTAATATAAAATTTCAATTAATCTATTACGAGTCTATGATTATCCAATTAGGACCAAATTATAACATATACAAGTTTTAGGGACTTAACTATAATTTTAGTATTTTAGTGGTCCGATTCTGAAACTTATCTTACTACAATGAAATTCATCATACAAACAATAAACATAAAAATTTTCATACTATTCGGAATTCATATGCCCATTCAATTTAGTCATGCAATATCAGTGACCATTCTGTAAACAATACAAAACTGTGATCTTTATTTTTTAACAGAATTAACTATCACCGTACTGATACCCTTGTAGCCGTATCGGTGCACTAAACCTAATTCCCAAATTTCATAATCAATTGCAATAGACCAGTATCGATACGGTTGAGGGTCGTACCGATACAGGTTAACCATGTTGACTTCGTATTGATACGCCTTGACCCCGTATCGATACCATTTTTGCACCCAAATTTGAGTAGCCAAAATCTGTACCAATACGCCCAGGCCATATCGATATGCCCATTGTTGACCTGACCAAATATGTAAGGCTGTAACAATACGCCATCAACCGTATTGATATTCCCTGCCCTGTAATGACATATTTTTACTGGTTTTTATTCGATTTAACCAATCAACCAAGGTCAAAATGAAATGAAATTTTACCAGTAAGTTTTAAACATTATAAACTACTAGCATGCCAAAATTTGTGTTAATCCGAATCCATTTACTATGTTTTCTCCTTTTTGAGCCAAATATGCAATTTTAGTCCCTTTTAAACCATATGAAAAGTTCATTTAAAGCTTTATGCACTAACATACCACAAGCACAAAATATACATATCAAAAGGGCCTTATATGACTCTTCTAAGTACTTTTCCACCCTACTAGGAGTTCATAACTATGATATAGATTACTTTGAACTTGCTTGTAACTTGTACAACGCAACAATTTCTCCGATCTCCGACATTCTCTTAACCTAAAATGGGTGTAATGCAATGCATTAGGCATACTTTGCTTAGTGAGGTAATCACAAATAAACACTATGTCATGGAAATGCATTACAACACATAGCTTTACAATAACAATACAATAATTCCATGGAAGTAATGCTATGATCATGTTCAATAACAATAAATCTATATTTCATCAATAACCCTTGGATCGATTCAGGATAGTGGATACGCGAATTCCTATGCCTTTCCAAATCAATGAATGGTCTAGTCCCTTCGCCTCGCCAATATGACCAACATCACAACACATCCCTATGCCTCGCCAAATAAATATAGGCTATAGCCCTAGGATCGTAGTCCACCCGTACACTGAGCTCATGAATTCTATGGCATGCCAATTGTATCCAATGTCCTTCGAATCCAAGGTCCAGTGACAATATCAATGATCGATATTCCATACCAATAGGTATATTCAATGTGTTCGATAGCTTTATCAATAAACAATGATTCAATATCAATGTCCAATAATAGTATATATGTCAATAGCAATATTTCAATGATCTCAATGACAATATCAATAGCCAGTGGTTCTTATACAATGTTTCGACAACAATAACAATGTTGACATCCATGATCAATGACAATGGCTATATCAACGGCTATATCAATGCTATATCAATATCCTATACTTTTATGGTTCAATGACAATGGCTATATCAACGGCTATATCAATGCTATATCAATATCCTATACTTTTATGGTTCAATGACAATGGCAATGATAATGGCAATAACAATACTCAATGACAACAACGATGGCTATGTCCGATGTTCAATGACAATGACATTGACAATGCTCAATACTCGACGCGATAACTTACCAATACTTACCATAATGTCTGATAAGTGATTCGATGCAATAATCCTTAACAACAGAGTTAGCAAAGTCAATTCTATTAATGATGAAGCCGAAAAAGGCACCTAGCCTAATCCTGAACTCTAACTACACTCACCTCGATATTCTAAAGCTTTCAAGGCTCGCGGATAGTAATCTCCTTGTTCCTAGCTTTTGTTGGCGACGGTGGATGATCTCTACCAACTCTTTAAGCTAGATAAAAACAATAGGATTTGGGTAGATTCAATATTACGATATCGAAATCAATATAACGATATCAAAATCAATATCGAAGCTTGAAATAGCTATTAACTAGCAAACTCCATGGATGGCCAAAGCCTAACTTGTGATTTAACTTGATATATCCATGGAATTCAATAATAGCTTGAGGGAATAAGCTTACCCGTTAGCTAGGATCATTTTGATAACAATAAACCGATCAAAACTAAGCTTTCTTCAACCTCAACAATGGAGGTGTGCGCTTGGAGGTGGAAGACAACAATAAGGTGAGGTGCTTGCTTGGGGAGTATTTCGGGTAAGTTCAATTCCTAGCTATTCTCTTTGTTTTAATTGAAGGGCTTTCCTTGTAATGAAGGAAGCTCTCTCGATTATCCCACGTATGGGATTTATAATTGTGAAGGGACTAACTTTCATCTTCTTATACTTTTATCCCTAAACTTCCAATTTTTATAATTGAGCCACTAAAAGGTTTCCCGTACATTCAATATGGGCCTTAACCAATAATTCGACTCAATTAGAGTCCAATATCAATACAATTAACCTTGTGGTCAACACCAATACAATATTTAAACATTTCTGATGTAGGGTTTCCGATCACCAGAACCTAATTTCGACTAGGCCAGATTTTGGGGTGTTACAACTCTCCCCCTTAAGAAAAATTCATCCTCGAATTTTTACCTGGATCGAAGAGATGAGGATATTGTTCCCGCATTGTCTCCTCTAGCTCCCATGTTGCTTCCTTAGCGGTATGGCTCTTCCAGAGCACTTTAACCAATGGAATAGTCTTGTTGCAAAGTCTCTTGACTTCTCTTGCAAGAACATGAACTAGTTCTTCTTCATAGGATAAGTTGGATTGAATTTCTACAGATTCAGGATCAATGATGTGCGAGGGATCATAACGATACTTCCACAGCATAGATACATGAAACACATCATGGATTTTGCTCATTTCTGAGGGAAACAATAAGCGATAAACCACAGGGCCAACTTTTTCAGTAACCTCAAAGGGTCCGATAAATCAGGGATTCAGTTTCCCTTTCTTACCAAACCTCATATCCTTCTTCCACGGTGAAACCTTGAGGAAGGCTTTTTCACCAATTTCATATTGAATATCCCTACGGTTAACATCAGCATAAGCCTTTTGTTGGTAAACGGATGCTTTCAAACAGTCATGGATAATGGCAACCTGTTCTTTAGTTTCCCTAAGTAAATCAGGGCCAAACATCTTACCTTCACCGAGCTCAAACCAGCATAAAGGAGTTCGACAATGCCTCTCATACAATGCTTCATAGGGTGCCATCTTAGTAGAAGCTTGGTAGCTATTATTGTATGCAAATTCAATAAGGGGTAGGGATTTCTCCCACGATCCGCCACAATCGATAATACATGCTCGTAGCATGTCCTCCAAGATCTGTAAAGGAGGATTCAATAATAGCACACTTAATCAATAATTTGTAGAATGGATTTCCTGATGATTACCTGTATTACCCTTTCTGGTTGGCCATCAGACTGAGGGTGAAAGGCAGTACTAAGATTAACTTTGGTGCCCAGAGCTCCTTACAAAGACTTCCAAAACTTACATGCAAATTGGGGATCTCATTCGGAAATGATAGACTGAGGTACTCCATGAAGTCAAATGACTTCCTTGATATACAAGTCGACCAGCTTGGGAAGGCCATAGTCCATTCGAATCGGTAAAAAATGTACTGACTTGGTTAAACGATCCACAATGACCCAAATAGCATCGTGTTTAGTAGAAGTCAGAGGCAGACCACTAACGAAGTTCATATTGATCTTCTCCCACTTCCATTGTGGCAGATCAATAGTTTGTAGTAATCCGATAGGAACATGATGTTCATCCTTAACACGCTGACACGTGATGCACTTAGACACGAACTCAACTATGACTTGTCTCATGCCCGGCTACCAATAAAGCTCCCATAGGTCATTGTACATTTTCACTGACCCTGGGTGAAAAGAGAAAGAGCTCGAATAAACTTTCTTGAGGATATCAACGCGAAGAGATTCATCATCAGGTACACAGACCCGGTCGCAAAAACATAAGATTCCTTCATAATTCATTCCAAAATTAGGGTTATCTTGCAGCTTGGAAATGATGGCTTGAAGTTTAGAATCATGTCTTTGCAATGCTTGAATCCTCAAAGTAATGGTAGACTGAACTTGAAGCTCAGCTACAAAGTAGCGATGCTTCCTAAGACGGAAGTGGGCGTTGATAGCTTGAGGAGCTACAACACAAGGACTTGTAATGAGTTAGTGTACAAATCATTTCATTAAACTTAAGGATCAATAGTAATACTTACCAGGCAGAGGTTTGCTGCTGAGTGCGTCAGCTACAACATTTGCCTTGCCCGGATGGTAGTCAATGACAAGGTCATAATCCTTGAAGAGTTCCTTCCATCTCCATTATCGAAGATTTAACTCTTTTTGGTTTAAGAGATATTTGAGACTTTTATGATCGGTAAAAAGGTAACATTTCTCCCCGTAGAGATAATGTCTCCAAATTCTCAACGCAAAGACAACTGCATCCAACTCTAGATTATGAGTGGGATAATTCATCTCGTGTGGCTTGAGCTGTCTCGATGCATAAGCAATGACCTTGCCTTCTTGCATCAATACGCATCCTAACCCGATGTGCGATGCATCACTGTAAACTGTATAGTCCTTACCTGACTCGAGTTGGGCTAGAACTGGTGCATGGGTCAAAACTTGTTTCAATTAGTCAAAGCTCCTTTGCTATTCCGCAGTCCAAACGAACAGGGCTTCCTTTCTCAATAAATTAGTCAGAGGGGCTGCTATCATAGAAAATCCCTTGATAAATCTCCTATAGTAGCCAGCAAGACTAAGGAAACTTCTTACTTCACCAATGTTCTTCGATGGATGCCCGAAGCTGATACTATGTGCCCAAGAAAAGTAACTTCAGTGAGCCAAAACTCACATTTTGAGAACTTAGCAAATAATTGCTTCTCACAGAGGGTTTGAAGCACAATGTGGAGGTGATCACGATGCTCCGTTGCATCTTTGGAATAGATTAGGATGTCATCAATGAACACCACCACAAATTTGTCAAGATAGGGTCTAAAAACCCGATTCATCAAGTCCATAAAAATAGTTGGTGCATTGGTTAGCCCAAATGGCATCACCAAGAATTCGTAGTGACCGTATCTCGTACGGAAAGCAGTTTTAGGCACATCACATTCTTTAACTCTAATTTGATAATAGCCAGACCTTAAGTCGATCTTGGAAAACACAGTGGCATCCTTGAGCTGGTCGAATAGGTCATCAATCCTTGGCAATGGGTATTAGTTCTTGATGGTCACCTTGTTCAACTGCCGGTGATCAATATATAGTCTCATGGAACCATCTTTCTTCTTCACAAAGAGAACATGAGCTCCCCAGGTCGAAGAACTTGGTCGAATAAAGCCTTTATCAAGCAAATCTTGAATCTACGCCTTCAACTCTTTCAGTTCAACGGCTTCCATTCGATATGGTGCAATGGATACTGGAGCAGTTCCAGGTTACACGTCGATGCTAAATTCAACCTCACAGGTTAGGGGTAATCCTAAAAGTTCATCGAGAAAGACATTGGGAAATTTGCACACAGTGTCAAAATTCGATAATTGTGGCCCATCCTTAGCTTCAATTGTCAAAGCATACAAGGAAGGATTTCTGGAATACATCAACACAATTCTCTCCTTGCCAAGGCCTCAAAGATACAATCTTCGTTTAATACAATCCACCCATGCTTGATGCTCACTAAGCCAACCTAGACCTAGAATCACATCAAACTCATAGATCGATAAAGCTAACATATCGACCACAAAAGGAATCCCTTGAATCACCATAGGGCAAGTCTTATATACGAAGTTTATGGTAACACAATCACCAAGTGGATTAGTTATAAAGATCCTCGATGTTATAGGTTCACTAGTCATTCCGTACTCTTGACCAGTTTAGTACTTATAAAGGAATTAGTAGACCCAGGGTCAATCAATGCATATAAAGAATAGGAATACAGTTCAATGATACCTACAATGACATCTGGCTCATCTTCCTCCTCCTTGCTCCTCACATGATACATCTGAGCAGGAGTCTTGGATTCTTGCTTACTCAGTGCCTTGCCAGAGCCACTGAGTCTCCCTGTAGCTCTTGACGAACCTTGTCTTGACCCCTTACCTCAGAAGGACTGAGCAGGGGATGCAATACTTGACGGTGTAGCTGGAGACTTGGTTGCACTCAAGGGACAATCACGAATGAAATGACCTTGTTCACCATAATAGAAGAATGCTCAAGTCTGCTTACGACACTAACCTACTGTATGTCATTTCTGGCAGTAGTTGCAAACTAGATTCTGTGCATTTTGGTTGGAGCCTCTAGTGCTTTTCAACTAAGGCCGTCTTGGAAAAAGACTGGGTCATCGTTTGAGGTTTCTCGATGTTCCCATAACGTGAAGGTTGAAAATACACATTTTGCTTGGGGCCTTGATTCTTACTATTTTTATTCCACCTGGGAGATCGAGAATCATCCCTAAACCTCTTTTCGATCCTACTAGTTTCATCTGACCTCAAGGTATTTTGTGCAGCTTTAGTGGCCTTAACTTGGTTCACAAGATCCTAGAAATCGGTGATACCCAAGGCAGTAAACATAGGGCGTAATTCATCACTAAGCCCCGCAATAAACATCCCGTACTTGTCTTCTTCCTTCTTGATGTACTCTGCACCATAACGAAAATACTTGTAGAAATCATGAATGTACTGCTCAATAGGTCATCCGCCTTGCTTCAGGTGGAGAAAGATATTGCGTCTTTCTGCAAGGAAATACTCGCTAATGACTTCTTTCATAATTCTTGAAGGAAGAACTCCAAGTGACTAATTCTTCAGGGAAGGTAAGAATTGTGGCTCCCACCACTGCAATGCTTCATCAGCTAGCAATGCAAGGGCGCACTCCAGCTTGTGCTCATTCGAGCACTGTAGTTGTTTGTTCAGGATCCTTAACATGTTGTCCAACTAGTATTCCGCAGTATGAGGACTGTCATCCTCATGTCCAGTGAAGGTATAGGCTCGGAGTGACGCCAGCTTATCAATATAGGCTCGAGTATACTAGACAACTGGTAGGGTCGGTTGCACCATCGTCTCGGCCCTTATAGATGCCATGAATTGCTTGGACATGTGAGCCATGTTCCGATAACATTCTGCTTGTGCATCAGGCACTACTAGCTTGGCATGCAGAGGTGGGGATTAGGTGGGTTCGATGGGTCTCCCCCCTCACTTCCTCGTCATGGGTCGAGGAGCCAGTGGCATGCTCATGAAGGTGAGCCTCGTTTGTCTCAGACATATCTATAACATAAAGAGATCAGATTAGTCAACAAGTCACAATATACACAATGTACAACTCCTAGGTGGAAAAGTAACACAATAACAATGCAATAAACTTCAGTTTAGTCCTAAAATCGACTAAACTCTAGCTCTAATACCACAAATGTAACACCCTCTTCCCGGCTTGGTCAAGAACCAGGTCAAAGTATGCTACCGATGAACTAACGGTGATCAATATGATAATTTCATACAATAAGCGATGATAATAGGCCCAACATTCAAGAATGAGTAATATAAAATTTTAATTAATCTATTACGAGTTTATGATTATCCAATTAGGACCAAATTATAACATATACAAGTTTTAGGGACTCAACTGCAATTTTAGTGTATTAGTAGTCCAATTCTGAAACTTATCTTACTATATTGAAATTCATCATGCAAACAATAAACATACAAATTTTCATACTATTCCGAGTTCATATGCCCATTCAATTTAGTAATGCAATAATTAGTGACCATTCTGTAAATAATACAAAACTATGATCTTTATCTTTTAACAAAATTAACTGTCACCGTACCTATACCCTTATAGCCGTATCGGTACACTAAATCTAATTCCCAAATTTTAGAATCGATTGCAATAGACCATTATCAATATGGTTGAGGGCCGTACCGATACAAGTTAACCATGTTGACTTCGTATCAATACACCTTGACCCTCTATCGATACCAATTTTACACCCAAATTCCAGTAGCCAAAATCCGTACCGATACACCTAGGCCGTATCGATATGCCATCAACCGTATCGATACACCTTGCTCTGTAATAAAAACTTTTTGCTAATTTTTATTCGATTTAACCTATCAACCATGGTCCAAATGCAATGAAATTTTACCAGTAAGTTTTAAACATTATAAACTACTAGCATGCCAAAATTCGTGTTAATCTGAATCCATTTACTATGTTTTCACCTTTTTGAGCCAAATATGCACTTTTAGTCCCTTTTAAACCATATGAAAATTGCATTTAAAGCCTTATGCACTAACATACCACAAGCACAAAATATACATATCAAAAGGGCCTTATATGACTCTTCTAAGTACTTTGCTACATTACTAGGAGTTCATAGGTACGATACACATTACATTGAAATTGCTTGTGACTTGTACAACGCAACAACTTCTATGATCTCCGACGTTGAATCTCTTAACCTGAAATGGGTGAAATGCAATGCATTAGACATACTTTGCCTAGTGAGGTAGTCACAAATAAACACTATGTCATGTAAATGCATTACAACACATAGCTTTACAATAACAATGCAATAATTCCATGGAAACAATGCTATGATCATGTTCAATAACAATAAATCCATATTTCATCAATAACCCTTGGATCGATTCAGGATAGTGGATAGGCGAATTCCTACGCCTTGCCAAATCAATGAATGGTCTAGTCCCTCCGCCTCGCCAATATGACCAATATCACAACACATCCCTCCGCTTCGCCAAATCAATATAGGCCGTAGCCCTAGGACCATAGTCCACCCATACACCGAGCTCATGAATTCTATGACATGCCAAATGTATCCAATGTCCTTCGAATCCAAGGTCCGGTGACAATATCAATGATCAATATTCCATAGAAATAACAAAATTCAATGTGTTCGATAGCTTTATCAATAAACAATGATTCAATATCATTGTCCAATAATAGTATCTATGTCAATAACAATATTTCAGTGATAATGACAATATCAATAGCCGGTGGTTCTTATACAATGTTTCGACAACAATAACAATGTTGACATCCATGATCAATGACAATGGCAATAACAATACTCAATGACAACAATGATGGCTATGTCTAATGTTCAATGACAATGATGATGACATTGACAATGCTCAATACTCGACGCGATAACTTACCAATACTTACCATAATGTCTGATAAGTGATTCGATGCAATAATCCTTAACAACAGAGTTAGCAATGACAATTCTATTAACGATGATGCTGGGAAAGGCACCTAGCATAATCCCAAGACTCTGACTACACCTACCTTGATATTCCGAAGCTTTCAAGGCTCTCAGATAGTAATCCCCTTGTTCCTAGCTTTTGTTGGTGATGATGGATGATCTTTACCAACTTCTTGAGCTAGATAAAAATAATAAGATTTGGTTAGATTCAATATTACGATAGCGAAATCAATATAACGATATCAAAATCAATATCGAAGCTTGAAATAGCTATTAGCTAGCAAACTCCATGGATGGCCAAACCCTAGCTTGTGATTTAGCTTGATATATCCATGGAATTCAATAATAACTTGAGGGAATAAGCTTACCCGTTAGCTAGGATCATTTCCATAACAATAAACTGATCAAAACTAAGCTTTCTTCAACCTCAACAATGGAGGTGTGTGCTTGGAGGTGGAAGACAATGATAAGGTGAGGTGCTTGCTTGGGGAGTATTTCGAGTAAGTTTAATTCCTAGCTTTCTTTTTGTTTTAATTGAAGGGCTTTCCTTGTAATGAAGGAAGCTCTCCCGGTTATCCCACGTATGGGATTTATAATTCAGGAGGGGCTAATCGCAAGATTAATCCCTCAACTTTCATCTCCTTATACTTTTATCCCCAAACATCCAATTTTTATAATTTAGCCACTGAAGGGTTTCCCGTACATTCAATATGGTGCTTAACAAATAATTTGACTCAATTAGAGTCTAATATCAATACAATTGACCTTGCGATCAACACCAACACAATATTTAAACATTTTCGGTATAGGGTTTCTGATCACCGAAACCTAATTCTGACTAGGCTGTATTTCGGGGTGATACACCTTTGATTGTTTCTCGACTGTAGAATGAATGTAAGTAAATAACCTTGTGACAATTGTTATGGCTGCAAAGAATAATGGCTAAGGTATGGTGATATTATGGGCATGATGATGGTTAAGGTGTTAAGGAAGTAAAGGTAGTGTTTAGGAAAGGGGTTATGAAGAATTATTTAAGTAATAGAAGGTTTGAAAGCTTCAAGATAAGGTGGGAGTGTGAAGAGAATAATGTTGGTGTAAGGATGGATGATGGGCTTTTATGGTGATGGTGATGAAGATAGAATGGTTTACGATCAAGGAAGAATCAAGGAAGAACCAGTACTATAGAAAGTAGAGACTCAAACCTTATAAGATCTTCAACCGAGAAAGGACTTAGACCCTTTTAGTTAGCAATCTAGGAACCACAAGAATCAAAAGAAACGGTGACGCCACAAGCAATATGCTTGATAAGTCGATAGAGTTTTTAAAAGAACAATTTAGAGAGAAACCTCACAAATTTGATTTAATTGAATGAAAATGAGTTTTATTACAAATGACAAGGCATTGCCTATTTATAGTTTTCAAAGGGTAGGGTCGAATAGATAAGTAATGATTTAGCTAAGGTGTGACAAAAATGGTGTCTCTATGAAAAGAAATATATGGCTTTTAATGAAGAAACATGTATTGGCTGAATAGGGAGAAAATGGTTCATCTAGGCACCAAAATGAATGGGCACATGGTTTTCCCTCCAAGACCGAATAGGTAGTGTCCTTCCATGGCAGCTAGCTACACTTAGTGTCCCTTTAGCTCATTGAGCTCACTCCTTAGTTAGCTTCTGTCACATCCCAAAAATTGACCTAGTCAGAATAAGGCTTCGGTGATCAAAAATTTGGTATCGGATATACCCGAAAGTGTAATCTCATGATCCTTGTACCCGATATTGTAATCAATGAAAGTTGTGGGGTATTAAATTGATCTATGGACCTTTTTGTAAGGAATTCAAAGTTGAAATTCTAAAAATAATCTAAGCGTATCAATACAGTAAGACCAGTATCGATACGGTCCAACGGCCATAACTAACTTACCTATTTTAGCCTAGGTGTATCGGTACGACTGGACCAGTATCAATACAGTTTTGAACTAAGGCATTTCAATACTGTAATACCTATATCGGTATGCCCTAACTGCCATAATGAACTTACCTGTTTAGCCTAGGCGTATCGATACGGCTATATAGTGTATCGATACGACCATTTGCCCAAAATTATTTTTAGGACCAAATTGAAGGAAATGAAGAGTAAGGTGCTGATTTACCTCCTTACTTGCCTACCCCACGCGATTGGGTCACTTTTTGTGCTGAAAAGGTGATGGCTTGACTCGTGAATTGATATTGAATTGGGTTTAGCAAACCCTTGGTTGTAGGATACCTATCCATTGGCTATAGGTGAAGTGGAATAATAATTAGGGGATTTGGTCTCTTGAAATAAACTAGAAAAGAAGCTCCCCATCTCATTTGAATCTTCCGAAAGCAAAACACACCCTTTGCCATCCAACAAGTAAGCGCCACCATTGTTGTCTTTAACCTAAGCTCAAGCACACACCTCTCCTATTAAGTCTCTTAATTCCAAGCTTTCCTTGATTCAAAAGTATCATTCCATAGCTATCGATCGGTTAAGTAAAAGCCCTCAATCAATTGTTGAATTCCATGGATAATTGGAGTTTAATTTTAAATCAAAATTCTAAGCCAGTCTTGAAATGAGTACTATATCGTTATAGTGATTATAATCTTTCCTTGTGTTTCTACGTAGCTCAAAAATTGGAAGGAAACAATCCACCATCTTCAACTGATCCTAGGAGCAAAGAAATTGAAATTCGGGAATCCTAAAAGCTTTCGAGCACTAGGTGAGTGTTGTCGTGTCAAGAGATTGGCAAAGAGCCATCCCGTGCATTCGTTTTGTGTTATAATAGCATTTTTGTTTAAGGGCTCAAGTAGAGCAAGCGTATATGGACTCTAATGGTAAGCATGGTAAGCTTTGATGATGTTTGATATATTTTTAAGTTCATATGTGATATCTGATTCATGCTTGTATATGGATTTGATATAATTATGCTATGATATGTTATATGGTGCTAAGGCTCGATTTTCTATTCGATATGATGTGATACGAAAGGTATGAATTATGATGAAATATGTGATCTTGGACCTTGGATACAATTGGCATACCATAGGGTTATTCGAGCTCACCAAGTAAGGGATTGGACTACGGTCTGGGGCTACGGCCTATATGTGTGGTGAAATAAGGATGGTTTGTGTAAGGGACATTATCCGGAGTTATGGTTCAAGGCTACGGCCTATTTCCAATATGTGTGGTGTACAAGGGAATCTGCCGTATCCATTGGTTACCACATCCAAGGAAATGATATATTGTTATGTTTTACAATTGCTATATGAAAGTATGACAATTTGTTGGAATGTGATTTTATATGATTGACGTTATATGAAATGTAACCCAACATGCCTATATGTCATTCATGCATTTGATATGATAGTTGTTCATTTGTTATGACTACCTCACTAGGCTGTGTAAGCCTAACATTCGTGTGTCTCATATTTTTTAGGATCTTAAAGTAATCCGGCCTTCAATCGTGTGTTGCGGTTGCAAGTCACTCTTACAAGTCATATGTATGCTTATCTTTTGCCTTGAACTCCTAGTAAAGTGGCATATGGTCCAAACATGTTATGTATGTGCTTTGTGATGTGTGTGTAATAGCTTAATGGTGACCAAAGGTTTAATGGCTAATATGGCATGGTTGTGAATTGGTTTAACTAGTAAAATGGGCTTAAATGTGCTTAAAGGTAAAAACTAGGTAAAGGGATTCGAAACGCTCTAAAGTTTTGTATGCTATTAAAAATATGGATATTAGACTTACTGGTAAAATTTGGTAATGTTTGGACAACAAATGGTAGGTTAATTCGAATAAAAACCAGCAAAAATCTGTCATTACAGGTTAGGCGTATCGGTATGGGTGATGGCGTATCGATATGGCATTGCATAATTGGGCCAAGTAAAATATGGTGTATCAATACACAAAGGGTGTGTATCGATACGAATTTGGAGAGTAAGGTTTGAAAAATAAATGGTATCTATACGGCCTTAGGCTGTACCAAATCGAGTCAATCTTAGCCAACGCGTATCGATACGAGCTTAGGTGTATCGATATGGGTTGTTATCCTTGAATATGAAAACTTGAAATTTAGCTTAGCGTACCGATAAGGCCCCAAGGGTATCGGTACAGAGTTAGTTAATTCTGTTAAAAGACATAGAAACTAGTTTTAAGGAGTTTATAAAATGGTCGCTTAAACTCGTACAGTCTAATTGGATAGGTAAACGACCTCTGTTAATAATGAAACTTCACAAGTTATTAATTGGTAGGTTTAATTGTAGTCTAGTAAAACGAAATCCCAGTAAGAACCTTCAATTTGTAAAAATTATGATTTAGCCCCTAAGTTCAAAAAAATGGTTAAAACTGAACCCAAACTGTGTAAGTCTTAATAAGTGTTAAGGCTTAAAAGAAGTTAATAAATGATCCAAAAAAGTTTTCGTACTCCGCTAAAGCTTCTGAATCTCTGATATATTTTCTGGTAGCACTTTCTGACCTGGTTCTTTACCAGACCGGGAATGGTGTGTTGCAACTTCACTCCATAGCTAAGCTCATTAGTCTTGCAGCTGGTTTTACTCCCCATCTTTAGCCTTGAACTCCTTAGGAGCTGATTCAGCTCCTTTGCTTCAGTGTTGAGCTCTGTTTTAGCTGGTTGAGCTTCCATTCTTCAATATTGAGCTGGTTGAGCTACCATTCCATAGCTTTAAGTGACTTGAGTGGCCTTTCTTTAACCTTGAGCTATAATAATACCTTAAAATAAAACAAACAATAGTTAATGCTTATAATATAAGGTAAATATGTGATATATGATAAACTAAGCTAAATAATGATGTTTATTATAGGTTATATGCAATTCTACCATACAATAAGCAGATCAAGGTAAATGACGAAATGAAACATATAATAATAATAATAACCTAAGAAATGATATGCAATCATGGCATATATATGAATGATATGAATGGCATGATATCTTATGCATATAATAACTTGGAATTGCATATGTATTAATAAATATGATGCATAAATGAATAAATTAAATTAAGGAATGAAAGAACTCCTTTAGAATCTATCATGGCAAACGTCCAAGGCGTGAGAAGTGTATGGAAATAGTTGGGGTTGTTCATGCTCACATCAGTTTCTTAGACGGATATTCTGGCTACAATTTAATTGCTATTACAGGTCAGGCGTATCGGTACGGGTGATGGGGTATCGATACGGCCTTGCATAATTGGACCAAGTAAAATAGGGCGTATTGATACGTAAAGGGTGTGTATCGATACGAATTTGGACAATAATGTCTGAAAAATAAATGGTATTGATACGACCTTAGGCAATATTGAAATGGGTCACTCTTAGTCAACGTGTATTGATATGAGCTTAGGTGTATCGATACAAGTTGTTATCCCTGAATCTGAAAACTTGAAATTTAGCTTAGTGTACCAATACGGCCCCAAGGGTATCGTTACAAAGTTAGTTAGTTCTGTTAAAAGACATAGAATCCAATTTTAAGGAGTTTATAAAATGGTCACTAAAACTTGTACAGTCTAATTAGATAGGTAAACGACTTCTTTAATAATGAAACTTCACAGGTTATTAATTGGTAGATTTAATTGTAGTCTAGTAAAAAGAAATCCCAATAAGGACCTTCAATTTGTTAAAATTACGATTTAGCCCCTAAGTTCAAAAAGGGTTAAAATTGATCCCGAACTATGTAAGTCTTAATAAAATGATTCTGTTAACCCTTAAAAGAAGTTAATAAATGATCCGAATAAGTTTTTATACTCCGATAAAGCTTTTGAATCTCTGATATGTTTTTCGGTAGCACTTTCTGACCCGGTTCTCTACCAGACTGAGAAGGGGGTGTTACATTTATGGTATCAGAGCCTAGGTTTAATCGATTCTAGGACTAAACTGAAGTTTGTTATGAGTATGTATCTGCATATGAAACCTAGGAGTTTATTTGTATATGTTATCTGTGACTTGTAACTTACACGATTAAATCTTTTCTATATGAATAGATCTGAAAATGTCCGCACCCACTGATAGGTGTACTGTAAATGAACCGCATCCTGGATCCTCCTCGACACATAAGGACAATCTGAGGGAAGAAGTAAGGCTCGAACAAGTGGGGCAGAGTGACCCACCCCATCCTCCTTCGATGCCTCTCGCTCAGTAGGAGTATCTAATGTCAATGGCTGAAATGATTAAACAAGTGGTCGTTTCTCTTAGGCAAGAGCTGCCACCGCAACCTACTGAAGCCCCTCATCTGTTTTGAGAGCCCCTATTGACAGGCTCCGTCACTATCCAGTTTACACCTTTACTGGGCAAGACCTGGATAATCCGATGATAGCAGAGTATTGGCTGGAGAATACTCTTAAAGTTCTGAATAAGCAAATGAAGTGCCCCGAGGAACACAAGTTGGAGTGCGCTCCGGCGCTGATCTCTGAAGAAGCTTAGAGCTGGTGGAACACTGTGACGCTTATCGTACCCGAGCATAAGGTTATGTGGGACTTCTTTCTTCAAGAGTTCCGTAAGAAATACATCAGTGAGCACTACATTGCTGAGAGCCGTAAGAAGTTCCTCCATCTGAAACAAAAAGGTAGACCTGTGGAGCAGTACATCCACGATTTTTGCAAGTATGCGAGGTATGGTGCAGAGATCATATGCACGAAAAAGGAGAAATGTAGAATGTTCATTGACAACCTCTATGATGAATTACGTCCTCTCTTTACTGTCTTGCAGATAGAGGATTTTCAGACCCTAGTCAACTGAGCTATCGTAACTGAAGCCTCCCAAAAGGCTTATAGAAGAAGAAAAGGGAACAATGCCCGGTCTAAAAAAAGGTTTCGAGATGATTCCAAGTCTCTTATGCCTCAGAAGAAGGGAAGACAGTGGGACCAGAAGTCTGGTACCTATCAGCAGCTACCAAGGTTGGGATATGTGCCACATTCCCAATCTCCAGGGACATCTGTTGCTCGTACAGCTTCAGTTGATAGTACGGGCAATTTCGAAATAGGTTCACAGTTTCCTTTGTGTAACTTTTGTTAGAAGAGGCACCCTGGACAGTGCCGCAGACAGTCCAGATCCTGTTACCTCTGCGGTAAGTCTGGTTACTTCCTTAGGTAATATTCGCAGAATCTAAACGCCCCTACCACTATGGCTTCTCAGAATAGTCCAAACAAAGGAAGAGCTGCAAAGCAAGTGCAGTCTGAATCAGCAAGAAGACCTCACAACACTAATACTCCTTCGGTTGGACGTGATCCTCAGACATCGGCTCAGACATGCCATGTTCGAGGCTGAGAACAAGAAGATGACCCTGATATGATAGCAGGTATGGTGGAACTCTATACCGAAGTTGTTTATGCTTTGGTAGATCCAAGCTCTGCGCATTCCTTCATTAGTGAACCATTGATTGAAAAGTATGCTCTAGACTCTGAACTAGTTGCATATGAGATTGTTGTCTCTAACCCACTATGCGATAGTGTGTTTATTTGATGGATCTGTAAAGCTTGTCCTTTGAAGATCCAAGGGATCCCGTTTCCAACTAACTTGATGGCTTTTCCTTTCCGTGAGTTCGATCTTATCTTAGGCCTTGATTGGTTAGCTGAACATCAAGCTTGGGTAGACTACTCAAAGAAGAAGTTGTACCTTCGTGGACTCGATAAGGAGAACATAACCTTGATGAAATCCAAACCCGAGCCTAAAAAGAGCCTTATATGTGCCATGTAGTCCAAAGAAGATCCAAAGTTTGAGAATGTACCGATAGTGAAAGAATTTCCAAATATGTTTCTTGATGAACTTTTGGGACTCGCTCCATCCCGAGAAGTGGAATTCAGAATTGAGGTGCAATCGGGAACCACACCTATCTCCATTAGTCTGTACCAAATTACTCTAGTTGAGTTAAGAGAGTTAAAAGCCCAAATCCAAGATCTATTGGATAAGGGGTTCATTCGACCTAGTTCCTCACCATGGGGAGCACTGGTTCTGTTTGTTAAGAAGAAGGATGGGTCGATGCATCTGTGCATCGACTATCGTAGTTGAATAGAGTGACAATCAAGAATAAGTATCTGTTACCTAGGATGGATAACCTCTTCGATCAGTTGAAAGGTGCTTCTATCTTTTCTAAGATAGATTTACAATCCGGATATTATCAAATGCAAGTGAAGGTGTCTAATGTTCCAAAGACTGCCTTCCGAACTAAATATGGCCACTATGAGTTCTTGGTAATGCCTTTTGGGCTTACCAATGCACATGCAACTTTCATGGATTTGATGAACCGTGTGTTATGGCCCTATCTAGATAGATTCTTGGTTGTGTTAATAGATGACATCTTGATCTACTCTAAAGACACAACCACTCATGAAGAACATCTCCAGATTGTGCTTTAGACTCTTTGGGAGAAACTGTTGTATGCTAAATTCAGTAAGTGTGAATTTTGGTTATCTGAAGTATCCTTTCTAGGACATTTGATCTCTTTTGCGGGAATTAAAGTTGACCCAAAGAAGATTCAAGTAGTTCTTGACTGGATTCCTCTGAAGAACGTTGGAGAAGTTCGTAGCTTTTTCGGGCCTTGCAGGCTACTACGGTAGATTTGTTAAAGGGTTCTCGACGATTGCTGCACCCTTGACAAAGCTTCTCCGTAAGGAAACCCATTTTGAATGGACAGCCGAGCAATAAAGAAGTTTTGATCAGCTTAAACAAGTCCTAACCCATGCCCCTGTCTTAGTGCAACCCAAGTCAGGCAAGGACTTCACCGTATACAGTGATGCATCCCACCTAGGATTACGTTGTGTATTGATGCAAGACAGAAAGGTCGTTACCTACGCTTCATATTAGCTCAAACCACACGAGCTAAACTATCCGACACATGATTTGAAGCTGACCGCCATTGTGTCTGCGTTGAAGATTTAGAGGCACTACTTTACGGTGCTAAGTGTTATTTGTACACAGATCACAAAAGCCTGAAATATCTTCTGACTCAAAAAGAGTTGAATGTCTGTCAACGTTGATGGATGGAGCTTTTGAAGGAAAATGACTTGGTTATTGATTACCACCCTGGTAAAGCCATTGTCGTAGCTGATGCTCTTACTCGGAAACCTACTCCCTCTTTTAGATGCTTGAATGCTCACTTATGGCTCAAGAAGCATGGCAAATTATTGGCTGAATTGAGGGTTCAGTCAACCATTGTGTCTCGAATCAAAGCCTTCCAAGAATCTAATGAAGAGTTGCAAACTCTTATTGAAAAGATCAAGGATAAGCCAGACCCTGACTTTGCTATAAATTTCGAAGGTCTGTTGTGTTTTCAGAACCGTATTTGTGTCTCTGACGATTATGATCTTTGGTATCAAATTTTGAATGAAGTTCATTCAAACCCATTTTCTATCCATCCTAAAGTTATTAAGATGTATAAGGACCTGAAAGAGTTGTACTGGTGGTCCGGCATGAAAAAGGAGATCACAGACTTTGTGGCTAGGTGCTTGACTTGCCAACGGGTTAAAGTTGAGCAAAGGTGCCTACTGGTCTTTTGCAACCCATTGAACTTCCAAAATGGAAATAGGAACGTATTACGATAGACTTCGTAAATGGATTACTGGTGACACCAAAGAGGAATGATGTTGTTTGGGTCATAGTGGACCGATTCACCAAATATGCTCATTTTATTTCGGTGAGAATAGACTCCAGTTCCCTAAGCTTGCTGAGTTGTACATTCGAGAAGTTATCCATTTACACGGAGTTCATATATCCATTATTTCTTATCGTGATCCGCACTTTGCATCTAGGTTCTGAAGGACCCTACAAGAGGATTTAGGAACTCGAGTTCGCCTAAGCACCGCTTTCCATCCTCACACTGATGGTCAATCCGAAAGGGTTATTCAGATTATGGAAGATATGCTCTGAGCCTGTGTCATTGACATCGGAAATACATAGGAGAAATACCTGCCTTTGGTGGAATTTTCTTACAACAATAGCTACCAAGCATCAATTCAAATGGCACCTTATGAAGCTTTGTACGGGACGAGATGCAGGACCCCTCTCTGTTTGACCGAGCTTGGTGAAGGCAAAGTGTTGGGCCCTAACTTACTTCGGGAAACTGAAAAAAGGGTGACCATTATCCGAGATCGGCTCAAAGCTGCATTTGACCGACAAAAAGCTAATGTTGATCTAAAAAGAAGAGACATTCAGTATAAGAAGCCTTCCTTAAAGTATATTTGTGGAAGAAGATCCTTCATTTTGGCAAAAAGGGGAAACTGAGTCCTCGTTTCATTGGACCGTTCGAAGTGATCGAGAAAGTTGGACCTTTTCCTTACCGATTAGCTCTTCCTAAACAGTTAAGTCAAATTCATAATGTCTTCCACGTGTCTATGCTACAGAAGTACCGGTCAGATCCTTCCCATGTGAAGATCCTCGCATGAGAAGTTAAGAGACTTCGTAATAAGTCCGTGCCCTTAGTGAAAGTTCTTTGGAGAAGTCATTCGATTGAAGAAGAAACGTGGGAACCAGAAGAGACGATGTATAGATAGTACCCCCATCTATTCAACTAGAATGAAAATTCAAAGACGAATTTTTCTTAAGGGGGAGAGTTCTCATATCCCAAAAACTGGCCTAGTTGGAATAAGGCTCCGATGATCAGAAATTCTGTATCGAATATACTCGAAAGTGTAATCTCATGATCCTTGTACCCAATTTTGTAATCAATGAAAGTTGTGGGGTATTAAATAGATCTATGGACCTTTTTGTAAGGAATTCAAAGTTGAAATGTTGAAAATAAGCCAAGCATATCGATACGATAAGACCAGTATTGATACGGTCCAACAGCCATAACCAACTTACCTATTTTATCCTAGGCGTATCGGTACGGCTAGACCGGTATCATTACAGTTTTGAACTAAGGCATTTCGATACTATAATACCTGTATCGGTACGGCCTAACTGCCATAACAAACTTACCTGTTTAGCCTAGGCATATCGATATGGCTATATAGTGTATCGATACAGCCCTCTGCCCAAAATTGTTTTAAGGACCAAATTAAAGGAAATGAAGAGTAAGGTGTTGATTCACCTCGTTACTTGCCTACCCCACGTGATTGGGTCACTTTTTGTGCTGAAAAGGGTGATGGCTTGACTCACGAATTGATATTGAATTGGGTTTAGCAAACCCTTGGTTGTAGGAAACCTCTCCATTGGCTAGAGGTGAGGTGGAATAATAATTAGGGGATTTGGTCTCTTGAAATAAACTGGAAAATAAGCTCTCTATCTCATTTGAATCTTCCGAAAGCAAAACTCACCCTTTGCCATCCAACAAGTAAGCGCCACCATTGTTGTCTTCAACCTAAGATCAAGCACACACCTCTCCTATTATATCTCTTAAGTCCAAGCTTTCCTTGATTCAAAAGTATCATTCCATAGCTATCGATCGGGTAAGTAAAAGCCCTCAATCAATTGTTAAATTCCACGGATAATTGGAGTTTAATTTTAAATCAAAATTCTAAGCCAATCTTGAAATGAGTACTATATAATTATAGAGATTATAATCATTCCTTGTGTTTCTACCTAGCTCAAAAATTGGAAGGAAACAATTCATCATCTTCAACTAAGCCTAGGAGCAAAGAAATCGAAATTCAGGAATCCTAAAAGCTTCTGAGCACTAGGTGAGTGTAATCGTGTCAAGGGATAGGCAAAGAGCCATCTCGTTGCATTCGTTTTGTGTTATAATTGCATTTTTGTTTAAGGGCTCAAGTAGAGAAAATGTATGTGGACTCTAATGGTAAGCATGGTAAGCTTCGATAATGTTTGATATATTTGTAAGTTCATATATGATATCAGATTCATTCTTGTATATGGATTTGATATAATTATGCTATGATATGTTATGTGGAGCTAAGGCTCGATTTGCTATCTGATATGATGTTATCTGAAAGGTAAGAATAATGATGAAATATGTGATCTTGGACATTGTGGACCTTGGATACAACTGGCATGCCATAAGGTTATTCGAGCTCTCCAAGTAAGGGATTAGACTACGGTCCGGGGCTATGGCCTATATGTGTGGTGAAATAAGGATGAATTGTGTAAGGGACATTATCCGGAGCTACGACTCAAGGCTACGACCTATTGTCAAAAAGTGTGGTGTACAGGGGAATCACGTATCCATGGTTACCACATCCAAGGAAATGGTATGTTGTTAGGTTTTACAATTGCTATATGAAAGCATGACAATTTGTTGGAATATGATTTTATACGAATGACGTTATATGAAATGTAACCAAGCATGCCTATATGTCATCCATGCATTTGATAAGCTAGTTGTGCATTTATTATGACTACCTCATTAGGCTATGTAAGCCTAACATTCGTGTGTCTCATATTTTTCAGGATCTTAAAGTAATTCGGCCTTCAATCGTGTTTTGCGGTTGCAAGTCACTCCTACAAGTCATATGTATGCTTATCTTTTGCCTTGAACTCCTAGTAAGGTGACATATGGTCCAAACATGTTATGTATATGCTTTGTGGTGTGTGTGTAATAGCCTAAAGGTGCCAAAGGTTTAATGGCTAATATGGTATGGTTGTGAATTGGTTTAACTAGTAAAATGGGCTTAAATGTACAAAACTAGGTAAATGGATTCGAAACACTCTAAAATTTTGTATGCTGTTAAAAATATGGATATTAGACTTGCTGGTAAAATTTGGTAATGTTTAGACAGCAAATGGTAGGTTAATTTAAATAAAAACCAACAAAAATCTATTATTACAGGTCAGGCATATCGGTATTGGTGATGGCATATCGATACTGCCTTGAATAATTGGGCCAAGTAAAACAGGGTGTATCGATACGCAAAGGGTGTGTATCGATACAAATTTGGACAGTAAGGTCTGAAAAATAAATGGTATCGATACGGCCTTCGGCCGTACCGAAACGGGTCAATCTTAGTCAACGCGTATCGATACGAGCTTAGGTGTATCGATACGGGTTGTTATCCTTGAATCTGAAAACTTGAAATTTAGCTTAGCGTACTGATACGGCCCCAAGGGTATCGGTACAGAGTTAGTTAATTCTATTAAAAAACATAGAAACCAGTTCTAAGGAGTTTATAAAATGGTTACTAAAACTCGTACAGTCTAATTGGATAGGTAAACGACCCCCGTTAATAATGAAACTTCACAAGTTTTTAATTGGTAGGTTTAATTGTAGTCTAGTAAAAAGAAATCCCAGTAAGGACCTTCAATTTGTAAAAAATATGATTTAGCACCTAAGTTCAAAAAAAGGGGTTAAAACTCATCCCGAACTGTGTAAGTCTTAATAAGTGTTAAGCCTTAAAAGAAGTTAATAAATGATCCGAAAAAGTTTATGTACTCTGATAAAGCTTCCGAACCTCTGATATGTTTTCCGGTAGCATTTTTTGACCCGGTTCTCTACCATACCGGGAATGGGGTGTTACAACTTCACTCCATAGTTGAGCTCCTTAGTCTTGCAGCTGGTTTTACTCCCCATCTTTAGCCTTTAACTCCTTAGCAGCTTATTCAACTCCTTTGCTTTAGTGTTGAGCTTTGTATTAGCTGGTTGAGCTTCCATTCTTTAATATTGAGCTGGTTGAGCTACCATTCCATAGCTTTGAGTGACTTGAGCTGCCTTTCTTTAACCTTGAGCTATAATAATACCTTAAAGTAAAACAAACAATAGTTAATGCTTGTAATATAAGAAAAATATGTGATATATGATAAACTAAGCTAAATAATGATGTTTACTATAGGTTATATGCAAATCTACAATACAATATGCAAATCAAGGTAAATGATGAAATGAAACATATAATAATAATAACCTAAGAAATGATATGCAATCATGGCATATATATGAATGATATGAACGACTTGATATCTTAAGCATATAATAACTTGGAATTGCATATGTATTAATAAATATGATGCATAAATGAATAAAATAAATTAAGGAATGAAAGAACTCCTTTAGAATCTATCATGGAAAACGTCCAAGGTGTGAGATGTGTATGGAAATAGTTGGGGCTGTTCATGCTCACATCAATTTCTTAGACAGATATTCTGGCTACAATCTAATCGCTATTGTACTTGAGGATCAGGAGAAGACTACTTTCACATGCACCAGCCACATTTCAAAGGTGAATGATTGCAATATTCTTTGATATGATTAACAACTCCCTTGAATTCTTCAAGGATGATTTCTTGGTATATGAGAATAATTTCGACCATAGTGTCGATAATCTGGAGAAAATATTGCAGCAATGTGAAGACACCAATCTGGTTCTAAATTGGGAAAAATGTCACTTCATGGTCACTGAAGCGATTGTGTTGGGCCGCAGAATTTCAAAAGCAGGAATTGAGGTTGATAGAGCTAAAGTGGGTGTTATTTGAAAAACTGCCACCACCAACAAATGTGAAAGGTATCCGCAGTTTCTTAGGCCATGTTGGGTTTTATAGGAGATTCATTCCAGACTTCTCAAAGATCACCAGGCCTCTATCCTTATTGTATGAGCAATGTAGAAAATTTGTTTTTGACGATGCATGTTTGGATGCATTCAAGAAAATTAAAACACAATTTGTGAATGCACCAATCGTTGTTGTACCCACCTCGGAGCATCCGTTTGAACTTATGTGTAATGCTAGTGATTTTGTTGTGGGCGCAGCTTTGGGACAACGTAAGCACAAGGTATTTTATGCAATCTATTATGCTAGTAAGACTCTAACTGAAGCTCAAATCAGTTATACTACTACTGAGAAAGAGTTATTAGAAGTAATTTTTGCTTTTGATAAGTTTCGTTCTTATCTTGTGGGTGCCTACTGATTATTCTATTTTGGGATACCTTTTTGCAAAGAAAGATGCAAAACCTAGACTAATCCACTGGATCTTATTAGTGCAAGAGTTCTATATTGAAATTAAAGACGCAAGGGGTCAGAAAATCAAGTTGTGGATCACCTTTCAAGGTTGGGAGCTGGTAGAAAAGACGACAATAAATTGCAAATTGTCGACGCATTCCCTAATGAAAAGCTTTTCGTTGTGAATGAAACACTGTGGTATGCTGATATAGTGAATTACTTAGTTTGTGAAAAGACTCCTATTGGTGTTACTAGGCACAAAAAGGCTAGATTCCTTAGAGATGCTATGAAGTATCATTGGAATGAACCTTATTTGTTCAAGGTTTGTAATGACAATATAATTTGACGTTGCATTGTTGAGGAAGAGATGAAATCTATCCTACAGCATTGTCATAATGCTCCTTATAGAAGGAATTTTGGTGGAATGAGAATGACTACAAAAGTTCTCCAATCAGGATTTTATTGGTCGTCTTTATTCAAAGATGCTCACGAGTTCGCTCAATGTTGTGACAAATTTCAACGCACCGGATCCATATCTAGAAGAAATAAGATGTCGCAACACCTAATAAAGGAAATCAAGTTATTTGATGTCTGGGATTGGACTTCATGGGTCATTTTCCTAATTCTTTTGGAAATCTATATATTTTGGTTGTGGTTGATTATGTGTCAAAGTGGATAGAAGTTGTTGCAGTGCCTAAAGATGATGCAAAGACAGTTTTGAAGTTTTTTCACAAACATATACTTACTCACTTTGGAACACCAAAAGCATTGATCAGCGGTGAGGGTAAACATTTCCATTACATCTAGGTGGCTACTGAAATGAAACGCTATGGAGTAAATCATTGACTGGCCACAACATATCATCCTCGGTCTAATGGATAGGCAAAGGTATCTAATCAAGCAATTAAAAATGTTCTAGAAAAAGTGGTAAACACCACTAGAAAAGATTGGTCCTCTTGTTTAGATGATGCATTGTGGGCTATACGTACTACATAAAAAACTATGTTGGGAATATCGCCATATCAACTTGTTTTTGGAAAATCTTGTCATTTGTCAGTAGAACTTGAGCACAAGGCTTTGTGGGCTCTTAAGCAAGTCAGTCTTGATTATGAGGCAGCAAGAAAGAAGCGATTGCTAGACATTACTGAATTAGAGGAAACTCGACGCAACGCCTATGAAAATGCCTCTATTTACAAGGACAAGAGCAAGTGCTGCCATGATAAGATTATTTTGCATCAACAATATAAAGCAAGACAGTTGGTTTTGCTATTCAACTCTAGACTGAAATTTCGCCCAAGAAAACTGAGATCACGTTGGTATGGACCTTTTGAAGTTATGGAACCATTTCCGCACAGTGCGACACAAAAGGGGGAACTTCGTTCAAAGTCAATGGCCAAAGACTAAAACTCTATTGTGGTGACTTTGAAAATGCAAATATTGAGGCCATTAAATTGGTGGAATTATTTTGAAATTCACTTTAATTACTTTATTAGATTCATATTTTATTTTCCTTGTTTTTTGTTTAATTTCCTTTATTTCCCTCTTTGCAGAATAAAAATCTATTTGTTTTGTCTATTCTTTAACAACTTGTACGGTGGAAGGACTCGCAAGATATGTATGAAAATTTTTAGGGCAAATTAGGTTATTCTATTGCACCGACTTATCCCTAATAATCACAGCCTTTCATCACAAGAGCGGGAAACACAATGAACGGGCATGATTTTTTTCCAAGATCAAGTCGTTGAAACTAATCGCATCAGACGGTAACAATTATGCCTTTTTATTTTCCCTTTCTTCTTCTTCTTTATAAAGCAGCTTGGTTTTTCATTGAATGCTCACTTATTTCCCTGCTTTCTCTTAGCTTTTAAAGCTTTAAAGTTTCAATTTTTATCTGTAAATTTTGTCCTTTACACCTTCTTTCTTATCATCCTCCATGGCCAATACGAGAGCAACCCGAAAAATCTTGAGGGAAACCCTTATTCAAGATAATCCAAGCTCTGAATCAAACCCTCAATCAGAAGACCTTGTTACTCTAGAAGAAAATCTTGGGTGCGAGGTTTTTCAAGCTGGGCTTGCGGTTGAACGCTTCAAAGAACACATCCAAATGAAGCATCCATCTAGAGCAAGGAATCAAACTCTATGTTGATGAAGAACCTGGGAAATCCATCCACAACATCATCGCACTCCACAAATGGGGAAGATTTCACACTCATCCAGGCAGCTACAACACTGCCATGGTAAGAGAATTTTATGCAAATATATATGAGCCTTCTTTGAAACTTGGTTTTGTGTGAGAACACTCTATCCCTTGGAGTGCCGCTTCTATTAACAAGTTATTTAATATTATTGTAAATGTGGATGAACATGCAATGTTTGTGGATGAGTTGACTAATGAGAAACTAGCTCTGTTAGTAGAAGATTTATGTGTAGCAGGTGTATTATGGTCGGGGACCAATACTGGAAATTATACTACGCTTAGAAAAATTATGACATTCCCTACCAAGATATGGTTTCGGTTCATCAACTCCAGGTTGCTGCCAAGAATGTGTTTGGTACATTCTATCGTCAAGGGGAGGAAAATTGATGTGGGGGAAATCATACACAAAGAGATTAGGAGTTTTGCTGAAAAGAAGATTGGTATATTGGCTTTTCCATCTTTGATCATGCGAATTTGTGAATCAAAGTGGTTATAACCCAAGAAAAATGAAGAAAGGGCAACCAATAAAGGGCCCATCAATAAGGTTGCCATAGAAAGGATGATTCGTGATTTTGAAGTTCCTACACCGAGGTTGGGTACTGCAACGAGGGAGGAAAAGGGTAAGGCTGAAGCGACTTCTACTATAGAAAATATCCAATAGAGTGATGAAGTCTGGTAGAAAGTTTTAAAAATAGAAGTCAAACTCGATGCAGTGCTGAGTAAACTAGAGTTGTTGTGGCCACAGTGCAAACCATGGATCTGGCACAGAATTTATTCTATGCTTGTATGAAGACATAGCACAAGTCTGCACTTGTTGCCTTGAGCTGATTTAATCCAGTTGATCTACCAACAAAGTTACCGAATTCACCTGATAATGTCAGCGAAGCTAGTTACCCACCACGAGAAGAGGCATCGAGTAAAATCATAAGGGATTATTTGTTCGATATGAACGTCTCTACGAAAGTTGATGCTATACCCACTTCAAATGATCATGATGAAGTCTTTCTTAAGGACGAAGATGATGATGATTTCGATGCTGAGATAACTGCCATCAAGAAGATTATTAAAAAAGATTTAGTTGCATCCAAGAGTGTGGACAGAACCATAGAATGACCCGAGATAAAGCTAGCTACTACAAGATCGGCAGAAGCTATGCCCACAGTAGATGAGCAAGAGGTAAACCCTCTTGCAATGGTGCTATACAAGGCACCACCCCAGTTCATCCTATCTGAGGTTGCGGTCGATGATGCCGAAGTGGAAGACAAGCCTGAAAAAGAAGAATTTGACCAAATGAAGAAGAGATTCTTCTACCAAAGAACGAAAAGAAAAGAAAGTGCTCTAAGTCTAAAGAGAAAAAGAGCAAGAAGAAGAAGAGACGCTCCACCTTCTCCTCTGATGAGCCACAAAATTGAGTTAGTTTGTTTTTAGTTTTTTGTAGGCATGCATTCCATATAGTGTAATTTTATTCTATATTTCTGTTTTTTCATTACATTTACATTATCATTGTAACAGCATATAGTTGTAAATGCATTGCATTCATCATTGTAACCACTTTTTGTTTTTGCATTTTATCATTGTATCATGCATTCCATTCTGTTCTCTTTTGCATTGGGGATAATGCAACCTTTAAGTTTGGGGGTATATGCCTAGGAGTTGAAATGCACCCCTATTTCAAAAAATTTAAGAATTTTTTTCATGCAAATATAAGGTTCCTTGGTTTTGAAAAGTTGTTGCTTGCATTCGATGTGTAAATCTTGATTTGTTCTACTCATTGATAAGATTGTTGGATATATATATGTTGGTTTGATTAGAGAATATCTTGCATCATTTCGTTGATTTTTGATGACTTTCTCCCATTGTAGTATGTGTTATATATCTATATATGTATATCTTATTAAGTATAAATAAAAGGCATTCCAATATGAGTGCATCAAAATAATTAAAGTAGCTTTAAGGGGAACACTCCTCTGTATGCATTAGAAAAATGAATCTGGCGAAAGGTGTAATACCCCTAAAATTGGGCTACGAGTTTTACAAGGCAAACACATGCTTGGAGAAGTTACCTTTAGATTATTTAAGACTCAAATTGAGTCAATTTAATAAGTTAATGGAATTGCAAATGAAAAAGCTAATTAAGCTAAAGATCAATTAGCAAATGAGTAACGTAATTATATCTCAAGGAGTATGAAGGAGAATATATGAGCATTAAGAGGTTAATTTAGTATATGACTTGAATTATTAAGGATTGAATTGTAAGATGTGAGAATGAAATTGTGGGAGATGTGAAACTAGTTGTGAATGAAATTGTGGGAGATGTGAAACTAGTTGTGAATGACCGATATGAAAGAAGTTTAAAGTTGAGAGCAAGGGACCAAATTGGAACAAGGGTAAAACAATATTGTTGCATGTGTATTTATACCACTAAGTGTTAGTGGAACACGTGTGGCAAAGCCATTTTAAACATGGAAAATGAAGGAGAAATGGCCATCCAAGTAGTGAGGGAAGGAGAACCATTTTCTCCTATGCAATTGTCTTCATCCTTGTGTTTTCCTCACTTGGCCGATTACTACTTTGAAGGAGGGGAATTGTTGAGATGGATTCATGTAGAGCATAAGGATTTTGGTGAGAAATAAAGAAAGAAAGGTCTATGATTCAAGTGATTTCAGATATGAATCAAATTTGAAGTTTTGGAGTAATAGGTTAAGCTTAAATCCATAAGTTTTGGTTTGGAAATTTATATGCTGTCTTTGAATGAAATGCAAGAGCAAATGAAGCTTAAATTGAATCAAATTTGAAGTTTTGGAGTTGGAAAGGCAAGGGAGACTTAAGCACAAGGTGAGCTAATTGTGAATGCAATGGTGTTTCCATGATTTTCATAATGGACTAATGTTGTTTAAAGCATGAAATATTGCTGTTAATTAAGAGAAATTAAGATAAATATTCTGGAAATTTAAGTTTAGGGATGTATTTGTGTGGCTTCTACGATTATTTGAGGTCACATGTTTTGAAGTACTTAGAATCACTGAAACAAAGGTCAAATGCAATATGCCCAGAAAAGCTATGTTCTGGTAGTAAGTTTAGAACTTCATAGAAAATTGAATACACTGAGTTTGAAGGTGAATTTTATATGTGTAGATCCATGTGTGAGTATAGTTTAATCTCCAACAAATGGTGATTGATTTTGAGTTCAGAATCAAAAGTTATGAATTTTTAAGTGAAAGTAGTGCAGAAATTTGGAGGCAGATTCTGCTCTAGACAGTTTCTGTTTTGAAACTTTTAAAAATTCTCCTCATTGCTATAGAACTTGTTAAATTATAAGGCTTATACCGTAAAACCCATGATTGAATCTAGTTTGTAAAGGTGTAAAGAGCTTTAAATTCCAGTGTATACTCTGTTATGGAGAGACAGTTCTTTGATGATAGCTCAAGTTGCCAAAAGTTAGAAATAAGGATTCAACTTGGAAATAGAATTGAAGAATGATTAGTATATGTATGATTAATGGTTGAATGCTGATATTGGTTTTGCATATTTAGTAAATGAGTGATGAAAGTTATGCATATTAATGAATGCACTTGTGTTTATTTGAATTAAGGATATGGAGAAGGAAGCAAGGTCCAAGGTGGGAAATTTCAAGATCATAGGACTTGGGTGAATCAAGTATCGAATGGAGAAAGTGGAGGTGTTTGTGGATTGGGATATTCCGTAACTTCAGGATATAAGGTGAGTGTAACTATACCCTTGTGTGAAAATGATGTGTACCAAAACATCATTTAAAAGGATGCTTAAGACTGAAATATAATTTCGTTTTAAAACTTATAATAACTAAAGAAAGAAGAATGATTGTAAATGAAGGTAAATAATCAATGTATGAATGAAATAAGGATAATTGCGTGAAAAGTTATGAAGAACAATGGAAAGACTCAATATAAGGATTGAGTTATGCTAATGGTTACATGGTATATTGAAAGTAATAGACAATGGTATACAATGAATTTTTAATGGACACTTAATCTAGAATAGTTGTGTTAAAATAGGTTCCAAATGAACCCTATGTTCTTATATGTTAATGTGTTTGGTTGAATAATACAAAATGGTGAACTTATAGGTAAGCTCAAGGTAAGTCAATTGTTTGATCTTTGATTGATGATATGGTAAAATATGGTATGATTCTTTGCTATGATATTGCTAGTGCTTATTTGTTTGAATGTATAATGCACTTAGTTAATGACATGCTAATTGTTAACCTTGCAAAAGGTTAACATTTCATGCTCTTTTACTTGAGTTATTGTATGAAATCAAGCCCAATTCATCACATCTCATAGCATATAGATGCATTTAGCTCATGTAGTTGCATATGGTGTTTCCTGTTTTGTGGTCTGTGATTATTTGCAAGAATAGTGCTGCTTTGAAGGGTTTTGGTTGGTGTGGTGATGTGCAGGGAAATGAGGAGCGATGTAGGGAGAAATGCCATAGCATTTTGGATAGCATTCCTGGGTGCACTAGAGGACAACAGACCGAAGATATTTATTGTAGCCCTACACGTGTACCTGCCAACCTGCTTTATTCCCACATGTGAAGGGAATATTCCCTTGGAAATAAGGGCACAAAACCCTAGGAGCCTCCACTATATAAAGGACAAGATATCCTCATTTAAAGGGAGAGCTAAAAAAAGGTTACGAGAGAGCTAAGAAAGAGAAGGAAAAGGCGGTTGCCTTCCATCTTCTTCTTCCTCCATCGAAACATCCTCCATTTTTGAAGCTTCAAGGGGTGCTCTCCCTGGACTTTGAGAGAAGCAACGGGCTTAGATCAGTGCACGACAATCAAACACAGCTTAGGAGTTTCTTCCTCTCTTAGTTGCTTTGCTGTTTCATTTCATTTCCTTAAATGGGTTGTGTTAACCGAATGATTATGGATGATATTTGCCCAGCCATGAAATGATTTTAGGTGGCTTGGGCCTATTTTGGATGATCATGCTTTAAGTTTTTATGAATGTTTGATTGTTTTCTTGTTCATTTCATGCTTTGTCCATTGTTCGTTATTACCCTAAACTTGTAAGAGCTTTCGAGAGTTAGCCATTGTTTAGGTTTTGGTTAGCTTAATATTCGAGAAAGTTAGGCTAAAGACTAGAGTGGACAATGGGGTTTGATGCTGAGAGGCAAAATCCTAACTCACCTTAGAGATAATGATAGAGTTTCAACGACTAAAAGGAGTAGGACTTTAATCGGTAGTTGTATGTTAAGAGTTTCATATACGTGAGTGGATGTTAGAAGTGACCTCATTTCATCTCAATCTATATTATAGTTGTTTGCCACAACATTTATAAACTTGTTTCTTTTTTCCATAGCATTTCTGCAATTGATTCTTATCGCTACAACATTTGTTTATTGTCTTAATTGTGTGTTTTGACTAAACTAGTTTGGCCTCCAATCCCTGTGGAGACGATACTCACTCATCACTTTATTACTTGTTCGATGTGTATACTTGCACAAATTGCGTATCAATTATAGTACACCTACACACGCAACACTAACTAAGGCTGGTATGTTATGATAATTATGGTATGGAAGATCTTTGAATGCTTATGTTTGATTATGAAGCTATATCCTATGTTATGAATTGATAAACTTTGAGAACACATATGAGATTATGTGATATAAGCAAATGGAATAATGGAGTCACACTCCTCTTGAACATTCATGTAATATCCCAAAATATGGCCTAGAAGTATGTTACCAACTCAAATATGATTCAATTATTTGAGATGCCTTGAGACTAAACAATTAAGTACGACCTTTATGAAACATTGGAGAAGTGGATAGCCATATTCGAAAGGGCCAGAAACCAAATAATTCAATACCTAATGCTTGCATGCAAAAGAAACAAATTGTTGAAGGGTGTGTACATTTGTCAAAAATGGAAAGATGGCATGTGTAGTAGCCTCGAAACTTTGATAGGAGATAACCAAAATAAGCTAATCATCTTCTTCCTCACTAGTCGAAAATCCTTTAGAATTAGTAAGAAAATTTGAGAGAAGGTTGTTGAAATTACTTTATTTTTTCGGCTCATATCTTGAAGTCATTCGATTGGGCTTGGGAGGAAGCTGATTATAGTCTTCTTTTTCCTTATTCAAGTTGTGAATTAGATTTTTTTGATTGTGGATTCTTCCATGAATGTGATTAGTACTAGAAATGTTAGGAAATCATTTGATGGCATGCATTTCTTGGTTTAGTAGAATGGTAACATGATTCTATAACTAAATTGTTTGATAGATTGAGTACGATAGCTTTGTTTGAACCGGTTATTTGATTAAGGATGGTTAGATTTGAAATTAGGCAAACCGAATGATGAAATTGAAAATTTGGTATGAAATTGTAATAGAGTAAATAATTCAAGATATTACAATGCATGAGAATGAATTTTCTTGTAGTTGAGATCGTTAGAGTACTCGTTCGGGCTGCTCCTGTTTGTGTGGTTGCTGGAGTTGATTTGTGATCGCTTTTCTTTGAATATCAAGTTAGAAATAAATTTGTTATGGAAGGATGACTAGATACTATTTTATGAGATTAGGGAGAGTTTGGTATGTATATGTAAATTAAAATGGGTTGTTTTATGAACATGTTTCGAGGACTATTTTTAGCATAATTTGGAAGGTTTGTAAACTAGTTTCGGGACTATTTTATAGTTAATATATATATATATATTTGGAGATTGTTTTAGCAAAAATGGTGGACTGTTCTGAAAGTTTAATTGAGGAACTAATCTGCCTTTTTAAATGGACTATTTAATTGTTATAAAAACTGTTTTGAATACTTAAAACATGGGGATGGATTGTTTTAAAACATGTACATTTGTATATAAGAAATTTGGGATTATTTAGCATATTGCAAAGCATTAGGGGATTGTTTATTTTGAGCTTGAATGTAAATGTAAACTTGTTGGGCAATTTGGTGTAATTATAAACATATATTGAAAAATTTTGAATGACTAAATGTGTACACATGTAATCTGCTCTAAATTGAGTATATATGCTTGTAAATGGACCGCTTTGTGGATTGTGTTAGCATACATGGTCAGTTTTGAGTATGTAAAAGTATGTGTAAGTATTCTAGAATGTGTTGTGAATGTGTGAGTGAATATATGCATGTTAGGAATGTTTTGAGTAAACATGAATACCTAATGGACTGTTTGCATAGTTGAAAGACTAAGAAAAACTGTTTTGAAAATAAAAGTGTATAAGAAGTAATCTGGACTATTCGATGTACATAAACATATGTATATGTGGGTAAAAAGACTATTTTATGTATATATATGTGATCTCATGAAAATTGAACTGTTTTGGCTATATAAGAGGAAAGTATGAGACTGTTTTACATAGGCATTGTGTATTTGAGTGATTGAAACTATTTTGTGTGAATTTATTGATCGATTGAGTTGTCTTGCGAGTGATAATTTGTTTAGGATTGATCTAATATATAGATGTGCTCTTGATATGTATAGATTAAGAAGGAGTTGAAGGAATAAAGATTAAAGTAAATCAAAGTGTAGATAAGCGAAAGGGGATTGTATTTCGGAAGCAAATCTAGCTCAGAATAAACTGTGAGTGTAGTTTAAAGTCTCGAGATAGGCAAATAACATTCCCAAGCATTTCTTGCTGATTTTATATTATTATGATATCTTGAACTATATTAAGCGTAAGCAAGCTTGGACTTGAGGTTAGTCCCTAATTAACAAGTTGGGTGATACGTAACATTTAATTATGATTTGTTTTGTTTAAATTTGTTCATATGATTACAAGAAGAAAATTATGCTTGGTACATGTTTGCTAGTAGTTTATACTATGCTACTAATCGAGTAAGTGGGATGATGCATTGTAGAATTTGTGCATAGCACGCATGTGTTACCTCCTCAAAAGTATTGTTTTCATGCCTATTTTGATATGCTTTTGCTTGTTTTCAAGTACAATTAGTTGCATTAGATTGATAGTATCATGCATTTGCATCAGGGAGTTAGTTGGCTGCCCATGCTTGTGTGAAAGGTTGTTTTTTATGTCCTTTTTGTAGGTTGGTATGGTGTTTGGCAAGAGAAATGAACGCAGGTTGTTTTTTATGTCCTTTTTGTAGGGTGGTAGGGATGCAGTTAGGAATGCCAAGCTGAATGCCAGATGCTGTGGGCACGGAAGGATCAAAGGTGTGCCAAGTATCTGTTGGCATGAGGTGTGCCAGCAGCCATGCCAAGAGAGGAAAAACCTCAGAAAAAATAGAATACACTCAGGCTCCTTAAAAATTGCATTTGGACAGCCTCCGAAAAAATAGCGGATAAGGTGATGCCAAGTCGTGTTGGCAAGGTCGTGCCAAGTTAGTGTGCCAGGAAAGCCATGGCATGATGACGTCAGCCCTAGCTTGATAAGCTATCACACCGATCAGATGAGGCTTATCTCTTATCCTTGGAGCATTCAAATTTCAAATGAAAAGAGAGTTATCCTAATCACTTCCCTTAAGCGTCTATATATACACTACCTGATCAAGCTTGGAGAGTGATTGAAGAGGATGAGAGAGCAGTGAAGGTCAAGGTTATCAGAGTGAGGTGTTAGAGCGGTGAGTGACAGTCGGTTCAACCGAGGAAGGTTGGTTCAACCTCTTGGCCGAGAGCCTGCGTGGAGGGCTACATCGAGAGACCCATCTGCCTATTCCTTCGGCACAAGTTGTTTATCTTTTAGTTTTTTTTATGATGGTGATGATGAAAACGTTGATGGTTTTGTTGGTTAACCCCCACACCATGAACTAATTTAATAGTTGGTGGGGGGATGTTTTGGTTTTAAATGTTGTCTTTTATGCCTTAGTTCCTTTATAATAATACTGTTTTTGAAAAAGTTTGTCTGTTTTGCATACTTATGCGAGAGCTGGCACAATTAGCTTATTGCCTTCCAATATCTTAATAGACTTATTTTGGCAACGATCTAGTTGCTGAACACTTGGGAGAGAAGCTTCGAGAGAAGTCGTTCAAGTAGATGAACTTACTTCGGAAGTGAAATCTACCCCCACGGAGTATAGATTGGTTTTTAAATCAAATTGGTTTAAGGAAAACATACACTATAGAGATATAGGGGTTTTTACTTGGCCAGTTTAGGGCAATGACCATCAAGAGAGGCTTTGCTACTTTTGAATATGCTCGGCAAACAATGCCAAGACAATTTTGCCAATAGAGGCTGGCATGAACCATGTTGAAATCAGGCATTCCCTGGTAACAGTCATCATTCATTTGAAAACACCTTCCTTGCCAACGCTTTACTTCAGTTTCTATTTTATTTTATTTTATTTTATTAGTTTTAAAATCAGCTCTTGCAAACAATAATCTTTTCTTCCAATGCGACTAACATTCAAGCAATCGAATTCCAAGTCAATCTTTGTGGGATCGATACTCAGCTTACCGAGCTGTATTACTTGTCGACCATGTATACTTGCACGCAAAAGACTCTTGGCACAATTTATCTTACCCAAATACATACCATTTATACCTTTTGCCAGCATTCATTTTACACGTCTCCCTGAGAGTCAACAACATGTTTAGTATGAAAAAGATCAATAAACTTGATCATGGGATAGTTTGGCTAAAAAGCTTTATTCCTATTGTCCTTAATACGATAAATTGAATTGAAAACATTGACATGATATGTGAAAGTCTTGTTTATGTATGAATAAAAGATTAAAGATATGTGAAGTATATACTATTTCAAATGATACAACCTTATAGAGATCTTTAATAGGTAGCTATCATTCGAATAATAGAGAAAATGGTTACAAGAGATATATTTGAAAATTGTAAATGTGGTAATACATGGTTGATATGAAGAGTTGTAAGATCTTCTTATATAAGTATATGAAATTTGAAGCTATGTTACCTTGAAATGAATGAAAATGTGCTTTGAAATAAGCCTTGGTTGTATGATATAAGATGATGGAGAAATGCTCATCTAAAATTATGATTCACATGAGGTGAATGTAATTACCCATTATAAAAGGGGTAATGAGATTGTTATATGATACAATGTCATGGAGCTATGCTCATTATGTTCTAATAAAGGATAATACATGTTAAAGCCTTGGTTTCGAGTCAGTCTTAGGTATAGTTGGCATGCCATAGAGTCCATAGAGCTCATTGTTGGGGTGGACTACAGTTCGGGACAGTGGTCCCTATTTGGCGACAGTAGGAGGGATGCTTATGTTCACTTGGCGACAGTAGGAGGAATTAACTGGTACTACGAGTACCATTTAATTTTATGGGTGACAGTTGGTTGGGGATTCGTGTACCTATGCTATAATTCGATTCTTAAGGCCATGATAAAAGTCAAACAATGGAAATTGCTTGTTAAATTAAGAACTTACTTAAAATATTATATGCTAAGAAATGTTATGATTGATGTCTTATATGCCAAGGAAACTTTTGTTTATGATATGATAATCTGATAACTTGTATGAAAAGATAAAACATGTGCCTGATAAGCAATGTAAACTCTTCAAAAGCTATGATAATAAGATATCATGAAATTGTATAGAAATCAAGGAAGTATTGATATAACTTGTATAAGAAGAAATGATTATGTTCTTGGGTATAGAACTGTTTTATGGGAGAGTAAAAAGGTTGTATTTGTATATGGATTCAATTGAGTGTAGAAATACCCTTGTATTTGATTTGTCAAATAATCTTGCCTATAAGCAATCTGCCTATTTTGAATGCTTTGATTTATATTACATAGCTTCATGTTCATGTTATTGTTATGCATGGTTAATGGAACCAATGAAACCAAAAATGTGATTAATGTCTTGAGCTAAGTAACTCTTGAATATGAGAAGTTAGGAATTATTTCTGGAGTGAATCGATGTTCTTGATAATGTGAAATTATATGCTTGTTATTGATTTGTATGGTTGAACAGATATGTCATATTAGAATATCCAAGAAGTTTGATGTCATATTCGATAAGAAATCCATGCCAATACTAAGTTGTGATAAATAACTTGTTTAGCAAGTAATACATGCTTATAGGAAATAGGTGTAAGAAATTACTGGATCCTAAGTCAATTTAATCTACTCTTCAATGACTTGAGCAAAAAGCAATTCTAATAAAAAAAACACGTTAGTGATTTATCTATGACTGATCTAAGGAAAAATTGTTACATTGTGATCTTGTAGTTTTAAAAAAAGGACTTGCTTTTGAAATAATGAGTTAGTTGTGTGGATTCAATATACTTGGTAATAATGTTACTTTTAAACTCATTAGGTAATGAGTTATGATTGATCAAGTTTACTATTTGCTTAGATTCAATGAATTCAATAAAGAATAAAGTTATAATATATAAATTTTGATTCACACATTTTAGATGTCTGAACTACCTCACTAAGTGTAACGCCTTGATTTTGGGCCTAGGAGTTAGCCGGGTTAGGTTAGGTGGTTCGTTTGAACCGTTTCAGTAATTCAGACTAGTTTCAGGAATAATGTGGTTTAAATGGTTTTTAAATGAAATAAATTATGGAAAAATGTTTTAAAATCCTTATTTAATATATAAGTGATTTTTGTGGAATCAATTTTGGAAAATGTAATTTGGAGGTTTGACATTTTGGAACTAGTGACCAAAATGTAAAATGTGCAAAATTGTTTTTATTGACTAACTTTTAAAAGACCGGGACTTAGAATCTTTAGGGAGCTATAACCAAGAGTCTCATTCAGACTTTTCCCCCTTAATTGACTATTTTTAAATTAGTTTAATAAACAAAACAAGTTGGAGAGAATTAATTGGTCATTATTTCTTAAAACATGTTTCACGTAACTAACTTTTCTCTCAACTATTTTCCTCTCAATTTCTCTCCAGCAAAACATCATATTTTCTTCAAAGATTTAAGGTAAACCTTTGATTTAGTTCATTCTTTTAACATCAAAAGATTTCTTATTGATTTCCTTTTAAAGCCTTATGATTTTATCTTTGTTTTCTCATGAAAAATCATTGCAATTGGGGGGAAAAAGCAACATTAGAGGTAAGGTTTCGTTCTTCTCCTCTAATGAAAGGTTCTTTATTGAAATTCCCAAGTTCTAGATCTTTTATGAATGTTTTCTAATGGGTTTTGATGGTATAATTATGGAAAGATGATTTAATTGAGGTTTAATTGCTTTAATTGATGGATTTTTGTTTCAGATCTGATTTGTTGGGTTTATAATGAGTTAATAATATGATTATGATGTGTTGATATGTTGATTTAAGTGATTTTAACAATAGAATCCCGAAACTAGGTGAATTGTTAGGTTTTGATGTTGATATCTTTGGGTTTGTGGCTTGTTTATGGGGTTAATTGGTTGTTGGTGGTTCTTTGGTGTTGAAGAGATGTTTTTGGATGTAAATTGATGTTTTTTAGTGTTAATCTCGCTGGGTAATAGTGAAGAATAGTTAGTAATATTTCGTCGTTGATTTCGATTGTTTTTGTTAGGCGGAAGCTTGGTTATTGTGGGAGGAAAGTGTAGTAGTGTGTTGCTGGGGATTTTGATGCAAAGAAATGCATTAATCCTTTGTTTTGCTTTGGTTAGAAGCAGAAGATGATGATCAGAAGTAAGTATGATCGAATTCGCTCTCGGTTCTCACCTTTTTCCATTGTTTTGATAAATCATGCTCATATTTGAAGATAGAATTTGTTACCTACTGTTATGATGTTTTTATGAATTGAGAAATGATTCATGTTATCCCATGAGATTGATTTATGGTTTTCAAGAGGTTGTATCTTGATGAGAAAAATGCTATGTAGTGATTATGTTTTAAAATGGGATATGCTATGGTTTATGTTGATGCATTGAAAAAATAGTAGGTTAACATAGTTTTAAAGTGTATATTGCCAAGTGAAGGAGCCTTTAGTAATCGGATATAATTGGTCAACCAATAGGATGAGAGTACACTATAATATGTAGTAAAATCGTGTGTGCATGAGCCATCTCCATGATGCGCAGCAACATCATGTGAGTCGTTGTGAGGTGGGAAACAACACCTTACTGGCATTTAAGGTGTGAAGCAACACCTTGTGAACCTTGGTGTGAAGCAACACCATGTGTTTTACCGTTTTTATGGTGTACAGCCACACCTTGAGATATTTCTGCATATTTGATGTGTTGGGACGTAGCCCTCCCACGTGTTGTTTGGGACGTATCCCTCCCATGTGTTTTATCGGGACGTAGCCATCCCATGTCACTTGAGTGCCAGTGTAAAAGATTACATATATCTTTGATTTAAATGGTTTTTGTATAATGAGCTCCATACATGAGATTCTATTTTTGAACATGGTAGCAAATGTTCATGATTTGAAAAGTTAGCTTGAGATTTGCATTGGTTTAATGTATGAGCCTTAATGATACATGCGTTAAAAGCTAAATGATTTGCTTTAGTGAGTTTTAAAGCATGAGCCTATGTTGAGCATGATGAGAAATGGTTTATTGAGGAAAAAGGTTTTCACAGGCATTGTTAATGGTTTGCTTTGAGCATCCCTCACTAAGCTTATTGCTTATGCTCTCTTTTCTTAACAATGCAGAAAAGTAGATTGTTCGGGGTGCAAGAAGTAAGTGAAGAGGCTCAAGAGTAGCTCAAGCTCAAGTATGATTTTAACCCTCCAATAGTAATAAGTTTTGGCAATGGGTGGATACCTTAATGATTTGGGAGTGTATTTTGTGAACTCCCTGGTTTTGGCGCAAGTTTGTAGTGCCTAAATGGTTGTGTAAATGGCCTTTAAAGTTGGTTTGAACTTTGATATGGTTTTTTGATGTTTAACTTGGTTTGGAAATAGGGTGCATGCCTATAGATTTCCTTTTTATAATGTCAACATGCTTGATGATGTTTCTGATGCTTTTGACAGTGGTTTGATCCTTGAGTATGTTGTGGTTGCCTAGGAAGCATGTTAGAATGGTTTGGCTATCTTTATGGTGTGTTTAAACAACAATTTGAGACATTGTAGGCTCAGGCATATCGGTACGCTGGTACTGTATCATTATGAGTAGGCCAAATCAGGCTTAGCGGATCGGTATGGATCGGTACGGATAGACTCATATCGATACGGTCTTAAAGAAAAATGGTTGGGCGTATTAGTACACGGGGTTGTATCGATATGATCCTATGTTGTCTTTGAATTTGCCAAGTTGCGTACCGATACGGTGTTAGGTAAATTGGTTTTTTGGAATCTTCTAATGTTCTGTTTCCTTATGTTTTGGTCCATGAATGTTGTAAATGCCATTAAATGAGTTTGGGTGATCAAATTAAGTTGAAATTTGACATGTGAGCATGAAACCTGATTAATTAAATATTGGTAACTTTAATTTGGTTATTAGTCTCTATAAAATGTTGGTTCCACAAATTGGTCCCTAAACTCGTAACGGGACGATTGGATGTCAATTTGACGCCCGATCAAGTTCATAATTTCCCACACTTCCAGCATGTAAATGTAGGATAATAATTAAGCATCTAGGAAAGATAAAAAGGAAAAATATACAATGGTTGTTTATTGGGTAAACCTTCCCGGTTTACTCCAATATTCCCTGTATGACTCATTTGGTTCGGTCTTACGACTATACCGGGTTGAGGGGTTACATTTGTTGGTATCAGAGCCAGGTTTACAAAAAATTAGGATGTAAGATGGTTGATTTCTTGATGTTTGATATGTACGGTGTTTGATAGCATGTTGTCTGTTATGTTATGTGATGATTTGGGGATAGACAATTGGGGTACCTATTGCCATTATTACTATTGATGTAAAGAGATTAGTTTTAAAGAATTGAGCGTCTTGGACCCTTGCTTCTTGTTAGCCTAACTATTTTCCATCGTTGCATTTTATATGTCAAAGATTCATTCTGTTTTCTTAATAGGACTAAGATGAGAGAAAGGGTGAATGTACGTAATGTGGTTGAGGAAGAGCGTAATGAGGATATACCGCCCCCTCCTCCTCCTCTAGGTGGTGATGGAGTTGGAGCTGGAGTTGGTGCTGGAGGTGCTAGACCTCTGGGAGCCCAGGGTCATTCTATGGGTAACATGACGCCGTTGATTCTGGCCATTGTAGAAGCATTTTAGGCTACAGTGGCGGGTATGCATGCAGTTGTGCCATAACCTGTGGCTAATCTTGGTTTGCCTTTGGAGCGCTTACATAGCTTGGGAGGTACTGAGTTTCAAGGATTGTCTCCAGAAGGTTCCAAGGCATGGTTTTAGAGTACTCAAAGGATTCTTAGACAGATGGGGTGCACGGATGTGCGTAAGCTGGGTTGTATAGTATCTTTGCTTTAGGGTGATGCTTATTCATGGTGGACTACCACTATCGCGGGGATGGAACATGAGGAGGTGACATGGGAGTTCTTTGGAGCTACTTTCCGAAGGAAATATCTAGGTGCTTGTTATCAAGATGAGAAGAAGTGAAAGTTCATGGCTTTGGTGCAAGGTAACATGCCTGTTTCGGAGTGTGAGGTTCAGTTCGTCAGGTTGAGCCAGTGTGCACCTAAACTAGTTCTCGATGAGCAGAAGAGGTGTGATTGCTTCTGTTATGGTTTGGTGAAAGAAGTGAAGAATTATATGTTGTCCTCCGAGTATACAGATTTCGATGTCTTGGTCACTCGTGCCAAGGACATTGAGCAGAGCTTGGGTTTGTCCTTTCGCCCAAGGAATTCTAGTTCTGGTAAGAGAATTGCTGAGTTTGATGGTGGTAGAGATCGTAGTAAGAGGCAGCAAGATAAGAGGTATATGTTGATGGTTCAAGGGCATGTGTTTGTTGTGGACATGATGGAGTTACCTTTCTATGTTTTTATGTTATTCCTGGGATGGATTGTTTAACTAAGCATAGATCTGTGGTAGATTGTGAGATCAAGCATGTATCGTTGAAGTTGGCCAATGATTATAAAGTTGTGGTGGTGGGCAAAAATGTAAAGTTCTTGTCTAATGTTGTTTCGGCAATGGAAGCACAAAAGTTGATAAAAAGAGGATGTCATGCATATTTGGCGTATGTTATAAATCTGAATATGAAGGAGGCACGTCCCCAGGATATCTGTACAGTTTGTGATTTTGAGGGTGTTTTTGGAAGAGTTGCCTGGTTTACCACCGGATAGGGAGGTAGAGTTCTATTTTGAGACGTATACAAATACAACTCCAGTGTCTATTGCTTCATATAGCATGCCACCCAAGGAGTTAAAGGAGTTAAAGATGCAACTTCAATAATTGCTAGACCGTGGGTTCATTCAGCCTAGTGTGTCGCCTTGGGGAGCTTCGGTGTTGTTTGTGAAGAAGAAAGATGGCACGATGAGAATGTGCATCGATTATCAGCAACTGAACAAGTTGACGATAAAGAACAAGTATCCCTTGCCACGAATTGACAAACTATTTGATTAGTTCTGTGGTGCTACGGTGTTTTCCAAAATAGATTTGAGATTGGGATATTACCAGTTGAAAGTGAAGGATAAAGATGTGCCGAAGACAGCATTTCGCACACACTATGGGTATTATGAATTTTTAGTGATGCCTTTTGGGTTGACAAATGCACCTGTAGCTTTCATGGATATGATGAATAGAGTGTTCCATGAATTCCTAGATCAGTTTGTGGTGGTGTTTATTGATGACATCCTTGTGTACTCTCATACCGAGGAGGATCACGATAGGAATTTACGGATTGTTTTGTAGACCTTGTTGGACAATCAGCTTTATTCTAAGCTAAGTAAATGTGAGTTTTGGATTAAGGAAGTGGTGTTCCTTGGTCATGTTGTTTCAGCTAAAGGAATTCGTATGGATCCTCAAAAAATTGAAGCAGTTGTGAGTTGGAAGCAACCTAAGTTAGTGATAGAAGTATGCAGTTTCTTGGGTTTAGCTAGATATTATCATCGTTTCATGGATGGTTTCTCTAAAGTTGTTACCCCGTTAACAAAGTTGTTGCAAAAGAATGTTAAGTTTGAGTGGTCAGAGGTGAGGCAACAAGCTTTTGAGAAGTTGAAGGAAGCTTTGACACAAGCTCCAATCTTGATTTAACCCGAGTTAGGAAAAGAGTTTGTGATTTATAGCGATGCATCCTATGTGGGTTTAGGGTGTGTGTGATGTAGGATGGTAGAGTGATAAGTTATGCATCGAGACAGTTGAAGGTGCATGAGCATAATTATCCTACTCATGACATTGAGTTGGCTGCGGTGGTGTTTGCACTAAGGATTCGGAGACATTACCTTTATGGTGAGAAGTGTGTGGTGTATACAGCCCCTAAAAGCTTGAAATATTTAATGTCGCAGAAGGAGTTGAATCTTAGGCAACAAAGGTGGTTGGAGTTGCTTAAGGATTATGATATATCGATCTAGTATCATATGGGAAAGGCTAATGTGGTGGTTGATGCTTTGAGTAGGAAAGTGGCGGTAGAGTTGAGGGTCATGTTCGCGCGATTGAGTGTATCACGAGATGGCAGGTTGGTGGTTGAGTTGCAAATGAAGCCTTCCTTGATCCAGTTGATTAAGAAAAAGCAATTGCTTGATGATTCGTTTGTACCGCATGTTACGAACATTGCGGAAGGTAATCCAATGGAGTTTTGCTTTAATGATGATGATGTTTTATGCTTTAAGGGTCGAATAGTTGTGCCGGAAGATGTTGAGTTGAGGTGCACTATTTTGACGGAAGCGCATAGTAGTACTTTAGCTATACATCCTGGTAGTACCAAGATGTATCGTGGGTTAAAAGATGAGTACTATTGGGTTGGGTTAAAAAGGGATGTTGCGAAGTTTGTGAGTAAGTGTATGGTTTGTCAAAGGGTAAAAGCTGAGCATCAATTTCCATCCGAGTTGTTGCAACCGTTGAGGATACCAGAGTGGAAATGGGAGAGAATCACCATGGATTTGTGTCTGGTTTGCCTTCGACCCTATCAAAAAAGAACTCTATTTGGGTGATTATGGACTATTTGACGAAGTGTGCACATTTTGTGCTGGTGCATACGATGTATACCTTGGATAGGTTGGCGGATTTGTATATCATTGAGATTGTGCGTTTGCATGGTGTGCCTAAGTCCATAGTTTTGGATAGAGATTCGAGGTTTACAGTGAGGTTTTGGGAATGTTTGCATCGAGTCGTGGGTATGCAATTGAGTTTTAGTACATCTTATCATCCTCAGACGGATGGACAATCTGAGCAAGTTATCCAAGTGTTGGAAGATATGTTGCGTTGTTGTATTATCGAGTTCCAAGGTTCTTGGGAGAAATAGTTGCCGTTGGTGGATTTTGCTTATAATAACAGTTATCAGGCTAGTATACAGATGGCACCTTATGAGGCTTTGTATGGAAGGAAGTGTAGAAAGCCTTTGTGTTGGGCGGAAGCGGGGAAAAAGTTGGTTTCTTTGCTGGATTTGCTTAAGGGAACAACAGAGAAGGTAAAGATCATTTGTGATCGTTTTAGAGAGGCTTCGTATCGACAAAAGTCTTACGCGGATTTGAAGCGTAAGGAAGTTTAATACGGAGTGGGCAATAAAGTGTTTTTGAAGGTTTCGCCTTGGAAGAAGGTAATGAGGTTTGGTCAGAAAGGCAAGTTGAGTCCGAGGTTTATTGGACCATATGAGGTGTTGAAACGTGTTGGCCTTGCTGCTTATAGGCTGAGGTTTCCACCTGAGTTGGAAAAGATACGTGATGTTTTCTATGTATCCATGCTTCGGAGGTATCGGTCGGATCCCGTTGCATGTTATTCCTATTGAGGAAGTTGAGTTGAATCCATATTTGACCTATGATGAGGATTCAGTCAAAATCTTGGATGTGGACAGTAAAGTTCTTCGTGGGAAGGCCATTGAGCTGGTTAAAGTGTTGTGGAGACACCAAGGTTTCGAGGAAGCTACGTGGGAAAGAAAAGATGACATGAAGAAGAAGTTTCCTTATCTTTTCCCATCAGGAAAAATTTCGAGAACGAAATTTCTTAAGAGGGGAGAGTTGTAACGCCCCGATTTTGGGCCTAGGAGTTAGCCGGGTTAGGCTAGGTGGTTCGTTTGAACCATTTCGGCAATTCAGACTAGTTTCGGGAATAATTCAGTTTAAATGGTTTTTCAATAAAATAAATTATGGGAAAATGTTTTAAAATCCTTATTTAATATATAAGTGATTTTGGTGGAATCACTTTTGGAAAATGTAATTTGGAGGTTTGACATTTTGGAACTAGTGACCAAAATGTAAAATGTGCAAAAATGTTTTTAGTGACTAATTTGTAAAAGATCAGGACTTAGAATCTTTAGGAAGCTTTGACCAAGAGTCTCATTCAGACTTTTTCCCCTTAATTGACTATTTTTAAATTAGTTCAATAAACAAAACAAGTTGGAGAGAATTAATTGGTCACTATTTCTTAAAATATATTTCACTTAACTAACTTTTTTTTCAACTATTTTCCTCTCAATTTCTCTCCAGCCAAACATCAGATTTTCTTCAAAGATTTAAGGTAAACCTTTGATTTAGTTCATTCTTTTAACATCAACAGGTTTCTTATTGATTTCCTTTTAAAGCCTTATGATTTTATCTTTGTTTTCTCATGAAAAATCATTGCAATTGGGGACATAATTAGAGGTAAGGTTTCTTTCTTCTCCTCTAATGAAAGGTTCTTTATTGAAATTCCCAAGTTCTTAATCTTTTATGAATGTTTTCTAATGGGTTTTAATGGTATAATTATGGAAAGATGATTTAATTAAGGTTTAATTGCTTTAATTGATGGATTTCTGTTTCGGATCTGATTTGTTGGTTTATAATGAGTTAATACTATGATTATGATGTGTTGATATGTTGATTTAAGTGATTTTAACAATAGAATCCAAAAACTAGGTGAATTGCTAGGTTTTGATGTTGATATCTTTGGGTTTGTGGCTTGTTTATGGGGTTAATTGGTTGCTGGTGGTTCTTTGGTGTTGAAGAGATGGTTTTGGATTTAAGTTGATGTTGTTTTAGTTCTAATCTCGTTGGGTAATAGTTGGAGAATAGTTAGTAAGGTTTCACTGATGATTTCGGTTGTTTTTATTAGGCGAAAGCTTGGTTGTTGTGGGAGGAAAGTGTTGTAGTATGTTGCTAGGGATTTTGATGCAAAGAAATGCATTAATCCTATGTTTTGCTTTGGTTAGAAGCAGGGGATGATGATCTGAAAGCTTCGAAAGGAGTTGTAGTTGATCCGGAAGCTTGATTTCGCCTCGACAAGGCAAGAAAGGTGTAGTTGGTGAGAGGCACTAGTTTTAAAGCTTTTCAAAGAGGTTTGAATGTGATTTTGGGGAGTTTAAATTAAGATTGGAACGTTGGTTTAAACTCAGAAGTAAGTATGATCGAATTCGCTCTCAGTTCTCAGCTTTTTCCATTGTTTTGATAAATCATGCTCATGTTTGAAGATAGAATTTGTTACCTACTGTTATGCATGTTTTTATGAATTGATAAATGATTCATGTTATCCCATGAGATTGATTTATGGTTTTCAAGAGGTTGTATCTTGATGAGAAAAATGCTATGTAGTGATTATGTTTTAAAATGGGATATGCTATGGTTTATGTCGATGCATTGAAAAAACAGTAGGTTAACATGGTTTTAAAGTGTATATTGCCAAGTGACGGAGCCTTTAGTAATCAGATATAATTGGTCAACCAATAGGATGAGAGTGCACTATAATATGTAGCAAAATCGTGTGTGCATGAGCCACCTCCATGATGCGCAGCAACATCATGTGAGTCATTGTGAGGTGGGAAACAACACCTTACTGGCATTTAAGGTGTGAAGCAATACCTTGTGAACCTTGGTGTGAAGCAACACCATGTGTTTTGCGGTTTTTATGGCGTGCAGAGCCACACCTTGAGATATTTTTGCATATTCAATGTGTTGGGACGTAGCCCTCCCACGTGTTGTTTGGGACGTAGTCCTCCCATGTGTTTTATCGGGACGTAGCCATCCCATGTCACTTGAGTGCCAGTGTAAAAGATTACATGTATCTTTGATTTAAATGAATTTTGTATAATGAGCTCCATACATGAGATTCTATTTTTGAACATGGTAGCAAATGTTCATGATTTGAAAAGTTAGCTTGAGATTTGCATTGGTTTAATGTATGAGCCTTAATGATACATGTGTTAAAAGCTAAATGATTTGCTTTAGTGAGTTTTAAATCATGAGCCTATGTTGAGCATGATGAGAAATGGTTTATTGAGGAAAAAGGTTTTCACAAGCATTGTTAATGGTTTGTTTTGAGCATCCCTCACTAAGCTTATTGCTTATGCTCTCTTTTCTTAACAATGCAGAAAAGTTGATTGTTCGGGGTGCAAGAAGTAAGTGAAGAGGCTCAAGAGTAGCTCAAGCTCAATTATGATTTTAACCCTCCAATAGTAATAAGTTTTGGCAATGGGTGGATACCTAAATGATTTGGGAGTGTATTTTGTGAACTCCCTGGTTTTGGCACAAGTTTGTAGTGCCTAAATGGTTGTGTAAATGGCCTTTAAAGTTGGTTTGAACTTTGATATGGTTTTTTGATGTTTAACTTGGTTTGGAAATAGGGTGCATGCCTATAGATTTCCTTTTTATAATGTCAACATGATTGATGATGTTTCTGATGCTTTTGACAGTGGTTTGATCCTTGAATATGTTGTGGTAGCCTAGGAAGCATGTTAGAATGGTTTGGCTATCTTTATGGTGTGTTTAAATAGCAATTTGAGACATTGCAAGCCCAGGCATATTGGTACGTGGGGTACCGTATTGGTACGAGTAGGCCAAATCAGGCTTAGCGTATCGGTACAGATAGACCCGTATCGATACGGTCTTAAAGAAAAATGGCTAGGCGTACCGGTATAGAGGCCGTATCAATACGGTCCTGTGTTGTCTTTGAATCTACCAAGTCGCATACCAATACAGAGAGCAGGTGTACCGATACAATGTTTGGTAAATTTGTTATTTGGAATCTTCTAATGTTCTGTTTCCTTACGTTTTGGTCCCTGAATGTTGCAAATGCAATTAAATGAGTTTGGGTAATCAAATCAAGTTGAAATTTGACATGTGAGCATGAAACCTGATTAATTAAATATTGGTAACTTTAATTTGGTGATTAGTCCTTTTAAAAAATTGGTTTCGCAAATTGGTCCCTAAACTCGTAACGGGATGATTGGATATCAATTCGACGCATGATCAAGTCGTAATTTCACACGCTTCCAGCATGTACGTGTAGGATAATAATTAAGCATCTAGGAAATATAAAAAGAAAAAATATATACAAGGGTTGTTTATTGGGTAAACCTTCCCGATTTACTCCAAAATTCCCCATGTGACTCATTCGGTTCAGTCTTGAGACTAGATCGGGTAGAGGGGGTTACACTAAGCTTATGCTTACTCTATTCTTTCAATACATTTCAGGGCAAGCTACTTTTGATTTCTTTCGAGCTTGGACGTGATCACAAGGAACTATGTATGAATCAATTCTTTAACTTTAGAACTCCTAGTTGGTGGCATATAGGGAATAAGTTGCATAAAGCATTTAGATTCCGTTTTAGCTTATATGTGTATAAGCTTGATAAGTGTCCTAAGTTCTGTATCGGGACTTTAATTATTTTATGATTGTTGCTTACCTTTCTTGATTGATTAGTTTGTGAGGCTATTTGGGTGCTTAAATAACTATAGGAGGTTTAAGTCAATAGATCATTTGATATCTCGTATGATGCAAGCTAATATATATCCTATATTAAACCCTAAGTAAAACAAGTGTGATTCGAATGGTTGGATTAATGGTTAAAACAAGCAAATGGGTGAATGCTAATTAATTTTGTGTTTGGTCTTGCTATTCTAAATTATATATGATTGGTTAAGACTAGAATAAGCATAGAAATAAATTTGATCCTAGTATTCTAAGGTAACTATTACCCTTTGAAAACAATCTACTAAGTTTTGTGATGGCTTAAGTTAGACTAGATATGACGTACAAATAATTACTTGTAGGTGAACCTATGTTTGGCTCAAATCTTGAATGCTTGTTACTAAGAATACATATTTAGTTGTGGCATGTATTGTTTAGTTGTTAACCTTAAACAATAAGTCGTGATATTAAATAGTACAAAATGAAAGTTTAGAGATTACTAATCAATAATTTGTGGTTAAAACTGAATGATCATAGTCTTAGCTCGATAAGTCTTTAAACAATCGGGAATAAGCAAGCTTATATCTGAGTAAAGAGTAAAGATCCATAATGTGTATGAGTCAAAAGGAACCTTATGTGATAGTAGTAATCTCATAATAAACTTTAACACAAAAGACAAAGGCATTTATAAACTTGTGATTGGTGTGCATTATTTATTGATTGTAGACATGGGCCTAAATGTTTAGGGGCTGTTGTTAGATCTTTAAAAGCAATTAAAAAGAATTTTAATTACCCTGGCTTTTGAAAGAATAAATAGTTGTTACAGTAAGATTGTCATGAAGTAGTGATGTTTGTTAGGTAACACGTCCTAAGTCATTTTAACTTTTAGATCAGGTATGGGGTGTTACAATTCGAATATAGAGCTAAGCTCACTTCAAGAATATGATAAGATATGAATTATAAATGCCTTGGTTTTGAGTCAGTCATAGGTATAGTTGGCATGCCATAGAGTCCACTTGAGCTCGTGTTTGGGGAGGACTACGATCCATGGACTACGATCTTTATGTGGTGACAGTAGGAGGGATGTGTTTTGGTTATTTGGTGACAGTATGAGGGTTGACTTGTACCTTGTGTACATTATGTTTGGAGGCAGTTGGTTGGGGATTCGAGTACCAAGACTACTTGACTACCAAGGTTACAAAATTTAAAATATTATTGAACGAAACTCTTAACAAATTAATAAATTGATTGATTGCTTACATGATAAGTAAGACTTGATAAGTACTATTTAATCCATTCTCTTTGATATGATAATGTACTTCAATCATGTTGGAAATCAATTATAATATGGTCACTTGATATCAATTGATATATGATGATTAGTTGACTTGAATATATGTTTAAAAGGGTTGATGTTGTAACACCCCAAAATTCGGCCTAGTCAGAATTAGGTTTCAACGACTGGAAACCCTACAACGATACTGTCAAAATATTGCATTGAATTTGACCGTAAGGTCAATTGTATCAATATTGGACTCCAATTGAGTCAAATTATTGTTTAAGGATCTTATTGAAAGCATTGTAAACCTGTTTAGTGGCTAAATTATAGAAATTGAAAATTTGAGGGAAAAAGTATAGAGAACTAAGAGTTGAGGGACTAACCTTGCGATTAGCCCCTATACAAATTATAATCACCCACACGTGGGATTAGTTGATGAGCTTCCTTCATATGAAGGAAAGCCATCGGTTCATTAGAATGAAAGAAGGAGTGGAAAACCTTACCCAACTTCCTAAAGAAGCAAGCACCTCCATGGTCATCATCTTCATCTAAGCTCAGACCTTCATTAGTGCCTAAGCTCAAACTTAGTTTTTCTTCTATTTATTGTTACGAAACGTTCCTATCATTTGGCTAAGCTTAATCCCCCAACAATAATTGAAATCCATGGAGGAGTTAAGAGTAATCACAAGCTAGGTTTTTGCTATCCATAGATAATTCATAGATATTGTATATATTGAGTTTAGATATTGATTTTGATATCGTTATATTGATTTCGATATCGTAATAATGACTCTAACACAATCCTATTGTTTACCTAGCTCAAGAAATTGATAGAGAGCATCCATCGTCTCCACCGAAAGCTAGGAACAAGAGGATTGTTATTGGAGAGCCGTAAAAGTTTCGAATTATCAAGATGAGTGTAGTCGGAATCTCAGGAATAAGCTAGGTGCCTGTCCCAATTTTTTTGTTCATGAAATTGTCATTGCTAACCTCATCGCTATGGATTATTGCATCGAACCACTTGCTGGATATTGTGGTAAGCATCGGTAAGTCATCGCATCGAGTATTGAGCAGTGTCATTGTTATCGTCATTGTTAATGAACATCGAACATAGATATCATCAATGTTGTTGAGTATTGTTAATGTCATTAACATTGCCATCATCATTGAATCATGGAACTATAGGATATTGATTATAGAGCATTGACATTGCCATTGTTATTGCCATTGTCATGGAATATTGGTGTCGACATTGTTATTGTCATCGAAACATTGCAATTGAATCACCGGCTATCAATATCGTCATTGAGATCATTGAAATGTTGCTAATGTCATTGATAATGTTATAGAACATTGATATTGAAATATTGCTCATTGATAAAATCATTGAATATATTGGTTATTGTCCCTGCTATTGAACATCGATCATTGCTATTGTCATTGGACCTTGGATTCAAAAGGACTTTGGATACAATTAGCATGCCATAGAATTCATGAGCTCAGTGTACGGGTGGACTATGGTCCTTGGGCTATGGCCTATATTGATTTGGCGAGGCGGAGGGATGTATTATGATGTTGGTCATATTAGCGAGGCAGAGGGACTAGATCATTCATTGTTTTGGCAAGGCGTAGGAATTCACGTATCCACTATTCTGAATTGATCCAAGGGTTATTGTTGAATTATGGACTCGTTGCTATTAAACATGAACATTGCATTGCTACTATTGATTCATTGCATTATTATTGTTAAAGTATGATTTGGGATACATTTCATTGATAAAGTGTTTAGTTGAGACTACCTCACTAGGCAATGTATGTCTAATGTATTTCATTTCATGCATTTCAGGTTAAGGATTTCACCATTGGAGATCGGAGAATTGATGTTGTTGATAAGTCACTACAAGTCCAAGTAATATGTTTTGCTTCTACAAACTCCTAGAATGGTGGCAAAGTAATTGAACTAGGCATTTATGACTCTTTTGATATATGTGTAATATGCATGACTTGTGGAAGTCACTATAACTCTAAATGACTTTTAAAATTGTCTAAACGAGGCTAAATATGCATATTTGGCACTAAAAGGTGAAAACCTAATAAACGGATTTGAATAACCCTAAAATTCGACATGTAAGTAGAATATAGTATTGAAATGTGTTGGTAAAGTTTCATTGCATTTGGACATTGTTTGCAAGGTCAAATGGACTAAAAACTAGAAGAAAATTGATATTACAGTGCAGGGCATACCGATACAGGTCAAGCTGTATTGGTATGGCCTTGCATATTTGGCCTGAGAAAGCATGAGTTACAATAGCTTATCGATACAAGCCTGATGTGTATCGATATGAATTTTGGCAGAAAGGTTTGGGAATTTAATTGCATCGATACGGTTTTAGGGTGTTTCGAAATAGGTCAACTCCAGTCAACCTATATCGATACAATCCAAGCTGTATCGAAACAAGAATTGGTCAATAAAAATTAAAAGTGAATCTGAGTATTCCTGTGTCGATACGGCATGATGGTGTATCGATACGGTATGACCGTTATCACAGTTATAAGACCACATTTAGCAAGTCAAAGTTTGTCAACCCGTATCAATTTTGTCCCAGCTGTATTGAAATGGGACTTGATAGTTTCAATGGGTTCTAAAGTATGTACACCCGTATCGGTACAGACCCAAGGTGTATCGATACGGTGGTAGTTAATTCTGTTAAAAGACTTAAACTGCAGTTTTGCATTATTTACAGATGGGTCACTGATTGTTGCATGGTCTAATTGAATAGGTAAATGTTATTAGAATAATACTTAAATTTACAAGCTTACTGTTACTTAGTTGAATTTCTTTGTGGTATTGTTAATTACTGAAAATGACCTTTAAATTACCAGATTTACAATTTAGTCCCTAAAACTTGTATAAATTACAAATCAGTCTTAATTGGCAAATTATTGGTTCCCATTGGATAAATCGAGCTAATATTGATATTGGGTAATGATTGAAAGGTATAATAATGATGAAGAGTTATGCATTGCTAAGATTTTATCCCATCGATCATCGTTTTGTTCACTGGTAGCATTCTCCGACCTGATTTTTGACCAAGCCGGGAAGGGGGTGCTACATTTGTGGTATCAAAGCTAGAGTTTAGTCAATTCTATGACTAAATCAAAGCCTATTGTATTGTTATTGTGTTACTTTACAACCTATGAGTTATATATTGTGTATATTGTGACTTGTCGACTAATCCGATCTCTTTATGTTATAGATATGTCTAGAATTAAAGAAGTTCACATAGATGAGCCCGCTACTGGCTCCTCGACACATGGCAAGGAAGTAAGGGGAGACCCACCAAATCCACCTAACCCCCCACCTTAGAACGTCGAGCCGGAGTTGCCCAATGCTCAGGCTGAGTGTTACCAAAACATGGCCAACATGTTCAAACAATTTATGACCTCGATGAGAGCTGAACAAACTGTGCAACCTACTCAGCCTGCTGTCCAGTATGCTCGGGCCCCTATTGATAAGCTGGCATCTCTTCGGGCCTATTCTTTCACTGGCCAAGACGATGACAATCCTGAGACTGTGGAATACTGCTAGATAATACATTGAGAATCCTAAACAAGCAATTACAGTGTTCTGATGAGCACAAGCTAGAGTGCGCCCTGACACTGTTAGCGGATGAAGCACTCCAGTGGTAGGAGACTACTATACTCATTTTTCCTGAAGAAACCATCTCTTAGGAGTTCTTTCTTCATGAATTTTGAAAGAAGCACATTAGCAAGTACTATCTCACAGAAAGGCGCAACATCTTCTTTCATTTGAAGCAAGGCAGCCGGCCCATCGAGCAATGCATCCATGACTTTTGCAAGTATTGCTAATATGGTGTAGAATACATTAAGAAAGAGGAAGACAAGTGTAGGATGTTCATTGTCGGGCCTAGCGACGAGCTACGCCCTATGTTTACTACCTTGGGCATCACTAACTTTTAAGACCTTGTGAATCGAGTTAAGGCCACCAAAGCTGCACAGAGGGCTCAGAGATCATTTGGATCTAGAAAGTCTGAGAAGAGATTCAGAGATGATTCTCGGCCTCCTAAGTGGAACAAGAAGTGAAGGTATCAAGGCCCTAAGTAGAATGATTACCTTCGGCCTTTTCATACTGTGAATATCGAGAGACCTCAGACCATAACGCAGTCTTCTGTGAACAAGGCCTCAATTGAAAGAACTGGAGGCTCCAAACAAAGTTCATAGAATCTAGTTTTCAACTACTTCCAGAAATGACATATAGTGGGTTAGTGTAGTAAGCAGACTAGGGCATGCTTCTATTGCGGAGAACAAGGTCATTTCATCTGTGATTGTCCTCTTGGTGCCACCAAGCCTACTGCTGCACCGGCAAGTAATGCAACCCCTACTCAGTCCTTTCGAGGGAAGGGGTCGAGGCAAGGTTCATCGGGAGCTACAATAAGGCCTAGTGGCTCTAGCAAGGCACCGAGTAAGCAAGAATCCAAGGCTCATGCTCAGATGTATCATGTGAGGAGCATGGAGAAGGAAGATGAGCTTGATGTTATTGCAGGTATCATTGAACTGTACTCACATTCTTTATATGCATTGATTGATCCTGGTTCTACTTATTCCTTCATAAGTACTGAGTTAGTTAAGAAGCATGGGATGTCTAGTGAACCTATAGCATCAAGAAACTTCGTAACAAATCCATCGGGTGACTGTGTCACTGTAAGCCTTGTGTGCAAGAACTGACCCTTGATGATTCAAGGGATTCCTTTTGTGGCCAACCTATTGGCTTTACCAATCCATGAATTTGATGTTATATTGGGTTTAGACTGGCTCAGTGAACATTAAGCGTGGGTAGATTGTAGCAAAAGAAAACTGTATCTCCGAGGCCTTGGCAAGGAAAGCATTATGTTGACGAGTTTAAGAAATCCTTCCTTGTATGCTTTGACATTGGAAGCCAAGGATAAACCTCGACTACAAGATATTGATACTATGTATGAATTCCCCGATGTCTTCCCTAATGAACTTACGGGCTTACCACCAACCCGTGAAGTTGAATTCAATATCGAAGTGCAACCTAGAATTGCTCTAGTTTCCATTGCACCCTATTGAATGGCAGCCGTTGAGCTAAAGGAATTGAAAGCCTAGATTCAAGACTTGCTTGATAAAGGCTTTATTCAACCGAGTTCCTGGCCTTGGGGAGCTCCGGTTCTCTTTGTGAAGAAGAAGGATGGTTCTATGAGACTATGAATTGATTACCGGCAGTTGAACAAGGTGACCATCAAGAACAAATATCCATTGCCAAGGATTGACGACCTATTCGATCAGCTTAAAGATGCCTCGGTGTTCTCTAAGATCAATTTGAGGTCTGGATATTACCAAATTTGAGGTCTGGATATTACCAAATGAATTGATTATCGACAGTTAAAGAAGATTCAAGCCATTCTTGATTGGCATCCACCGAAGAATATTGGTAAAGTGAGAAGTTTCCATGGTCTGGCCAGCTATTATAGAAGATTCGTCAAAGGATTTTCTATGTTAGCAGCCCCATTGACTAAGTTGTTAAAGAAAGAAGCTCCGTTTGTTTAGACCGAGGAACAACAAAGAAGCTTTGATCAATTGAAGCAAGTTTTGACTCATGCACCGGTTCTAGCCCAACCTAAGTCTGGGAAGGACTACACTGTTTATAGTGATGCTTCACGTCTCGGGTTAGGATGCGTATTGTTGCATGGAGGCAAAGTCATTACTTATGCTTCCAGACAACTAAAGCCACATGAGATGAATTACCCCACCCATGATCTAGAGATGGCTGTAGTTGTCTTTGCATTGAAATTATGGAGACCTTATCTCTACAGAGAGAAATGTTACCTCTTCACTGATCATAAAAGTCTCAAGTATCTCTTGACTCAGAAGGAGTTAATTCTTCAGCAACAGATATGGATGGAACTCCTCAAGGATTACGATCTTGTCATTGACTACCACCCGGGAAATGCCAATGTTGTAGCTAATGCACTCAGCCGCAAACCTCTGCCTAGTAAGTATCGTTATTAAACATTAAATTTAATGTGTTGATTAGTGCATCGACTCATTGCAAAGTCTTTATATTATAGATCCTTAAGCTATCAATGCTCACTTCCGTCTTCAGAAGCATTGTTGTCTCATAGCTCGATTTCGAGTTCAGTCTACCATTATATCAAGAATTCAAGCATTGCAAAAATAAGACCCTAAACTTCAAGCCATCGTTTCCAAGTTGCAAGATAACCCTGACTTCAGAATAAATTCTAAAAGACTCTTATATTTCTGTAACCGGGTCTATGTACTCAATGATGAATCTCTTCACACCGATATCTTTAGGGAGCTCATTCGAGTCCTTTCTCTGTACACTCGGGGTCAGTGAAGATGTACAAGGACCTACGGGAGCTTTATTGGTGGCCGGGCATGAAGCAGGCCATAGTTGAATTTGTATCTAAGTGTCTTACGTGCCAGCGTGTTAAAGCTGAGCATTGTGTTCCTACCGACTTATTGCAACTCATCGATCTACAACAATGGAAGTGGGAGAAGATCACTGTGGATTTTTTCAGTGGTCTACCCCTAGCCCCAACTAAGCACGATGCCATTTGGGTCATTATGGACCGTTTCACTAAGTCAACACATTTCTTACCAATTTGGATGGACTACAGTCTTCCTAAATTAGCTAAGTAGTATATCAAGGAAGTTGTTCGACTCCACGGAGTGCCTCAGTCTATCATTTCAGATTGAGATCTACGATTTGCATCTCGATTCTAGAAGTCATTTAAAGGACTCTAGGTACTAGAGTTAATCTTAGCACTGCTTTACACCCTCAGTCTGACGGCCAGTCGGAAAGGGTAATTTAGGTAACTATCACAAGTACCTTCTTTTGAACCATCAATGAAATGTATCGTTACTGAATCCTTACCTCTTATTGAGTTTTCCTATAACAACGGCTATCAAGCTTCCATTAAAATGGCATTGTACGAAGCTCTGTATAGCATACGATGCATAACTCCTTTGTGCTGGTCTAAACTCGGTGAAGGCATGGTGTTGGGCCCTAATTTACTTTGGGAAACCGAGGAATGGGTTACCATCATCCATGATCGATTAAAAGTTGCCTTTGACCGACAGAAGTCATATGCTGATCTCAAACGAAGGGATATACAATATGAAGTTGGTGAGAAAGCTTTTCTTAAAGTCTCACCGTAGAAGAAAGTTCTGAGGTTTCGCAAGAAAAGGAAATTGAGTCCTCGATTCATTGGACCTTTCGAGGTTATTGAAAAAGTTGGCCCTACGGCTTATTTCTTATTACTACCCTTAAATTGAGTAAAATACATGATGTGTTTCATGTACCCATGCTTTGAAAATACCGATCGGATCCCTCGCACATCATTGAGCCTGAATCTATAGAAATTCAACCAAACTTGTCTTACGAGGAAGAACCAGTTCAGATTCTTGCAAGCGAAGTTAAAAGACTTCGTAACAAGACTATTCTATTGGTTAAAGTGCTCTGGAAGAGCCACACCGCTAAGGAAGCAACGTGGGAACTAGAGGAAACAATGTGAAAGCAATATCCTCATCTCTTTGATCCATGTAAAATTTGAGTACGAATTTTTCTTAAGGGGGAAGAGTTGTAACACCCTGAAATCCAGCCTAGTCAAAATTGGGTTCCGATGACCGAAAACCTTACATCAAAACTGTCAAAATATTGTATTGACTTTGATCGAGAGGTCAATTGTATCAATATTGGACTCCAATTGAGTCAAATTATTGTTTAAGGATCTTATTGAAAGTATTAAAAACCTATTTAGTGGCTAAATTATAGAAATTAGAAGTTTGGGGGCAAAAGTATAGAGAACTGAGAGTTGAGAGACTAACCTTGCGATTAGCCCCTCTTTAAATTATAACCACCCATACGTGGGCTAAGTTGATGAGCTTCCTTCATATGAAGGAAAGCCATCGGTTCATTAGAATGAAAGAATAAAATGAGTGGAAAACCTTACCCAACTTCCTAAAGAAGCAAGCACCTCCTTGACCATCATCTTCATCTAAGCTCACACATCCATTGGAGCCTAAGCTCAAACCTAGTTTTCTTCGTTTTATTGTTATCGAAACGTTCCTATCGCTCGGGTAAGCTTAATCCCCCAAACAATCGTTGAAATCCATAGAGGAGTTGAGAGTAATCTCAAGCTAGATTTTTTCTATCCATAGATAATTCATAAATATTGTATATATTGAGTTTAGATATTGATTTTGATATCGTTATATTGATTTCGATATCATAATACTGACTCTAACATAATCTTATTGTTTACCTATCTCAAGAATTTGATAGAGAGAATCCATCGTTTCCACTGAAAGCTAGGAACAAAGAGATTGCTATTTGAGAGCCGTAGAAGCTTCAAATTATCAAGGTGACTGTAGTCAGAGTCTCGAGATTAGGCTAGGTGCCTATCCTAATTTTGTTCTTAATGAAATTGTCATTGCTAACCTCATCGCTAAGGATTATTGCATTGAACTGCTTAGCGGATATTGTGGTAAACATCAGTAAGTCATCGCATTGTGTATTGAGCACTGACATTGTTATCGTCATTGTTAATGAACATCGAACATAGTTATAGTCATTTTTGTTGAGTATTGTTAATGTCATTAACATTGTCATCATCATTGAATCATGGAACTATAGGATATTGATTATAGAACATTGCCATTGTTATTGCCATTGTCATGGATTATTGGTGTCGACATTGTTACTGTCATCAAAACATTGTCACCGGCTATTGATATCGTCTTTGAGATCATTGAAATGTTGCTAATTTCATTGATAATGTTATAGAACATTGATATTGAAATATTTCTCATTGATAAAATCATTGAATATATTGGTATTGTTATTGCTATTGAACAACGACCGTTGCTATTGTCATCAGATCTTGGATTCGAAAGGACTTTGGATACAATTGGCATGCCATAGAATTCATGAGCTCAGTGTATGGGTGGACTACGGTCCTTGGGCTACGGCCTATATTGATTTGGCAAGGCGGAGGGATGTATTGTGATGTTGGTCATATTGGCGAGGTGGAGGGACTAGACCATTCATTTTTTGGCGAGGCATAGAAATTCGCGTATCCACTATTCTGAATCGATTCAAGGGTTATTGTTGAATTATGGACTCGTTGCTATTGAACATGAACATTGCCTTCCTACTATTGACTCATTGCATTATTATTGTTAAAGTATGATTTGGGATGCATTTCATTGATAAAGTGTTTAGTTGAGACTACCTCACTAGGCAATGTATACCTAATGCATTTCAGGTTAAGGATTTCATTGTTGGAGATTGGAGAATCGACGTTGCTGACAAGTCACTACAAGTCCAAGTAATGTGTTTTTCTTCTACAAATTCCTAGAATGGTGGCAAAGTAATTGAACTAGGCATTTATGACCCTTTTGATATATTTGTAATATGCATGACTTGTGGAAGTCACTATAGCTCTAAATGACTCTTTTGAAATTGTCTAAAATAGGCTAAATATGCATATTTGGCACTAAAAGATGAAAACCTAGTAAACGAATTTGAGTAACCCTAAAATTTGGCATGTAAGTAGAATATAGTATTCAAATATTGTTGGTAAAGTTTCATTGCATTTGGGCATTGTTTGCTAGGTCAAATGGACTAAAAACCAGAAGAAAATTGACATTACAATGCAGGGTGTACCAATACAGGTCAAGCTGTATTGATATGGCCTTGCATATTTGGCCTGAGAAAGCATGAGTTAACAATAGCATATCGATATAGGACTGAAGTGTATCGATATGAATTTTGGTAGTAAGGTTTGAGAATTTAATTACATCGATACAGTCTTAGAGTGTTTCGAAATAGGTTAACTCTAGTTAACCCGTATCGATACAGTTGGGACTGTATCGAAACGGGCATTGGTAAATAAAATTTAGAATTGAATCTGAGTATTCCAGTATCGATACGGCATGATGGTGTATCGATACGATATGACCATTATCACAGTTATAAGACCACATTTAGCAAGTCAAAGTTGGTAAACCTGTATCGATACAGTCCCAGCTGTATCGAAATAGGACTTGACAGTTTCAATGGGTTCTAAAGTATGTACATCCATATCGTTACGGCCCCAAGGTGTATCGATACGGTGGTAGTTAATTCTGTTAAAAGATTTAAACTGTAGTTTTGTATTATTTACAGATTGGTCACTAAATGTTGTATGGTCTAATGGAATAGGTAAATGTTATTGGAATAACAAGGAAATTTACAAGCTTACTGTTACTAAATTGAAATTCATTTTGGTATTGTTAATTATAGAAAAGGACCTTTAAACTACTATATTTAAAGTTTAGTCCTTAAAACTTGCAAAAATTACAAATTGGTCCTAATTGGCGAATTATTGGTTCCCATTGAATAAATCGAGCTAATATTGATACTGAGTAATGATTGAAAGGTATCATAATGATGAAGTGTTATGCATTGCTGAGATTTTATCGCACCGATCATCGTTTTGTTCACCGGTAGCATTCTCCTACCTGGTTCCCAACCAGGCCAGGAAGGGGGTGCTACAGATGTGGTGATCGAATATTGTGTGATAATTAGTCTATGCTTAAAGTAAATTGGTAGCTTCGATAATTTCTTGTTACCTTGCTATTATAATTCTTGTTATGCATCCTTACTAACTCATAGTATGTTGATAACATTGATGTGATTAAGAAATGAAAAGAATGGAAATGGTATATGACTGTGAAAGGAATGATAATTGTTTGTATGTTTTATTCTTGAGCTATATATGAATGAATAATATGGTATGCTAAATAAGTGGAACTGAATTTAATATTATAATGAATGAAATTGATTGTTTAGGTAATTCTTGACATGAAGATGTGTATGCTAAGAAATTAGGACACTAATGATAGGAAGTTAGTTAAAGATTTAAAAGACATATTGTTGCTAGTACTAGATTGTGGACTGTTATGATTTAAAATGAATGGTAAAAGGATTGTTTTAGTAAATAAACGAGGGTTGAACTATGACTTTGAATAATAGATTGGATTGGTAACTTATTGGGACTATTTTATGAATTTAATGAGTTGTCTTAGACTGTTTTGATAAAGGAAAATATGTACAGTTTTGAAAATGTTTAGGGAATATTTTAGTGATTAAATTAAGGTCTATTTGCAAATGTTTAAGGACTGTTTGGTGATTAAAATGTGGACTGTTTTGCAAGTCAAAAACAAGGACTATTTTGTAATTTAAGTGGACTATTTTGCAAATTTAAAAAGTGGACTATTTTGTCAATAAAGTTGACTATTTTACAAGTCAAAGTATGAAATGTTTTGTGAAGTAAGTGGATTGTTTTGCAAGTTAAAAAGTGGACTATTTTGCAAGTCAAAATGTGGATTGTTTTGCAAGTTAAAAACAAGGATTGTTTTGGATTTAAGTGGACTGTTTTGTAAACCTAAAATCAAGGATTGTTTTGGTGATTTAAGGGACTATTTTGGTGATATATGTAAACTGTTTTGCAAGTTAAAATGTGGATTGTTATGTGAATCATGGAAGACATAAATTGAAAACTCAAGTTATAAGGTTCTTGTGAATCAAATATAAATGGGCTCAAAGAAAGTGTATGTAGAGAGATAGGAGTGAACTTTGGCTAAATGAAAGAATCAATTAAAATTAAATCATAAGGACTTGTAAAAGTAATATATCTTCTTGTATTCTTGTATGTTTGGATTGGTTTTGTTACCTCACTAAGTTCTTTTGAACTTACTTATATTTGATTGATTGATCTTTCAGGTAGCTATCATTCAGTTAGCGAGGATCGTGTCAACTTTCGGCAGCAAGTCACACAAGGCCTAAGCTTAGAGTATGTTTTTAGTGCTAATTATTTTAAATTATTAGGGTGGCAAAACATGATTAAGATTTATGTCAACTAAGTAGGTAGTTAACATATAATTGCATTCAAAGTGATGACTTATAGTACCTTATGAAGAAGGTACAAGGATTGTAAAATTAATGGGCATATGTATGATATGATCACTTGCTATGATAGGTGATGGTATGCTTGAGATTGAGCTGGTGTGATAATAGATGTTTTTCTATGCTTTGTGATGTTGTGTCTGACTAGACTAAACTATGATTGTACTATTAATCTATGTTTGTTCTTTAGGAATCCTAAAATTATAAGATGATAGTCTTTAAAGACCCTAATTATATGTTTATGAACTTGTATCTCAGGAAGCAATAAAGATTAGAATGAATGAACTATATGTAACATGAATTAGATTGTTTTGCTATTGCTTATATTATAGATAAGGAAATATGTGCATCATAGGACACCAAGGCTTAATAATTTAGGAAACTGAGTTGAGACAAATGAGTGTTTATGTCTAAAATTTTTGTAAGTGGAAAATTTTATGTGCTTTCATAATCAACATAATGTATGATAATGCTATGTTCTGAATGGATAAGTAAGACTATGCTTTGAAAATGTGAAATCCTTATAATGTTTTGTAATAAGGAATTGAGATAAAAATGAAAGTTATTCTATAATGTTTTAAAAGAATATGAGAACATATTAAATGTCTTAGCAATCTTGAAAATAAGGTTTGAAGTTAAATGATATAAACAAGTAGTCTTAAAGACCTTTAAATAATGGTTTACAGTTATCTTGAATGATCTTAAGCATTGATCTACATGTCTTGAAATGGATAGAAGTATACAAAGTTGGTAATTGGTTTAAGAAAAATAAAGTTTATGAATAAGGATCAATCTTATGAGATTGTAGAAATAATATGGTAAGCTTTGTGTATTGAAGTTTTAATATGGCTTATGCTATGAGCTAATAGCTAAAGTGAACTACTTAAAGTGTGCATACTTGTTTGTATATGTAATGAAGTTCAAAATATGAATTATGAACCTTCTAAAAAGTTTTAAATTACCCTGATTTCTAAAGGCAAGTTTGGTTGTGTAGTGTTAAACTAACTCTTGGATGATTGAATGTTTGTTCGGTAACACTTCCTAAACCAGGTAGGGGTGTTACAAAAGGTTTTCGCTGCATGAGTGTGTGTCATTACAATGGAGTGCTTCTTGGGGATTCGTTGCACAACATCTTATTCCTCAGGATCTAGGGTGCATTCATTGCTCGATATCCTTCGCTACATAATAAAAATTAAAAAATGAAAAAGAAGAAAAATATGAAAAAGAATATATATATATATATATGTATGTGTGTGTGTGTGTGTGGTGCTAAATAAATGATGATAGGAGAAATGAATCTGAGATGTTAGGGATGATGCTAGGTATTCTTCAATTGCTTGCTTACCTATTGATGTGGAGTTGAATATACAATTACCTCTCTTGTTGATGCATCGTATTTATTGATTGATTAGAATGATTCAAGTATCTATAATACCTTTCATCTATTGATTAGACCTTGTTTTTTGATTTTTACTTGAGGACAAGTAAAAACTCAAGTTTGGGGGTGTGATAGCTCTTTAAAGAGCATGTATTTTCCCTCAATTTATAGGTCTTATTGTCCCCACATTGGTATCCATTGCATCCATTTCTGCATTTTCATGTGTATTTCTGCATGTTTTCTAACTTAGTTCTAGTGGCTCGTGTTTTGTATATTTTTGCCTTTTTGTTGTTGCATTGCTAATGTCCTTGTAGAAGTGGTTTTCACTACTGTAGCCAGTTCGACATTGCATATGCCAGGTGTCTAACCTGCTTGAGGATAAGAACAAAAATGCCAGCTGCACAGTCAATTATAACAAGTTTTGTACGACGATGAGCACTCAAATAATATGCAGGACAAGTGTTCTTCGTTGGGTGGCCTATAAAAGTATTATTTCGGAGGAGAGTGAGAGAGTCACGCTATTCTTATTTTTTCACATCATCTTCAACCTTGAGCTTTCTCCCTCCATCCATGGCGACTTAAGCTTGTTTATGGAAATCTGAGGCAAAGTGAGGCAGATCTATCTAAGGAAACGAGGAGTCAAGTGCTGAATCGAGGAAATATATTGTTATCTTCTTAAACTCTTTTCTATTTTGACGTTTTTGGAGATTTACTTGTATTTTGAACTTATTTTGATGTTTGTTCAATATTTTGGAGCTTTATGAACTTATTTAAACTGATTCTTCAATTTAATATATATTAGTATTAGATTTTTCTTAAGCTTTAATTGTTGGATCTAATTTACGTTTTGCATGAGAGTGTTAAACCAGCCACTGACATCGACGGATGCAGTGACGAGTCAATTAACGAGTTTTTACAATGAAAGTTGATTGGATAAAACAAAAGTCAGTCCACTTGTTCGAAGGGCTATAGACTCGACTTACAACGAAATTTGAAGCTGATATACATTCCTAAGTCAATAGTTGAAGGTTAAATGGAAGTTAATACTCAAGCTAACCACATCACCTGTGCTTAAACCAATCTTTCCCCTCGAAGCCCATTTGATCTTTCTGCCAAGCTGAACCAAGGAGATCCAGGCTTTATTCTCATATTTCTTTATATTTTATTACACTCTATTATTGCTACCACATTGAATCATATATTCACTAGTTTATCTTGTTATTGCAATCACAATTGCACTCACAACTACTACTCTTATAGTATTGTATTGTAGTCACATAAGTATAAGCATAATACATCATCCTCGTGGGATCAATATTTAAACAAGATTTCCTTGTTTCTATTCTTTTATCGATAGTGTATCTTGCACTAAAAAGTGTGACATTTTCACACCGATCAAACTCTCCACACTATCTCTTCTTATTTTAGCATAACCTACTGTACTCAGAACTTACATGTTGAGTATACTTTGGCACCTAAGTAAATTGAAATGAAATAACTGAAACATTGCATGGAATTAAGTTGCATAAAAGTAAAAAAATGCTTATTATGAACTTGCTTACCTTTTTAAGACCGCCACTGTTGGAAAAAAGGTTTATGAGCTTCAAAATAAACAACTTGTTCAATGGGAACTGGGAAGAGGATTACAAGGAAGTAGACGTGTATTGAAGTTGGTATTACCTGCCCTAGGATGGTAGTTGCAACATTTATTGGCACATTTATATTCAACATTTCGAGAATGGTTGTTGTTAGAGTAATAAATTTGATCATTCTGCATAAAATTTCTTACACAAGTTTCGAAATTTCATCTTTATGTTTCGATACTAATTAAATGTCTTATGTCGCAGTGCTTGTTGTAACATTTCAAAACTGGTATTTAAGTTCCAATACATTCAAAATATTAGAACTTTATTTTATGATATTTTCGATTTTTACCTTCAAATATATAACATTTTCGGTTGTCGTTCCCACTTCTTTTTTCATTATAAGTATTGAAACTTATCCAGTTCTGATACTTAACGTGGAATATATATATATATATATATCAAAGCTGAAAGGTCACGGCCAAAAAGTAATGTCCTTTTCCTTCTCTCACTCAGTTATTCGAACCAATTAGATTCCTCCATTCCTTCAATTCAAAATCTTCAAATTCAGGGACTTTTTGCTTTATCCTTTCACTAATCAAACCTTCTAAACACCATCTCCTAATCCAATTTAGTTTAATTCGAATCTACAAGCATCGAAAGTGTTTTTGGAAACCTTAGTTTTTTTAAATAGCTTAGTTTTTTTAAATAGCCTTGCTTTTGTTTGGATTTCATGTACTTTCCAAGGCTGACCGTTGATGTTGAGAATATGGTTGACATTATTGATGAGTTTTTTCATATTTTTAGATTATTTTGTTTAAATTTTTACATGAACCCTAAACCTAGACCACTCAGAGCCTAACGGAAGCAAAAGTATATTTCTAGAAACCCTAATTATGTTAGAATACTCTTGGTTTTGTTTGGTTTCCATTTACTTTTCATGGATGACCGTTGATGTTGAAAATTTGGTTGATATTATTAATGGGGTTTTCTGATTTTTCTGTTGATGTTAGAATACCCTAAACTCATGTGAATCAAATCTTGCCTGTTGGAATCAAAGGTATATTTCTAGAAACCCAAACTTTTTTTTAACATTCCCTTACTTTTGATTGGTCTTAATTTACTTTCCATGCGATGTTCTACAATTTTGTTTTGATTATTTCATTTCATGGTTGTGTTATGTTGTAATAAATTTTTTTCATGTACATATATGAACACAGTCCTACTTACTTTCTGCCAAACAAACAATGCCATATACGTTTGGAAACTAACAACTGTTTGCTTATCATCAATGTAATATGAAATACTCACAAGTTACAACACAACTATTAAGATATCTTATGGTGAAAGTAACCTAAAGGAAAGTTGTACTCTAACACAACCCATGTCAGGAATCTCTTATGCACGTCATTAACACATCATTTCATTATCAAGATTCTCTACTCTACGTGCCTGACACGTCTTCTCGTGTCAGGAATCATTGTTGTAACATAACTAAGACTCTCGATACTCAAACATACAAAATGTACCCATTCTTGTAAAGTTTTGATACTAATAGTGTACAATGTTCACGTTTATGTATATTTACATGTTCATATGTAATTGAGAGTATCGAAATGTATATAAGAGGTTCGATCCTTATAACGAGAATGACCACCTTAAATATTATCATATCCTGTAAGATTTTAGGTTCATATTGAAGACTATCGAAACGCGAAGTATAGTATCGATACATATTGATGCCAAAACGATGTCGAACGTGTTTAATTGTATACTCAGCTCTAATTAAGTTGGTTGACTAATCACATTACATTTTGACATTTGTTCGAGGAACCGATGTGTGCTAAGAAATATGATCACCAACACAAACATAAATTAGATTAAAAAGTACAATCTAAAATTTGATACATGGTTCATTGCTACTAAGCTAGCTTAGGCCAGTTAAAATGAATGGAAGAAGAGTCTATTTTCGTACTGTCGTAGTTTGTAGATATATCAGATGTGACATTCAATTCCTCAATTATTTGTTCTTTCTCATGTTGTCTCTTGGAATTACATACACAAACAGCGTCTTCGTCTGTGGAAGGTAGAGAACCTCCTGGATCTTGATGAACCAACACCTTTATCAAAATTTACATACACCTCGATGTTGGTATCCCCTACACTGTTGTATCTCCTAAACATCTTGCGAAGGTCGATTGCATTACATATCTTTAGCATGTAATGAGCTTCAGGGTCGGGCTCATCAACGGGGATTTTAGCTTTCAATGAAGACAATTTCTTCCTTGTTGATTTGCTAACCTCTGTGGTAATCAACTCAAACAAATCATCCCTTTTAAATAAGAATTTCTGCAAAATATGGTAAAGTGTATAAGTATTTATAGAAGATTTGTAAGGGTAAAATTAGGGTTCGACACCTACAATGTTACTAATATTCAATTTGGGTTCGGTACTTAAAATGTTACCAGTATTTAGTTTGGGGTTCGATACCTAAAATACTACTGATAACTAGTTCAGATTTTGGCACCTAAAATGTTATTGGTATTTAGTTTGGGGTTCAGACTGTAAAATGTTAATAAAATTTAGTTTAGGGTTCGACACTTAAAATGTTACCAAAAATGAGTTTTGAGTTTGACACCTAAAATGTTACCGAAAAATTAGTTTGGGGTTCAACACTTAAAATGTTACAGGTAATGAGTTTAGGGTTCTTGACTTATAATGTTTTCGAAAATTAGTTTTCCGTTCTGAATCTAAAATGTTAGCAAAAAATCTGTTTAGGGTTCAGACCCTAAAATGTTAATGAAATTCAGTTTCAGAATCGGCACCTAAAATGTTATCGACCATTCAGTTTGACTCTAAAATGTTAATGAAATTCAATTTCGAGATCAACACCTAAAATGTTATATACGTTCAATTTGGCGTTAAGGAACCTAAATTATTACTGAGCTATTTAACTGTTCAAGATGAGTGAAACATTTCATTCGCCACCTAAAATGTTACCGAAAAGCAGTTTGAGTGGTTTGGGAACCTAAGATATTATGAACATATTCCACTTTCTAAGTTCAAAGGGAGACATTTAACTCGACACCTAAAATGTTAGAAAAAAAACCAGTTTAGGGGTAAAATATTTCATTAGCCAACTGAAAATGTTAACCAAAACCTATTTGAATTGATTGGTAACCTGTAACTGAGAAAACAAGTACCATCGTATAGTAGCCACATTTTAACCTACCGCACAGCAGACCTGCCTTGATCAAAGTCTTTTGCTCCCTTTTTATTTTTCTTTCACAAACAACGGATGGTCAAGTGAGAAAAATCCCAAATTAGATACCGTAAGTCCTTTTAGTTTGGGTTAAATTTTAGGGTAAAGAAAACAAATGGTCACTAAATTATCCCTAAAAATATAAAATGTCATCAAACTTTCAAAAATTACATAATAATAATTAAACTTTAGTTTTTATTATAAAATGGTCACTAGACCGTTAACTGTCATTAACTGGGAGACGTGGCAGTTACGAAAATTTGTATAATAACATATTTAATCCTGAATATTTACGCATTCAATCAATTTAGATAAATTGATTAAATATGTCAATATGGAGGATTAAATGTTATATTATTCAAATTTCTGTAACTGTTATATTACCCACTTAATGACAGTTAATGGCTTAGGGACCATTTTGCAATAAAAACTTAAGTTTAATTTTATTATGTTACATTTGAAAGTTCGATGACCATTTTGTATTTTTAGAGATAGTTTAGTTACCACTTGTTTACTTTACCCTAAATTTTATATAGGTTTATTATTTTCTTCCTTTCAATTATTGTGTAGGGTAAGTTCTTAATTCCTCTCTAGTTGAAAGTTAAATTTTTAGTACATGTAAAATTTTGCATGATGTTAGGAGGCTGAGAGAACTCACAAAAAGAAAAGAAATATTGTTTAGGGAAAACTATCTAAATAGTACTCCAGCTATTGCCAAAATATCGTTTTAGTACCCTCAGCTATTTTTTTAGCAAAATGGTACCTAACGTTACGTTCGTTTTCATTTTGGTACCCCGCCGTTAAAAAACTAATTGTCTGCTGAGTAGGAGAGAGAAAATCACATGTGGCAGCCTGCCACGTCATTTTGTCTCTCCTAGTCAGCATGCCACGTCGACTAAAATCATAAAAAACACATGTGGCATGCTGACTAGGAGAGAGAAAATGATGTGGCAAGTTGCCACGTGTGATTTTTCTCTCTCCTAGTCAGCATGCTATTAATTTTTAACGGCGGGGTATTATTTTGAAAACGAAACATAACGTTAAGTACCATTTTGCCAAAAAAATAGTTGGAGTACTAAAACGATATTTCGGCAATAGCTGGTACTATTTGGGTAGTTTTCCCTATTGTTTAATACAAATATGCTACGATCACCATCTTGAGTTTAAGAATTTTTGTTTTACTTCAGTCACGGCAGTTTTATATCATCGTTTTACTTTTGGATTTGTACCAGTATCAGACTACTTTTAATATATACAAGTCAGATTGTTGCATCAGTAGCTATTCTAGTACTACAAGTTTCCAGGAATAAGATGCCACAAGCTCCATTGTCCACTTGGATCCGCCGGGTTTGCTGCTTGTATTCCCATCCTTTTCCACCGTTCTTTTCTTCCGTATCCTACGTAAGCATTTACCGTATCAGTTTGACATTTTAGTATTTGATGTAGGTAGATATATGGAAGACTAAATATGTAATTATATAAATTATTTTTAATTCAGTGGTCAAAAATACAAGTGAGGTATAAGGGTGCTTATCGAGCGAGTCGATCGCGAATTGAGTAGTGTTCGACTCATGCTCGTTAAAAAATCTCGTTGCTCGTTAAGCTTAATAAAATTTTACTCGACTTGTGCTCGTTAAAAATCTCGTTGATCAACTCGACTCGTTGCTCGTTAAGCTCGCCAAAATGTTTACCTTGTTTTTTCAATATAGGTAAAATCTAGTGACACTATTAAAGTTTAATATAAACATACAAATTCATGAAAAATGTGAGGATTGATCAAATAAATAAACGAACATGTCATGACCGAATTAAAGATGATGTCGATATTTGAGTGTGCACCTATTTTTAGTTTCTCAACAATCTTCGATGAACAACAAATATGAAAATGCTTAAAGATTTCGAAGTTTTAACTTTCAATCCTAATTTTTTATATGGGATCTAATTTTTTTTTCCCTTTTTTCTTACTTTTATGCATAAATTAATAATAAAAGTAAAAACGAAGAATTCAATATACAAAAAGAAAAGACTAATTATTATAATTTAATTTTTTATTAATACAAATTAACTTTTTGAATTATAGGAAAATACAAATCGTTTTGAAAATTTGAAACCAAACATTTCTTATTAATACAAAATGTTTTCAGAAATACAAAATAATTTCTTATTAATGCCTAGCAAGTCATTAAACTTTTCTAGAGTTTTTAACTAGTATTTAAACTTCTTGAAACATAATTTTAAGATAGCCAACAAAAAATCATAAAAAATAACGAGCTACTTGCGAACTTATCAAATCATCCAACTTGCTCAACTCAACTTGCTAAGATCTCGAATCGAGTCAACTCAAGTCGAGCTCGAACTGTTTGCTAGCTGCTCAACTCAATTAGCACCTTATTAAAGTAATAGTTTAGTGACTAAGTAATAGTTTTGTGATTATCTTTGTAATTTACCCATTTTTTTATTGTGCCAAGTAACACACCTTTACAATTAACACCCAAATGACCAAATGTTTAAAAAACAAAAAACATAAGTAACCAATTAGCTTTTTAAAATTGGTAATCAAAAGTATACACATATACAAAACGTAGGTGACTTGCGCTGTAGTTTACCCTAGACTCGAAAGGATCAGTATCACTCTCCATTCTACATTAGTGGATTGGTTGCTTATCTAGATTTAACCAGTATTACTGTTTTGGGGTGATCGAATAAATTTCAAGGGGCTGACAGGGTGCGAGTCGATCACGGGCTAATAGGTTATATATTCAAAAACTGTTTGACTCGTATTCGAATGGTACTCGACTTGATACTCAATAAAATTTTGCTCAATTCATGTTCGTTATGAAACTAGTTGTAACCTAATTAGAACAGTATCAAATTAAAAAAAATCCCTATTAAGGTGTACGAAATAATATTCCTACAAAAATAAATAAATACATACCACACAAACTTTTGTTTTCAAACATGCTGCAGTTGTAACCTATGAAAGAAAAATCTCTATTCTATGAATCATGCTATAGGAAAATTTTAGAAAGAGTAAGAAATGATAAAACCCTACAAGACAGACTACAAACCTTCACTTTTCACCCTCACACTCGCACATTTTCAGCATTATTTTGAGCTTACAACAACCAATGTGTTTGGGACCTCCACATAAACAAAACAGATATATTTACCTTTCGAGCTTGTATCTCTATTTCAACAACTTACAGGCCACCCACTGCGATTTCACAAGAAAATGAGATATTCACATCAATTTCAAAACCCCAAGCAACGCTGTTCTTATCATTCAAACCAATTTCAGAAATAAAATTAGCACTAGTAACTTAAAAGGAGAGAGAACACGAAGATTACATTTATATTTGAAGAGATAATGTTGTTACATGAGTTGCTACATTCTCGGTTTTTCAGGCGTATCGGTTCTGTTTCTTGCAGTGTAGCCTTCCATAAATTCTCCAACTCCATTTTGAAAAGCTGCACTTTGGTCTTTTTTAACCATTCCATCCCCCGGAATGGAGATTTCAACAGATTGTTTCACATCTTGCCCGTCAAGAAACAGTGAATCCAAAGGACTTTCCCCTTCCTGCTTTATCATCATTTCATCCTCCAAATCATCAAAATCCAAATTTCTCAAAATTTCAGGTAGTGAATAACAAGTATCCTCATCAATCCCATTTCCCATCTCAATATCAATTTTCTCTTTTGAACTAATTTGACCTTCCGTAATGTTTGGTGTCATTGATCCCATAACTATATGCTCACTTTCCTCCACAAATGAACGGAAATTATTCAATGAAGATGGAATCTTGGAGAAAAACATTTCACGAAGATTTCCTGCCGCTCCCTTGTTATATGGGTTTTCCTTTTTATCATATCGATAACGGAAATTCTCGTACGTTGTCTGTTAAAAAAATGGATAAGTCTACAATCAAATAATATTCAGAAACAACACAAAACCATGTTGATATCTAAAGATTTGTCACAAGGATAGATGTCCTAATCCAAAAAAGAAAAAAGAAATATATGGTAGAGATACAGGCATATACAAGCTCTAGCATGGATGTAAACCGACACTCCCATGGATGCGAGTTTAGAATTCAGCAAAGAAGAGTTGAGTCCTAAAGCTGACAATGGACTTTATCAAAGGCTGGTGGGAAAATTAATCTATTTATCATTGATCAGACGAGATATTGTTTTTCCAGTAAACATTATCAGCCAGTATATGACAGATCCTAGACAAGAACATATGAAAGCTGCTACTAGTATTTTGAAATACTTTATCAAAGGCTGGTGGGAAAATTAATCTATTTATCATTGATCAGACGAGATATTGTTTTTCCAGTAAACATTATCAGCCAGTATATGACAGATCCTAGACAAGAACATATGAAAGCTGCTACTAGTATTTTGAAATACCTTAAGGGTACACGAAAACATGGCTTAATGTTCAAAAAGACTCTTGAGAGGTCAGTAAATTTTTTTCCAGATGCAAGTTGGGCAAGTGAGTTGATAGATAGAAGGTCTACAAGTGGTTATTGTTCTTTTGTTTGGGTAAATCTAGTGACTTGGAAAAGCAAAAAGTAAATTGTAGTGTCAAGAAGTAGTGTAGAAGTTGAGTATAGAGCTTTAGCTCTTGAAATGTGTGAAGGAATTTGGCTGATAAAGCTACTCAAAGACCTAGGAATGGCACAAAAAGAGAAGTTCGAAGTGTTATGTAATAACCAGTCTACTATACAGATTGTCAAGAATCCTATTCAATACGACAGAACCAAACATGTTGAGATTGATAAGACACTTTATTGCAGAAAAACTGAAAAATGGAATAGCTTCCTTAAACTATGTTCCTACAGAAGAGCAAGTAGCAGATGTTCTTACAAAAGCTATGCCAAAAGCACTTGTCGATGAGTTTTTATTCAAGGTGGGATTATACAATGTATATTCACTAACTTGAGGGGGAGTGAAAGCTTATCCGAAAAATATTAGAGTTTTACTTAATGTGTAATTACAGTTTTACTTGTTGTAAATAGTCTATCTAGAGTTAATCTCCTAAGAGGGCTAGAGTTAAAAGTCTATTGTAAGTAGGACTCCTAATGTACTAAAGGTCATATTTTTTCATCTTTAAATAGTCTGTAAACTAGTTGTAATTTTATACGACAGAATTCTTTTAATAACATAAACTACTTTTCTATTTTTTCTTCTTGTTCTGTTTCTCTACATCGAAATCAAAGACATTGGTGCTTTCAAGTACTTTCTAGGGATTGAGGTGCCTCGATCTAAAGCAGGAATTGTGATCTTTCATAGAAAGTATGTGCTAAACTTGTTAAACGAGGCGTGTATGCCCGGGTGCAAACCAATAAAAACTCTCATGGATCCTAATCTAAAATTAAGGGTAGAGAGCGAGTTCCAATCAATAAAGATCAATACCAAAGGTTAGTCAACAAGTTAATTTATCTCACATGTTAGACTAGATATTGCATATTAGTAAGCATTGACAACCAACATATGAACGATCCATGTGAAGAAAACTTAGAGGTTGTCAACCAAAACCTAAGATACTTCAAATGACTCTAGGATACGAATTACTCTTCGAAAAGTGTGAAAATCGAGAGGTAAAAGTATTAAGTAATGCAAATTGGGCTGGAGAAATGACTGAAAGGAGGTATACAAGATACTATTGCACCATTGTTTGTGGCAATCTAGTTACATGGAGAAGCAAAAAGCAACAATAATATCAAGAAATAGTGCAAAGACTAAATTTCGAGCATTTGCTTTAGGAATTTGTGAAAGAATGTGGATTAAAATCTATGAAAAGAATTAAAGATTAATTTAAAGGATCACTAAAAATGCAAAATTATAATCAATCAGCCACAAGTATTGCTGAAAATCCTATTTATCATGATCGAACAAAACATGTGGAGATTGACAAACACTTCATTTCAGAAAAAGGCAACAATGGAACTGTGAAATAAAATTACGATTGTAGTTTGAAGACGTGTAGTAGGGAGTTAATCTCTTTGTAAACTATCCAATAGTAGTTCAAATTTAAACTCAATTACTAAAGTATAATAAAAAGACCTACTTTGTAGTAGGGAGTTATTCTCTGTGCCTACAACTTCAGTACAATATTCCTACTCAACAGCAGTTGGCAAATATTCTCACCATAACCCAGCCAACAATGAGTAGTTTTGATAACATCAAGTCCAAGTCAGGTTTGTACAACATATACAACCACCTTGAGAGGGCGTGTGAAAAGTTGTCGTGATTTAAACTAATAGAAAAAAAGGAGTTTTTGTTTATCTCACATTATGAGTTTTAATTTATTTTGGACTAGGATTTATCTTTTTAACATATAAGATGATTTTTTAGTAGATAAAAGTTAAGAAAAAGATACCTAGTTAAATTCAATTTTTGTAGTCCTTAGCTTATAAAACCATGTTGGGTTTTCTTTTAAGCAACACATACTACCCATAGTATAAAATGGCACGAGGTGCACTAAGGAGATAGGGGGTCTTATAACCTAGGCGCGCACCTCATTGAAGTGAGACAATTTTTAAAAATTAAAGCTTTATTGACCAAGTGCAAATAAAGTTATCACTTAAATACTATCCATTTTTCCTTACATTTTTTCAATATGTGATTACATAGATTTGTTATTTATTATTGAATGAGAATACTTTGAAACTGAACTTTTAAAAATTACAAAATAATTACTAAATGTCTAAATAATAAAATTATTGTTCATTTAAAGTGTTTTTTTTCATCTTTTTAATCAAAGAAGATAGGTTGATTTGAAAAAAATTAAGATAGGTTAATATTTATAAAAATAAAAAGGTTGATGTGGTGAGAGGCAAAAAGATCCTCGGGAAGGAATTTTGAAATAAACAAAGAGTCGCATGTCAAAATTGTGTCAAAAACTATGCCCAATAGTGGAGCCCACACTTTTTGGGTTAAAATATTCCTCTCATCTTCTTATTCACATGTTCCCCTTCTCTTACTCTTCTTCTTCAAGAGATTACTGGGTTCTTCCTTGTATTTTTTTATACAAGCTTTCTGTTATGATTGCAGGCCACACACCTCTCCCTCAATTGCATGTATTACATTCCCTCTTCCCCTTCTCTTCTTCTTCAACAAATTACTCTTCATTTAGGTTTTTCTTTTTCCCAAGCTTCTCCTCTCATGGCTTCAGGCCATATTCATGTATAATTTAAACTAAGTGTTGAAAGGCACGAGCCTCACCGCCCCCACGCACCTTTTGAATGCTTCATTAAAATCGCTTCGCCTAGAGGCAATTAGGCATTTTGCACTCGCATCACCTCAACGCCTAGGCGCGCCATTTTAAACATTGATACTAACAAAATTTCTCTTTTCTTTTCATTCAAAATCTCTCTTTTTCTTGGAATTCCCCTCTTTTTCACATTATTGTTGACACTATTTTTTAGGCATAAAGCCAAAAAAATATCTCTAACGTTTGAATGAATAATTATTTTGGTCACTATTCATTTTTAGAAGAAATTTAATCTTCAATGTTTCATTTTGGGTCAAAATAATCCCACTATGGATAAAAGCTATTAGTCAACTAATGGTGAACAGTTTAAAATAACTTGACAGAATTACACGCGCCTTTTCCCCAAGCTTATCCTCCCATGGCTACAGGCCATAATATTCAGGTATAATTTAAACTTGTAGAAAATAGAGAAACACGAGAGTAGAGAAAAATCTTTATTCGAATATTTTATTCATCTCAATTAATGTACATAGGCAGAATTTTGTTTTAAAGTCTTGGTACAAGAGTACTAGTTAAATTAGGCTACCTATAGAGTTATCACTTTATCTCTAATTAAGATAAAGTTCCTATACAGTTGAACTTCTGATTAGGATAGAATTTACAGCAATAAAATTAAGTATTTACACGGTTCCAACCTACACTCCCCCTCAAGCTGGTGAGTATATGTTATATACTCCTAAATTGGATGTAAAATTATCGAAGGTCACTTTTGATAGTGCCTTGGTTAGAACATCAACTAGCTGACCTGATGTAGGGACATAGTGCAGCCTCACAACCTCACAATTTCATTGTTAACCTTCTCATAAATAAAATGTCTATCAATTTTAACATGTTTAGTTCTGTCATGTTGAATTGTGTTCTTGGCAATACTCATTGTTGATTGACTGTCACTGAAAAGTTTGAAGTTTTGACTCTTATCCAATTCAAGTTCTATGAGAAGCTTCTTTAACCACATCCCCTCACAAATTCTTAGTGTCATAGCTCTGAACTTAGACTCTACACTACTGCAAGAAACAACAGTTTGTTTCTTACTTCTCCAGGTCACTAGATTTCCCCATACAAAGGAGCAGTAGCCACTTGTAGATTTTCTGTTAGTTAACTCCCCTGCCCAGCTGGAGTTTGTATAGATTTTCATTGACCTGTCCTGGTTTTTCTTGAAAATTAGACCAAAACCAGGCGTGAATTTTAAGTTCCTCAAGATACTATTGACTGCCTCTAGGTGCTCCTCTGTCGGATCAATCATGTACTGGCTCACTATCCCCACTAAGTATGCAATATCTAGCCGAGTGAGAGATAATTTAGTTCCCAACAAGTCTTTGATATGATTCCTTACTCACTGGACTTCCCAACTCATCTTGTTTCATCTTTAAGTTTGGATCCATGGGAGTATCTACTGGTTTGCAGCCCAATATTCCAGTTTTCGAGAGTAAATCCATGATATATTTTCTCTGATTGATGACTATTCACTCTGAGGACCTAGCAACTTCCATTCCCAAAAATACCTGAGACTTCCAAGGTCTTCTGTCTCAAATCCCCTCGCTAAGAATGCCTTTAATCTCTAAATTTCTTCTGCATTATCATCCGTGATAGTTATATCATCGACATAGACAATTAATAACGTTTTCTTACCATTTGGTGTAATCTTCTTGAACAAAGTGTGGTCTACCTGACATTGTCTATACCCTTTCCTAACAACAGCTTTGGCAAACCTGTCAAACCATACCCTTGGAGACTGTTTCAAGCCATACAAGGATTTATTCAGTTTGCACACCTTTTGGTTTGTTAAGTGATCTTCAAAACCTGGTACGACTTGCATATACACTTCCTCTTCAAAGTTCCTATTTAAAAATGCATTCTTTATGTCTAACTGATGCAATTTCCAGTCCTCATTAACAGCCAATGACAGTAGTACTCTAATAGTGTTTAACTTGGCCACAGGGACAAACGTCTCCTGGTAGTCTATCCCATAAGATTGGGTAAACCCTTTGGCCACCAGCCGAGCTTTCAATCTTTCTATGCTCCCATCTGAGTGGTATTTTATTGTAAAGACCCACTTGCAGCCAACCACTTTCTTCCCTTTTGGCAACTCAGTCAAGCTTCATGTATTCTTCATTTGAAGTGCTTTAATCTCTTCTTCAACAGCCTTTTTCCATTCAGGAATTTCAAGAGCCTCCTTCACTGTTTGAGGGATCTTTACACTGTCAACTTTGGCTGTAAAAGCTTTAAAACCAGTCATTAGTTTCCCATAGGCAATAAATCTCTCAATAGGATGGCTAGTACATTTTCTTACTCCTTTCCTTTGGGTAATGGGGAGATCATTTGTATTAATAGAGGGAGCAGAAACTTAAGAAATATCATTACCTTCCTCTTCCTCCAAGGTAGTAGGATTAAAATCTAGTTCTCGGCAAACATCAGACCAGATAATGGTCTCTATAACAAGTTTTTTTTCCTTTTATAAACACTGAGTTGTTTACCTTCAAGTTGTGAATTCAAGGTTTTTTTATGAGTATTTGGCACAGATTTAGTTGCCGGAATATGAGGTGTGACTGCTAGGAGTTTTAGGATCAGGGAAGGGCATGTCTAGCTGATCAACAAGGGTGAGGGAGACGAGAACTGAACAGTTTGTAAAGGCTAAAATTCCAAAACTCTTACCCTGAATTTCAGTTTGTAAGGGCTGAAAATATGGCTTATGTTCAATGAAAGTGACATCAAGAGAGGTATAAAATTTTCAGGTAACAGTGAGTAATATCTGTAGCCCTTCTGACTCAAAGATCATCCAAGAAACAAACATTTTAGAGACCTAGGATCAAGTTTACCCCTTCCAGAACTATGCACATGAACAAAAGCTGTGCATCCAAAAACTTTGAAAGGAAGGTTAGAGGACATAGGTTTAAAATGTGAAAAACGAGCAAGAAGAACATCCCTAGGAATTTTGAATTTAATAGGTTTACTAGGCATTCGATTCACCATGTAGCAGTAAGAAGAGCGTCCCCCAAAATTGTTTTGGTGCAAGATTAGAAAAAAGTAGGGATCAAGTAACTTCTAATAAATGTCTGTTTTTTCTCTCAGCTACCCCATTATGTTAAGGGGAATTAACACAAGTAATATGGTAGATACCTTTTTCTTTAAAGTAGGAACCAAGGGTCTTAGTAAGGTACTCACTTCCATGATCACTTTTTAGGATTTTAATGGTTCCCTCAAATTAGGTTTCTACCATCTTATGAAAGGTTTTAAAGATATTTTCAGCCTCAGGTTTTTCTTTCATTAGGTAGGTCCATATTGTCCTAGAATCATCATCGATAAATGAAATAAACCATCTTGAACCAAATACATTTTTTACTTTAGAAGGGCCCCAAATGTCACTATGGATGATTGAGAATGGTGCAGAAGGTTTAAATGTAGATGGGGCAAAATTTTGTCTTGTGTGTTTAGCAAATATCACAAGTATAAGAAGATAGTGTTTTATTGAGAAATAACTTAGGAAACAGTCTTGCAAGATAACGAAAATTTGGGTGTCCTAACCTAAAATACAGATTGAAATAACTTAGGAAGCATTATTTCACTAGAAAACAAGGATTTAGAAGAAAAGTCAGATTGAAAGCACCTTGAAATAACTTGTTTATGAAGAGAGTGCCCATCAAGGATGTAAAGTCCATTATGCAACCTAGCACTGCCAATCACCATCCCTGAGTCCTGTGCTTGAAATTCACTACCGTGCATCCCAAAGTCAACTTTGCATTTGAAATCACTTACAAGCCTACTAACAGACAACAGTGTTGAATTTATTCTGATTGAACCACTCCCTTCAACAATCAAACGAGACCCATCTGTTGTTTTGATAGAAGATACAGATTGCATTCCCTTGAAGGTATGAAAAAGTTGAAGGTTTCTTATCATATGGTCAAATGCACCAGAATCCACTATCCAACAAGAAGCAAGAAATGCAGCGAAATTGGAACTACTACCTTCAATGGCAGCGAAAGCTGAGGAGCCGGTGTTGGGAAGCCGATTGTTGTAAGTTGGATCAGATTCCTCTAGAATAGATATGGAATCTGAGAGATATGAGGCCTTTCTTCTGCCAGTGATGTAGAGTTTCACTGATTGAGACCAGGGTAAATAGTTGTTGCCATTCAACATATTGGAGGTAATTGGAGAAAGAGAATTTTCTGATAAATGGAAATTAGAGGTACGAGGGTTAGGTTGAGAACTGATTTCAGAAGAATCAGATGCTCGAGGAACATCAAAACTGCCTGGTGCAACCATGGTTTTAAAAATAGAGAAAATATCAAAGGTTTTGTTTCGAGAATAAAAAAGGATTGAACCTAAACTGATACCATGCAGAAAATAGAGAAACACGAGAGTTGAGAAAAATCTATATTCGAGTATTTTATTCATCTCAATTAATGTACATAGGCAGAATTCAGTTTTAAAGACTTAGTACATGAGTTCTAGTTAAATTAGGCTACCTCTAGAGTTATCACTTTATCTCTAATTAAGATAAAGTTCCTATACAATTAAAATTTTGATTAGGATAGAATTTATAACAATAAAATTAACTATTTACACGGTTCCAACCAACAAAACTAAGTGCTGAAAGACACGCGCCTCACCGCCCCACGCGCCTTTTGAGCGCTTCATTAAAATCGCCTCACCTAGGCACAATTGGGCATTTTGCACTCACCTCGCCTCAGTGATGCACCTTTTTAAACATTGATACTAACAATTTCTCTTTTCTTTTCATTCAAAAGCTCTCATTTTCTTGGAATTCCCCTCTTTCTTATAATATTCACACATTATTGTTGAGATATTATTTTTTAGGCATAAAGCCAAAAAACTGTCTATAACGTTTGAATGAATAACCATTTTGGCCCCTATTCTTTTTTTGAAGCAATTTAATTCTCAACGTTTCATTTTGGGTCAAAGTAACCCAACTGTAGATAAAAAATTATTAGTCAACTAACGGTAAACAGCTTGAAATGAGTCAACTAAACGGCAACAATTACCTTCCTTGGTCAGAGTCTGTCAAGACCAGCAGTAGCCTCTTCAGTAAACAAAAGGTGGTAGAGATTCAAAAGTTTTTTGGTCCACTGACTACATCTGGTAAATCCAAGGTTGCATTGACAACGCATGAAGATATCTTTCATTTGCTACTATAGCTAATACAAACAGGTTTACTACTTGGATTGTGGATTCGGGAACATCTAATCATATGACTGGAGATCTAAGTCTCTTTCAGAACTTCAAAAATAGCTCTTCACAAGCAAATGTCAAGACAGCAGATGGCACTTTATCCTCTATTGAAGGGAGTGGTTCCATTAAATTAACTGACAATATTTGCTTAGATTTAGTTATCTATGTACCAAAATTAGCCTGCAATTTGCTCTCTGTTAGTAAACTATCTCATGACTTGCGATGTACAATCAAGCTTGATTTGGACTTGTGTGAATTTCAGGCTTTGGGCTCGGGAAAAGTGATTGGCAGTGCTAGGTTGTATGGTGGCCCTACATCCTTGAAGGACTACTACCTCCTCAAAAACAAGCCCTCTCAAGTTATTCCCTTCAGGCTACTATTATTCCAAAACACATTTCTCCTTTATCTGATAATATTATGTTATGGCATTTTAGGTTAGGACATCCGAGTTTTTTCTATCTTGAAAAGTTGTTACCACAATTCTTTATCAATAAAAGTCCAAAGTTATTCTATTGTGATATTTGCCAACTTCTAAGCATACTAGAAGCAATTATCCATCATCCCACTACAAACCTTCTCAACCTTTCTCCCTTATTCATAGTGACATTTAGGGCCCTTCCCGAGCAAAAAACTTAAATGGGTATAGGTGGTTTATTTCTTTTATTGATGACCATTCTCGAACAACCTGGACCTTCTTAATGAAAGAAAAATCCGAAGCAGATGGTCAAAACTCAGTTTAGAAGTACCATTAAGATTCTCAAGACTGATAATGGCAGTGAATATTTCACTAGAACCCTAGGTACTTATTTCCAACAACAGGGTATTGTCCACCTTAGCTCTTGTGTTGACACCCCTCAATAAAATGAGGTAGCTGAATGAAAAAATAGGCATCTATTAGAGGTTGCTAGGTCATTATTATTTGTTGCCAATGTTCCTAAATATTTTTGGGGTGAAGCTGTTCTTACTGCCACTTACTTGATTAATAGGATGCCTAGTAAACCCTTGAAATTTAGAGTACGTAGAGATGTCTTTCTTGAAAACTTTCCAGATTTTAAACCTCTATCCTTATCACTTCCTTTACGGGTATTTGGGTGTACTGCCTTTGTTCACAATACAAATCAGTCTAGATCAAAATTAGATCCTCGAGCTATAAAGTGCATTTTCTTAGGTTATTCCTCCACCAAGAAAGGCTACCAATGTTACTCTCCTGTTACTAAAAAATTTTACACTTCTTTTGATTTTACATTCTTTGAAAATGAGCCATATTTCACCAATTCTGAAATTAAGGGGGAGAGTTCTAACCAATTTCAAATTTTTAACAACTTCCAGCCCTTAAATCTGCTTTCAATCTTGGTACCTTCGACCTCACCTTTGCCTCATTCCCTTCCTTCCAGTCCTACATCTCCTTTTAACAGTTTACCCTCTCTTGAATCTGCTCCTACTTTACCTACTGCACCTTGCTCTCCACCATGTCAAAATTCACCAAAAACACCTCAAATAAACCAAACTCCTCAGCTTGAGAAAAGGGAGCTCAGTGTTTACAAAAGGAGACAGAAAGTCCTTCCAAAGGCCATTACACAACCTGGATGCTGCTAAGAATTGGACCTCAGTCCTACTGCCTCAGAAAGTTTGAATGGTAAGGGATCCTCTCAAAATGAAGTTTCAGTTCCTCTACCTCTCATTGATACTGATGTCTTACCTATTGCTCAAAGAAAGGGGGTGAGAAAGTGCACTAGTCATCCTATACAAAGATTTGTTGCCTATAGCAATCTTATGCCTTCCTTTAAGACATTCACTGCAAATGTCGACAGAATTAAAATACCAGCAACAATAGAGGAGGCTCTTTTGAATCCAGATTGGAGGAAAGCAGTAAATGAAGAAGCCGAAGCACTCGAAAGTAATGGGACTTGGGTTTTAACTGATCTACCACAAGGGAAGAAACTTGTAGGATGCAAGTGGGTGTTCACTGTCAAGTATAATTCAGATGGCAGTGTGGAAAGATTCAAGGCAAGGCTGGTGGCCAAGGGATTCACACAATCCTATGGGATTGACTACCAAGAAACATTTGCTCTGGTTGCAAAATTGAACACTGTGAGAGTCTTGCTATACCTGGCGGTAAATGAGGACTGGACACTACACCAATTGGACATCAAGAATGCCTTCCTTTAAGACATTCACTGCAAATGTCGACAGAATTAAAATAATAGCAACAATAGAGGAGGCTCTTTTGGATCCATATTGGAGGAAAGCAGTAAATGAAGAAGTCAAAGCACTCGAAAGTAATGGGACTTGGGTTCTAATTGATCTACCACAAGGGAAGAAACTTGTAGGATGCAAGTGGGTGTTCACTGTCAAGTATAATTCAGATGGCAGTGTGGAAAGATTCAAGGCAAGGCTGGTGGCCAAGGGATTCACACAATCCTATGGGATTGACTACCAAGAAACATTTGCTCCGGTTGCAAAATTGAACACTGTAAGAGTATTGCTATCCCTGGTGGTAAATGAGGACTGGACACTACACCAATTGGACATCAAGAATGCTTTTTTGAATGGAAACTTAGAGGAAGATGTTTACATGAAAATTCCCCCTGGAATAGAAGCTGGTCAAGGAAAACAAAAGGTGTGCAAGCTGATAATATCCCTATATGGCCTTAAACAATCTGCAAGGGCCTGGTTTGAGAGATTCACTAACGTAATTATCAAAAATGGCTATAAGCAGTGTCAAACAGATCACACTCTATTTGTGAAAGTGTCATTTGGTAAAAAGAAAGCCATTTTAATTGTTTATGTAGATGATATAATAATTACTGGGGATGACCTTGACGAGAACAGTAGGTTAAAAGGATTTCTGGCTAAGGAATTCGAAACCAAAGACCTAGGAAGCTTGAGATATTTCCTAGGGATGGAGGTTGCAAGGTCAAAAAATGGTATTGTTATAAATCAAAGGAAATATATCCTTGATTTACTTTCTGAAACAGGAATGTTGGGCTGTAAACGAGCCGAAACACCAATGGAAATAGGCCTGAAATTTGGAGAGATGGGCAATCCAGTGAACAAAGAACAATACCAAAGGTCGGTGGGAAAATTGATATAGCATTCTTAGCAAGTATAGTCAGCCAACACTTAAATGACCCAAGAGATGATGCTGTAAACCGAATCCTCAAATACTTAAAGATGACCCCTGGACATGGACTGATTTTCAGGAAAAATGAAGATAGACAAGTGAGAGTTTATACTGATTCAAGTTGGGCTGGAGAATTGACAGAGAGGAGGTCAACCAGTGGCTACTGCTCATTTGTTTGGGGTAACCTAGTAACTTGGAGGAGCAAGAAACAATCTGTGGTATCTAGAAGCAATGCTAAAGCAGAATATAGAGCCCTTGCTCTCGGAATTTGTGAGGGTATGTGGTTGCAAAGACTTTTGACCGAGTTGGAACTAAGTCAAAGTAAACAATTTGAGCTTCTAAGTGATAGTAAATCGGCAATAAGCATTGCTAAAAATCCTGTCCAACATGATAGAACCAAACATGTTGAAATTGACAGGCACTTCATTTCAAAAAAGGTAAACAATGAAGTGGTGAAGTTAAACTATGTTCCTATTAAAGACCAGCTAGTTGATATTCTCATCAAGGCACTACCAAGAGTCACCTTTGATGAATTCACATGCAAGCCGGGACTCTACAACGTATACTCACCAGCTTGAGGGGGAGTGTAAGTTGTAGACGTTTGTAAATTAGAGTTTTATTTCTTCTATAATTGTTATTAGTTAGAGGTAGTTTAGATTAACTCTAATTCCTTTATTTGATTAGATAGAGATAAGGACTCTCATAGTTTATCTGTAACTTAAACCCTTGTAACAAGTCTTCTATAAAAAGACTCGTCTTGTATTCTTTTTAAAGGAAGTAAAAAAATTAACAGAGAACATTTTTTCCTTTGTATCAAATACCCTATTCTACATATTCAAGCCATTTATCGTTAGTTGACTAACAGTTTTCATCCGTAGATGGGTCATTTTGACCTAAAATGGAACGTTGAGGGTTAAATTGCTTTAAAAAAATATGGGTCAAAATGACTATTCAATCAAACCTTATGGCCATTTTTGGCATCATGCATATTTTTTAATGTTTGTAGGGGGTTTGGAACTATTTATATTTGATGATTGTCACTATATTATGTATTTTTGAGTTATCCGAGAGAAATTTCAGCTTTTGTAAATAATGTAGTAATTATCCTACTTAAAGTTTATCTCCCTAATGGATTAGATTTTATCCTTAGTAGGACTCCTTATTGTAGTTAGAGTCTATCAACTTAGTAGATTAGAACTTATCTTGAGAAGGTCTTCTTAATGTACTAAAAGACCTAGAGCCTATATAAGTGTGTATCGAGAGATGTAAAATTCATTTGAGCAATAATAAAAAATCTGCATTCTTTTAAATATAAAATTTTGTTTCTTCCGAAACTTCAATCTTACATTTTCTGCATTCATCAACATGGTATCAGTCTAAAATTCGGTCCTATCATAATTTTCTTCTTTCACGGAAAATCATCCTCAATCAACATCGAGTGAGATGATGAGTTCTCCTCAACCTCGACCTTTTTTTGCAAAGATGGCGATTTTTCAAAGGATAAATCTCTGGAAAATTTCTAATCAACAAAGTGGCTTTACAAAAAAACAGATCCAAGATATCCAGCCATCATACCTGTTCCGCAAATTTAATGGCAAATTACAGTGAAGGAAATCTAGCCCTAGTACATGATGGTGTCGGTAATATAGATGCCTCCTCCATCGCTCTTGTTTCTACCCGATCTGCAGCAAATTGGATTATTGATTCTGGGGCCTCCGACCACATGACTGGTAATAGGGCTTTATTCTCTGTTTTTAAAAAGTCTTCTTCTCAAGCTTCCATTAAAATCTGCAGATGGTTCTCTATCTCCCATCAAAGGGACGGGCTATGTTTCGTTAGATGGTAATTTGATCCTTAAGGATGTGTTATTTGTCCCGACCTCGCATGCAACTTGATATCGCGAGCAAAATTTCTAAAGACTTGAACTGCTCCTTAAGGTTTATCGATTCTACATGTTTTTTGCAAGCACCGGATTCGAGGAAAATAATTGGCGATGCTAGCTTGCAACATGGTCTTTATATCCTTCATGGAAAATATCCATCTTCTATTTCAAATTCTCCTTCTTGCTTTACTTTTGTAGGACGATTAGATACTATAATGTTATGGCATTTTCGGTTAGGTCACCCCAATTTTCACTATCTTAGAAAAATGTTTCCTGATTTGTTTGTTAATAAAGATCCAAATTCTTTTAAATGCCATATCTGTCCACTTGCAAAACAAACCAAATCTTTATATTTACCATCTGTTCATAAACCCTCTAAACCATTCACACTCATTCATAGTGATGTTTGGGGTCCTTCTCGAGTGAAGAATATTACAGGGAGTAGGTGGTTTGTGACTTTTATTGATGACCATAGCAGACTTACTTGGACCTACCTTCTTAAAGAAAAATCTGACGTTGTTTCTATTTTTGCAAGGTTTTATGAAATGGTGGTTACTCAGTTTGATAGCAAAATAAAAATGTTTCACTCTGACAATGGGGGAGAGTTTTTCACTACTGCATTAGGAGATTTTTTTCGGACTAAAGGTATATTACATCTTAGTTCTTGTGTAGATACCCCACAACAAAATGGGATTGCTGAACTTAAAAATAGGCATTTATTAGAGGTTACCCGAGCCTTATTATTCACCCATGTTGTTCCAAAATATTTGTGGGGGGAAGCCTTATTAACAGCTACATATCTTATAAATAGAATGCCTAGCAAAGTCTTGCATTTCAGAACTCCTAGAGATGTTTTCTTGGAAAATTATCCTACTTTTAAACCTATGTCATCTAATCTTCCCTTAAAGACGTTTGGGTGTACTGCTTTTCTAAAAATCACAAATCCTTCAAGTTCCAAACTAGATCCTAGGGCTTTGCAAGTGTTTTTAGTTGGATATTCTTCACTTAAGAAGGGCTACAAATGTTATCACCCTCCTTCTCGTAAGTTTTTTGTCTCTTTGGATCTCACTTTTTTTTGAACAGTACCTTATTTTCCTAAGACTGAAAATCGGGGGAGTGTTGGGATAATTTCAGTCTCCTAACAATGTTCCTTCTTTTTCACCTTCTTTACCTATAGCTCCTTTGTTTGTGAAGCCTCGTAATTTTTTAAAACCCGATACCCCTGTTTCTAACACTACACCTCTACATACTTCACCTAATATTACTCCTATCGCTCCTCATTATTCACCTAAATCAACTGCTCAGCCCACTAACCACCAACAGTATATACCCGAAAAAAGAAAGCCATTCCAGACGTGTTGCAATCTAACACTGCGAGAGAATTGGACTTTAGTCCAAATTTGCTGAGAGGATAAAGGAGGTAATGATGTTGAAATTTCTCCTCATTTACTTGAACCTGAAATTCTGCCTATTGCTAAAAGGAAAGGGCTAAGACAAAGGTACACAAAGCATCCTATTCGAGATATGTTGCTTATAGCAATCTGATGCCCTCTTTTAAAGCTTTTACAAACTTGTCTAGATGAAGAAATGATTCCCAAGACTATTGAAGAAGCCTTAAGAGACTCCAAGTGGAAGAAAGCATTTGAGGAGGAGATTACAAAGACTAGAAAAAATGGCACTTGGACCATAACCGATCTTCCACAAGGCAAGAAACCAAGGGATGCAAATGGGTGTTTGCTATCAAATACAATTCGGATGGGAGTGTGCACAGTACAAAGCAAGATTGGTGGCCAAGGGTTTTACACGACCTTTGGAATAGACTATAAGCAAACTTTTGCTCTGGTTTGCTAAGTTGAACACCGCCGAGTCCCGTTGAGTTTGGTCATTAATTGTACTGAAACTTCATCAACTTGACATTAAGAATGCATTTCTTAATGGGAAACTAGAAGAAGAAGTTTTTATGAAGATTCCTCCCGGTTTAGAGTCCAAGAGAATAGGCGAGAAAGTTTGCAAGTCGGATGAGATCACTTTATGGGTTAAGCAATCACCAAGAGCCCGGTTTGATAGGTTCACTAGAGTAATTCGGAAAATGGATACAAACAGTCTCTAGCAGATCATACCTTGTTTTCTAAGGTAACTCCAAAAAATAGAAAAGTTCTTTTGATAGTATACGTGGATGACATTATTGTGACAGAGATGATGAAGAAGAAATAAGCCACTTAAAATCTCTTTTGAATAAAGAATTCGAGATGAAAGACCTAGGAAAGCTTAGATATTTCCTAGGCATGGAGGTGGCTAGATCAAGCAAAGGTCCGTAATCAACCAAAGGAAGTATGTTCTTGACTTACTCACAGAGAGGCGGGAATGTTGGGCAGTAAACCAACCGATACTCCTATGGACACAGCCTAAAGTTTAGCAAAGATGGGTCTAGTCCAAAAAGGCGGACAAGGGACTTTTTCGAGAGATTAGTTGGAAAATTGATTTATCTATCCCGACCGGGCCGGATATAACCTTTGCTTTGTGAATATTATCACCAACACATGACAAATCCGAGACAAGAGCATATGGAAGCGGCTACCGGATACTAAGGTATCTAAAGGGTACACCAAGCAATTTTCTAGCTTTAGGAAAAACTAATTAACGATAAAAAAAGAATTTAAGTTTTGAAAGAAAGAAAAAAGATTTTCAAGGTTTATTTTCAAAAAATTACATCCCTTTACAAAGGAATTTATAGACTCAAGTATTGGACTTTAGTTACAATTAGGGTCCTAAGTACACAAGACATCTAACTCTATCTTTTAGGAAGTAAACTTTAATTTAAACTACTATTTACATGAGGACTCTAACTCAAAAAGCAACTTTAATTTAAACTACTATTTACATAAGGACTCTAACTCTATCGGGTAATCTAACACTCCCCCTCAAGTTGGAATATACATTGTATAATCCCAACTTGAATAGAAACTTGTCGAAAGAGCTTTTGGTAGTGCTTTTGTAAGTACATCTGCGAGAAGTTCTTCAGTGGGAACATAAGATAAAGAAGCTGTCCCCCACTAGTAATCTTTTTCGAGATAAAATGTCAAATCTCACATGTTTAGTCCTATCATGGTGGACCAAGCAATTTGTATGGTGGAGATTATCACAAAAAATCTCAAACTTTATCTTGGTTCACATTTAGCTCCTTCAATAGCTTTAACAACCAAATTCCTTCCACACATTCCCAATGCTAAAGCCCTATATTCGCGCATCAAAGAAAGCTTCTAGATACAAGCTGCTTGTTTCTTACTCCTCCAGTCACTTATTTCCCCAAACAAAGGAGCTAACCACAAGTTGATCTATTCTCCGATTCGTTTGCCCAACTTGAATCAATTAATCCGAGAGAAATTTTAGTGTTTGTAAATTTTTAAATAGCAATATCCTGTCCCTTTCAAGTATTAAAATTCTAATTGCAGATTAGATTTTATCCTTAGTAGGACTCATGTGTTGTAGATAATATTAACTCAAAAGCAATTAGTAGATTAGACAAATAAATCAATTTTCCCACTAACCTCTGAAATTTACTTCTTAATGGGCTTGTGTCCTAAATTTTAAGCTAGAGCCTATATCAAGTGTTTGCATCCCAACATTCCCGCTTCATTAAGTAGATCAAGAACATATTTTCTATTTTATCACTAGACCTTTGCTCGAAGCAACCTCCATGCCTAGAAAGTTCTTTTCCTAGGTCTTTTTTTCAAACTTTTATTTAACAACCCTTTCAAGTGACTTATCTCTTCATCATCATCACACATCCACATATACTATTAAAATAACCCTTTTATTGCTAGAGGTTACCTTAATGAAGAGAGTGTGATCTGCCAAGGATTGTTTGTATCCATTTTCTAAAATCACCTTGGTGAATCTGTCAAACCAGGCTCTAGGTGACTGCTTCAAACCATAGATGGATTTATTAAGTCTGCAAACTTTTTCGATCTCCTTTTATCGACTTCAAGCCCGAAGGCACTCTCATGTACACTTCTTCTTCCAATTTTCCATTAAGAAAGGCATTCTTAATGTCAAGTTGATGAAGCTTCCATCTTGTTTACACCAAGCTTAAGAGAACTCTAATCATTTTAGTTTAGCTACAGAGCAAAGGTCTCATTATAATCAATTCCATAGGTTTGAGTAAAACCCTTGGCCACCAACCTTGCTTTATACCTCTGTATACCGCCATCGAGTTGTATTTTATGGCGAACACCCATTTGCATCCGATTGGTTTCTTGCCTTGTGGAAGATCTGTAAATGGTCCAAGTATCATTCTTTTCAAGTGCTTCAATCTCCTCTTTAACAGCCCTTCTCCACTTAAAATCTTTTAGAGCCTCCTCAATAGTGTTAGGTATCTGTTTTTTATCTAAGCAAGTCAGTAAAAGCCTTAAATGATGGCATTAGATTACCATAAGCAACATACCTCTGAATGGGGTGTTTTGTACATTGTCTTACCCTTTCCTTTTAGCAATAGGCAAATAATCAAATTCAAGTAAATAAGAGGGAATCTCGGCTAGAACATTACCTCCATCATTTTCATTGGCAACCAATTCAAGTCCAATTCTCGGCAAGTGTCAAATTGCAAAACAGTCTGGAATAGTTTTACATTTTACTGTATAAACTTTCAATTGCTTAGGAGGTGAGGGGTTTGTGAGGAAGGTTTGGGTGAATTCTGAGGAGTAGTAACAATAGGTGAAGGATGGGAAGTCAGTAGGTGTAATAATAGGTGAAGAAGTAGAAGGGTTTAAAGGAGTATGAGGTTCAACTAACAAAGGATTATTAGTAGGTAATAACTCAAGGTAAAGAAGGATAAACCTGATTGGTAGGAGGTCAAAAACATCACAATTCTCCCCGATTTGCAGCCGCAGGGAAATAAGGTTCCTGTTCAAAAAAGGTGAGATCCAAGGAAGTAAAAAAATTCTGAGAAGGAGCATGATAACATTTGTAGCCCTTCTTAAGTGAAGAATACCTTACCAAGACACATTTCAAGGATCTGGGGTCAAGTTTTGACCTAGAGGGAACATAATCTTTCACAAACACGGTGCAACCAAAAACTTTGAAAGGGAGAATAGAGGACAAAGGTTTAAAATTGGGGTAACTCTCCAAAAAAAACAGCTCTAGGTGTTCTCATTGCAAAACCTTCTTCAAGCATTCGATTAATGAGATAGGTTGCGATTAACAAAGCCTCACCTCACAAATACTTAGGAATATTACTAGTGAACATCAAAGACCTAGTTACCTCCAACAAATGCCTATTTTTCCTTTCTGCAACCCCATTTTGTTGTGGTGTATCCACACAAGTGCTAAGTTGAACAATCCCCTTTTTGTTAAAAAATTCCCCCAAGGACTTGGTAAAATATTCACTCCCATTATCAGATTTGAAGATCTGAATTTTACTTCAAATTGGGTTTCAACCATATTGTAAAATTTCTCAAAAAATGTAGGCTACTTGATTTATCCCTTAACAAATATGCCCAAGTTGTTCTACTATGATCATCAATAAAAGTGACAAATCACCTACTACCAGTTACATTCTTCACTCGAGAAGGACCCCAAACATCACTATGAATTAATGAAAAAGGTTGGGAAGGTTTGTAGGAAGATGGTAAATAGGATGCTTTTGTCTGTTTAGCGAGCGGACATATATGACATTTAAAAGAACTTGGTTTTCTATTAACAAATAATTCAGGTAATAATTTAGCAAGATAATGAAAATTAGGATGCTCTAACCTAAAATGCCATAACATTATATTATCAATTTGCCCTAAAGAAGTCAAAGAGCAAGAAGTATTTGGTAGGGTAGATGGTTGATTTCCGAGGACATAAAGACCATTTTGCAAGCTAGCGAAGCCAAGCATCTTCCTCGAATTCATTGCCTGCAAAAAACAACCAGATTGATGGCTATAAATGAACACTTCAAATTCTTGGAGAGTTTACTAACAGAGATGAGATTGCAAAGTAGATTAGGCACAAACAAAACATCTTCAAGCAACAAATTATCGTTAATGAGGACTGAGCCACTTCCTTTGATAAGAGAGAAAGAGTCATCGGTTGTTTTAATAGAACTTGTAGAAGATGAATCAAAAACTAAGGAATAATTCCTGTTACCGGTCATCATGTGATCGGATGCTCCAGTCGATGATCCATGCCGATGCACCTTTGGTAGAAAAAGTGCGAGAGGAGAACAAGTATTTTGTATGCTTGTATCCTCCACGAGGGCTAAATCCGCTTCACGGTTTCTTGTCGAACCTGAAATTTCGGAAAAACTCAATCCAAGCACTGCTCTCGCTATGGATAGCATCTCAAAGGTTGTCGAAGGAGATCCCATTAAGAATTCTAACTAGGATCGATGTTAGACTGATACCATGTAGAAAAGCAATTTTCTAGCTTTAGGAAAAACTAATTAACGATAAAAATAAAGCGGAATTTAAGTTTCTGCAGAAAAGAAGAAGAAAACAGAATTGATTTTCTGTTATTGAATATTTTCAAAAAATTACATCCCTTTACAGTGAATTTATAGACTCGAGTATTGGACTTTAGTTATAATTAGGAGTCCTAAGTACACAAGACATCTAACTCTATCTTTTAGGAAGTAAACTTTAATTTAAACTACTATTTACATGAGGACTCTAACTCTATCTTTAAACTTTAATTTAAACTACTATTTACATAAGGACTCTAACTCTATCGGGTAATCTAACAGGTACACCAGGACATGGTTTAATATTTAAAAAGACCCTTGATAAAACAGTCAAGGTTTATTCAGACTCCAGCTGGGCAAGTGAATTGACTGATAGAAGGTCAACAAGTGGTTACTGTTCTTTTGTGTGGGGTAATCTTGTGACTTGGAAGAGCAAAAAGCAAACGGTTGTATCAAGGAGTAGTGCAGAAGCAGAATACAGAGCTCTAGCTCTTGGAATTTGTGAAGGAATCTGGCTAATGAAGCTTCTAAAAGAGCTAGGCATGGTTCAAAACGAGAAGTTTGAAGTGTTCTGTGATAACCAATCTACAATTCAGATTGCCAGAAATCCAATTCAACATGACAGGACCAAGAATGTTGAGATCGACAGACACTTTATTGCAGAAAAGCTTACAAGTGGAGTAGCTTCTTTAACCTATGTTCCTACAGAAGAACAAGTAGCAGACATCCTTACGAAAGCCCTGCCAAAAGCTCTCTTTGATAAGTTCTTATTCAAGCTGGGACTATACAATGTATATTCTCCAGCTTGAGGGGGAGTGTGAGTTATCCGAGAGAAATTTCAGCTTTTGTAAATAATAGTAATTATCCTACTTAAAGTTTATCTCCCTAATGGATTAGATTTTATCCTTAGTAGGACTCCTTATTGTAGTTAGAGTCTATCAACTTAGTAGATTAGAACTTATCTTGAGAAGGTCTTCTTAATGTACTAAAAGACCTAGAGCCTATATAAGTGTGTATCGAGAGATGTAAAATTCATTTGAGCAATAACAGAATACAGAATATAAAATTCTGTTTCTTCCTGTTCTGTCAACTTACAGTATTGTATATTTATCCCCTAAATTAAGGGATTATACACATTCATTAAGGGATTCTATTAACATTTTATTTTCTATTGCTCAAATTTAGGGTTTCATTAACATATTTATTTTCATACTTTGTTACAAATATGTGAATAGGATGGTTTCACCAAGCGATTGATTGGGAAGCCGATAACAATCACCTTTCCTTTATATTGATTTATGGAATGACCTACTGTAATTGATAGCTCAGCTTGTAAAAGGGAGATTGAACTCTTAGGACTTGATAGAAAGAAACCAAAATATATCAAGGGTTTATACATATGTATATAGAGAAATTCTGCAAAGGTTTTGTTATTCCAAACATCCCTTTAAATAGAGATTAAAAAAAATAATGCATATCAAACTAAATAAAATCTTACCAAACACTTCTATTCTAATAATACTAAAACATCTCTTTTACAAAGAATTGTAACTTCTCGAAAGAGTCCTACATTCACAACATGCTCACCTATAAATTGTAATTCTTTTCAGCAATCCGATAAAAAGAAAAGAATCTCTTTTACCGTTGTACCGAATTGTTACAATCGTGTGTTTCAATTGATAGTTGAACTCGTCGAAGGGGATTCTAGACCTTAGATGTTACAAAGAATCTTAAATCTCGTGGTTTTTTTTAATCTAACTTACTTTATTTCTTCCAATTTGTCCTCTTAAATAAAAGTTACATTCGATCAACTAAAAGAATTACTGAAGTAATTAAAAAGTCTGTGTATGGTTTAAAGCAGTCTCCTAGAGCTTGATATGATAAATTCACAAAGGTTGTCATTATCATGGTTATAAACAATGTCAATCAGACAACACGTTAGTGAATATATCTCCAAAAAAAGAAATTTTTTTTTATAGTTTATATAAATGATATCATCATTATTGGTGATGATACTAGAGAAATCAAATGACTAAAGGGGCTGCTAGCTACTAAATTTGAGACCAAAGACCTAGGTTAAAAGGTAGAAAAGGTTAAAAGGCTGAAATTTCAATGTAAAGTATAAAAAAAGAGTTGCAATGACAAGTTGATATAACGCCTTCATCAAATGCTAAAAAAGACAATAAAATTCTTAGTTATTTAAAATAATACCAATCTAACAACACTTTTCCAACAGCTCTACCTTCACAGCTCTTACAACTATTCTAGGGTCAAATAGGCGCAATGCACTCAATAAGGAAATGATGAAACTAACTGTGAGTTATAATCGAAGTTATTGTTTGTAAATAGAGTCAATAAAGAAATAGATATAGAATTAAAATTTTATCATGTGTAGAAGAGTCTTATCGTAAGTTAAGAGATAGTGTTTGTATTTAGGTTAAACTCCTAATTGTAATTAACCACTTGTATCCTAGCCTACAAGAGTCTTTGTAAACATGTATATTGTTGAATACGATAACCTGAGAAAACCTATTGTTTTCATTAGTTTCTACGTGATATCAGTATAGGAATTGATCCTTCTTTAAAATCAATGGGTGCTACTTCTCCTTCCTCCGGCAGTACTTCCTCAACAGTTCAGGCATCAATTGTTGATGATTTTCCAGAAATTTCTGGAGCTGCAGTAACCTGCCATCGTTTTGTTTTCCATAATTATCTTTCATGGTCTTAATCTATTAAAATATTTCTTACTGGTCGAGGGAAACTTGGCTATGTTTTGGGAGAAACTAAGAAACCTCCTTCCACAGATGCAGGATATGAAAAATGGGTTCAAGAGAATGGCAAGGTGATGTCTTGGCTCTTAAACACCATGTCCCTTGAGATTGGGTCAAATTTTTTGCTCTATAGCACAACAGCTGATATCGGATAGCTGTGTAAGAAACCTATTATAGCACAAGCAACATCTCTGAAATGTTTGGAGTTGAAGTAAGGCATCCAATCTGAAGCATGACTCTTTGAGTGTTACAGATTACTAGAACAGTTTGACCAGTCCTTGGCAGCATCTTGACTTGTATGAGACAAATGAGTGGGAAACTCCCTATGATGCAGCCTGGTATAGAAAGCTGCAAGCACAAAGAAGAGCTTTTCAGTTTCTTAATGGGTTGACTACAAAATGGGATGTTGTAAAGGCCAGGATAGTTGGAAAAAAACCTGTTCCATCTAGTAGAGAGGTTTTTGCAGAAGTTAGAAGAGAAGAGAGCAGTTAGCTCTGAGGGCAGCAACCTTTTTCCAAAGAGCAGATTGTAGAACTTCAAAGAATGTTTGGCATTGTGGGACATTCAAGTAAGAAAAATGTGGTTCTTAAATAAGAAGGTACACAGATTGGTTTCTTTCCTACTACTTTCTTGTCTACACAAAATGATCAGCAATGGATTACTGATTCCAAGGCTTCTGACCATATAACTGGTAACAAAGCCTTGTTTTCTATTTTTACATCCTCATGATCTAAACAGACCATTACAACTGCAAATGGATCATTATCTCCTATACAAGGGTCTGGTACAATTATTCTCAATAAGGACATGTTACTTAAAGATGTACTTTATGTACCTAATATTGCATGTAACTTGCTATTAGTGAGTAAATTGTCTATGGATTTGAAATGTTGTTTGAAGTTTTTTGAGAATGGTTGTGTTTTGCAGGCACTGGATTCGATGAAGACTGGCAATGCTAGATTGTACAATGGACTCTATCTCCTATCTTGTGATCCCACCTCCATCTCTCTAGTTTTTTCTAGTTCTGTTTCTAATTTAGAACAGCTTGATGATATTATGTTATGGCATTTTATGTTAGGCCACCCAAATTTTCACTATCTTGCTAAACTCTTCCCTCATTTGTTTATTAATAAAAGACCACAGTTATTTAAATGTCATATTTGTCCACTTGCTAAACAAACTAAAGCTTTTTATCTTCCATCTACTTATAAACCATCTTAATCTTTGGCTTTAATTCATAATGACATTTGTGGTCCCTCTAAAGTGAAGAATGTTAATGGGTGTCGATGGTTCTTATCTTTTATTGATGATCATAGTAGGACCACTTGAACTTGCCAAATAAAAGAAAAGTCAAAAATTGTGTTTGTTTTTAAGAGGTTCTATAACATGGTTGAAACTCAGTTTGAGAGTAAAATTCAGATTTTTAAATCTGATAATGGTGGAGAGTATTTTGCGACTTCTTTAGGTGAGTTCTTTAAAGACAAGGGTACTGTTCAAATTAGTACTTGTGTGGATACACCACGGCAGAATGGGGTGGCAGAGAAGAAGAATAGGCATTTGTTAGAAGTCTAGTGACCCTATTATTCTCTGGTAATGAACCAAAATATTTGTGGGGTGAAGCCTTGTTAACTGCTACTTATGTTATCAATACAATGCCTAGTAAAATCCTTCAATTCAAAACACCCAAGTCTGTGTTTTTGGAGAGTTATCCTAACTTCAAGCCTTCACTTCTGAGCTTCCTCTTAAAATATTTGATAGTATTGTTTTTGTTTCAGAATTTTTCTTCTAAGTCGAAATTGAATCCTAGATCTTTTAAGTGTGTTTTTGTGAGATATTATTCACTGAAAAGGGGCTACAAGTGTTACTACCCTCCTACCAAACAATTGTTTATTTCGATGGATGTTAGTTTTTTTGAGCAGGCTCATTATTTTTCTAAAACTGTAATTCAAGGGGAGATTTGGACAGAATTCCAGCCTTCCAACACACCACAGGTTTATCCTCTTTCCTGTTTCTTCTATACCTTCAGAACTGTTGCCCACTACACCTCCTGAAAATTTGTCTGAACCTAAACTAAATACACCTATAAACCCATCTACTCATATATTTGTTTTATCACCAGCTACCTCTCAAAATTTACCTCCTCAAACCACTCCTTAGAAAACTCAAACTTCCAAAAAACCAAGTGTCTATACTAGAAGAAGGAAAGTCAATCCCTAAGGCCATTTTTCAATCGGATACTTGCCGAGAGTTGGATTTGAGTCCAATTGCCTTGGAGGATGTTGGAGGTAATGAAATTCTTCTCCTATGGTTGATATGGCAGATTTACCTATTGCTAAAAGAAAAGGGGTAAGACAGTGCACTAAGTATCCTATTCATAAATATGTTGCTTATGGAAACTTAATGCCCTCTTTCAAAGCTTTTACAGCTTGCACTGATAAAGTGGAGATACCCACAGACATTAAAGATTCACTTGAAGACCCTAAATGGAAGAAGCTATTGAAGAGGAAATTCAGACACTTGAGAAGAATGGTACTTAAACTGTTACTAGCCTACCAAATGGAAAGAAACCAGTTGGTAGTAAGTGGATTTTTGCTGTTAAGTATAACTCAGATGGGAGCATAGAGAGATATAAGTCCAGACTTGTGGCTAAAGGTTTTTGTCAAACCTATGGCATAGACTACAAGGAGACTTTTGCACCTGTAGCTAAATTGAACACAATTAGAGTACTCTTGAGTCTTGTAGTAAACAAGGATTGGAATCTCTATCAAAATGACATAAAAAAATGTCTTCCTAAATGGAAACTTAGAAGAATAAGTCTACATGAAGATGCCACTTGGAATAAGGACTGAGCTCGACAATAAATTGGTTTGTAAACTTGCAAAATCTCTTTATGGATTGAAACAATCACCCAGGGCTTGGTTTGATAGGTTTACCAAAGTTCATTTAGAAAATGGTTATAAACAGTGTCAAGCTTATCACACGTTGTCTATAAGAGAATCTTCCATTAAAAAGAAGGTTATTTTAATTGTATATGTAGATGATACTGTGGTGACGGGTGATGATGAAGATGGGATCTGCAATTTGAAAAACTTATTGAGCAAAGAATTTGAGACAAAGGACTTAGGGAAACTGAGATATTTCCTAGGTATGGAGGTGGCTAGATCCAGCAAAGGTTTGGTGATAAACCAAAGGAAGTGTATGTTAGATTTACTCTCTGAAACTGGCATGTTGGGATGTAAGCCTGTGCATATTCCAATGGAGGTTGGTTTGAAGCTAAGAAGAGAAGAAATGGGGGCTAAAATTGATAAAAATTAGTTCTAGAGGCTGGTTGGAAAACTCATCTACTGGTCTTTAACCGGACCAGATATTTCATTCCCTGTAATGTGATAAGTCGGCATATGACAAATCCTAGAGAGGGACATATGGAAGTTGCAAACAGGATACTAAGAGATAAGGGTACACCAGGTCATGGGTTACTTCAAGAAGAATGAAGAAAGAACTGTCAAAGTATTCACAGATTCAAGTTGGGCAAGTGAAATCACAGAAAGAAGATCAACCAGCGGGTATTGCTTGTTTGTATGAGGCAGAATAGGCCTTAGCATTAGGCATTTGTGAAGGGATGTGGTTGCTAAGGTTGTTAAATGAATTTGGACTAAAGAAAGATGGAAACCTAAAGATCTACAGTGACAATCAATCTGCAATTCAGATAGCAAAAAATCCAGTCCATCATGATCGTATAAAGCATGTGGAGATTGACACACTTTATTGCTGAGAAAGTGAATGGTGGTATAGCAAGCTTGACATATGTTCCTACAGAAGAACAGCTTGTTGATGTTCTGACTGAAGCACTTGCCAAACAAGTCTTTGATAAGTTCCTATCAAAACTGGGTCTATATAATGTAAACACACCAGTTTGAGGGGGAGTGTGAGTTATAATCAAAGTTATTGTTTGTAAACAAAGTCAGTAAAGAGTTAGAGATAGAGTTAAAATTTTATCTTGTGTAGAAGAGTCTTATCATAAGTTAAGTGATAGTGTTTGTATTTAGGTTAAACTCCCAATTGTAATTAAACAATTGTATCCTAGCTCATAAGAGTCTTTGTAAACATGTATATTGTTGAATACGATAACCTGAGAAAACCTACTATTTTCATCAGTTTCTACACTAACAAATAAGTTAGGGGCAAAATTTAAGAATGCATTGACCGACAATGGCCCAAAATGTTTTGCAGATACAGCCAGTCAATTTGAGATTGCCCTATTAGTCAAAGTGTTCATAGGGATAACGAATAAATAATATGATAATGAATGGACAGTATATATTTCTTCAGGAAAAAAAATGAACTTTGAGAAGGAACTTACTTGATTAGTGCAAATCAGATAAAAATGAAAAAATGTAAGACCACCAACGAACCATACAACTATGAAGCAATAGACTATGAGAATTATGGATAGGACATCATGCGACATAGCCTTCCAAATACTGCTATCATTGTCAGCTTCCTTTTCAAGGACATTGATCCAAGAACAGACGAAGACATATAAGCACAAGATGGTTGAGGTTGATATAAACATAAAGAAGAACCGATAGTTCCGCTGCAGCCAACACACAAGTCAAAAGCACCATTAGTTTCAACCACAAAAAAAGTGATTTACAGCAGTAAAATAATATATAATAGTGAAAGTCATTCATTTAGAGATTATATACAAGATCATGCAACAACTTTGATTTGGGGTATCGGCTAAACTTATTGGAATGATAATTTTACAACTTGTGACATTTAGTAGCAATATATCCTGAATAAAATATCCTAAATATTAAAATTCCAACAAGCAGCCGCCAATGTCCCTTATGTAAAATATCCTCAACTAGATGAATGGAAATCCCACAAGCGTTTTTTGGGTTTAATGAGAAGCACCATTTAAGATGTTCATATTGTTAATACGAAATTATAAAATGGTGACATAAAAGACGTACTCAAGCACCGTTTGACTGTGAATGGATTTAAGATCATAATCAACTAGAACATTTTATGTAGAGTCTAAGATATTTTCCTTTTGGCTAGGTTGCAAATTTTATTCAATTTTCTCTTTCATTGAGTTTTAAGTGGCAAGGATACTTGGTATTCTTGATCTAATAAAAAGTACAAATTAGGAGTCTACAACTTTTGCTTTATTCTTTCTTATACTTGTAGATTTTAATCATAGGGATTCATTTTTAGTTTCATTAATAAAAATGTTTAAAATCAGGTCCAAGTCAGACTCTTTAAGGAATGCTAAATTTGAAGCTTATCAATCTCCTTATTCTCCTCATTCAGATTTTAAATAATCCTCAATCAACTTGAACCAATCATAGAAATTCAATCTTAAACACTATACTTTCCACCATGCAAAACAGCCTCTGAACAGTTTTTAGACTGCCTTGCTTTTTCATTGTAGCATCGATGCCCTTTCAAAATTCATGGAATATAATTTACTCTTAATGTCCCATCTTTTCACCCCCAATAAACCTAAAATTAAACATCTGAACCCAAATTTAGTCCTCCCTGTGCAATAGGACCCATTTCATGCAAATTAGAGATGTGAACCCACCTCAAGTGCATAGTATTACTCATTTTGAAGATGTCAAGTATAAGGAAGCACTGAAGCAGCAAATTTTAGAGAGAATCAGTAATTAGCATGTTACAAAGGCAACAATTAAGGTCCAGTACAATATTTACTTCAAACTTTATACTATGAAAAAATATTTATCACAAAGCCTAGACGATACCTTGTTATAAAATTCCAAGTTTAAGCCACCCTAATTCAAGTCATGTCAAGAAAAATAATTCATGCTCATTATTTAAGTACTTCCTAGTTCCTACCAGTAAGTACAGTTGATCAATAAAAAGGTTCACAAGGGAAACTTAAACTTACTATTCCAATGCATTGACCAACCCATGGGCAGTGATGATCAAACCTTTGAACACAGTTGTTGCATATGGAACAATGAGATGCCCGGGGTGGACGATAAAGCAAACAAGTGTCACAGTACTTTACTTTCACAGTGTGGCCATTAATCATTACATCTTTGGTACGAGGAAGTTTTAAATGAGGAGTTCTACCATTGATCCACTCCATAGATGGGGTAGTCTCTTCAAAAGCTTCATCTGATTCTGGGGGTTTTGAATTTCTGGGTAGAATTCCAGGATCTCTACCAGAGGTAAAGAAGAGAAAGAACAGATCCTGCCAAAATTGACTTTCATATCACTCTTATATTTTCTTTTGTGAAGCGCAGTTTTACACAAAAAGTATTATGTAGGATAAAACTTTCAGAAAAAGAGATGAAAATGGTCAAACATAACATTCACTGAAGCCAATGATAAAACACCAATGCAACATGTAAATGAAATATAATGCACACAAGGGACAGGGCAAACAAAAGAAAGTTAACCCATACTAGTTCCAAGAAAGCGGCTACATCTTGCATTAAAATTGTCCCCATACTAGAAGATTTGCTTGTTCATGCCAACACAATCAAATCCCTATTGAATGTCCACCAAATAAAATTGTTCACAAAATGTAGATGTGCTTGATCACCTTTAAGAGCTTAGACATTGTTGCTCAAGAATAGTGGAATAAAAGATTAAGTGCAAAAACTTAGAAAATAAGTTTTACAGAAGGATGTAAAACAATAATAAATGAAATGGTCATGCTCGTAACATGTAAAGTAATGGTTTGAAAACTATTTGGCTGGCATAATTCCTTAGAAGTGACCAACAACACCACTAGAAGTTGAACCAAAGAGAAGAGTTACCAGTACAGAGAGTAAGGCGCCCAGAATTAATATGGAATACCCGCGACCAACATTAACATTTTCATGTTTGATCTTTGTATACATCCTTATGCAGAAAGCAATTGCAGGCCCAGCAATAAGAAATGTGGATAGAAACAACGATGCAACGTCAGGACCAAAGATCAATCTCCCACCGAAAAAGAATCTCTGTTAGAACAAATGAACAATACGAAACCACCCTCAATAATAAAACATTGTCACAACAACAATAATAGTATGTAGCAGCTACACTTATGATTAAGCAAACATGATTCTGGAAGATATTTGAATTTTCTTTTTCCTTTTTTTGGAGGGCCTAACCAGGGAAGAATAAAACAGTAAATCATATATATTCAAATGGGCAAATGAAGTAAATGGGAGTTAAGAGTGTTCAACAACTCAACTCTAAAGATCATATGCTCATATTTTCAGTAGCAGATGTTACAGAATTATTTTATTTAAATTGGAAAGAATGAAAATCAACATAACTGCAAAATCTCCCATTCGATCCAGGCAGGCTCAGAATTAGAGCAAACAGGGATTTTGTAAATCATGCCCTTTGTTTAAATCAAAATTTGCACAACCAAAAAAACATGATCGCAAATTCAAAGAGAGAAAACAACAAGAAGAAGAAACTCACATTGCTCCCCTTCCAAACCTGATAAAGCATCTTGGTTTTAGTAGGATCGCCATTGGGTTCCATAGCTGATTGATTCGACGATCGATGATTGATGATAAGGAACAAGAAAGAGGAAGCAGAATAAAAAACCCAGAAATTAATTCCTAATATAATGTCTTCTAAAAGAAGAGCAAACCAAAACAAACCAAAGCTCGTTGCTCATCTTCCTATTAAGAGCGGTGATGGATGCGAAGGTGAGTCAATAAAATGATGAGTGAGGAGAGACGGAGAGAGTATTGTTGGATTAAACCATGTGCGGCAGCCCAGCTGCTCCCCCTCCCTCGTCCCTCTGCCAACGTTACAACAGCAGAGGCGGACTGTACCAAGCTTTGATATTCTCTCTCGCTCTCTCTTTCGTTGGGTTTTTTTTAATAAAAGAAAGAAGAGGAAGGCACAACTTTGTTGCAATCTCTATATAGACTTTGAAAGGTTCACTCGGTTTTTTGTTCTTTCTATTTCTTATCCAAAAATCAAAACCGGGAAAAACTATTCGAACAAAGCAGGCGAGCGAGTTCCAAACAAAACAGCCTGAGTTGGGCGGATGTTTCAATTCCTTATTCTGTACTCATACTTACAGCTAATAATTATTTTTTTTAGCACAAAACAATATTTGTTTTATTAATACATGTTGTCGGTATATTCAGATAAATGTCACCATCAAATTTTTTACTTACCAATCTCACATTTATGTAAAAATTATTTTTTATAGCACTCTCACGGTAAAATCGTCTGACCGCAATTCGAGTTTTAAAAAGATGTTAATATTTTTAAACTCGTCATGCTTATAAAGTAAGTTCGAAAAAATATGTATTTTTATATTTAACTCGCCTTGCTTGAAATAATTTTTTTGTTTAAAATAATTATTTCAATATTTAATTAAAATTTAATTGGAACTCACTAAGAAAGCATGGCGAGTTCCACTCAATTTTATTTTTTAAAACTAATGCGATTATATTGTAATCGTTGGATTCAACGGATACAATATAAAACTCGTTGTGCATGTCTGGTGTGTTCCATCCAACAATAACATTGGGTCGGGCAACAGACAGGAAAAATTTCTTATAAACAGAGTCTTTAGTTCAAGGCTTAGAGTAAAAAAATTGAGAGTAAGAGAGAAAGATATTATGAAGAAATATTATTTGAAGATTCGAGGTAAATTGTATTTATGAATTATTTTTGTTAAAAATTGTTTTAGATTAACGTTATATTTGATTTAATTGTTTGAATTTTTTGTAGGTATTTCTCTTGGAACAAATATTGTGGAGAAGAAATTTGGATCCAAAAGTTAATTTGTAGAAGTTTGAAGTAAGTAAAAAATATTTATTTTTATTATTATGTGTATTAGTTGAATTGTTATAGTTGATAAGATTTTAGGGTGAGATTATTTTTAAGATGTTTTGTGACGGTAGTTTAGTTGAATTGACATGATGTAGATTATAATTTATGTATTATATATATAACATTTTTAGTTTGTTGAATTATTATAAAAATAATATTTAGAATTAGTTGATCTGGTAATAAATTACAATGTTATTTTTTAATAGTAGAATATAAGTTTTAGGTTAATTTGTTATGGTTTATATTATTTATTAATGGTTGAGTTGATTTGGTTATATGATTATTTAAGAAAATTGATATTTTTGTCGAAACTGATTATATTAACAGCATAATTTCAAAATGGCGTTATTGCGACATGAAGATGAACACATTAAGAGGGACATGAATTCATTGGTATAATTTTTTAATTATTTTATTTTTTTTAGATTCATTTTGATATTTTAGTTGTAATAAAAAATTGTGATTGGTTTTTTTGCAGAAGGAGGAGCACAACTTTCGCCGTCGCTTGATATGGAGGAATGAGCCAAACTTCAAGATACGATCATTTATAAGACTATTCGATTTTTACTCGTGTCCAAAATTAGTGGTTTTAATATCGTACTGGCATTTATAAATGGGATGATAGAGTGATGGAGACCAAAAACACATACGTTTTATATGTTGTGCGGGAAATGCACGATTACTCTTAAAGATGTGGCAGTACAACTTCACATCCCAGTTAACGGTAAGTCAATCATTGGCCACAACTAGTATGATGTTTTATGTATGTGTTACACATATTTGCGGAAGATGCTGCAGGCAGATGCGGTAGACGGTAGAAGAAGCTCAATGTGCTACTCGAACATATATCTTGCACCTTAACAGTGGGATATTGATGTCGGATAAATCTAGTTCTATAAAACACACGTAGTACCTCCCATTCGTAGATATATCTTGGAAGGCCAAACAGTACAAATGGGGATCTGCAATTTTGGCTTTCTTGTCCCGCAAGATGTGCAAAGCATGTAATAAGTCATTCGTGGAAGAAAAACTGAAGAAAGCAAATATTGGTAGATGTTTGGTTCTACTTCAGTCATAGGATCTGTACATGCTTCCATTTTTTTCACCAATTTGTCGAGAACCTATTGAGTTCCCACTCGATGCAAGGTAATTATGTTATTTTTTAATAATAAGTATAGATGTAAAATTTTGAAATGCATGTTAATTAATTTTATATATGCATGATGTATGTATTTTTATGTAGATAGAGATAAAAAATTCAAGATAACGACTTAGTTCAAAATATAACTACTGAAGTTAGAGTTAAGATAGACATACACTCCCAAGAACATGTAACCTAAATTTAAATCGAGTTAATATTTACATTGTGAAATGTTTTCTCGATGCAAAAGTTGAATAATGTATTTTTTGCAGTTTTTATGGAGGTCGTATATGGATTATGATATCCAAGAGTTAATTATGAATGATGTGTACGAAGGATTGAAAAATTGGTGCTCAATTATGTCGTTGATCCATTTCGCGATTGTTGAAGTGTTCTACGACAATCGTCTTTTTAGGCAGTTTAGATTCCACCAGCTCGTGTCCGGAGATCCGTGCAATATGGACTAGATTAAAACATTGGACGGATGAGGTTAGACTGGTTGTCAACTTGTCATCCCATTCAATAGGGTGATGTTGATTTCTTTAGATTTGAGTACCATTGATGGCATTTGGATAATTAGAAACTGTACTTGACGTCGGAAGAGCAACGACAAGTATTTACAGTGTACAATGAAAGCTTCTTTGTGTCACAAGGTCGGGGAACATTGACTGGGTTGGCATCGAGTGTGGGGTCATCTGTGAGGGGATCCACGAGGAGATTTGGAGACAGATCTAGTAGAGGATCAAGAATAGAGACTTAACCTTTATCACACATTTCTCCCAACGTAGGCGCTACTCCACCTTCAGCCTATGTATTAGATGAGTTGCACCCTTGGGAGAAAGTTGTTCACCGTAGATCGGGACCATGGGCGACGAGTTCATGGGGAAGTGAATTTGCTGCAGCACATGGACAAGCATCAATGGGTAATATTGGTAATTTTGAAAATGTGTATGTGCTAGAGTTTGATCCTCCATGGACGCAATATTATGAGGGCCAACATTTTGATATTAACTGCATGACATCCTTGATGTCTACAACTTCCACGTCGGGTACATTATTTTCAAGCGCTTTTGGAGGAGTTGGTCCTAGCAGTATGTTTATTACACGGCATCGTATGATTCCAAATCATGCGGATGACAACAAGGATGGCAAGAGTGAGGAGGTGAGCGAAAAAGGTGACAATGATGATGAGCAAACACCACTTGGGGCTACGAGATCGACATACTCTGTGACGCTATGATTCTACGTCTTCACTGCACCGACAAAGCCTAAGGCCAAGAAGAAGAAGATAGGTTTATTTTGTAGGAATAAATTATTTAGTATTTAGGGATTTTCTTGTAATCAAAATTCCAAAGTAAACGGATTTTATGGATATGTTAAGAATATTTGAATTTAATTTTATGAATTAAATTATGATCTATGGCGATTTTTCGAATATACTGATTTATTAAACCAATGGTTAAAAGATTACTTATAAGGTATTACACTTGTAAAATTATAATAAATACACATAAGGAATTGCACTTGTAACATTTAAAATCAATGTAACATTAAATAACCACTTGCAACCATGGTAATTAATATATTGATTTATGTGAAAACAATGCTTAGAAATTTAAAATAAATACACATAAGGAATTGCGGGCCAACTTCTCCAATTTGTCGACGGAGGCCACGGTGATTTTTGGAGTAAATTTAAGGACAATATGTCGCAGCCAGAACTCGACACGATTTTAAAAACAACAAAGTTATTATTAATCTTTTTTAAGGTGAGATTAGATCATCTAAAAATGGGTTATTTTAATAAAAATATTTTATTTTTATTAAAATAATAATTTTGGTCTGCGAAAATAAAAAAATGGGTTCGAGAGTCGGTTACATTTGAGGAAGGGTGAGCACCACACAACGCCCAAAATTGGTACATAGCCGATTACAAGTGGTCTTAATATCGGAATTAGCAAGTTCGTGTAAAATTTAAGTTATTATCCATTTGTGAATGAGAATTCATTTTAACAGCCCCACCATCTGAAGAATAAACAATAGTCACCGCCAACACTTCTGGCGCTAACCCAATTTACCCCTTTTGGTGGAACACCACATTAACAATTTATATATTCGGTAAATATAAATCAAACATGACATAGAAGATATTAAAGAACAGATTTATTTGAATTAGAAAGTAATGATTTCCCAAACTATTCTAAGCTGATTACTATTAACCTAATTTAGAATAAGCCTAAAATTAAGCTAGGTCTAGGTCAAAAGAGGAAACTAAGCTACATTTGAGTTCTAATCTTAAAGGTTTCTAAAACTAATTAAGGGCTAAATTAAAGAGAACCTGATTGAACATTTTAAACTAATCTAAGTATTTTAACTAAAAGATGCTAACATTTAAGGTTTTCAAGGAGATTAAATTAAATTGACATAATACATAAAAGAAATAATAAAAGATAAAAGCAACACAAATTTAAATTACATAAAATCAAACATGTACAAAATTAAATAAATACCAAAGAAAACAGATAAGACATGCGATTTTTAATCGGGTCAATATTTGACCGACGAGCCAAATTTAAAAGGAAATACAGATAAAAAATAAAAAATATATAAGTAAAATTAATAAAAATGGTGTAATGATTTGAAAAGGTGGGGCTATTAGTTAGAATAATAAATGAAGGGATTAAAATGGTGATAAAACCAAAAGAAATTAAATTAGAATCTAAAATTGTGGCCAAATTGAGAAGAATTAAAATTAAAGAGCATATTAAATAAAAAATGAGGATTGATTTGAATAAATTGAAAAACAAAGGGCTGCGATGCGCTACACATGAAAGAAGGGCGTGGGTTACAAACTGGATCTGGGTCAGCTTCTCGGGTACTATATAAAGCGAGAAAAAATGAAGAAAAAAAAACACATTCATTTTAGAATTCTCACCCGAAAACGAATCAAACTTACTCATTTTCATTTCTTTTGAAGTGTTCTTCATTTTCATGAAGAACACGATGAACATCCGCCGTGTCGGCCGCCATTGATCGGCGTTGGTCGACGACAAAGTTTAAAAAAATTATTTTCCAATTCCTTTTTAAATCCCCGATTCAAATCGGTCCTTCAAAACACCTAAAACATTTTTAAAAAGACCCAAATCATAGAAAACCTTACGAATTTCTTTTTTTTAAAAAAAATCTAGAATTCTGGCGACTTTTCTTTGAACCTTGGTGATGGGTGTTTAAACATAACTGATAAGTCTAATATTTGCATATTTTTCACATATATATACCTATATTTTAGTGTTCTAATCCAACTATAAATCTATATTTTAACAAGTGTTTAATTTTTGTAGGGATTTTGACAACTAAAGGATAATGCATGCTTAAAAGAGAAGTTTCAGTTGGATTTGGATTTTAAGGAGCATTTAACATAAGAAGAGGAATTCTACTTCAAGTTGAACTTTTATGTTTTATATTATATTTGGAGTAGGATAGAGTTTTAAATTAAATCTTATTGTAATTCATTCTCCTAGTTGATGTAAATCACCTCTATTATAAATACGGTCATGAGGAGAAGAGAAATCATTCATCCCATAATTCTCATTCTTCTCTTATTTGTTTCCCTTCTCCACTAGTTGCTAAACTCTTTTTCTAGTTAAGGTTTAGGTTCGAGGTTATTAATAAAAGTTTTTAGTGAGATTTCTTGTTCTTCATCCTCTTCATCTATTTCAAGTATTTTTTATATCTTTCGGGCTTATTCAACACGTATATATTGGATTATATATATACGACAACCAATCGAGGCATCCTTGATACAAGTGGTAAGTAACCAAGCAACGGGTTAGAAGGTATGAATTCATATTCTTGATAAGTTAACAAATTAGTGTTTTGATAGTTTATGTGCATTGGGTCTCTTAATTCAGTAAAGCTATTTGATAGGTTTTAATTCTAAGTGGATTATCTAAGGATTTTAATCGTGATAATAAGAGTTGTCATTTATGGATTATTAAGTGATTATCTACTAAGCAAGAGAGATTGGGTTTAATTGTGGATTATCAATTAACCTATAACCAAGCTATTTGAGATTGATGCAAGTTTATCTTTTGTGAAGTTCGATGATCTAAATCCTTGATTTAATATTCCAAGTTCCACCTTGACTAGAGTTCCAAATTATATTGAATTCCTTTTTACTTAAATTGCTTTCTTCAACTCAAACACAAAAACTCATTGCTTGTGAACTTAATCTCTTAATCGCTCTCTGTGTGATCGACCCTACTTGCCACTACTACAAATCTAAAGAACAAGTAGGTATTATTTTTTGACGGATTTGACACCCATCAATGACGAGAATGAAAAACATCCATCATTAGGGATGTGGTCTCAAAACGCCGTTCACGACAACGGCTCGGAAGATAAACGCAAGGGTAAAAAAATTATCCATTTTTTTCAATTCGAAATGAAAATAAAGATTAGAAAAAATACCTAAAAAAGAAATACCTAGAACTTGTGCTTTTTTTGCTCATTATTGCTCAGAATAATCCTTGTGTTACAAAGAATGGGGTTCGGGCTTATATAGCCGATTACATCCCTAAAATACAATGAAAATAAAATTCCTAATTTTCGGCCGATTTGCTTTGATTCGATTTTGATGTTTGATTCCTTTCTTTTCTTGTTTTTGATTATGATTTGCTTGTTGACTTTCCCCTTCTGATTCAATTTGGTTTACTTTGGTGATTGATTCCCCATTCTTTGTTTTTTGAATATTTTGGTTGAATAGTGAGAGGACAAAAATGTATCAGTCGCGAACGTCGATTTGCTGCCAAAGAGTCAAATGGGCGGTAAAGCAGCGCATGGTTTGCACACAAGAAATGGGGAGCCGAACGGGTGGTGTAATTGGCGTCTGGGTTGCACCCGCATAAAAGAGAGCCGGTTAGTCTCTTTCCTAGACCGATCTGAACCGTTGGACCGAATCTAATCAAACGGTCACGGATAAGTTGCGTATAGGAAAAAAAAGACCAATTAGATTTTTATTATTTTGGGCCAACTTGTTGTGTGGATCAATCGATGTACAAATGACCAAGAGGGGGTGAATTGGCTTTTAAGAATTGGAGGGAGGAAATTGGTAAATAAAAATAGAAGGCACAAGAGATTTATAGTGGTTCAAGCTTCGAACATGTCACACCCCAAAAACTGGTCTAGTCAGAATTAGGTTCTGGTGATCAGAGAATTTTGTACTGATTAAGCCTGAATAATGTAATTGCTGAATTTTGTACTCAAACATGAAGTAATGAAAGTTATTTGGGCCTAGTTGAAGTTGTGGGACCTTTTTATAAAGAATGGAAGTTAGGGGTTTCATTGAAACTGCTGAAAATGATGAACCTGGGCAAGACGTATTGATACGATTGGACTTGTATCGGTACAACCTATCCATTTTTAACTAACTTATCCAATTCAGTCTAGCCGTATTGATATGACCCTAAGTTGTATCAATACGGGTCTCTGTCCAAATTGATTTAGTGGTCAGATTAAAAAGATTTAAAGTAGGGGATGACTCACCTATTTGCTTGCCACCCCTCCACGTGAGAATACTCTGAAAAAGATGACAATTGGTCATCAATTGCTAAAAGATGAAAAATATTGAGAAGTGTATTAATTAATGGGTTAAGCAAACCCTTGTCTAAGGGAAACCTTCCCATTGGCTAAGTGAAAGGTGGGGCAATGAATAAAAGAAAAATTAGATGGTTTTAAAAATGAATAAGGAAAGCCCTCATCCTTGTTTTGAATCTCCCGTAAACTAAACTCATCATTTGCCTTCAAACAAGCACACACCTTCATTGTTATCTTCAAGCTGAAGCAAGCACCTCGATCCAATCCTTAATCTTTGCTTTATTTCAATACACTATTTGAAAGCCTACAACTTGGTAAGCAAAACTCCTAAGTCAATTTAATGATTCCTTTGACCCTTAGTGTTTAATTTCAAGATTTGAGTCTTAAATACTCAAATTGAACCCATGTGTTAGGAAGTCAATTACCTTGTTTCAAAGTTAACTACGAACTTTGGTAAGCTTGAGAAAAGGTTGTGAATCATTAGTTTCAATTCTAATGTAATCCTTTAATTTTGGACTAGCTCAAGAAGTGGAGAAAGACCCCTCGTCATCTCCAACAAAATCTAGGCACAAAGGAGTTGAAATCTGAGAGCCTTGAAAGCATCAGAATTCAAGGTGAGAGTAATTGTGTCTAGAGATTGGCTAGGTGCCAACTCGGTTGCATTTGTTTTGTGATTTCATTGTGTCTTCGTTTGGATAGCCCAAGTAGAGGTTACAAGTACGAACTTCATGTGGTAAGCGTGGTAAGGACATCCTATTGCTTTGATACATTTTCATGCCATATGATTCGATATTTGTATGTTACATGTGAAAAGGAGCTTAATGTCAATGTTGATATACATGGAAATTATTATGATGCACAAATGATATATTAGTTAGAGCCAAGGCTCAATTCGTAATCCGATATGATATGGCCTACGGGCACAAAGGTAAGTTTATGATGAAATATGTAACCTTGGACACTTGTGGACATTGGATACAATAGGCATGCCATAGGGTTAATTGAGCTCACTAAGTAAGGGATTAGACTACGGTCCAGGGCTACAGCCTATATGTAGGGAGAAAAGGTTAGATTGTGTAAGGGATTCTGGAGCTACGGCTCAAGGCTAAGGCCTATTTCCAATTTGTGTGGCGTATAAGGGAATCCGCGTATCCATTGATAGCTATGTCCAAGGGGATGATAGGTGTTTATGCTTTACATTTGATATATGAAAATATGACATTTGACATTGCGTATGATCTATATATGACCAATGACGCATTTATGTCATTCGAGCATGATTATGTGTCATTTAAGCCATTAGGAAGTTTTTGCATCTGTTATAACTACCTCACTAGGCTATGTAAGCTTAACATTCGTGTGTCTCATGCATTTTAGACCTTGAAGAATTTTGAGCTCCGATCATGTAGTTGGGGTTGCAAGTCACTCTCATCAACCATATGTATATTATATCTTGTTCTAAACTCCTAGTAGGGTTGCATAGAGCTTAGACATGTTACATTGGTCTATTTTGATATGTATGTAATGGCCCTAAAGTGTTTAGGTACTAAAAATGGAAGGTGGTGTGATTGTAATTTAAGAAGCTAGTCAAATTGGGCTTAAAGGCACAAAAAGGTAAAAAGCTAGTAAACATATTCAAATGGACCTAAAAATAGACATGCTAGTAGATTTTAGTGTTTAAATATTTCTGGTAAAATTTGATAAATATTGGACGTCGTTTGATCTATTAATTCAAAAAAATAGATAAAATTTGTCATTACAAGTCAAGCGTACCGATACGGGTCAAGCTGTATCGATACGGTCTTGCATATTTGGACCTAGGAAAATAGAGCGTACCAATATGGGTCAATCTGTATCTATACGAACCTCAAAAGTGAAGTTTGGGAAATAAATTGCATCGGTACGACCTTGGGGTGTACCGAAACAAGTCAACTTTGGTCAACGCGTATCGATACAAATTTAGATGTATCGATACGGGCATGTTACCCTTGAATCTGGAACTGAGAAATTTGGCTTAGCATATCGATACGGTCCTAAGTGTATCAGTACAATGTTAGTTAATTCTGTTAAAAGGCTTAAACCATGGTTTTAAATAGTTTACAGAATAGTCACTAAATTTTAAATGGCCAAATCAGATAGGTAAATGACTTCCGTTAATAATGAAATTTCACAGGCTAATAATCGGCAAGTTAAATTGAAGATTTGTAAAAAGAAATCCTAATAAAGACCCTTAATTTGTAAAATTTACAATTTGGCCTCTAAGTTTGAAAAAGTTTAAAATTAACCCCCAATTTGAGTAAGCTGTTGATGAATTAGTTCGATAAGTCATAAAAGAGATTAATAAGACATTCCGAACAAGCTTCCGACCTCTGAATAAGTCTCAAAATAGAAAGAGTCGTTGTGTACAAAATACAGGGGTGTATCAATACACGGGGTAGCGTATCGGTACGGTCTTAGTGTAAAATAAATGACGCATCGATACGGAAAATCCGTATCGGTACGAGTTTTGCTCACTAAAATCAGGGATGAAAGTTTAGGAAAAAAGGTATCGGTACACTTCTAAGGTGTATCGATACGGTTCAACGACTATTTAAACTCCACTGATTCCTATAACTGACAAGCAACGTCTATAAAATTTAATGCAAATATTTTTGTAAAACTGACCAAACCGTATCGATACGGGGTGACCTGTATTGGTACTTCAAAGTGTGATCTTAAACCTAGATGAAATAGTATCGGTACGAGTGAAACCGTATTGATACACTAAAGCCTGAATACAAGCCCGAATTGAATACGGTATCGATACGGGGATAACAGTATCGACACGCTTTAACGATTAAAATTTCAGTGTTGAAAATCCGTATCGGTACGCCTAAGGCGTATCGATACGCCTGGGCGTAATTGCATAATTTGGCTTTGAAACACTCAGAAAATTTTATTGGGTTTAAAGTTTTTCACATAGAAACAATTTTTAGGTCAAATACTTGTCATTTTTGTGAGACTTTTTAGTACTTAAAAATTTATTTACTTTTTCAATTTAGTCTTTAACAATTGCAATTTAGTTCTTAAACAGTTTGTTATATCAAAATCAAACATAGGTTTTACAATCTCCCCCTTTTTGATATAACAAAACCAAAGTAAATTTTCAAGTATTTTGAAAACTTTTGAAAAGTACTCCCTCTTTCTTTAAGATAGGTTTTAAAAACATTGAAAGATTAAGGTTTCTAACTTCTAACTTCTCCCCCTTTTGTTAGATCAAAATCAATGAGAACGATGGATATAAACATGAGATATAAACAATGAAGCATAATTCAATTCCAAAGCAACATAATTCAAAGCATATTATCATGAAAAACTGAAATAGTAATCCAAAGCAACATAGTTCAAACAAATCCAACTCAAATCCTAAAATAAACTTAAATAAAAGCATAGTGTTCTTGAAACAAATAACAAATGTGCATAAAAGAAATCATAAGATGATATGAAAATATGCCATGAGATGCATAAAATCTAGGACTTCTCCTCATCGTTTCCATCGTCTTCGTCCTCTTCATCATCTTCATTGGCTTGAGTAGCTTGAGATTGAAGCCAAGGACCATGGAATGCGGTGAGAGAGATGTCCATGGAAGCTTGTTGTTGCTCAGTGGAGGTAACTTGGTTCTTGATAGTAGCAACTCTCTTCTCCAATGATGTGAAGCGAGTATCAATAGCGGCAAAGCTCGAGTTCATGGTCATATCTAAAGAAGAAATATTAGTACCCAAAGAGGTGAATTGCTCATTTAGATAAGCCATGAGGGCATCCATGGAAGGTTGGGCAATAAGAGCTTGAACAGCCACCAGAGGTTGAGCTTGTGGAGGAGGTGCCTCGACACGAGTTCATTCTCTATTGATGTAGGAAAATTTGGAACAACCAAATAGTGCTCGTTAATCGGTTCACCAAGGGACTTAGGAGCATCATGTGAGCAATCAATTTCCAAAGCATGAAATAAATAACTCAAAGCCGTACCATAAGTGAAGGATGTGACTTGGGGTGTATGGCGATGTTGGACAAGATACACAATCTTCGTGAACATGATTTGGCAAAGATTTGGGCGCTTACCCTCGCGAAAGCAATGGATCCAAAAATCATCAACTTGACGGATATTAGAAAATTTCCCACCGGATGGACGAAACCACCAAGAGATGATGAGATGGAGGATACGATCTTGGGCATCTAGGACAGTAACGGAGCCACCAAGGGTATGTACTAAAGAATGTTCATCATCTATTTCCACATTCTCAAACCCAAAAACATTTGATAAAACCTCTTGATCAATCCTAAACTTCTTTCCTATGAGATAAGATTCAATAGCAATAACCTTGGTTTTTTTAGAATTAAGGATACACCGGGCATTAGCATAAAAGATTAAAACAAGATTTTGATATAAAATCCCAGGTAAACTAAAAAAAGACATAAATTTCCATTGTCGCATTAAATCAAGCTATTTGAATTTAAAACGTTCTGAGTTCAGAAATGGGATAGAGACAACTCACTCACGATGAATGGTAAAAGCTTGATATTGTTTGAAGTGAGCCATAGCCGAGGGAGTTAGAAAACTCTTTTGAATAATATAGGAAAGATTAGGTTTAGTAATACTCTCATTATTTGCATTGGAAGATTGACCGGGTTCACTAGTTCGTTGTCTTTTTTAGGTGCCATAGTAAAACTTGAAATCAAAATCAAGACAAAAACATGTATGCATAAACATCACATTTGATCCAATGAATAATCCAATAATCAAGGTATTGATAAAACAATATATTTTATAGTTTAAAAAGAATATACAAGTATAAAAAGAATTTTGGTAAATTTTTTTTTGAAAAATAGTTTAAAAAAATATACAGTATATTTATATATTCGAAAAAAATTTCAATTTTGAAAAAGTTTTTACAAAAACTTTGAAACCCATGTTATAAATATATTAAAAACACAATTTTTTTTAATACCACTATATAAATCAAAACAAAAATAAAAAGAAAAGAAAAAGAGTTTATACCTTGAGATTGAGATTTTGGATGAATGAAGAGATTATGATGCATCAAATTGGTGATAAAGCCTTAGCCTTGATTTGAAAACCAAAAACCCTCAAGAAATTTTAAGATTTGTGTGAGAAATCAAAGGGTTTTGAGAGGATTTTATAGAGTGTTTTTGTATTTAGGGTTTATGGAAAAGAAAGTTTGAGTTTAAATTAAAGTTAAAAGCCATTTACTAAACATTTAAGGGATCCAGCGGCTACGCGTACCGATACGCCGCGTGGCGTATCGATCTAACGTACAGTACGTTTTCAATTTGTATCGATACACATGATGACTGTATCGATACAGGATTACCTGTATTGAAGCGCATTCAAGAACTCGTATCGATACTTCATGACCCGTATCGACACGCCTTTGCCAGAAATGACATTTTGGGCACAAATGAGTCTAAAAATTTGATTTCAATCGAATCAAAATGCATGTGTATGAATAATAAGCAAAATGTATGGACTAAAATAGATGCATACTCCCCCTAGTAACAAGCAAAGAAGCATAAAGAGAAAAAATCACAAAAGTATGACAATCAAACAAATTCAAGCAAATTTTTGCACTAAAAGGGCTCTAAAAGGTCAAGATAGGCTGGTTAAACCTAACTCTCTCCTAAGAGACCAAAAACACACTTTATCTAATGGTTCAGTAAATATATCCGCTAATTGGTTCAAGGTGTGTACATATTCTAGAACAACATCATTTTTCAAGACATGATCTCTAATGAATTGATGTCTAATTTCTATGTGCTTGGTTCTAGAGTGTTGGATGGGATTCTTGGTGAGACAAATAGCACTAGTATTTTCACACCTAATGGGTATGGTACCTACATCAATTCCATAATCTATAAGTTGTTGCTTCATCCAAAGGACTTGAGGACAACAACTTCCGGCCGATATGTATTCCGCTTCGGTGGTAGATAAGGCTACACTATTTTGTTTCCTAGAGAACTAAGATATGAGCATACTACCTAGGAATTGACAAGTACTAGAGGTACTCTTTCTATCTATCTTAGAACCTCTATAATCTACATCCGAATAAGCATGTAAATTAAAGGAGGAATCTCTAGGATACCAAAGCCCTAAACATGGTGTGTCTCTAAGGTATCTAAAGATTCTCTTAACGGCTATAAGGTGTGATTCTCTAGGACTAGCTTGAAATCTAGCACACAAGAAAACACTAAACATAATGTAAGGTCTACTTGCGGTAAGATAAAGCAAAGATCCAATCATAGAGCGATAAAGCTTTAAATCAACACACTTACCTCCTTCATCTTTGTCAAGCCTTGTGGAAGAGCTCATTGGTCTGGCTTGAGGTTTCACATTCTCCAAGCCAAACTTCTTGAGCATGTCCTTGATATACTTAGCTTGATTAATGAAGATGACATCCTTCCTTTGTTTGATTTGGGGCCCCAAAAAGAATGAAAGCTCCCCCATCATGCTCATCTCAAATTCACCTTGAATCAACTTAGCAAAGTCTTGGCAAAGAAGCTCATTAGTAGAACTGAAAATGATATCATCAACATAAATTTGGACTACTAAAATGTCCTTGCCTTTTGTTTTAATGAAGAGTGCAGTGTCCACCTTTCCTTTTTCAAAACCTTTTTCAATCAAAAAGGTAGACAACCTTTCATACCAAGCTCTAGGAGCCTGTTTCAAACCATATAAAGCCTTTGAAAGTTTGAAAATATGGTTTGGGTATTTTGGATCTTCAAAACCGGGTGGTTGTTCTACAAACACCTCTTCATTTATAAAACTATTTAGAAAAACACTTTTGACATCCATTTAAAAAAGCTTGAATTCATGATAACATGCAAATGCAAGAAGCATCCTAATAGCTTCCATTCTAGCTATGGGTACATATGTTTCATCAAAATCAATTCCCTCTTCTTGAGTGTAACCTTGAGCAACAAGTCTAGCCTTGTTTCTCACTATGTCACCACTCTCATCTAGTTTGTTTCTAAAAACCCATTTAGTCCCTATAGTAGACTTATTACTAGGCCTATCAACTAATGTCCAAACTTGACTCCTCTCAAATTGATTTAATTCTTCTTGCATAGCCAATATCCAATAATCATCATTTAATGCTTCTTTGATATTTTTAGGCTCTATGCATGAAATAAATGCAACATTACTAGCATGTCTAAGAGAGGATCTAGTGGTTACCCCTTTGGACGGATCACCCAAAATCTCACCACCTTTGACATAGTTGAACTCCCTTGGGTAGCTCACTTCCTTCTCCTCTAGAGTCATGTCCTTCAATGCTTCTAAAGGGGGATCATGTGCTTCTTCTTCTTTGGTTTGAACCTCATCCACCTTTGATGATTGTCCACCATCATTGGTTTCAATGATTCCTACATCATTATCATCATCACAAGAATCCTTCCTCAGAAGGAGGTTATCATCGAAAACCACTTGTATTGACTCTTCTACAGCTAAAGTTCTCTTATTAAATACACGATAGGCTTTAGAGTTTAAAAAATACCCTAGGAAAATGGCTTCATCACTTTTAGCATCAAACTTGCCCAAATTATCTTTTCCATTGTTTAAAACAAAACACTTGCAACCAAATGGATGAAAATAGCTAATGTTAGGCTTTTTGGATTTTAAACTCATAAGGTGTTTTCTTCAAAATAGGTCTAATCGTTACTCTATTAATTATATAGCAAGCTGTATTAGTGGCTTCCGCCCAAAAATATTTTGGCAAGTTGTTTTCACAAAGTATGGTTCTAGCCATTTCTTCAAAAGTTCGATTTTTCCTCTCAACAACCCCATTTGGTTGAGGTGTGCAAAGAGTGGAAAAATTATGGCTTATACCATTTGAGTTACAAAAATCCTCAAAACCTAAAATTTGAAATTCGGTACCATGGTTACTCCTAATGTGAGAAATGAGTTGACCAAGATTATTTTGAGTAATTTTTGAAAATGTGATGAATTTTTCTAAAGCCTCATCCTTAGTACTAAAAAATATAACCCAAGTGTATCTAGAGAAATCATCAATTAAAACAAAAGCATATGATTTTCCTCCCAAACTCATAGTTCTAATAGGACCAAAAAGATCCATATGGATCAATTGTAAAACTCTACTAGTTGAAACATCATTAATAGGTTTGAAAGAAACTCGTTTTTGTTTTCCTTTTCACCAGCATCACAAATTTTATCAAGAGAAAACTTAATTTTAGGCAAACCTCTAACTAGATCTTTGGAAACCAATTTTTCTAAAACACCCATGCTTGCATGCCCTAGTTTTCTATGCCATAGCCTTGCATCATGTTCGTCTTTAGCAACAAAACATGCATTGGATGTATGAATGTCATCTAAATGCACCATGTATATGTTTCCTATGTGATAACCAATGAGCACAATTTAATTTGTTTCAATGTTCAAAATTTTGCAACCATTTAATGCGAAGTAATGCAATGCCATCAGTCTTCGCAGTGGCATACAATTGAGGACAAAAGACAAGTTTGGGGAAGGTTCCCTCGTTAATCTCACTCCGAGCAAGCCATCCATCGATGCTCCTATACCTAAAGAAACAACTCATGTGTCCGATACAGTGAGTGACCTTGCTATTGATGGCAAGGATGACAAGGCTAAAGATGCCGCTACATCCAATAAAGCACACGATGAGCCCAGACCACCACCTTCATTCCCACTGTAATTGAAGGCTTAGAAACAAGATGTCCAATTCTAGAAATTTCTTGATATGCTCAAATAGTTGCATATCAATGTCCCATTCTTGGAGGCCATTGATAAAATGCCAATATATGTGAAGTTTTTGAAAGAGATCGTGACAAAGAAAAGGATGACGGGTGAAGTTGAAATTGTAGCTACGGCTAGCGAGTGTGTTGTGCTAAGTGATTTACCTCCCAAGATGAAGGACCCTAGCAGTTTCACCATCCCATGCTCCATAGGCCACAATTATTCTGGTCGTGCTTTATGTGATCTAAGTTCAAGTGTTAATTTGAAGCTGAAATCTATGTTCACATGACTAGGGATGGGACGAGCTAAGCCAACATCGGTGATCCTTCAGTTGGCCGATTGTTCTCAAATCCGACTCAAGGCAGAATTGAAAATGTGTTAGTTAAGTAGATAAGTTTGTCTTTCTGGCAGACTTTATAATCCTTGACCATGAAGTTGATAAGAATGCTCCCAATATCTTTGGGAGATCATTCCTTGCCACCGGGTGTATTGTGATTGAATGTGAGAAAGGTGAATTCACCAAGAATATGAATGACCAAAAGATCACACTTAACATCTTTAGCACATTCAAGTACGCAGATGAATATGAAGACTGCCAGCTTGTGGAAAATGAAGAAACCCTAATTAAAGAGAGTTTGCACAAGATATGTTGTAGCAATGTGCTTAGCGCTGCAGAGCAAGCTGACTTTGATGAGGCCATGCAAGAAGATGAACAGGAAGGTAAGGTTGAGATTGAACAATCCAATGCTCTGCTTACCAAACCAGTTATGACTTTTGAACCTTTGGATTATGATGTGTTCAAATCTCCAGAACCACCACTTGAGCATCCACCGGTACGTGATCTTAAACCTCTTCCCCTATAATTAAAATATGCATTTTTAGGGAGAATAATATGTTAAATTTAGGTAAAAATTTAACCTATGAATAGTCTAATATGTTTTGATAGGTTCCCTTTGCCATGATTCTAAAATTGTTGTTGCGTTGATCATGATTTCCTATGATAAATCTATGTTTAATGCTTTGCAATGTGTTAACAGCTTTCATGTTCTGAACTTAGTGTTGAATCTGTTGTAACCCTTAAAACACATGAAAAGCTTAGGAAACCTTAGGGAAATTCTAGGTCGACTCTTTAATGCCAAAGAATAAATCAATGAATTAATTGAATGCTCAATGTAGCAAAATAAAGGCTTAAAAACTCCCTGAAAAATCGAGAAAAGTATGAAAATAAATTAAAAACTCGATAATATAAACAAAATTGTTAAGGGACACTCTTCTATGCATCTTGCTATCTTAGTACACTAGATGAGTTGTGCTTGCTCCATTTAAATTTCCCTAGTAGGAATGATAGTACTGGTGTTGCGTGTTTTGATGCTACGTAAATGGTACAAGTGAACACGTCGCAAGTAATAAATGATAAAGTATCGAGTATCGTATCCTCAGGGATTGGTTTGGGCCACTTTGTTTAAGTTATTGTGTTGTAAAAGAAATAGATTGATGGTGATGAATAATAAGTAAAATAGACTAAGTAAATAGGAAGAAAGGAAATAGTAATCGATTAAAGAGAGTAGGTCGGGTTATCGTGAGTAGCGGTATGATGTTCGAATAGATTGTCTTGGCAATTGATTGCTGAGATAACTTGATTGCTAAGGCAATTATTCAATTGTCGAGGCAACTGGGTTCTTCCTTCAAAGCTTGGAGAATCGTTCTTCAATGGCTTCTGGTTATCCCTTATCGAAACACTAGTTAATTGTGCATGCCTTGGATCATACATCCCTGTATTAACCTTGGGTGAACAACAACCGATCTTACACTCTTATTAGCTGTTGAAATACAAATCTTATTCCTAAGATGGATTAACCTCCATTAACGATTCATTGAATGAAGATCATGCTCATTCGTTTCTTGAATCGAACTCTCTCGATGCTAGATAAATGGATAACTCTCGAGATCCTCTCCCAATTCACTCGAAATCAAAATAAGAACCAAGAATGAACAAACTTTGAATTTAAATTGCAATAAAAAACCTAAACAATCTAATCATTTATCAAAGCCACAAACCCAAAATAACCCCAGCTAATTTACATCAGTTCTTGGCTGGGTCCGAGAGATATACGAAGGAAAAATTCCTAGCCATGGATCGCATAAGAATAAAGAAGAAGAAGAAGAAGGTGTGTGCGATCAACTCTCTCTCCCCCTCAATCGACTCCCCCCAAAAGCTACGATTTCATCTTTTATTTATAGGAGAGTTTACAATAGATTTGTTGTTGATGAGGATAGGAATAAGCTGGAATTAATTTGAATAAGATATAATTAATCTCTTTTATCTTTATCTCCAAGAAATTCTGAGCATTTATCTCTATACAATTATGTGTGTAAATCCAAATCTAGGGAATTATCCCTTTGTTTTTGTATTTATCCTGAATTAGGTAGAATTATCTAGAAATTATCCAGGTACGTCACGACAATCTGGCTCAGCAAGGCCTTCAAAAATGTCCCTACTTGCCAAGGCAGCTCCTTTAGAAATGATCCTTACTTGCCACGACAATCCTGTCATGCAGAGAATAAAGCACACCAGCAACGAATTTTCCACAAAAACCAACAAAATGTAATACCAAGCTCATTGACCAAGGAAACTAGGAAAGTATGCATGAATGCCTATCAATGCAACTAAAATGAGCCTAAGTCTAACAATAATATGAGTAAAAAGGGCAAGAAAAATAGTACATTTACACACTCATCACCTGGCATAAGAGTGAATGAAAGTCTTCACGAGATTACTCTACTTGAAGGGCTCATAGATGGGTTGTTTACTCCACTCCATCTTCAGGTCTGAAGAGTAGATGTGATAAGCTAAAGCCCTAGTGATACAGTTTTTAAACTTGAAAAGAATGAAGGGGAGTATAAAAATATTCTTAAAAAGAAAAGAAAATGTTGAGGCAATTATAGAGAGTAATCCTTCAATATTTCTAAGGTCATTAAGTAATGAATGCATGTAACTTAGCACCCACTGCACCTACAGTAGATTTGATCCTTGGAATAGAAATGTAAGCTCTAATGCATTGCATCTCAATAGTATAGCTGAGGAATGAATTACTGCTGCAACATGTCTTTGAATCCTTGTAATCATAGCTTAGTGGAACCTTAGGAATTATGGTTGTTTATTGTTTTTATTTTCTGTTTTACTTTACTTGCTTTCATTTTGCATCGCTTGAAGACATGCAACAATTCATGTTTGGGGGAATTTGATGACTGCATATATATCCTATTTTGCATACCCTTTTTTTACTTGACTTTTGCATGTTTTCAAGCTCATTTAGTTGCATCTAGGTCATATTGCATACAGTTTGCATGTAGATAGAGAGTTACACTGCCTACACTCAAATGTTATATATTTTGGTGCATTTATGGGAAAGATAGTGTTTTGTGGTGTATGCGCAAGATGATGGAGGAATGGTGGAGCAGATGAGTAGCATATCTCATGGTTGGAGCTGATGAGGCATAAAGAGTTGGAGATGAATCTACTTTTACCCACGTAGACTTTCTCCTTGATAGAGAACATTAAATATAGCGGGAAATCAATGGCCTTTTCTAATTAAACTACGTGCACTTTAGGGTTCATAAATCCCTAGTTTCACAGCCTATATAAGAGAGGCTTGGATGCCAAAGAAAAAGAAAATGATTTTAGACAAATGATTTTAGAAAACAGTCCTAGTCTAAAGCTTTCGGAGAACTACTGGAGTCAAAGATAGAGAAATCTCCTCACGACAGATGCCATCGACAAAGGCCGAATAAGTGGGAGACATGCAGCAAAAGTTAGACAACACGGAGGAAGATCATCGAGGACGCTTGAACCTTTTCTATCCTTTACTTTATAAACTTCCATACTTTTATTATTTTATTATGGATGTTTTAGGCTCAAACATGAGTGTAAAACCTATGTTTGATTTTGATATAACAAATTCTTTAAGGACTAAATTGCAAAAGTAAATAAATTTTTAAGTACTCAAAAGTCTCACAAAAACGACAAGTATTTGAACCAAAAATTGTTTCTAAATCAAAAACCTCAAACCTAATAAAATTTTCTAAGTGTTTCAAAGCCAAAACTCTGCAATTACGCTCGAGCGTATCGATACGCCTAAGGCGTAACGATATGGATTTTCAACACTGGAATTTTAATTGTCAAAGCGTACCAATATGGTTATCCCAGTATCGATACAGAATTCAATATGGGCTTGTATTTAGGCTTTAGTGTATCGATACGATTTTACATGTACTGATACTGTTTCATCTGGGTTTAAGATCACACTTTGAAGTACCAATACGGCTCACCCCGTATTGATACGGTTTGGTCAGATTTGCAAAATTTTTGCATTAAATTTTATAGTTGTTTCTTGTTAGTTATAGGAATCAGTGGAGTTTAAATGGTTGTTGAACTGTATCGATACGCCCTAGAAGCGTACCGATACCTTTTTTGCCAAACTTTCATCCCTGATTCTAGTGAGAAAAACCCGTATCGATACGGCTTTCCCATATCGATTCGCCCCTTATTTTACACTAAGACCATATCGATTCGCTATCCCGCGTATCGATACGCTCTCCTACGTATCTATACGCCCTGTATTTGTACACAATAGCTCTTTCTATTTTGAAATAGGTATCGATACAGCCCTTCGCGTACCGATACGGTTGGTTGTAGAAGTGCATTTATGGTGGGAAAAGGAGAGCCCAACGGCTCTATTGATGAGGCCAACCACCCAAATGGTTAGAATTCAATGAGAAGGTATGAAAGCAAGCCTCCAAAGCTACAACAATAACTAATGATCTAGTGAAAAGGAATCAAGCAAAAATCCAACCACTTTGTGCCTTATAGAGTCAGTAATCCCAGCATCAAACACCGACCTTTTTCCCAGCATCTTTTCTTCGGCACACAAAGGATGCCTCTTTAAGCCATAAGCCCTCATTCGCCTTGCCACACTTTCCTAAGCCACCTCTACGAGATCCACTAACTATGCCCACCAAAGAAAGCGCTATAGTAGCTAAAGCTAACGAACATGATGAACTTACTTCTGCACTAGTAAAAGCATTTGAGGGCATCATTCTTATTAGCCCTTGTGAACCCAACGGATCGCTACTAGCCATAAAGAGTGGAGTATAAAACACCATAATCTAGTCCACCATTTCTTCACCAACGACCCGTAAAGGGTAAACTATGACCTCTGTAAAAAAAGAGAGAGAAAAGATCAATGGGCCATAACACGCATATAAGCAGAAAAAGTTTATTCTTTTTCAAGGCATTAGCAAACTATTACTAGTATCCATTCACCTCTTTAACCTACGCTCCAAATGTAGACAACTTCCTTCATCTTCCGAGCTAGAAACAACATGTGAACTCAAAACCACTCATTTGTTTCCACCCTTGCTGCATTCAGAGCTGGATGGACTCAATTAACGCAACCTCTTGGAGTAACGGGAACGGCATCCCTGCTAACCCCTCTTAGGGGGCATATTCTTCATGATATCTCTAAGGGCGAGTACAAACAACAATATATTCCAAAAAGAAGTTGTTTGTTTCATCCTTGTCACCTAGAAGAACCCTCGTAACTCGTTCACCGCCCCCTTCACCAAAGAGCCAAGCCTCAACAAGAATAGGCATATTTTGTCAGAGAGTCATGTAGAAACACATTAAAATCTTCTTCGTCCCAACCATTGGGACCTTTTCCCTCCAAGCAGTGCACCAAACATTTCTAAGGGTGCATACCTTCTCAAAACGACAGGGTGAATCACTTTCTAGCCTCACAATAAGCTTTAGTTCAGCATGCGACATTTTCTCAATGTTAGGCAGCACAACCCTATCCTTCATCGGTCGATGCCATGCAACAGGAAATGGAAAACTTCCAACGATACATTCCACTTTGATATACTTTTTCTTTCTCGGACAAAGATTATCAGTACAATTACTCATTAATGCCCCTTTCCCTCTATGGTGATTAATGGTCATGAAACCCTTCACATTCTTTTCATGGCCATGAATCACATTGTAAAAGTAACAGAATACATCGATAGAAGTTTCATCCACATGATCTTACAATTCAAGAAATAAGTCACCAAAGTCCACCAACTAGTTCTGCTTAATTGACCTAGCTCTACACCAAACCAATTTAGCCACTCCACGAAGAAGGGATGCAGCGGTAAATGGAACCTAGCTTCAAAAGCAAACAAAGCAACCAAAAACCACGACCTTCCTTCATTAGAACAAGTACTTTGGCATAATTTCCCAACTGGCACGCTAAACCGATAACAAAAATGGTTAATAGCTAGAATACCCCAACACTCCAACATTTTCAACAACTTGTCTAGTTCGATAGTACAACGAACCTCATCGCTCACCACAATAGATGACTCAGCCATCAACACACGAAAGACTATATTTCCCTTTCCAAAGATCTCCTTTACTCTTCTCAAAAACTCAAGGAAACAAATAAGACAAACAAAGTAAAATCGAAGAATGCCAACTAAAGGTTATTTATAACTAAACATTGTCTTCATCGATGTTCGACTGTAAGAGTGCTTGGCAAAAGGGGTCGAAAATGTATTGGAAATGTATAAAATAGTGCCACGATTTAGTCTTTTGCATGCAAGTATGCACGGTCGGCAAGTAATACAGCAGTAAGCTGAGTATCAATCCCAAGGGATTGACCAGGAATTTGACTACTTTGATTGTTAAAAAAATGTTGTTTGAGTTGAAATTGGGTTCGAAAACAGTTTAAAAGAATAGAAATAAAAATAAAACAACATTGGCAAGGGATGTATGGTTTTCACGCTATTCATGCCATGCCAGCCTTTAATAATAGCCTTGGCATCGTTTAACGAGCAGATTCAAAATTAGCACCGCCTCTCTCGATGGTCAATGCCCTAAATTAACCATGTAAAAACCCCTATATCTTTATAGTGATGTTTTTTCATAAATCAATTTGATTAAGTCCCAACCTTTACTCCTAAGGGGTAGATTCACTTCATAAGTAAGCTTATCTACTTGAACATCTCCTTTCGAAGCATCTCGCCTTAGTATCTGGCAATAGATCATTGCCCCCTAAGTCTGTTAAGATATTAAGGTTCAATAAACCAACAATGCCAGCTCTCGATTGGCACAATTTTGATAAAACATTGTAAAACATGACAGATAGCGAAAACAATGTCGAAGCATTTTCATTATTAAAAACTAAACATAAAAACAACGTTTAACGCAAACATCCCCAACCAACTATTAAATTAGTTTATGGTGAGGGTATCAACCAAAAACCCTTCAACGTTTTGCAAACACATCATTACTTAAAAGAAATTAAAAACAACTAAATAAAGAGAATATGCGAGAAAGGGTCTATCGATGCAGCCCTTCAAGATCTAGGCTCTCGATCAATCTAGTCGAACCATGTCTCCTTGGTGTAGCCAGTAGTTAATGGATCTCATGATCTCTCTAAAAAATCTCTCAAAAAATCCTCGCAAATGTTTTATTGATCGTTCTTTAAGTAGGTGTGCAAGGAAGAATTAGGATAAGCTCTTGAGTTTGAATTTTGAATGCTTAAGGGATAAGAGATGTGATCATCTTATCCAAAGTTTGAATGTGAGCTGATCAAGTTAGGGCTGAATTTATCTGCCATCACTGTTTTGCCAACCAAGCTTGGCATCATTCTGCCAACCAAGCTTGGCACTATTTTTTCGCTATTTTTTTGTGGAGATTGATCCAATTGCTATTTTCTCACAGCCTGATCTGGTCCTATTTTCTCGGGTTCAAAAGATACTTGGCCTGGCATCAAATTCCTCTTCTCTGCCAACAGGAGCTTTGGCATTATTTGGTCCATCCTTGCCAACATCATCTCAGTATTCTCTCTAGCATTCCTTCATGTGCTGCCTTGATTTGCTCTACTCTGCCAACTGATATGCCATGCTTGCAATATTGCCAGAAAACAACCTTTCACATTGGCATAGACACAAATCCTAACTCCTTATGTAAATGCATGATTTTAACACTAAATGCAACTGAATGTACTCAAAAGCAAGCAAAAACATTATAAAATAGGCATAAAAATAGTAATTTTGAGGAGGTAACACTCCCCAAACCTAGCTCATTGCTTGTCCTCAAGTAATGCAAGTAAAAACAAAAATAAAAATTGTGAAAATAGTACCTCAACAAAATTTTGGCTGGAATACCAACAAGTGCTGGCAAGCAGAATTTGGCTCTATTTCTGTCCTCAAGTATCTTAGTGCAGTAATGCCAAGCATGTAGTAAATTCAAGCGCAGCAATATAACTCTTGTCTAAGATCATGAAGAGTGCAAAATGTGTAGGTAATATGCATCAAGTATCCTTTCACTCCCTTAGTCCAATTTACTACCTAAACCATAATTTTTATTTTATTTTTTCCTACCAAGGGTTTCTGCTGGAAATAATTTAAGCTTGCTTCGTGAGAAATAAGAGGGATCATACTATGAACCCCTACGTTAATCCAAACATTACAAGGCTTTTACTCTTTAACTCATACCCTAAAGTTTTGGACTTGAGAACTAAGAGGGAGCAAACCACGAAGCCCTATGTAACTTATTATCTCTAGGAAAAGGAAAGTTCTATTTTCTTTTTCTTGCCTTGGCAAAACATTGTTGCCTTATTCTTTTTTTTCTTTACCCTGGCATCAATTTGTTTCTTTTTTTAGCTTAGTTTCACAGTTCTAAGTTTGTTTGGGAACTAGATGCATACTACGTGTTAAGTGAAAGTTCAATTCCCTAAACCATAGATCAATTGCCAAGCAGACCTAGCATTACTATTCTATTGACATAGGCAACTAAAGATTTAAATTTTCTTCATCGGACAGACTAATCTAGATCAACTTAAACTTGCCAAACAAAGTGTTAACATTCTTCAAAATTAAATTGAGGCAAAATTTTCTTTCATTTTTAGTGGTTTGGTATGCAACTAATCTATATGACATACATTGTATGGCAATAGAAATGAAAACATGAATGCATGGCATAAATGTGAGGTAACACACACCCCCAAACCAAAGATGTGCATTATCCTCAATGTATGAAAACAACACATATATACAATTAAGCAGAAAAATAAAATGCATGAACATGTGAATGCAATAAAATGAAATGCAAAGGAGTTTAGGAATAAGAGGACTCCCCTTCGGAGACTTCTTCTCGTGTGATGCGGGTCTTTCTCCTTACAAAGGTCCCACGATCGGGGTCATTCTTTGCCTTTTTTTCATGCTTGGCTTTGAGGCGGTAGTGGAAGCTCCAACATCTCGGAGAACTTCCTCCACAATATTGGCAGGTTCCGACATGGAAGGAGTAGCGGTGGCATCGGACTAAGCAGGTTCAACAAGTGTTGTGGCAGGCTTTGTAGTAGACTTAGCTTTGGTAGACTTGGCTTTGGTTTGCTTTGATTCAACTTGGGATTCAGTAGTACCAGATTCAACTTGAACTCGAGATAGCGGGACTATGGCATCAAATGGGGTACGAACTGATTAGGGACTGACTGACATGGCATCATCGCTGGAAAAGATCTCTACAGGGAAATCTGGGAAGGCTAGCAGGAAATCTGGGGACATCTTCTTAAGGATTTCTCTGATGGCAATGTCCCTAGCATGATTGTACTGCCAGAGCTTGACATTGTGCTCCCCAGCTCTCTCTAATTTCTGGAGAATGATCTCTTGGCGGTTGTGGATATGAGAGAGTAATGCCACTACAGTAGCTGGCATGGAAGCGTCAGGCTCTACCTTCAACATCTTGGGCTTTGTCGTCAATTCTTTTCCCTTCCTCTTACCCTTGTCTTTTGATTCGGTGGCAGTGAGTTACCTCTATAGGGCCAGCGTGACTGTGGTGCCCTTAATTTCTTGGCCTTTGTTCGAATCAATCTTGGGCACACCATGCCTCAAGCAAATGTTAGAAATTAATAAGGGAAAGAATAAACCGCCTTTGGTCTTACCAGCACATTTATATGTCTCTTTGATGATGATCCGCCCAACATTGATTTTTCGGACAACAATTATTGAGTTCAGTAACGCAAGCTGTTCCTCTGACACCGTTTCGTTGTGGGTGGTTGGCATTAGATTTGCCTTCAAGAAATTGTTCCACCCCTTTGGTTAAGATTTTAGTGTCAATCTCTTAACTATTTGATGTCCCTTGGAAAACACAATCCACTCTGTGCCTGGTTCACACAAATCTGCCATCAACTTCTTTCTCTTGGCAACAGTCATTGACTCGACATACTCAAAATGTTCATCCTCTGCACCTTCCAACTCAAACATGGTGTTAATATACCCCTCATCAAAACGAATGCATGTACCTCATATCATCAAGACCAGATTTTCCTTGGTGGTCAAGTGGGCGTAAACTTCTCGGACAATATTCGCATAAACCTCCCCCTTTTGCTGGCAGAAGAGTTCCCATTTTTGCGTGCTTACTACAACCATGAAATCAGAGGGAAATCCCACAGTTTGGTCATTGTTGAAGTCGAAGTGCTTCTCATAACAAAAAGATCTTGAGGCAAAAATTTTTCCTACTTTTTTCAGATCTCCTCGTTGAAAAACATTTTAAAGGGAGTTGATGAAGAAGCCATTGAAACAAGATGAAAGCTTGAGATGGTTTAGACAAAGGAGGAAGAAGAAGAGAAAAGATGAATCTTGGTTTCTTGCTTGATAAAGAAAGAAAGAGATGGAAAGAGTTTTGTTTCTTTGAATGGCTAGGGTAGGTAGAAAGTAAAGAGTTTGAGTGTTTAATGGGGTTTAATGAAGTAGCTGAATTTAATGGGGATAATGATGGAAAAGAAAAAGATTTGATTTGATAAGGGGTTAAGTGATAAGGGTGATGTGATAAGGTTGTAAGTGATAGGATATGTTTAAAGATTGGAGTGATAAGGTGTTTAAATTGAATTTAAAATTTAACCTAATTCAATTTGGGTGGCTAGGGTTAAGTTCAAAGAAAAAATAGTCTCACTCTTCAATGGGTCGAATTTAATCAAGCTAGGGTAAAACCCTTCTTCCAAAATTCCAATCCTTCGCATGCCAAGCTTCTGCGTTGGCATTCTACTTGGAATACAGAATTCTCTCATTATGTCATCGTCTCATGCCAAGTCCTACCTTGGCATTGTTCCTGGCACACTAAATCTGCACATACTCAAGGAAAACCTTTCAACACAGTAAAGGAAAATCAAAATCTAAAATGAAAAGAAGAAAAATAAATAAAGAAAATGCTAAAAGAAAAACGTCTAATCCTAATATTTACAAATAATTAAACCATGATGATGATGTTACGATACCTCTGCTAAGAGGGTAACCTCTTTGGCATGCTTCTGATCACTGTCCAAATAGTGCTTTAATCGTTGGCCATTCACCTTAAAATATCTTCTGTCTTCAAATTCTTGATGTCCACAACTCCATGGATATAGGGCTTTACAACTTTATAAGAGACCGACCATCTCGATCTGAGTTTACTTGGAAACAATTTTAGCCTTGAGTTAAATAACAAAACATGCTGGCCTACCTCGAATTGTATCAGCATTATCCTACTATCATACCAGTATTTTGTCCTCTCTTTATAGAGTCCGGCATTCTCATAGGCTTGTATTATGAACTATTCCAACTTGTTTAGGTCTAGTAACCTTTTTTCTCCAGCAGCTCTATATGCCATATCAAGCTTTCCCAATATGCATAGTGCTCTATCTCCACTAGTAGGTGGCATGCTTTTCCAAAAATGAGTCTAAATGGTGAAGTACCCAAAGGAGTTTTAAATGATATCCTGTAAGCCCACAAGGATTCATCTAGTCTCCAGGACCAGTCTTTCCTTGATAGATTCATAGCTTTTTCAAGGATACTCTTGATCTCCTTGTTTGAAATCTCGGCTTGCCCATTTGTTTGTAAATGGTATGCCGTGGCAATCCTCTACTGAATTTCATATCTACACAAAGCTTTACAGATTAGATTGCATTTAAAATGGATACCCTCATCAAGAATAATCACATGGGGCACCAAATCGTGTAAAGATGTGTTTGTGCAAGAATTTGGCAACAACCTTGACATCAGTCCTTTTTTAGGGCAACAACCTCAACCTATTTTGATACATAGTCAACGGCCACAAAAATATATACATTACCAAATGATGGGGGAAATGGACCCATGAAGTCTATCCCCCATACATCAAATAAATCCAATAGCATAATGTTTTGGAGCGGCAGTTGGTGTCTGCCAGAGATGTTTCCTGTCTGTTGACATCGATCATATGCCTTGGTATAATTGTGGGCATCTTTGTATAGTGTGGGCTAAAAGAATTGTAACCCCCTCAACCCAGCCTAGTCGCAAGACTGAACCGAGCGAGTCACACAGGGAATAATGAAGAAAACTTGTAAAGGTTCACCTCGATAAACAACCTTTTTTATCTTTTATTTTATCTAGATACAGATTAATATCTTATGTGGTTAAAACTCACAGCGGAAGAAACCCCAACACAATCGGGCATTGATTTGACATCTAATTGTGTTTAGAAGCATAATAGGGACCAAATTGTAATTTATATAGTTTTATAGGGACTTAAACCAATTTTAAGTTACCAATCTTTGATTAGTCATATTTCTGCCTTCATGCCTAAACTCAACTCAATTCAATCATCCAAAATCATGCAATTGCATCCACAACATTCACGGACTAAAACGTAAGAAAATAGAACTTCAGATTAAGCCAAAATAACTAACTTAACTGTTGGCCGTACCGATACACTTGAGCCCGTATCGGTACGGTCTTGTGTTTCCTCAAATTCCAGAATCTAGTTGCTTAAACCCGTACCGATAAGCCTCCGCGTATAGAAACTCCCAGCTATTTTGCTCTTGGCCCGTACCGATACGATACCACACGTACCAATACGATAAGCCTATTTTGACTTTACTCGTACCGATACGCATGAGCTTGTATGCCCCAAATTTGCTGGTTTAACTCACGTTAATGCAAAAGAATTCACCTAAACATGCTCCTAACATATATAAAACATATTCAAGGTTCGATCCACAACCAAACATATTGTAAACAACATCAATTCAACACATCATGCTTCAATTGGAAATCTATCGGCATGCTTCCTAAGAACCAAGCCATTCATAAGTCAAAAACCATATCAAAGCAAATACCAACAAATAAAGGCCATTTACAAGACTAAAACAACAACATAATCTTGCTCAAACAGGAAGTTCGGCAAATAACCCTCCCAAATGCCACTTGGTCACATTGCCCTTTATTAGTACAAAGTTCATAAAACCATACTTGAGTAAAATTGTGCACTTGGCTTCCTTCCTTGCTTGCTAGCTACCTTGCCCACTTACTTATCTTCGTTGATGAGAAAAGAGAGCGTAAGCATAAATGCTTAGTGAGGGATGCTGAAGGGAAAACACACATCAATGCATTAAAACCATTTAAACCAAAGCAAGTGTTTTAACGTCATACCAAAACATCTCATGCTTCTCAAATCAATTCAAACCGATGCATAAAACCATTTTCTCACATGTATCTTGAATCTTTAGCATTCACATATGCTAACCTCAATTTAAGCCTTTACGCTAAACCATCCATAGCAAGCTTAAAGAGAAAAATGTATAAATCTCATTATACAAAACACAACCTTTTTCCAGGATACACCATCTCATATATTGGCATTAAAGTGACTCAAAACCAAATTCTTCTATTACAAAGACACATACATTGGATACACAGACTTCCCAAGTGGTTACTCTTCCCACTTAACATACATACTCAACCGGAGAATGGCTTACTCTTCGCCCCTCAACCATTAGGGTACTTATGTTGGAGATTGGTTTTACTCTTCACCCCTCGACAAACATAAGACGACTTATTATAGTGCACTTTAAATCCTATAGCCGGCTAACTATATCCGATAACATTATAGAAACGCCACATGCCAATATATAGTCTCAAACCACATTACCTCACTGTTTTTCATATGCATTCAGACAAACCAAAACTCAATACATTAAACATGTATTCTAGCTTTCTCAAAAACCATTCTCAAATCATTTCGCATACTCATGTATCATCAAAATAAGCTCATTTGCAAACTCTTTCAAAGCTAGTTATGCATATAACAGTAGGTAAACATCATTAAAACATATACATGAGATTTACATTTATAAAACCGAAAATGAGAGCGAGAGAACTCTTTACTTACTTCCGAGCTTAATTAAATGTTTCAAGATTAAACTAAACCCCAAAAATACTTTCAAACCTTTATAAAGCATTAAAACTCGTTTCCACTCACTGCCTACGCAAAACATGCATGCTGATGCAAAAAATAAGCATATGATGTTTCTGAAACATCACTTCAAGCTTTCAGATTATCCTCCCCTATTTTATCCACATAAAACCAGACAATTAATGCATCATAATCCATTCAAAGTCCCAGCAAGCAATTCCTCAACATTGCCTTGCTAAAAGATAACAATCACCTATCAGAAACAACCGAAAACAACATCAATTGACCTCCAAACTTAACCTAACCAAAACCTAATACTTCCAATCATCAATTACCATCTTCTAACATCTAAAAATCATCTCATAACATCCTTATACTTCCAGCAACCATTAATCACCCACAACTCCTCAAAACACAATTCTAGCAAACTAAAAATTTATAGATTCTTATAGTTTTGGGATTCCAATGTTAAAAACATTATCTCAACTTAAATAACATCAAAATAATGATTAGAATGAATAAAAAACCGAGCAAAACAGATCCAATCCAAAAATCAAAATCCATCAATTAAACCTATATTTAATCATATTCTTCAATTAAATCATAAAGTTTCATTAGAAAACATAATTAAAGAGTCAAGGACTTGAGAATTTCAATAAGCAACCATCATTAAAGGATAAGAATGACCCTCACCTTCAATGATTGGAAATTCCTCTCAATTGGACGATTTTACACTTGGAAAACAAAGGAAATCAATAAGATTTTGTAAAAACAAGTTAATAAATCAATTAGAAATTATTAGATTAAGAAAACAAGATCATTACCTTAAATTTTTGCTGGAAAAATGAGTGTTTGGCTGAAGATATTTTGAGAGAAAAGTTACGTCAAATATAGCTTTTAAGAAATAACTACCTTCTTTTAATAAATCCTCATTTAAAACCTTTAATTAAAACACTTTAGATATAATCCAATTGAGAGAAAAATCTGATAAAAATACTTAGGAATATTAGCTCCTTAGAGTTCTAAGTCTTGTCCCTTTTATAAAATAGTCACTAAAACAAGTTTTACAACTTTATATTTTGGATACTAGTCCCAAAATGCCGAACCTCAAAAACCCATTTTCAAAAATTGATTTCACCAAAACCATTAAAATATTAAATAAGGATTTTAGAACATTTTTCTATATTTTTTTATCAATCCTCAAAAACATTTATTCCAATTTAAATCCCGAAACTAACTCGAATAACCAAACCGGTTCTCCTAAACCGTCTAATCTTTCTGGTTAACATCTAGGCCCAAAATCAGTGCGTTACAACTCTCCCCCACTTAAGAAATTTCGTCTTTGAAATTTACCTAAAGGAAACAAATGTAGAAACTGCGTCAACATGTCTGCTTTGCTCTCCCACGTGGCTTCCTCAACTCCTTGATGTCGCCACAAGACCTTTACAAGTTCAACTGTCTTACCACGGAGAACTTTGCTACTAGTATCAAGGATCTTTATCGGTTCCTCATTATAGGAAAATTTCGGTTGCAAGTAAATATCCTCCACTGACATAACATGCGATGGATTCAATCGATACCTCTGTAACATCGATACATGAAACACATCATGAATCTTCTCTAACTCAGGAGGTAACCTCAAACGATATACAACAGGAAAAACACGTTCCTTAACCTCATACGGTCCAATAAACCTCAGACTAATTACATCCAAATCTCATCACCTTCTTCCATGGCGATACCCTCAAGAACACACGATCGCTAACCGCATATTCAATCTCCCTACGCTTCAAATTCGCGTAAGATTTCTGACGATCCGAAGCCGCTTTCAAGCAATCACAAATGAGCTTCACCTTCACATTCATATCCTTTAATACATCCGGCAAGGAACATACTTTTCACACGCCTCAGCCTAACACAAGGGCGTGCGACACTTCTTACCATACAAGGCTTCATACGATGCCATTTTTATACTTGCTTGATAAGTAATATTATAAGCAAACTCGACCAAAGGCAAATTTTTCTCCCACGCTCCCTGGAACTCAATGATACAACATCTCAACATATCCTCTAAGACCTGAATCACACGTTCAGACTGACCATCCGTCTGCGGATGATACAAAGTGCTGAAATTCAACCGTGTACCCAAAGCTCGATGTAACAAGTAACAAACCACCATCACGAGTCATACTCAACCGAGCGAACATCGCTCTCAACTCCGCCGCAACCTTCCTACTCAAAGCATTCGCTACAACATTAGCCTTTCCCAGATGATACTCAATCGTCAAATCATAATCCTTAAGTAACTCCAACCATCTACGTTGCCTAAGATTCAAATCCTTTTGAGTCATCAAATATTTCAAACTCTTATGATCCGTGTACACAACACAACTCTCACCACAAAGATAATGTCTCCAAATTTTCAAAGCAAACACAACTGTGGCAAGCTCAAGATCACGAGTAGGAGAATTGTGCTCATGCACCTTCAAATGTCTAGATGCATAAGCCACAACTTTCCCTTCTTGCATTAACACACAACCCAAACCAACGTACGAGACATCACTATAAACCAGAAACTCCCTACGTAACTCAAGTTGAATCAAGATAGGAGCTTGCGTCAAAGCTTCCTTCAACTTCTCAAAGGCTTGCTACCTATTTTTCGTCTACTCAAAACGAACATTCTTTTGCAATAACTTAGACAAAAGAGCAACAATATTAAAAAAAATGATCCACAAACCTACAGTAGTATCCTGCCAACCCGAGAAAACTACGAACCTCATAAATAGACTTAGGTGATTTCCAATTCATCACCGCCTCTATCTTGCGAGGATCAACCCGAATCCCTTCGGCCGGCACCACATGTCCAAGAAAAACAACTTCCCGAAGCCAAAACTCACACTTGCTCAACTTAGCATATAAATGATTATCCAACAAAGCTTGCAACACAATTCGTAAGTGTCAATCATGATCCTCCTCGGTATGAGAGTACACAAGGATATCATCGATAAACACAACCACAAATTGATCCAAAAACTCATAGAACACCCGGTTCATCATGTCCATGAATGCAATAGGGGCATTAGTCAAACAAAACAGCATCACCAAAAACTCATAATGCCCGTACCTCGTACGGAAAGTAGTCATGGGAAAATCCACATCCTTCACCTTCAACTGATAGTACCCAAACCTCAAATCAATCTTTGAAAACACTGAAGCACCCTGAAATAGATCAAACAGATCATCAATCCTTGGCAAAGGATACTTGTTCTTAATCGTCAACTTGTTCAGTTGTCGATAGTCAATGCACATCCGCATTGTACCGTCCTTCTTTTTCACAATCAACACCGGGGTACCCCAATGCGAAACACTAGGCCTTATAAACCCTCGATCAAATAACTTCTGAAGTTGCATCTTTAACTCCTTCAACTCTTTTAGTGCCATTCGATAGGGAGCAATAGACACTGGAGCTGTATTTTCATACAACATAATGCCAAACTCAACCTCTTTATTTGGTGGCAAGCCATGCAATTTCTCTGGAAAACACCCAGGAACTCAAATACCGTACATATGTCTCGGACACACACTTCTTTCAATCCTGGATTAATGACATTGGCTAGGAAAGCTTCGCATCCCGAATCCATCATCCGACTCGCTTTCAGAGCCAACACAATATTAGACAAGAATTTAACATTCTCGCCCACGATTACCACCTCATAATCATCAGCAAGTTTCAAGGTAACTCACTTGGATTCAAAATAAACCACAGCTCTGTGCTCAGACAACCAATCCATACCAAGGATTACATCAAACCTGTGAAATGGCAACTCCATCAAATCAACCTCAAACACATGACCTTGAACTGTAAAAGGACATCTCTTAAACATCCTTCTAGACAATACCGTCTCACCAAAAGAACTAGTTACACGCATACCCACGTCCAACACTTCTACAGGTATATCAAGTAAGTGCAAATGCTCGTGCAAAATGTATGAATATGTAGAACCATAATCAATCAAAGATAACAACGTCAAGGATTGCATTGTAAAAGTACTTGCAATCACATCGGTATAGTGACGTCCCTCGCGATGTGCATACACCCTCACAGGACCACCACCTTCTGGTTGAATAGCAATGGTTTGAGCAACAACCAGTTGACCTTCCTCCATTCGCTAAAAATTACCACGACCACACCCACGACCTCTTTATGGTGCAACAACATGCGTAGGAGCTTGTCCATTCTTAGGCAACTGCGGAAAATCACGCCTCAAATGATCCCGCAAACCATAGTTCCAACATGTACTAGGAACTCCCCAACACTCTTCGAAATGACGCCTACCACATCGTCCACACCCAAGAGTACGAGCAAAGATGTTCAGACCTTACCAACCGCATCCAACATTACCATCACCACATCTCTAATCAGGGCCAATATGTAAGCCTTCACATTTTGGACCAATCCGTAATAGAAATGGTCGCAACATTGCCTTTCATCCAGCACCAACTCAAGGGCACACTGACTCAACCGTACAAACTGAACCTCATACTCAGCCACAGACATGCTACCTTGAACCAAAGACATAAACTCGCGTTTCTTGTCATCTAAGTATTTGACTCCCCGATACTTCTTTATGAAGGTAGCTTGAAAAACTCCCAATTCACATCATTAGCTTCCATGCTCACGGTTATAGTCTTCCACCAACTGTAAGCATCGCCTTGTAACATGGATACAACACATCCTAACTTACAGGCATCATTACACCCCAACTAATCCAAAATCTAGATCTAATGGCCATCCAAGCCTCGGATGCCTCAGGTGACCGCCCAAACTACGCAAACATTCCAACGGCAAACCCGTTTGCCCAGCAGCTAGAGAAGGTTCTTACGCCCCAACAATAGTAGCATGGAAAGCTCCAGTCATCGCTTGTATTAAAGGCGTCATATCTCCCAACACTGGCCCAGCTGGCACAAGTGGTGCTTGCTTAACATTCTCAGGTACATTAGGCGGAGGAGGTGGCAAACTTCCAGGAGGAATATCATTATCCTGATTCCCTTGCCCAACAGTAGCAATATTCGTGCCCGATCTCAGTTTTCTCCTCGATCTCATTTTCAAAATATGAATCTACGGTATGATAATGCAACAAAACACAATGGTTAGGCCATCTTGAAGCAAGAATCCAAGATGCTTTCTTTTCAAAACAAAATCATTTCTCACTTGTAGTAATAAGGCAATGTGAATCCCAAGTGTATCCCAACATTACATTGTATCATCAAACACCGTACATATCCAACAATCACCGTGCAAATTCAAACAACAATTTATAACTCAAAACAACATTACAACAACAATTTACCAACAACCCAGCCTTTTAAAACCTGGCTCTGATACCACCAAATGTAACCCCCTTAACCTGGCCTAGTCACAAGACCGGACCGAGTGAGTCACACGGGGAATACCGAAGAAAACCCGTAAAGGTTTACCTTGATAAACGACCATTTCTCTTTAATCTTATCTAGATGCACATTAATATCCAATGAGGTTAAAACTCACAGAGGAAGAAACCCCAACACAATCGGGCATCGATTTGACATCTAATTATGTTCAAAAGTATAACATTGACCAAATTGTAATTTTTATAGTTTTACAGGGACTTGCACCAATTTTAAGTTATCGATCTTTCATTAGTCATATCTCATGCCTTCATGTTTAAACTTAACTCAATTCGTTCATCCAAACTCATGCAATTGCATCCACAACATTCAATGACTAAAAGTAAGAAAATATAACTTCAGATTAAGCTAAAATAACTAACTTAACCGCTGGCCGTATATATACACTTGATCCCTTATCAGTATGATCTTGTGTTTCCCTAAATTCCAGAATCCAGTAGCTTAAATTCGTAACGATATGCCCCTGCGTATCGAAACACCCAACCATTTTGCACTTGGCTCGTACCAATACGGTACCCCACGTACCGATACACTAAGTCTATTTTGGCTTACTCGTACCGATACGATGGCCCGCGTACTAATACGATTGGGCTTGTAATACCCTAAATTTTCTGGTTTAACTCACTTTAATGCAAACTAATTCACCTAAACATGCTCCTAACATATATAAAACATATTCAAGGTTTGATCCACAACCAAACATATCGTAAACAACATCAATTCAACACATCATGCTTCAATTTGGAAATCTATAGGCATGCTTCCTAAAAACCAAGCCATTCATAAGTCAAAAACCATATCAAAGCAAATACCAACAAATAAAGGCAATTTACAAGACTAAAACAACAACATAATCTTGCTCAAACAGGAAGTTCGGCAAGTAGCCCTCCCAAATGCCACTTGGTAACATTGCCCTTCATTACAACAAAGTTCATCAACCCATACTTGAGTAAAATTTTGCACTTGGTTTCCTTCCTTCCTTGCTAGATGCCTTGCCCACTTACTTCTTTGTATTAATGAGAAAATAGAGCTTAAGCATAAATGCTTAGTGATTGATGCTCAAGAGAAACCACTCATCAATGCATTAAATCCATTTAAACCAAAAAAAGTGTTTTAACGTCATACCAAAACAACTCATACTTCTCAAATCAATTAAAACTTATATATAAAATCATTTTCTCACATGTATCATGAATCTCTAGCATTCATAAATGCTAACCTCAATTTAAGCCTTTACATGCTAAACCATCCATAGCAAGCTTAAAGAGAAAACATGTATAAATCTCATTATACAAAACACAACCATTTTCCATGATACATCATCTCATATATTGGCATTAAAGTGACTCAAAACCAAATTCTTCCATTACAAAGGCACATACATCGGACACACGGATTTCCCAAGTGGTTACTCTTCCCACTTCACATATATTCTCAACCAGAGCATTGCTTATTGTTTGCCCTTCAACAGTTAACCATAGCATGGCTTAACATTCTCCCCTCAATGGCTAATGTATACATCGACACAATGGGAGCATGGCTTACTCTTCGCCCCTCAACCATCGGGGTACTCATGTTAGAGATTGGTTTACTCTTCACCCCTCGACAAACATGAGGTAACTTATTATAGTGCACTTTAAATCCTATAGCTGGCTAACTATATCTGATAACATTTTACAAACGTTTCTTGCCAATATATAGTCTCAAACCACATTACCTCACTATTTTTCATATGCATTCAAATGAACCAAAACTCAATATATTAAACATGTATTCTAGCTTTCTCAAAAACCATTCTCAAATCATTTCTCATACTCATGTATCATCAAAATAAGCTCATTTGCATTTCAAATCTAGTTATGCATATAAAGTAGGTAAACATCATTAAATCATTTGCATGAGATTTACATTTATAAAACCGAAAATGAGAACGAGAGAACTGTTTACTTATTTTTGGGCTTAGTTAAATGTTTCAAGCTTAAACTAAACCCCCCAAAATACTTCCAAACCTTTATAAAGCTTTAAAACTTGTCACATCTCGAAAACCAGCCTAGTCAGAATTAGGTTCAGGTGATCGAAAGTTTCAAATCTGATAAGTAAAATGTTGTAATGAATGAACATTGTACCCTTCTTTTGTAATGAAATCATAATTTGGTCCTATACAGGTAAAAGAACTTCCATGTATGCAATTCAAAGCCCAAAATACAAATTCCACGCAAGGCATATCGATATGGTCAAGCCAGTATCGATACGGCCCAACTACCAGAAACTAACTTACCTATTTTAATGAGGGAATATCGATACGACCAAGAGTGTATCGATACGGTTCCCCTATTCTGAATCTATTTGAAGCCAAATTGAGGGAAAAATCAAGCAAGGTGCTTACTCACCTCCTTGCTTGACAGTGCCCACGTGAAAATCATCTGAATAGGTGATTGATGAAGTCAATAGCTAAATAGAAAAGACTATTAACCATAGGAATAAGCAAGGCCTTGTTGGAGGGTAAGCTTTTCATTGGTTGGCATGTAGGTGAGAAATGATTAAGCCTCAATATTTTAAATGAATAAATTAATAAAGAGAAGCTCTTATCTTTCATCTTTTGAACTCCCAAAAGTAAACCAAAACTTTGTCTCCTAAATAAGCAAGCTCATCCATTGTTATCTTCAACCTCTAGCTAAGTAAGCACCTTGGATTGTCCTTCGACTTTGCTCAATCCCAATAAACCAATTGAAAGCTTTCGTCCCAGTGAGTAGAACCCCTCACTCGATTTAATGATTCTAACCTTTGTTGGAGCTTAATTCCAAAACTAGGTTTTTTGGGTTAATGTGGAAACCCGTGAATTAGGGGTTTGATTTTGTTAATTCAATGTTGTCCTTAAGCTTTGGTGAGCTCAAAATATGTTTCTGAATCCTTAATTCAAATACTAATGTAATCCTAACTTTGTGCTAGCTCAAGTGTTGGAGAATGATCCCTTGTCATCTCCGAAGGAAGCTTGACACAACAAAATTGTAATTCGAGAGTCCCGTAATCAATGTGAGTGTAGTCATGTCAAGGGATTGGCTAGGTGCCCTCCCGTTGCATTTGTTTTATGATTATGATTTGCATTTTGATTAAGATCTCAAGTAGAGCAAGCTATGTGGATACTATAGGTAAGCATGGTAAGTTTATATGTGATATTTGAAAGATATTATGTATGTGAAATTGATACGAAAATGCTATAAGATGATATGACATGAATATGATATGGTTTGATATGTGAAAATTATGGTAAACAAACTATGATACATTATAGAGCTAAGGCTCAATTTCGTACCAATATGATATGGCCTACGAGCATAAAGGTAAGAACTATGACATAATATTTGTAACCTTGGACATTGTGGGTTTTGGATACAATTAGCATGACATAGGATTATTTGAGCTCGTATAAGTAAGGGATTGGACTACGGTCCAGGGCTATGGCCTATATTTGGGGGAGAAAAAGATAGATTGTGTAAGGGATTTATCAAGAGCTACGGCTCAAGGCTACGACCTATTATCTGATATATGTGTTGGTGTAAAGGGGAATCAGTGTATCCATTTGTTACTATGTCCAAGGGAATTGATATGTGTTAAGTTTTGCTATGATAAATGAATTAAGCACGAGATTTATGTGATTAATAGTGTAATATGATATTTAAGTATGATGATATGTTGTTCATAATCATAGTATGCTATTCATGTCACTTGATTACCTTACGCTTGTTATGACTACCTCACTAGGCTAAATAAGCCTAACATGTGTGTGCGTCTCATGCATTTTAGGACCTTGAAGCATTCCGAGCTCCGATCGTGTAATCTACGGTTGCAAGTCACCTCTGTTACCATATGTATGTTTACTTTCATTTTCGAACTCCTAGTAAGGTGGCATAAGGTCTAAACGTGTTTAAATGACCTATTTTGATATGTTTGTATAAGCCTAAAATAGCCTAGGTAATGTATGTGATGAATGGTATGTTTGAAGTGGTAAGATAGGTTGATATGGTTGTTAAGGCCCTAATTGGTAAAATCTTAGTAAATGGATTCAAAATGCTCTAAAATTTGACATGAGATTAGAAATACTGTTTTAAGGTTGTTGGTAAAGTTTAGTAAAATTTGATTAACGTTTGGTTGGGTAAATCGAAAAAACCAGTAAAATTCTGTCATTATAGGTCATTGCATATCGATACGATTGATGTCATATCGGTACGACTAGGCATAAATTGGCTTAATGAAGCAGGGCGTATTGATACGACTAGAGCGTATCGGTACGGATTTTGGTCACTGGAATTTGGTTTAGAAAATGGAATCAATACGGTCTTAGGGCGTACCAGTTCAGAGTCAATACGGTCAACGCGTATCAACACGGGCGTAGCTCTATCGGTACAGAATCAACATCCCTTGAATCTAGAAATCTGGAAATAAGCATAGTGTATCGATACGGTGTTAGTTAATTCCGTTATAAGGCATAAAAACTGAATTTGGACAGTTTACAAAATGGCCACTAAAACCCGAATAGCTTAATTGAGTAGGTAAACAATGTCCGGTAGTAACTCGACTTCACAAATAGATAATTGGTAAGGTTAATTACAAGTTGGTAATAAAGAATTCTGATTAGGATCACTAATTTGCAAAATTTACAATTTAGTCCCCTAAGTTTGAAAAGTTTAAAATTGGCCTTAATTTTGATAAGATTAGCAATGACAGGTCCACTAAACTTTCTAATTGACTATTAAGACATTCTGAATAAAGTTCTGAACTCTGATTTTGTTTCTGAATTTCCAATCTATTTTCTGATAACACTTTTTAACCCGGTTTCCTACCAGACCGAGAATGGGGTGTTACAGTTGTGGCATCAAAGCCTAGGTTTAGTCGATTCTAGGACTAAACTGAAGCCCGTTACGAGTCCGTATGTACTTATGCCACCTTGGAGTTATTTGTATATGTTATTTGTGACTTGCAGCTTACACGATTCAACCTTTCTATATGATTAGATCTAAAAATGCCAGCGCCTACTAATAGACGCGCTGTTAATGAACCGAATCCCGACTCCTCCTCTACTCAAGGGGATTATCTGAGGGCAGAAGTTAGGCCCGAACGAGTGGGGCAAAATGATCCACCTCATCCTTCGTTGATGCCTCCCGCTCAACAGGAATATCTGATGTCCATGGCTGACATGATTAAGCAAGTGGTTGTGTCCCTTCGACAAGAACCACTCCCTCAGCCTGCTGTAGCCACCCTGATTGTCTCGAGGGCGCCTATTGACAAGCTCAAACAATACCCACTTTACAACTTTAGCGGCCAAGACCTGGGCAACCCTGAAGTCGTAGAATATTGGCTGGAGAACACTCTGAAAGTGCTGAATAAGCAAATGAAGTGCCCCGAATAATATAAGCTTGAGTGCGCCTTAGCCTTGATTGCTGATGAGGCCTAGAGTTGGTGGCATACAGTGACACCCACCATGCCTGAACACAAAGTTACATGAGATTTCTTCCTTCAGGAGTTCCGCAAAAAGTATATCAGTGACCATTACATCACTGAGAGGCGTAAGAGATTCCTCCATCTGAGGCAATGAGGAAGACCCATAGAGCAATATACCCAAGATTTCTGCAAGTATGGAAGATATGGTGCTGAGATTATACGCACGGAGAAAGAAAAATGTTGAATGTTCGTTGATGGCCTCTGTGACGAACTGCGTCCTATTTTCACCATCTTTGGAGTTAGAAGACTTCCAAACTTTGGTTAATCGAGCCATTGCTGCTGAAGCCTTCTAGAAGGCTTCCAAAAGAAGGAAAGGGAACCAGGCTTGATCTGATAAGAGGTTCTGAGATGATTCCAAGCCACCCACGTCTCAGAAGAAGGGTAGACGGTGGGACCAGAAGTCTGCTCCCTTTCAATAGCTACCACGATCTAGTTATGTACCATAGTTCCAGTTTTTAGGAACATATGTTGCTTGCACAGCTTCAGTAAACAATACAAGTGGTTCTGCGAAAGGTTCTCAGATCTCTCTGTGTAATTTCTACTAGAAGAGGCACTTAGGGAAGTGCTGCAGACAGTTTGGCTCCTGCTATCTCTGTGGTGAGTCTGGCCACTTTATCCGACAGTGCCCGCAGAATCTATACGCCCCTACATTTGTAGCTTCTCAAAACAATCCTAAAAAGGGGAGAGGAGCAAATCCAATGTTGTCTGGATCCGCGGGGAGGCCTCTCAAAAGCAACGTTCCTTCAACTGGTCGTGATCCACAAACCTCAACATAGATGTATCATGTTCGGGGTCATGAGTAAGAGAATAATCCTGATGTGATTACAGGTATAGTGGAATTATGTTCTGATCTTTTTTATGCTTTGGTAGATCCAGGCTCTACACATTCTTTTGTTAGTAATCCTTTGGTTGCAAAGTATGCCTTAGAATCAGAACCGGTCACTTCCTAGATTGTTGTCTCTAATCAGTTAAGAGATAGTGTGATCATTCGATGGGTTTGTAAAGCTTGACCTCTAAGGATCCAAGGGATTCCTTTCCCATCTAATTTGATGCCCTTGCCCTTTCGAGAGTTCGATCTCATATTAGGCCTCGACTGGTTAGCTGAACACCAAGCATGGGTGGACTATTCAAAGAAGAAATTGTATCTCCGTGGGCTCGGTAAGAAAAGCATAACCTTGATGAAATCTCAACCCAAGCCTAAGAAGACTCTCATGTATGCCATGAAAGATCTTAAACTTGAAAATGTACCTGTTGTGAAGGAATTCTCCGATGTGTTTCCCGATGAACTTCTGGGACTTCTTCCCACCTGAAAATGGAATTCGGGATATAAGTGCAACCTGGGACTACTCCGGTCTCTATCACTCTATATAGAATGGATTTAGTGAAGTTAAAAGAGCTAAAGGCCCAAATCTAAGACCTTTTGGATAAGGGATTCATTCGACCGAGTTCCTCACCTTGGGGAGCACCGGTATTATTCGTTAAGAAGAAGGATGGGTCGATGCGCCTATACATTGACTATCGTTAGTTGAACAAAGTGACAATTAAGAACAAGTATCTTTTACCAAGGATTAATGATCTCTTTGATCAATTGAAAGATGCTTCTGTCTTCTCTAAGATAGATTTGTGATCTGGATACTATCAAACGGTAGTGAAGGAGTCTGATGTTCCAAAAACTACCTTTCGAACCAGATATGGCATCTATGAATTTCTAGTAATGCCATTTGGGCTTACAAATGCACCTCCAGCCTTCATGGACTTGATGAACTGTGTGTTCTGGCCCTATTTAGACAAGTTCGTGGTTGTCTTTATAGATGACATCTTGATCTACTCAAAAGATGCGGGTACTCATAAAGAATATCTCTGGATTGTACTCCAAACTCTCCGAGAAAGACAATTATATGCCAAGTTTAGCAAATGTGAATTCTGGCTATCCGAAGTGTCCTTCCTAGGCTATGTGATCTATTCTATGGGAATTCAAGTTGAACCAAAGACGATTCAAGCCATCCTTGACTGGATTCCTCCAAAGAATGTAGGAGAAGTTCATAGTTTTCTAGGCCTTGTAGGCTACTATCGTAGATTCGTTAAGGGGTTCACACTGATTGCTGCCCCCTTGACAAAGCTCCTCCGCAAGGACACTCATTTTGTGTGGATTGTGGATCAGTAAAGGAGTTTCAATCAACTCAAGCAAGTCCTCACTCATGCCATTGTCTTGGAGTAACTAGAGTCTGGCAAATACTTCACCGTTTAAGTGATGCATCCCATCTGGGATTAGGCTGTATTCTGATGCAAGAAGGCAAAGTCATAGCTTTTGCTTCACGTCAACTCAAGCCACATAAGCTAAACTATCCGACTCATGATCTGGAATTAGCCGCAGTTGTGTTTGCTTTGAAGACTTGGCGACACTATCTGTATAGTGAAAAGTGTTATTTGTACACTGATCACAAAAGTTTGAAGTATCTTTTGAGTCAGAAAGAGCTGAATCTCCGTCAGCGTAGGTGGATGGAACTTCTAAAAGATTACGACTTGATTATTGGTGCAAGAAGGCAAAGTCATAGCTATGCTTCACGTCAACTCAAGCCACATAAGCTAAACTATCTGACTCGTGATCTGGAATTAGCCGCAGTTGTGTTTGCTTTGAAGAATTGGCGACACTATTTGTACGGTGAAAAGTGTTATTTGTACACTGATAAGAAAAGTTTGAAGTATCTTTTAACTTAGAAAGAACTAAATCTCCGTCAGCGTAGATGGATGGAACTTCTAAAAGATTACGACTTGATTATTGATCACCATCCTGGTAAAGCCAATGCCGCAGCCGATGCTCTTAGTCAGAAACCTACCCCCTCTACAAGTTGTTTGAGCGCTCATTTTCGACTTAAGAAACATGGCAAGTTGGTGGACGAACTGAGAGTTCAGTCAACCATTGTATCTCAAATCAAAGTACTCCAAGAAAACGATGAGGAGTTGCAGCCTCTCATTCCTGAGGTCAAGGATAACACAGATCCTGACTTTGCTATGAATTCTGAAGGCTTGTTATGTTTCTGCAACCGTATTTGTGTGCCCGATAATGATGATCTTCTGAATCAGATTCTGAGTGAAGCTCATTCTAGCCCCTTCTCTATTCTCCGAGGAGCTATTAAGATGTACAAGGATCTAAAGGAACTATATTGGTGGTCTAGAATGAAGAATGAGATCACGGACTTTGTGACTAGGTGTTTGACTTGTCAATGAGTCAAAGCCAAGCACAAGGTGCCTATTGGTCTTCTGCAGTCTATCGAGATTCCACAGTGGAAATGAGAGCGTATTATAATGGACTTTGTATGTGGCCTACCTATGACCTCGAAGAAGAATGATGTTGTTTGGGTCATTGTGGACCGGTTTACTAAGTCCGCTCATTTCCTTCCAGTGAGAATGGATTTCAATTTGCCTAAGCTCGTAGAATTGTATATCTGTAAAGTCATTCGGTTACACGGAGTCCTTGTGTCTATCATCTCTGATCGTGACCCTCGATTTGCAGCTCTGTTTTGGAGGACCTTATAGGAAGCCTTGGGAATGTGAGTGCACCTTAGCACTGCTTTCCATCCTCAAACCGATGGCTATTTCGAGAGAGTTATTCAGATTCTAGAATGTATGCTCTAAGCTTGTGTCATCGACTTCGGGAATACGTGGGAAAAATCCCTACCTTTAGTCGATTTTACATACAACAACAGTTATCAAGCCTCAATTCAAATGGCCCCGTATGAAGCTTTGTACGGAAGGAGATACAGAACTCCTCTTTGTTGGACCGAACTCGGTGAAGGCAAGATACTAGGTCTTAATATGCTTTAGGAGACTGAAGAAAGGATAGCCATTATCTGTGATCGGCTTAAGGCTGCCTTCGATCGACAGAAATCATATGTTGATTTGAAAAGAAGAGATATCTAGTACGAGGTTGGTGAGAAGGCCTTCCTCAAGGTATCTCCGTGGAAGAACTTTCTTTGTTTCGGCAAAAAGAGGAAACTAAGCCCCCGTTTCATTGGTCCTTTCGAAGTAATTGAAAGAGTTGAACTAGTAGCATACCGATTAGCTCTTCCTGAGGAGTTAAGTTGAATTCATAGCATCTTCCACGTATCTATGTTAAGCAAGTACCGGTCAGATCCCTTCTACGTGATCGAGCTGGAGTCTGTGGAGATTCAGTCCAATCTGACGTACGAGGAAGAACCTATATGAATCCTTGCATGAGAATTCAAACAGCTTTGTAACAAGTCTGTGCCTTTAGTGAGAGTTTTGTGGAGAAGTCATACGGCTAAATAGGTAACGTGGGAACCTAAGGAGACTATGCAAAAGCAATACTCTCATCTCTTTGCTTCGGGTGAAAATTCAAGGACGGATTTTCTTAAAAGGGGGAGAGTTGTCACATCTTGAAAACCATCCTAGTCAGAATTAGGTTCTGGTGATCGGAAGTTTCGAATATGATATGTAAAATGTCATAATGAATGACCATTGTACCTTTCCTTTGTAATGAAATCACAATTTGGTCCTATACGGGTAAAGGGACTTCCCTGTATGCAATTCAAAACCCAAAATGCAAATGCCAAGCAAGGCGTATCGATACGGTCAAGCCAGTATCAATACGACCCAACTGCTAGTAACTAACTTACCTATTTTAGCGAGGGCATATCGATACGGCCAATGGCGTATAGATACGGTTTCCCTGTTCTAAATATGTTCAAAGCCAAATTGAGGAAAAAATAAAGCAAGGTGCTTACTCACCTCCTTGCTTGACAGTGCCCACATGAAAATCATCTGAATAGGTGATTGATGAAGTCAATAGCTAAATAGAAAAGACTATTAACCATAGGAATAAGAAAAGCCTTGCTGGAGGGCAAGCTTTTCATTGGTTGGCATGTAGGTGAGAAATGATTAAGCCCCAATGTTTTAAACGAATAAATGAATAAAGAGAAGCTCTTATCTCTCATCTTTTGAACTCCCGAAAGCAAACCCAAAACTTTGTCTCCCAAAACAACAAGCTCCTCCATTGTTGTCTTCAACCTCTAGCTAAGCAAGCACCTTGCTTTGCCCATTGACTTTGCTCAATCCCAATAAACCAATTGCAAGCTTCCATCCTGGTGAGTAGAACCCCTCACTCGATTTAATGATTCCAACCTTTGTTGGACTTAATTCCGAAATTAGGTTTTTCGGGTTAATATGGGAACCCATGAATTAGGGGTTTGATTTTGTTAATTCAATTTTTTCCTTAAGCTTTGGTGAGATCGAAATATGTTTTCGAATCCTTAATTTGAATTCTAATATAATACTAACTTTGTGCTAGCTCAAGTGTTGGAGAAGGATCCCTTGTCATCTCTGAAGAAAGCTAGGCACAACGAAATTGTAATCTGAGTCCCCCTAATCAAGGTGAGTGTATTCGTGTCAAGGGATTTGCTAGGTGCCTTCCCGTTGCATTTGTTTTATGATTGTGATTTGCATTTTGATTAAGGGCTCAAGTAGAGCAAGCTATGTGGATACTATAGGTAAGCATGGTAAGTTTATATGTGATATTTGCAAGATATATGCATGTGAAATTGATATGAAAATGCTATGAGATGATATGACATGAATATGATATTGTTTGATATGTGAAAATTATGGTAAACAAACTATGATACGTTATAGAGCTAAGGCTCAATTCCGTTCCGATATGATACGGCCTAAGGGCATAAAGGTAAGAACTATGACATAATATGTGTAACCTTGGACATTGTGGTTTTGGATACAATTGGCATGTCATAGGATTATTTGAGCCCATATAAGTAAGGGATTGGACTACGGTCCGGGGCTACGACCTATATGTGTGGAAGAAAAGGATAGATTGTGTAAGGGATTTATCAAGAGCTACGGCTCAAGGCTACAGCCTATTTTCTGATATATGTGTTGGTGTAAAGGGGAATCAGTGTATCCATTTGTTACTATGTCCAATGGAATTGATATGTGTTAAGTTTTTGCTATGATAAATGAATTAAGCACGAGATTTATGTGATTAATAGTGTAATTATGATATTTAAGTATGATGATATGTTGTTCATAATCATAGTATGCTATTCATGTCACTTGATTACCTTACGCTTGTTATGACTACCTCACTAGGCTAAATAAGCCTAACATATGTGTGTGTCTCATGCATTTCTGGACCTTGAAGCATTCCGAGTTTCGATCGTGTAATCTACGGTTGTAAGTCACCTTCGTTACCATAAGCATGTTTACTTTCAATTCTGAACTCCTAGTAAGGTGTCATAAGGTCTAAACGTGTTGAAATGACCTATTTTGATATGTTTGTATAAGCCTAAAATAGCTAGGTAATGTATGTGATGAATGGTATGTTTGAAGTGGTAAGATAGGTTGATATGGTGGTTAAGGCCCTAATTGGTAAAATCTTAGTAAATGGATTCGAAATGCTCTAAAATTTGACATGAGATTAGAAATACTATTTTTAAGGTTGTTGGTAAAGTTTAGTAAAATTTGATTAATGTTTGGTTGGGTAAATCGAATAAAAATAAATAAATTTCTGTCATTACAGGTCAATTCGTATCGATACGGTTGATGGCATATCAGTACGGCTAGGCATAAATTGACTTAATGAAGCAGGGCATATCGATACGGCTAGAGAGTATCAGTACGAATTTTGGTTACTGGAATTTGGTTTAGAAAAAGGTATCGATACGGTCATAGGGCATATCGGTACGTAGATACGGGCGTAGTTGTATAGGTACGAGATCGACATCCCTTGAATCTGGAAACCTAGAAATAAACATAGTGTATCGATACGGTGTTAGTTAATTCTGTTATAAGGCATAAAAACCGAATTTGGACAGTTTACAAAATGGTAACTAAAACCCGAATAGCTTAATTGAGTAGGCAAACAATATCCGATAGTAACGCGACTTCACAAATCGATAATGGGTAAGTTTAATTACAAGTTGGTAATAAAGAATTCTGATTAGGATTGCTAATTTGCAAAATTTACAAATTAGTCCCCTAAGTTTGAAAAGTTTAAAATTTGCCTTAATTCTGATAAGATTAGTAATGACATGTCTACTAAACTTTCTAATTGACTATTAAGACATTCCGAATAAAGGTCTGAACTCCGATTTTGTTTTTGAATTTCCAATATATTTTCTGATAACACTTTTCGACATGGTTTCCTACTAGACCGGGAAGAGGGTGTTACAAAACTCGTTCCCACTCACCGCCTACGCAAAACGTCCACGCCGATGCGAAAAACAAGCATCTGATGTTTCTGAAACTTCACTTCAAGCTTCTGAATTATCCTTCCCTGTTTTATCCACATAAAACTAGACGATTAATGCATCATAATGCATTCAAAATCCCAACAAGCAATTCCTCAAGATTACTTTACTAAAAGATAACATTCGCCTATCTGAAACAACCGAAAACAACATCAATTAACCTCCAAACTTAACCCAGCTGAAACCTAACACTTCCAATCATCAATTAGCATCATCTAACATCTAAAAATCATCTCAAAACATCCTTATACTTCCAGCAACCATTAATCACCCACAACTCCTCAAAAACACAATTCTAGCAACCTAGAAATTTAGAGATTCTTATAGTTTCGGAATTCCAATGTTAAAGCCATTATCTCAACATTAAATAACATCAAAATCATGATTAGAATGAATCAAAAACCTAGCAAAACAGATCCAATCCAAAAATCACATAAATCCATCAATTAAACCTTGATTTAATCATATTCTTCAATTAAATCATAAAGATTCATTATAAAACATAATTAAAGAGCCAAGGACTTGGAAATTTCAATAAAGAACCATCATTAAAGGATAAGAACAAACCTCACATTCAATGATCAGAAATTCCTCGCAATTGGACGATTTTAAACTTGGAAAACAAAGGAAATCAATAAGATTTTTTAAAAACGAGTTAAGAAATCAATTAGAAATTATTAGCTTAAGAAAACAAGATCATTACCTCAAATCTTTGCTGGAAAAATAAGTGTTTGGTTGAAGAGATTTTGAGAGAAAACTTAGGAGAAAAAAGTTACGTTAAATATAGCTTTTAAGAAATAACTACCTCCTTTTAATAAATCCCTGCTTAAAACCATTAATTAATACACTTTAGATCTAATCCAATTGAGAGAGAAATCTGATAAAAATACTTAGGAATATTAGCTCCTTAGAGATTCGAAGTCTTGACCCTTTTACAAAATAGTCACTAAAACCAGTTTTACAGCTTTACATTTTGGTCACTAGTTCCAAAATGCTGAACCTCAAAAATCTATTTTCCAAAATTGATTTCACCAAAAATATTAAAATATTAAATAAGGATTGTAGAACATTTTTCCATATTTTTATCAATCCTCAAAAACATTATTCCAATTTAAATCCCAAAACTGACTCCAATCACCAAACCGGTTCTCCCGAAACTCTAATCTTTCTAGTTAACATCTAGGCCCAAAATCGGGGCATTACAAGAATCCTGACTGCAACACCTTGGTAGCAGTCTTCATCCCAGCAAAGTAACCTTCATACGGTGCGTCATGGCATAATTGTAGTATACTGTGCTCCTCATCCTCTAGCACACACCGGTGGATCACTTGATCAACACATTGTTTGAATAGAATCGGCTCATCCCAATAATACTGTCGAACGTCTCACATGAAATGTTTACTAGCATTGTATGTCAAATATGGTGGTAGAATGTTGCTTATCAAGTAGTTGACTATGTCAACGTACCATGGTATAGCATTAACTACAAGCAAGTACTCATCTCTTATGGTAGCAGCCTTACCATCTTCAAGGTGATGCTCTAGGCGTGATAGGTGGGGTCAGCTACCAAATTTTCACTACCTTTCTTGTCTCAAATCTCGAGGTCAAATTCTTGTAGTAAAAGTGCCCATTGGATTAGTCTGGGCTTGGCATCCTTCTTTGCCAAGAGGTAATTTAATACTGAATGATTTGTATACACCACAACTTTGTTACCAACTAAATAAGATTTGAATTTATCAAAAGCAAATACAACTACTAGAAATTCTTTCTCAATTGTGGAGTAATTTAGCTGAGTTCTATTTTGTGTCCGACTGGCATAGTAAATGGTATGAAAAACTTTGCCACGCCGCTCTCCCAACACTGTTCTGACTGTATAGTCGCTGGCATCACACATGAGCTCGAATGGCTCATTCCAATCCGGTGCCACGACTATAGGGGAATTAATCAACTTCTCTTTAAGTTCCTGAAATGCTCTTAAAAAAGAATCATCAAATGATAAAGTGGCATTTTGTTCTAACAACAAGCATAAAGGTTTAGAAATTTTAGAAAAGTCTTTCATAAAACGTCAGTAAAAACCCGTATGTCCCAAAAAACTTCTAATACCTTTTATACTAGTTGGTGGTGACAATTGCTTGATTACCTTTGCCTTTGCTTGGTCAACCTCTAATCCTCTTTTGGTTACCTTGTGCCCAAGAAAAATGCCTTCCTTCACCATGAAGTGACATTTTTTCCAATTTAGCACTAGGTTTGTCTCAATGCATCTCTTCAAGACTTGCTTCAAACTCTGAAGACATTCCTCAAATGTCTTGCCAAACACTGAGAAATCATCCATGAACACTTACAAACTATGCTCAATCATATCGGAAAAAATGAACATCATGCAACATTGAAACGTTGTCGGGGCATCACACAACCCAAATGGCATTCTTCTAAAGGAAAACGTCCCATATGGAGACGTAAAGGTGGTATTTTCTTGATCATCTGGTGTGATGGCAATCTGGTTATAACCTAAATAATCATCCAAAAAAATAAAAAGCTTTACCTGCAGCCTGTCTAACATCTGATCGATGAAAGGCAATGGGAAGTGATCATTCCTTCTGGCGCTGTTCAGCTTTTTGTAGTCCATGCACACTCTCCATCCTTTGATAGTGTTGGAGGAAATCAATTCTTCTCTGTTGTTTTGCACCACAGTCATGCCACCATTCTTTGGCACGCATTGCACTGGGCTAAACCATGAGATATTTCAAGCAAAGCTCAAGCACACAAAACACAAACTAAAAATAAATGCAATAGCCATAAGGAACATGTTAAGAAATGCTGTAGCAAACAACTGCAATGAAAACTGGGATGAACTGAAGATACTTTAACGTCCTCTCACGTGTGTGAAACTCTCAAATGGGATGATAGGCTAGGTTTATCAAGGAATCCTATGCCTAGTTCTCATGAATGACTAACACCTTTCAGCTTATAACATGCTCGACAGAGTTCACTTAGATGTTTATAAACTATATCTAGCAAGAAACTGGACAACAAGAATGTAATGGCAATACCTCTCAGCATGAACCCTAGCAAGCTACTATCCTTGAAGTTCTACTCCTTTTATTCATTGAAACTCTATCCTTATCTCTAAGGTGAGTTAGGGTTTTGCCTCTCAGCATCAAATCCCATTGTTCACATAGATCTAGGCTTAATTCTCTCAACCATTAAGCTACACAAAGGTAAAGGCTAACTCTCGAAAGCTCTTACAAACCTAACGCAATCAAATAATGAACAAAGCATGTATGAAACTGGAAAAAAGCTAAAACATCCATTTAAACTAAAACATAATCATCCACAATAAACCCAAAGCCACTTAAAGTTAGTTCATGGCTGGGCAAATATCATCCATAATAATTCGTCTAAAACAACCCATTCCAGAAAAATATGATAAAGTAAAGAGCAACTAAGAGTAAAGGAAACTCCCAAGCCGTCGTGGACTGTCGTAAACCACCATAAGCTTGTTGTTTCTCTCAAAGGTCAGCAAGATGTTCCCTTTGGAGGTTCAACAATGGAGGACACCAAGATGAAGAAGAAGAAGGGCATCCGCCTTTGCTTCTCTCTCTTATCTCCTAAAGCACTTTTTTCAGCTCTCCCTTTAATGTGGGTGTCCATTTCTTTATATAGTAGGGGCTCTTAGGGTTTTGTGCTCTTAATTCCTAGGGAATATTCCCTTCACATGTGGGGGCACAACTGGCTGGTGGAATCACGTGTGGGGGCTGCAACATATTTTTGTCCCTTTGTCCTTTAGTGCACCCAAAAATTCCATCCAAAATGCTGTGGCATTTTTCTCTTTTGCTCTGCAATGTTCCTCAGCTTTCCTACACATCACCACACCAGAACAAAGTTGAAAGCGTTGTTTAGCCGTTTCATCACAAAATTTCACAATTTTAATTATAGGCTGGGCTTGTGCACTGCTGGAGACACCTTCGACATTTTTGCAGTGAACCATTCTTGAGGAATGAAGGGAAATCTTTTTGGTGCGATGAGGGTTTTACGAGAGGAGTTTGGTTTCAATGGAGCTTTGTGTATAATGGGGAAATGGAGAAGATGACGGGGTTAAGGAAATAAAGTAAAGGAATAATGATGAGGGAAGTTTAAAAGGGAAGGAAACTGCCACAAGTAATTGGAGAGAGAAGGATGATGCGGTAGTTGTGAGGCATGGGGAAGAGAAGAAATGTGATGGGTGTTTAATGTAAAGCAAAAAGAAGGAAAGAGAGCGTGAAAAGTGTAATTATGGGGTAGGGTTTTTGAAAGTTAAATAGGGATAAAATTCCTTCTTTTTGTCTCTTTTAATGCCGCCCAAAGTCTTTGGAAAAGTTTGGCTTTTTTCAACTTCCCTTAATAGGATAGAGACAAACCTTAACCCTAATTTGAAGGATGTTGCTTCCTCTGACCAAACCCTAGCGTGCCACCTGTAGCTTTGGAAAGCAATCAAACATGGGAAAACAACAACAAAATAAAAGCATAACAAAAGAAATAAATCAAAGAACTAGAAGACAACTAACTAAAAGACAAAGATGATTATTTATTAACATAAGAAAACAAAAAACAGACTATAGCAAAATAAAAAGAGTAGGAGGATGCAAACTATCATGGATCATGGAGGAGCAATGATGACTTGTCTTGCAAGATCGGAGCTCATTGTAAGCCTTCAGTCGCTGGCCATTAACCTTGAAGCCGGTGTCATCATCAAGGCTCTTGATTTCCATTGCACCATGAGGGTGAACCTTGTGCACTACAAAAGGGCCTGACCATCTAGATTTCAGCTTTCCAGGGAAGAGCTTGAGCCTAGAGTTATAGAGAAGCACTTGTTGTCCTTCTGAAAAATGATGTGGCAAAAGATGCTTGTCATGCCACTTTTTTGTTTTCTCTTTGTATAGGTGTGCATTCTCATAAGCATGGGCTCTAAATTCTTCCATCTCGTTCAACTCCAGCAATCTCCTTTCTCCAGCCAATTGGGCATCTATATTGAGCTTTTTAATGGCCCAATAAGCCTTGTGTTCTAGCTCTACGGGGAGGTGACATGCTTTGCAATAGATGAGCTTGAATGAGGACATTCCCAAAGGTGTCTTGAAAGCAGTGCGGTATGCCCATAAAGCTTCATCAAGCCTTGGAGACCAGTCCTTCGTCTTAGGGTTGACCACCTTCTCTAATATCTGCTTTATCTCACGATTAGAGATCTCAGCTTGGCCATTGGTCTGGGAGTGATATGCCGTAGCAATTTTGTGCCTCGCCCCATATCTTGGAAATTAGCTTGTTGTGAAAGTGGGTGCCTTCATCACTTATGATGGCTCTTGGTGCTCCAAACCTGGTGAAGATATTCTTATGAAGGAACTTTAAGTCTGTCCTGGAGTCATTCCTTGGAGTAGCCACTGCCTTGAGCCGTTTAGACACATAATCCACCGCTAGCAAGATGTAAAGATCTCCAAATGATAAAAGGAAAGGACCCATACAATCTATTCCCCATACATCAAAAAGTTGTACTTCTAGGATGCATTGCAATGGCATTTCGTGCCTTCGAGATATGTTCCTGTCCTTTGACATTGGTCACAAGCCTTGCTGAATTCATGTGCATCCTTGAAGATTGTGGGCCAGTAGAAACCAGATTGTAGGACCTTTGCAGCAGTCCTAGCTCCTCCAAAATGGCCTTCGCACGAGGATGAATGATAATGTAATAGGATCTCATTTTTCTCCTCTTCGAGAACACATCTTTTAATCATTTGGTCAACACCATGTTTGAACAAGTAGGGCTCATCCCAAAAGAAGAAGCGTACATCATGTCTGAACTTTTTTCTGCCCTGGCTATTCAAATCATGAGGCAAAATACCACTAACGAGAAAGTTAACAATATCAGCATACCATGGAATTGCCGCAATAAATAATATTTTCTCATCAGGGAATTCCTCCTTAATTTCCAGTTCCTCAGTGTTTTCACCCTTGTTTTCTAGCCTAGAAATGTGGCCAGCCACATTATTTTCACAACATTTTCTATCCTTAACCTCTAAGTCAAATTTTTGCAAGAGAAGTATCCACCTAATAAGTCTAGGTTTTGCATCCTTTTAGTTACTAGGTACTTAATAATAGAGTGATCTATATGAACTATTACCTTAGTGCCAATCAAGTATGATATAAACTTATCAAAGGCAAATAGAACAACCATCAATTCTTTTTTAGTGGTGGTATAGTTGACTTGTGCATCATTTAAAGTGCAGCTAGCATAATAAATAACATGGAAGAGCTTACCTCGGCGTTGTCCCAGTGCTACTCCCACTGCGTAGTCATTTGCATCAGACATCAGCTCAAATGGTGAGGTCTAGTCTGGTGGGATAACTATGGGAGCAGAGATAAGCTTCTCCTTCAGTTCTGAGAATGCTCTGTAGCATTCTTTATCAAACACGAAGGGCTGGTTTTGTTGTAGCAAAGTGTACAATGGCTTTGAGAAGTCCTTGATGAACCTCCTATAGAAACCGGCATGGCCCAAGAACCTCCAGATGCCCTTCACAATGGTGGGAGGAGGTAACTTCTTGATCACTTCAACCTTCGCTTTGTCTACCTCTATTCCTTTTTTTCAAGATTTTGTGGCCTAAAACAGTCCCTTCGGCTCCTGTAAAATGACATTTCTCCCAATTGAGAACCAAATCAGATTCTTCGTATCTCTTATGCACCTTTTCTAAGTTTCTTAAGCATGCCTCAAAGTCATCTATGGAGATTGAAATGTCATCCATGAAGATTTTCAAAAACTCTTCAACCATGTCTGAGAAAATGGATAACATGCATCTTTGAAAAGTAGCTGAAGTGTTGCAAAGTCCAAATGGCATCCTCCTAAAGGCGTAGGTACCATAGGAGCATGTGAAGGTTGTCTTCTCTTGATCTTTCGATGCTATAGCAATCTAGTTATATCCTCAATACCCATCAAGGAAGAAATAAAAGGCCTTGCCCGCCAATCGGTCTAGCATTAGATCGATGAATAGAAGTGGGAAATGGTCCTTCTTGGTAGCCTTGTTGAGCTTTCGATAGTCCATGCAAATCCTACATCCCGTGACGGTCCTCGTTGGTAAAAGTTCATTATCCTCATTGCTCACCATGGTTATATCTTCTTTCTTTAGTACACATTGTACCAAACTAACCCAAGAACCGTTAGATATTGTGATATGATCTCGACTATGAGTTTTGAATCATATATGTGAATGCTCGATCGTGATTCTAGTATGAACTCTGCAGTGCTTTGAATGTATTCTGAAATTACTCAAACAACAATGTAAGTAGAAATAGATAAATAAGAAATAGAAATAATGGGATGAAAGATATGTAGAAGGGGTGTAGGAAGAGTGATAGTTGTGATTATGGAAGAAAAAAAAAATAAAAGATGAAAATGTAGGTGAAGATGATGGGGTGTTGGCGTTAAGATGAAGAAATTCAAAGGATGGATTGTGACCCCCTAACTATAAAGAGTTAGGAACCAGCAATATAATAAAGTGGAAATGAAGTGGTAGGATATGGAACGTGACCCACTAGCTATAGATGAGCTAGGAACCAACACTATAACAAAAGGGAAATGGATGAAGACTACAAGACTAACTTGAAGCCGATAAAGTTCCACAAGAGAACAAGAATGAAAGCAATCTTTCAAAGATGTTTTATATATTCAAAAGTGTGTCTTACAATGATCCTAAAGATGCCTATTTATAGTAGAAGTAGGCAGAATATGAAAAGGTGTTACAAGAAAGATGAATGCTCATCTTAATGCACTTGAATACACATGAATGCTTTGTCCTTTCTTCTCATCTTCAAAGCTGATTAGTTTAGACAAATTGAGGTTGAATTTAGTCATATTTTCGTCCAAATTAAGAAGGACTCTTGGGCTGCCTTGTTTTGCTATCATATGAAGAGAAAGGGGATGAATGTGGACAAGGATGAATGTAGACATCCTTGCTGTCCAGTTTAAGTGCAACTCTTCATCTTCCAAGCTGATTAATATGACTTGAATGTCATAAAAGGTGAGTTTCATCCAGCCTTCATTTCATGTCTCCTCAATGAATTTTGAAACCCCACTTGAATGGTGATAACATCAACCTTGAATGCCTTGAATTTGCTGAATTAAGATGGCCATCAATTGCTTGTCTCTTGGTAGAAGATGAAAGAACTCTTCCTTGGCTCAAATTCATTCAAATCATCCATGCATAAAATTCCCGTAATAAAAATTTCAGCCTGCACTGTCTTGATAAATCATTCGTATCTCAAGCTCCCGATATCAGATTGAGGTGATTCAAAAGGCATTGGAAAGCTAAGAGATGGAGGAATAACGTCCAATTGATTTCTGGATCCAAACACGTCTGTATCGCATCCAGAATTGGAAGACATTCTGCTGATATTCTTGCATCTGTAAAACCGTTCATCTTCCTCATGCACCTAGACACAAAGGTAAACTTTATTCAATCTTTAATTGAAAAAAAGCATGTAAACAATTAAGAGTTAGTTTAATAAATGAGCTAGTTTGATGAATGAACTAGTTTAATTAATGAACTAACTTTATTCAATGAACTAATAATCTTGAATGAACTAGTTTAATCAATGAACTACTTAGTTAAATGAAGTGTATAACTAAATGAACTACATGTTTAAATGCAACGCATGCTTTAATGAACAACATGTTTATGAATGCAATGAATGTTATGCAAACTTTAAATACTCATGCAAATTCATGCATAAGCAAAGTAAAGTGTTCCTCCCTTATTATTTCTTCTTTCTCACGTCCCAAGCTTGATGTAAACATATTTTCCATGGCTGCTTGGAACTCCTTGGCCCTTGCTCGAGTAATGGGGCCACCTGGTACTTCTCTGGGTCTTTGCCATTGACGTTCATATCAGTCCCTCCCTCTTTAAGGCGATTTGTCCCCAAATCGTCATCTACATCATAAGGAGATAGGTCAGCAACATTGAAGGTTGCACTAACATTAAACTCACCTGGAAGATCTAATTGATAGGCATTGTCATTGATCTTCTTGACTATTTGGAATGGTCCATCTCCCGAGGCATTAATTTGGACTTTCGTTGAGCCGAACCTTTCTTTCCTCATGTGCAGCCACACCCAATCCCCTGGCTCAAAGGAAATTCGCTTACGACCCTTATTTGCTTGCTGCTCATATTGCTTGGTTCGTTTTTCAATGTTCTCCCGCACTTGTTGATGAAGCTTCTTAACAAATTCAGCTTTATTAAGTCCATCTTTATTCACAATTTGATCAGCGGTAATGGTAACAAGTCTATCGGTGTTAATGGATTGAATCCATACACCACTTCAAAAGGCGTGCGCCCTGTAGTACTATGGATCGAACGGTTGTATGCAAACTCCACATGTGGTAAACTCTCCTCCCATGTTTTCAAATTCTTCCTAATGATGGATCGATGTAACATAGAAAGTACTCGGTTCACCACTTCAGTTTGGCCATCTGTTTGAGGGTGGCAAGTGGTGGAGAATAGTAACTTAGTACCAATCTTACTCCATAGGGCTCTCAAAAAGTGACTTAAGAACTTCACATCCCGATCAGACACAATAGTTCTTGGTATGCCATGTAACCTTAAGATTTCCCTGAAAAACAAAGTAGCAATATGTGAGGCATCATTAGTTTTGTTACAGGGGAATGAAATGAGCCATTTTGGAGAATCTATCCACAACTACAAAGATGGAATCTTTGTTATTCTTGGTACGTGGAAGCCCTAGCACAAAATCCATTGAAATATCCATCCATGGTGCTTCCGGTATGGGTAGTGGTGTGTAAAGTCCATGTGGCATGACTTTAGATTTGGCCTTCCTGCAAGTGATGCATCGCTCACACAACCTCTCCACATCTCGTTTCATTTTAGGCCAATATAGGTGCTCTTGAAGTATAGCCAAAGTCTTTGCTATCCCAAAATGTCCCATTAATCCTCCTCCATGAGCTTCCTTAGTTAGCAATTCACGCATGGAACCTTGAGGGATGCATAGTCTTCCTTCCTTAAATAGGAAACCATCATGCTTATAGTATTTTTCAATTGACCCTTTCTCACAAGCTTTGTAAATCTCTCCAAAATCAGTCGAGACATATAAGTCTTTAATAAAAACAAAACCCAATAACTTAGATTCCAAAGTGTTTAAAAGAATATACCTCCGTGACAATGCATCGGCAACTATATTCTCCTTACCTTTCTTGTACTTGATAACATATGGGAAAGTTTCAAGAAACTCCACCCATTTGGCATGCCTTTTGTTGAGTTTATGCTGCCCCGGATATGTTTCAATGCCTCATGATCAGTGTGAATGATGAACTCCTTAGGCCAAAGGTAATGTTGCCATGTTTCCATTGCCCTCACAAGAGCATACATCTCCTTGTCATAGGTAGGGTAATTAAGCGTAGCTCCACTTAATTTTTCACTGAAATAGGCTATAGGACGTCCACCTTGAGACAAAACTGCTCCAATTCCTACACCTGATGCACCACATTCAATTTCAAAAGTTAGATTAAAATCAGGTAGAGCAAGTAAAGGGGCATGTATTAAACAATCTTTAATGCTATTAAAGGACTTCTCTTGATCTTCCCCCCAAAAGAATTTAGAATTCTTCTTAATAACACTTGTTAGTGGGGCGGCTATGGTGCTGAAGTTGGGGACGAATCTTCGATAAAAACTTGCAAGTCCATGGAAGCTCCTAACTTGAGAAATGCTTGCTGGTCGTGGCCACTCTTCAATGGCTTTAACCTTCTCTTTGTCCACCTCCAAGCCTTCAGAACACACAACGAAACCTAGGAAAACAACCTCACAAGACAAAATGTACATTTTTGTAAGTTAGCAAACAATTTTTCCTTCCTCAAAACTAGCAAAACTGACCTTAAATGTTGAACATGTTCTTCCATGGTTTTACTATAGATTAGAATGTCATCAAAGTAAACCACACAAAACTTACCCAAGAATGGCCTAAGAACATGATTCATTAACCTCATAAACGTGCTTGGAGCATTAGTTAAGCCAAAAGGCATAACCAACCACTCATAAAGGCCTTGCTTAGTTTTGAATGCTGTTTTCCACTCATCACCTTCCCGCATTCGTATTTGGTGGTAACCACTTTTAAGATCAATCTTGGAAAAGAGGTTAGAACCACTAAGCTCATCTAACATGTCATCTAAGCGAGGAATAGGGTGACGATACTTTACCGTAATTTTGTTTACCGCTCGGCAGTCCACACACATGCGCCAAGTTCCATCCTTCTTTGGCACAAGTAGAACCGCACGGCACATGGGCTAAGGCTTTCCCTCACGTAGCCTTTTGACATCAACTCAGATACTTGCCTTTGCAACTCCTTAGTTTCTTCAGGGTTGCTTCGCACGCTGGTCGGTTTGGAATGACGGCTCCGGAACAAAGTCTATTTGATGTTCTATGCCACGAATAGGTGGCAGCCCACTTGGTATTTCCTCCGAAATAGGTCATCAAACTCCTGCAATAAAGACACAACAAAAGCAGGCAAATTTTGATCAAGGTAGTTAGTATTCAAGAAATTTTCCTTGTACATGAGCACAAGTGCTTCCTTTGTCTGTCATTAAACTCTTTTCAACTCTCTCTTTTAGAAAGAATGCTGATTTTCCTTCCCTCATTTTGATCACACTCCTTTGCTTTTACCTCCATTTTGGTCTCTCTCTCTTTGGCTTTTTCAATTTTTCCTCTCAATAAAATTTGGTCTTCATGTATTTGTTTTGGAGAAAGTGGGGCTAAAGTGATCTTCTTTGCTTCATGGGTGAACGTATACCGGTTGGTATACCCGTCATGGATCACTTGCCTATCAAATTGCCAAGGCCTTCCAAGTAATAAATGGCTTGCGTGCATTGGAACGACATCGCATAATACCTCGTCTTTGTACTTCCCAATAGAGAAAACAATTCGAACTTGTTTGGTCACCTTGAGTTCTCCTCCATCGTTGAGCCATTGTAGCTTATAAGGTTGTGGATGCTTTGTTGTTGCCAAGCCAAGTGTATCTACCATTAAGGTACTAGCAACATTAGTGCAACTACCACCATCAATAATAACAAAGCATACCTTTCCTCCAACATGGCAACGAGTATGGAAGATATTTTCTCGTTGTTCATTTCCTCCAACGGATTGTACGTTTAGGCTTCTTTTGACAACAAGAACCTCTCCTTCCACGCCATACTCTAATTCTTCTTCTTCGATGGCAACATCTTCATTCTCATCCTCTTCTTGTTCCGATTCAACTTCTCCATCATCTCGAAGAAGCATGGTGTTGCGGTTCGGACATTGGCTTGCAATGTGTCCACGCCCCAAACACTTAAAACATTGTATGTCACGGGAACGATTTGGAGTAGCGGTAGTCTTACCCTTGCTGGTTTTCGCAATGGGCTTACTTCCTTTCGGTGGTCCTCCTTTTTCGTGGGACGGTATTGGAGGAGTCTTCTTGTATGAACTTTGCCCCCATTTTGATGTTGAACTCCCATAAGATCGTGTGGCACCCTTTCTTTTGAGCTGTTTTTCCACTTTCATGGCCATATGCACCATGTCTTCCATCTCCACATAATGTTGCAACTCGACCACGTTCGCAATGTCCGGATTTAGTCCCGCTAGGAATCTTGCCATTGTGGCTTCTCGATCCTCGTCGATGTTGGCTCGAATCATGGACACCTCCATCTCTTTGTAGTAATCTTCAACACTTGGTTTACCTTGTGAAAGATTTTAAAGACGGTTGAATAACTCTCGATGGTAGTGGGTTGGAATGAATCGCCTTCGCATCACCGCTTTCATTTCATCCCATGTAGTGATAGGATGTTCTCCATTGCGTCTCCTACTTGATGTCAATTGATCCCACCATATTAGTGCATAATCCGTAAACTCAATGGCAGCGAGTTTTACCTTTTTAAGCTCTGAATAGTTATGGCACTCAAAAATGTGCTCAACCTTCTTTTCCCATGCAAGATAGGTTTCAGGATCCGTTCTTCCTTGAAAAGGAGGAATGGTAATCTTGATGTTGCTTTGAGATTATCGTCTACTCGTGGTCGAGCTCTCGCCTTGTTGTACCATGCTATGTTGGGATACTTGATCTTGCACATCATCTACTTCAACTTCTTCAGGATACTCCTCATTACCCTGATTAGCTTGTGAAATTTCAAGCTGGTCTATTCGTCTCAATTAGGGGCTCCAATTGCTCTTGGATCATTTTGGCCATTGCTTGAAGCATAGCCTGATTTTGCAAATTGGGAACTCCTTCACCACTATGACCAGATCTTTGTGACATGTTAGATAAGGAAACAAAAGAAATTAAACCTTACTAACACAAAATCTCACCTTTCCACTCCAAAGAAAATGCACTCACACTCGTGTTTCACTCGGGTTAGGCTTTTCCCCTTAATGCACACTCATGCCTTTTACCACTCGTGCTTTATTTTCAAGTCCTTTTGGGAACTTCCTCAAGGCTTACAAGTGTCTCGTGGACTTGGCTGAAACAATTCTAGCTTGGTAGGAGAATGATGAATAATAAAAGGATAATGGCTTCAAAAAAGAAAGAATTACTAAGAATAGGTAAAGGAATTTGTAATTCAGCAATAAGAAATGATGTATTGTAATTTTTTTTAAACAAGAATAGATTGCTCCTCCCTCTTTAAGATTTTTTTTTTGATTTTTTTACTAACCCGGGAGAGAAAAAATAATACGCTTACTGAATCGTCTAGGCTCGATACCAAATGATATGATCTCGACTATGAGTTTTGAATCATATATGTGAATGCCCGATCGTGATTCTAGTAAGAACTCTGCAGTTGCTTTGAATGTATTCTGAAATTACTCAAACAACAATGTAAGTAGAAATAGATAAATAAGAAATAGAAATAATGGGATGAAAGATATGTAGAAGGGGTGTAGGAAGAGTGATAGTTGTGATTATGGAAGAAAAAAAAAAAAAAAGATGAAAATGTAGGTGAAGATGATGGGGTGTTGGCGTTAAGATGAAGAAATTCAAAGGATGGATTGTGACCCCCTAACTATAAAGAGTTAGGAACCAGCAATATAATAAAGTGAAAATGAAGTGGTAGGATATGGAACGTGACCCACTAGCTATAGATGAGCTAGGAACCAACGCTATAACAAAAGGGAAATGGATGAAGACTACAAGACTAACTTGAAGCCGATAAAGTTCCACAAGAGAACAAGAATGAAAGCAATCTTTCAAAGATGTTTTATATATTCAAAAGTGTCCCTTACAATGATCCTAAAGATGCCTATTTATAGTAGAAGTAGGCAGAATATGAAAAGGTGTTACAAGAAAGATGAATGCTCATCTTAATGCACTTGAATACACATGAATGCTTTGTCCTTTCTTCTCATCTTCAAAGCTGATTAGTTTAGACAAATTGAGGTTGAATTTAGTCATATTTTCGTCCAAATTAAGAAGGACTCTTGGGCTGCCTTGTTTTGCTATCATATGAAGAGAAATGGGATGAATGTGGACAAGGATGAATGTAGACATCCTTGCTGTCCAGTTTAAGTGCAACTCTTCATCTTCCAAGCTGATTAATATGACTTGAATGTCATAAAAGGTGAGTTTCATCCAGCCTTCATTTCATGTCTCCTCAATGAATTTTGAAACCCCACTTGAATGGTGATAACATCAACCTTGAATGCCTTGAATTTGCTGAATTAAGATGGCCATCAATTGCTTGTCTCTTGGTAGAAGATGAAAGAACTCTTCCTTGGCTCAAATTCATTCAAATCATCCATGCATAAAATTCCCGTAATAAAAATTTCAGCCTGCACTGTCTTGATAAAAATCATTCGTATCTCAAGCTCCCGATATCGGATTGAGGTGATTCAAAAGGCATTGGAAAGCTAAGAGATGGAGGAATAACGTCAATTGATTTCTGGATCCAAACATGTCTGTATCGCATCCAGAATTGGAAGACATTCTGCTGATATTCTTGCATCTGTAAAACCGTTCATCTTCCTCATGCACCTAGACACAAAGGTAAACTTTATTCAATCTTTAATTGAAAACAAGCATGTAAACAATTAAGAGTTAGTTTAATAAATGAGCTAGTTTGATGAATGAACTAGTTTAATTAATGAACTAACTTTATTCAATGAACTAATAATCTTGAATGAACTAGTTTAATCAATGAACTACTTAGTTAAATGAAGTGTATAACTAAATGAACTACATGTTTAAATGCAACGCATGCTTTAATGAACAACATGTTTATTGAATGCAATGAATGTTATGCAAACTTTCAATACTCATGCAAATTCATGCATAAGCAAAGTAAAGTGTTCCTCCCTTATTATTTCTTCTTTCTCACGTCCCAAGCTTGATGTAAACATATTTTCCATGGCTGCTTGGAACTCCTTGGCCCTTGCTCGAGTAATGGGGCCACCTGGGTACTTCTCTGGGTCTTTGCCATTGACGTTCATATCATATTGGGTAAATAACACCAGTATCGAGCCATTTGATTATCTCCTTCATCACCACCTTTCTCATGACTGGATTAAGTCTTCTTTGGGGTTTAACAGAACTGATGTGGCATTCATCAAGAAGAATTTTGTGCATACAAATAGTAGGTCTTATACCCTTCAAGTAAGCTATAGTCCAACCTAAAGCTTTTTTATGTTGAGCTAGCACATTTATCAAGCTATGTTCTTGCTTAGGTGTAAGACTAGAAGAAACTATCACAAGCAGAGTCTCATTGGAACCCAAATAAGCATATTTAAGGTGTGAAGGTAATGAATTTAATTATAATAAGGGTGCATGCTCAAGTGAGGGTTGAGGAGGGATAAATTCAACGAAGTCCAAAGGTCCTGGTCTAGCAATGAGCAAGCTAGATTGTTGCACCTGTAATGGGAACTCCTCAAGCTTCTCGTCTTCATCCTCATTGAAGTTCACATAGTCTTCAATTTGCACAAAATTGCTAAAACATAATTCTGCAGCTTTCTCTTCTGCCATGACATTCATGTATTAACACTCCTTATGTTCATCCACATATTTGAGGGTGTTGAAGACATTTATAGTCACCCTCTGATCAGCCACTCTCATGGTGAACTCACCCTTTTCGCAGTCAATCAAGATTCGGCCGGTTGCTAGGAAAGGTCACCCCAAGATAATGGGTGCATTATCATCCGCTTCACAATCGAGAATAAGGAAGTTTACTGGAAAGAAAAATTTGTCCACCTTTACCACGACATCCTCGATTCTTCTTTTCGAACGCACATGAGATCGATCAGCTAGTTGCAAAATGATTGAGGTAGGCCTTACATCTCCAGTGCCAAGCTTCATAAAAACTAATTTGGGCATTAGATTCACACTGGATCCAAGGTCACATAGGGCTCTCCCCATTTAATTATCACCTATTGAGCATGGGATGATAAAGTTGTCTGGATCCCTTCTTTTAGGTGGCAGTTTGCTCAACATAGAATAATACTCTTTTTCCATGGCATCAGTCTCACATTTTTCAACCTTCCTCTTCTTGGTGACAATATCCTTGAGAAACTTAGCATAAGTGGGCATTTGGTCAATGGCTTCTAGAAATGAGACCTTGATGTATAGATGGTTAAGAACATCCACAAATTTCTTGAATTAAAGGTCTTCATTCTGCCTCTTCAATCTTTGAGGGAAGGATTATGGGGGTCTGACTTCTTCCTCTACTAGTGAGGGTGTCACTTTTGTTGTGGCAAGATGTTGTCTTCTATCAGTAGGTTCATTTTTCGGGCCCTCATTTTTATCCTCTTCAGGAGCTAAATCCTCTTGCAATTCAGTTCTTCTTGCATAGTCTTAGGGTTGGAAACTCCTACTTTCTTCCCCCCAAACTTACCTCCTTTGTTGAGTTGTGTGCTACTCCTTAAAGTGAGTGCACTACACTGCTCTTTTCCATGATTTCTAGTGACTTCAGTATCACTAGGGAGATTACCTTGAGGTCGAACATGTAAGGCTTGCGTGATTTGACCTACTTGGGTTTCCAAAGCTCTCAAATATGAGCTATGACTTTGTAACAGTGCTCCTTGGCTCTTGATAGACGTAGCATGGTCTTGAAGTAAAGCCTTTGTAGATGTCATAAAATCTTTCAAGGTAGCTTCCAAAGAGTTGTTGTTTGATGAAGATGCTGATCCCTTGTTATAAATTGCCATGGCATATTTTACTGGAAACTTGGGTGTTCAGTCTAATTTTGCTGCCGATTCGAGCTGCCAAGATTGTTGTTTCCTTAATTTCCCCAAGATAGATTAGGATAATGACTCCATCCTGGGTTATAGGTGTTCGAGTATGGGTTATTATTCCTATTGTAATTCCCAATGTAGTTGGTAGACTCGTGGTTCTTGGGGCACTCACTCAAATGATGGTTTCCTTCACAACGAAGACGAGTGGACGCAATCTTCACTTCGTTCACCTTTTTAGGACATTGGAGATTCTTCAACATGGTGGTAATGGCTGACAATTGGGCTGATACTGAATCATTGGCCTCAAGATCACGTGTCCTATGAACCTTCCTCCTCATTCTAAGTCTTGAAGTAGGAAACTGATAGTCATTATTTTCTATCTTATCAAGGATATCAAATGTTTCTTGGGGTGACTTATCTAGCAGAGTTCCATTTGCTGAAGCATCCAACATCATCCTTGTGGGAGCATTGAGTAACCTACTCTAACCACCCTAGTAGGATTAGGTAAGTTACTACAATTACAATCAACCATTCAAACAATGTTAGACACTAAGTACAATTCGATGGCATGCCAACTATATCTAAGGACCGACTCGAGACCAAGGCTTTCAATAGTTATCCTTTCAATCAATTAGAAGCATGTGTTCAATTCAATATGCACAATTTGTGCCAATATTCCCTTTTAATCAAATAGGGCTCAATCCAATCCAATATCAATGTTTCCATGGTTAATGTAGGAGTATCAATCAATATGTCATTTAGCAATGAATTGTGTACTTCTATCTATAACATCATGCTTCAATTCAATCTAGTTCAATTAGGCAATGAGCATAACAAATCAATCAATGACAATTCAAGCATACTTCACAATCAAGTAACCACTCAAAGGAGTTCTTACCTTGCTATTGCTTTATAGCAAGCTCATTAAGCAAATTTACACTTAAGGTTCAATAAAATTTACAAATTAAAATAGACTTGGAGAGGTTACCGCCCTCTCCAAACTTTAAACTACACTCACTGGAATTTTTTCGAGGTATTGTCGATCCTGGATGGTAATCTCTTTCCCTCTACTAGCTTGCCGATTTGAGTGAGCCCCTTTATCATCAATTTCTACTTGATCTAACAGTCATACAATACATAAGGTATTAGATACAATCCAACAATCAATTGAGTCATTATGTGACTCCATACATAAGCATATAATTCAATATAAACATCTAAACTTTACTTCGTGACAACATGTGCATTGCCTACTTAAATATTCATATCTTTCATTTCGTTCGTCGGAATTTCAATTGGTTTACACCGTTGAAAAGATAAAAAAAAATTGTCTTTATGACCATATAAAGCTTGCATTTTAGTTCTTGGCCAATTAATACAGTTTTTAACATAAAAACAGGGCATTTTGCTACATTGGACAGTTTGCACTGTCCCTAGTGTTTATTCTCTACAATTCAGCATATAACCCAGAGTTCTGTTTTCTCCAAATGCATTTAGACATACCAAGGTGTTTTTCATAAAACTTTCAGCCTTAAATTTATTATACACAATATTTAGTGATTTTTCAAAGTTACTGCCCAGAACAGAGCATTCTGGGTAGATTACACTAGGTTGGATTTCTAGCTTCTTAATTCACTTTAGCAAGGTCCTAACATGGCGATTCCATTCATGTTCATGTTCATACATGTCTAGGTCATCATAATTCATCTAGAAATGTTCTTAAAATAGGGCATAATCATGTTGAACCTAGTTTGATCTATTTGATCACATTTGCACATTCATTTCATCAACTAGGCAATCCATTACCTAATTTAACTAGTTCAATTAGGTGTAGTCACATTTCCAGCAACATATGTATTCAATTCAATCTTCTTTTTACCTAGAAACATGATCAAAATAGGGTTATATGTTCATTTAACATGTTTACACAATTTCTCAATCAAAACAGTCGCTAATCAAGACTGTTTTCAATCATGTTTATATTTCTCAAATTTTCAGCAACTACACATATATCTCATTAGAAATTTAGCTATTGACAACATCAATTTCTCCTATTCATTTGATTGGAATGTCAATTTCATGGTTTAACCATTCTATTGAACTTCTTAACTAGTTCATAACATCAATTCACTATATATTCATCAATTCATGTAATTCAAGCGAGAACACTAAATCTAAATGCATCATTTGTATCTATAACACATCAAGGAAGAGATTTTACCTTCCTATCAAGATTATAAGAATGTTAGCAACTCCAATTTCACCAAATTTCAAGCTTGAATCAAAGAATCATGGAGTTTTCTCACTCAACTCTTTTCTCTCTTCTTTGCTTCATCCATTCGGCTGCCAAAGGGGGAAGATGACAATGGTTATCAATTATCTCCCCCAAAAAGACTAATGTGTCCTTAATTATCCATTAATTAATGACATGTATAGGGGCATTTTAAAAATGTATGAATTTTCCATGCATCCCTTCAATTTGTCACTTGTTTCGGTTTGGTCACTTATACATTAGGTTGCCACTTTTCATTTATAGCATTCTAGTCCTTAATAATCTAGACTTAGTACCTTACTTTCAATCAATTAGGGATCAAATGAAGACATTGTTGAACTTATTTTATACTAGCTTTGAGGATATTACAATTCCCTCCCCCTTAAAGAAATTCATCCTCAGGTAAACCCTTAAAGAAATTCATCCTCGAATTTACCTGAGGGAAATGGATGAAGTACTGCTTTCTCATTGTTGCTTCGGGTTCCCAAGTGGCTTCTTTTACATTGTGGTTATTCCATATAACTTTCACCAATTGCACAATCTTATTGCGAAGCCTCTTGACTTCTTTATCAAGTATTTGGATTGGCTATTCATCATACGATAGATCAGGATTAAGTTCCACCTCATCAAGTTCTAGAACATGTGATGGATTTGATCAGTATTTCCTCAACATCGATACATGGAAGATGTTGTGGATTCTATTGAATTCAGAAGGAAGTGCTAGCTTGTAAGCAACTAGGCCAATCTTCTCTGAAACTTCAAAAGGTCCGATGAATTGAGGGCTTAGTTTTCCTTTCTTCCCGAATCTGAGGATTTTCCTCTAAGGAGATACCTTTAAGAATACATAACCTCCCACTCGATATTCAATGTTTCTTCTCTTAAGATCGACATAAGCCTTTTGCCTATCAAAGGCCTCTTTCAATCTACTATGGATCACCCAAACTTGATTTTTGGTTTCACGAAGCAATTCAGGTCCTAAGTCCTTGTTCAAGCACTTGGATTACCCTTTCAGATTGTCCATCGGTTTGTGGATGGAAGGCAGTGCTAAAGTTCAGCTTGGTTCCCATAGCTTGTTGAAGTGCCCTCCAAAATTGAGAAGTAAAATGAGAGTCACGATCTGTTATAATAGATCTAGGAACACCATGAAGTCTGGTCACTTCTTTCAAGTACAATTCGGCTAGCTGTTTGAGGCTCATGTTCATTCGAACAGGTAGAAAGTGAGCCGATTTGGTGAATCTATCAACGATCACCCAAATAGCATCATTTTTCCTCGGTGATAGAGGCAATCCCGATACAAAGTCCATTGTTATACACTCCCAGATGTATTGAAAAAGAACTGCTATGTGCTTCTTGAAGCATTTCTATCTTAAGGATTGGATCATTGGGTACACAAACCCGATTCTTGAAGTAGAGCACACCATTCGAGTGGATTGAGAATTCAGTGCTCGGTTTGGACTCAATTCCTTTCAATATCTTCAAAATTTTGGGATCATTTTGTTGAAGTTCTTTGATCCTCGAATTCAAATCGGATTGAACTTGAAGTTCTGCCACGTATCTCCGATTCTTCAGGAGCTTAAAATAGGCATTGAAAGTAGTTGAAGCTACAATTAAAGAATTTCAATTAGTGGATTTTATATCATCCAATCGAATAGGGGGATAACAATGTTCGAAAAATTGTATTCGATCTTACCAATTGAATGTTTACGACTGAGTGCATCAGCCACAACAATTGCCTTGCCCGGGTGGTAATCAATGATCAAATCATAATCTTTTAGTAGTTCCACCCATCTTCGTTGTCGAAGATTTAATTCCTTTTGGATTAGAATGTATTTTAAGCTCTGATGATCTATAAATAATCGACATTTCTCCCCGTATAGATAATGTCTCCATATCTTTAAAGCAAACACGGCCGCAAATAGCTCCAAGTGGTGTGTTGGATAGTTCAATTCATGTGGCTTGAGTTGTCGAGAAGAATAGGCAATGACCTTGTCATCTTGCATCAATACACACCCTAAACCGAGATGGGAAGCATCACTGAAGACCGTAAAGTCTTTTCTCGGTTCAGGTTGGATTAGAATAGGAGCTTTAGTTAGTATTTGTTTCAATTGATCAAAGCTCTTTTGTTGGTCCTCAAACCATTCAAATAGAGTATTCTTTCGAAGAAGTTGAGTCAGTGGAGTAGCAAGAATCGAGAACCCTTTCACGAACCTTCGATAATACCTGGCTAAACCGAGAAAACTCCTTACCTCACTAACATTCCTTGGAGGTCTCCATTCAATGATAGTTTGAATCTTCTTAGGATCAACCTTTATCCCTTTGGTCGAGATAACATGGCCCAGGAAGGAACTTCCGAGAGCCAAAACTCGCATTTGCTGAATTTGGCATATAGCCGATTCACCCTCAATGTTTGGAGTACAATTCGAAGGTGATTAACATGTTCTTCTTTGTCCTTTGAGTAGACAAGGATGTCATCAATAAAGACAACCATGAATTTGTCCAAATAGGGTTTGAACACTCGGTTCATTAAGTCTATGAAGGTCACTGGAGCATTGGTTAATCTTAAGGGCATAACTAGGAACTCATAATGACCATATCGAGTCCTGAAAGCCATTTTGGATACATCCGAGTCTTGTATTCTCATCTGATAGTAGCCCGATCATATATCAATCTTGGAGAAGACTTTGGCATCCTTGAATTGATCGAACAAGTCCTCAATCCTTGGCAATGGATACTTGTTTTTGATAGTGAGTCAGTTTAGATGACGATAGTCAATACATAGCCTCATCGACCCGTCTTTCTTCTTAATGAACAAAACGGGTGCTCCCCAGGGTGAAGAACTAGGTCGGATGAAGCCCTTGTCTTGAAGCTTTTGTAATTATTGCTTAAGCTCTTTGAGTTCAATCGGGGCCATTCGATATAGAGCGATAAACACTGGATCAATCTTGGGTTGAACTTCAATCTTGAATTTGACTTCCCGAATAGGGGGCAATCCCCGCAATTCCTCAGGAAAAACATTAGGGAATTCAAAAACAATAGGGAATGAACTCATCTTGAATTCAATTTCATCACTTTTAATCATAGCAGCAAAGATGCTAATAGGTTTCTTGTCGATCAAGGTAATGGATTTTTCTCCTAAACCTCGAAGAAACTATTTTCTCTTTTGGCAATCTACCCAAGCTTGATGCCTTCCTAACCAATCTAATCCCAGAATGAGGTCGAATTCAACAAAAGGTAACAATAACAAGTCGGCTAGGAATGTGATGCCCTAAATAAACAAAGGGCAACCCTTACATATTTGGTTCACTATTACATTGTCTCCTAAAGGATTGGTAGCAATTAAGCTACAACTAACATATTCAGGCTTCAAATTAAGCTTTTCACTTAAAGGAGATCTTATGATCGATGTTTGAAGTGTATCTTATTGTATAAGCAATCTTACTTGTCTTTTACTAGTTGTCTTTTAAAAATTTCAATTAATCATTTCGATTCATTCCAATGTCTTTCAATATCATGGCTCTAAGATTCAATATTTGTAGGTTAATTGATTATTTCTCTCTTTAATAAGAGACTTCAACATTTATAGTTAGCTTCCCTATGCGAGCCTTTAGTGTATGATCATGATTCACACATATCACATAACCAAGCAATAATCAGAATGACACTGTGTCACCCGAGACATAGACAAATACACACATATTGAATAGGATGGATCACAAGAACTTCTTGCTAAACTTGTTGGGGTTCAGTAGGCTTCAGGAGATCCTGGTTCATCCTTACGCTCCTTCCCTCATTGGAGGAGCCAGTCGGGCTTTCATTATCCTTGCCCAAACTTGTTTCAGACATTCTATGTATAAAAAGTAAGAGAAGTCAACCTCAAGTCACAATCCAACCAATATTCAAGTAACTCCTAGGTGGCACGTAATGTCAATGACAATAGCTTATTCATGCAATAGACCCTAGAATCATGCAACCATAAGCTCTAATTACCATTTTGTAACATACTCTAACCACCCTAGTAGGATTAGGTAAGTTACTGCAACTACAATCAACCATTCAAATAATGTTAGGCATTAAATACAATTCGATTAAGGTCTTTCTTGCACATAAAGTTATAATTCGATTAGGAGAGGACCAAATAAAACATACATGATGCACTCACTACATAAACTAGGTCACATAATACCATATGTTATCATATTCAATCCATCTAAAGCTTACTTGATTTCCAAGCTACTATTTGAACTAAGTGAGGACCCTTTATACAATGTGTGATGCACCTATTAGATACATTAGTACCCCTAATGCAATTTGATATCACATTCAATACCATTTAAGACTTACTAGATTTGTAAGAAACAATTCGAATTGTATGATTAACACAATAAAAGTTTATAAGATTCATTGTAGCTATTAGGCATACCAATAGATGAATTACATCATTTACTTAAGTTACCTTAATCTAACATATACGCTTACAATGTTTATACACCATTCGGCTAGTAGGATTATCAAACATATGTGCTTACAATGTCATATACATCATTTGGCTAGTCCATAAGTGACCAAGGTGGTTCAATTTTAAACATGTAGATTACTATTTTACTAGATGTTAACTAGCCATTTTTAAGAGATCTATTCAACCATGGCATGCATAATTCAACCATAAAAACCTAACATTCGGCTAACAAGCACACAAGTTCATTAAAGCGCATACATGCTCATATATATACATACCATACTCTTATAGATCGTTGATGAGCTTAATTTATGCAAACCATAACTAAGTGATCATAATTATACATGCCTTAGGTGCCACCATCCTAGGAGAACTATAACAAGATGGAAACATACTCTTTCAAGCAAAATGTGACTTGTACGAGCTTAGACTTCGGGATAGAATCCATTATCAACCTGAATCGTATAAATGAGACTTGAATAAGCAAAGCTTAGTGAGTTAAAGTTACAAGGAAACAATACAATAAGTCTCAACTACGAACCATCAATTAGATGGTATGGTTCCCCTATTAGTAAGGAACCAATCGAAACTAGGCAAACAATACTAGGTACATTGCTTAATTTTCAATTCAATATCAATACAAGGCTTGAAGTTTAGACATGCTTAATCGTCCAATTCGATTTCTTTAGGCATAGCATATCCTTTGAACACAATCAATGTTTCAATACACAAGCAATTTCCTAAGCAATGGTCAATAGTTCATGGCATTTGATGTTTTCTTTACACTCAAGCAGTCTCACAAGCAATGCTTAATCAATGTTTTAATACACAAGCAATCTCCTAAGCATTGTTCAATAGTTCATGGCATTTGACGTTTTCTTTACAATCAAGCAATCTCATAAGCAATGTTCAGTCAATGTTTCAATACACAAGCAATCTCCTAAGCATTGTTCAATAGTTCATGGCATTTGATGTTTTCTTTACAATCAAGCAAACTCATATAAGCAATGTTCAATCAAGGTTTCAATATCCATAGTTCATGGCATTCAATTTTACCTTTACATTCAATCAATACAATTCAATGTAGCAATAGGTTCAATGTGCATGAGTTATTAGTTCATTTTAGGTATAGCCTTGAGAATCGATCACTCAGTCTAGATACTCGAGTCTCCAACCAAACTGTCTCCAATAACAATAATCAATATGGTACCAAGTACCTGGTCAATCCCTCCTACTGTCTCCAATGACCAATAACAATACATCCCTCCTACTGTCGCCAATTAGGGACCAATGTCCCAGACCGTAGTCTACCCTGATAATGAGCTCTATAGGCTCTATGGCATGCCAACTATATCTAAGACCAACTCGAGACCAAGGCTTTCAATAGTTATCCCATTCAATCAATTAGAAGCATGTGTTCAATTCAATATGCACAATTTGTTCCAATATTCCCTTTTAATCAAATAGGGCTCAATCCAATCCAATATCAATGTTTCCATGGTTAATGTAGGAGTATCAATCAATATGTCATTCAACAATGAATTGTGTACTTCTATCTATAACATCATGCTTCAATTCAATCTAGTTCAATTAGGTAATGAGCATAACAATTCAATCAATGACAATTCAAGCATACTTCACAATCAAGTAACCACTCAAAGGAGTACTTACCTTGCTATTGCTTTATAGCAAGCTCATTAAGCAAATTTACACTTAAGGTTCAATAAAATTTACAAATTAAAATAGACTTGGAGAGGTTACCGCCCTCTCCAAACTTTAAACTACACTCACTAGAATTTTTTCGAGGTATTGTCGATCCCGGATGGTAATCCCTTTTCCTCTACTAGCTTGCTGATTTAAGTGAGCCCTTTTATCATCAATTTCTACTTGATCTAACATTCATACAACACATAAGGTATTAGATACAATCCAGCAATCAATTGAGTCATTATGTGACTCCATACATAAGCATATAATTCAATATAAACATCTAAACTGTTACTGCCTACTTAAATATTCATATCTTTCATTCCGTACGTCAGAATTTCAATTGGTTTATACCTTTGGAAAGCTAACAAAATTTTCTTTATGACCATATAAGGCTTGCATTTTAGTTCTTATCCAATTAATACAGATTTTAACATAAAGACAGGGCATTTTGCTACATTGGACAGTTTGCACTGTCCCTAGTGTTTCTTCTCTACAATTCAGCATATAAGCCAGAGTTCGGTTCTGTTTTCCCCTAATTAATTTAGACATACCAAGGTGTTGTCCATAAAAATTTCAGCCTTAAATTCATTATACACAATTTTTAGTGATTTTTCAAAGTTACTGCCCAGAATAGAGCATTCTGGGCAGATTACACTAGGTTGGATTTCTAGCTTCTTAATTCACTTTAGCAAGGTCCTAACATGGCAATTCCATTCATGTTCATGTTCATACATGTCTAGGTCATCATAATTCATCTAGAAATGTTCTTAAAACAGGTTATAATCATGTTGAACCTAGTTTGATCTATTTGATCACATTTGCACATTCATTTCATCAACTAGGCAGCCCATTACCTAATTTAACTAGTTCAATTAGGTGTAGTCACATTTCCATAAACATGTGTATTCAATTCAATCTTCTTTTTACCTAGCAACATGATCAAAACAGGGTTCTATGTTCATTTAACATGTTTACATAATTTCTCAATCAAAACAGTCCCTAATCAAGACTGTTTTCAATCATGTTCATATTTCTCAAATTTGAAGCAACTACACATATATCTCATTAGCAATTTAGCTATAGACAACATCAATTTCTCCTATTCATTTGATTGGCATGTCAATTTCATGGTTTAATCATTCAATTGAACTTCTTAACTAGTTCATAACATCAATTCACTATCTATTCATCAATTTCATGTAATTCAAGCAAGAACACTAAATATAAATGCATCATTTGTATCTATAACACATCAAGGAAGAGATTTTACGTTCCTATCAAGATTATAAGAATGTTAGCAACTCCAATTTCACCAAATTTCATGCTTGAATCAAAGAGTCATGGAGTTTTCTCACTCAACTCTTTTCTCTCTTCTTTGCTTCATCCATTCGGCTACCAAATGGGGAAAGATGACAATGGTTATCAATTATCTCCCCCAAAAAGACTAATTTGTCCTTAACTATCCATTAATTAAAGACATGTGTAGGGGCATTTTAGGAATGTAAGAATTTTGTATGCATTCCTTCAATTTGCCACTTGTTTCGGTTTGATCACTTATACATTAGGTTACCACTTTTTCATTTATAGCATTCTAGTCCTTAATAATCTAGACTTAGTACCTTACTTTCAATCAATTAGGGATCAAATGAAGACATTGTTGTAACTTCTTTTATACTAGTTTTGAGGATATTACACATTGACACCTTTGTAGAACATCACAACTTGTGTCTAGTCTTGAAAACCGTGATTTGTACACTTACGAAACAATCCGTTATATCTATCCCAACACTCGTACATCTACTCGTCATCAGCTTGACGAAAGGATGCAATATCATTCCTCAATTGAGTGTTCATGTTGGGTGGATTATACCGCAACAAAAAGCTCTTGCATAAATCTACCCATGATTCCATAGAACCGGTTGGTACTCCATTCAACCAAGCTCATGCTCGATCACGCAATGAATAGGGAAATAACTTGAGTTTCAACACATCTTCATGCACAACTTGTTGTCTAAAACAGTCGCACACCTCCAAGAATGCTTGAATGTGTTGTCTTGCATCTTCGTGAGGTAATCCACCAAATTGCCCAATGGAGTTTAACATGTTGAACATCACCGGCTTAAGTTCGAAATGTGCTGCTTGAATCTCAGGAGCTACAATCCCAGGATTGAGATCATCCAAGATAGGATTCAAGTGCTCTCTAATAGCTCGTGGTCAAACTATGGCTCAAGGATTTGCTGCAGCATTAGGTTAATCCAGATCATCGGCAGGTTGATTTCCTTGATTACCACCTCTATATATGGCTCTTAAAGCTTCTTGTATACGTCTTCTCTGGCGAAACAAGTGCTCAATTTTAGGCACTATATGTGTTAATGGTTCGTCGGGTCTTCCTCAAGTCATGAAATAGCACAACAATGCAAAATGGAAAACAAAAACAACAAATAACGCTATACAATAGAAGAAATAAAATGATGCAAGAAACTAAACTCAAATTAGCCAATTGCCAATCCCCGACAACGGCACCAACAACTTGTTGCGTGTTGTGATGTACTATAAATGATACGCAAACAGTGCAAGTATACACGTTGAAACAAGTAATATAGTGATGAGTGAGTATCGTCTCAACAGGGATTAAAGGTATTTCAAGAAAAGCTCAAGCACACAAAACACAAACTGAAAATAAATGCAATAGCCAGAGGGAACAGGTTAAGAAATGTTGTAGCAAACAACTGTAATGAAAATTGGGATGAACTGAAGATACTTTAACGTCCTCTCACGTGCGTGAAACTCTCAAATGGGATGATAGGCTGGGTTTATCAAGGAATCCTATGCCTAATTCTCATGAATGACTAACACCTTCCAGCTTATAACATGCTCGACAGAGTTCACTTAAGTGTTTCTAAACTATCTCTAGCAAGAAACCTGACAGCAAGAATGCTATGGCAATACCTCTCAGCGTGAACCGTAGCAAGCTATTATCCTTGAAGTTCTACTCCTTTTAGTCGTTGAAACTCTATCCTTATCTCTAAGGTGAGTTAGGGTTTTGCCTCTCAGCATCAAACCTCATTGTCTACATAGATCTAGGCTTAACTCTCTCGACCATTAAGCTACACAAAGGTAAAGGCTAACTCTTGAAAGCTCTTACAAACTTAAGGCAATCAAACAATGAACAAAGCATGCATGAAACTGGAAAAAAAAGCTAAAACATCCATTTAAACTAAAACAGAATCATCAACAATAAACCCAAGCCACTTAAAGTTAGTTCATGGCTGGGCAAATATCATCCATAATCATTTGTCTAAAACAACCCATTCCAGAAAAGTATGCTAAAGCAAAGAGCAACTAAGAGTAAAGGAAACTCCCAAGACGTTGTAGACTGTCGTGAGTGTAATACCCCTAAAATCGGGTTAATTGTATTTGACAATTTTCGTACTTGAAGTGGTCCTTTGAGATAAAATAAATTTAGGTGAATTGATTTGGTAGTAATTGGACATATACTGAATTAATTTCAGGTGTAAAGTTAAATGCCCCAAGCTTGACTAGAGATATACTTGGAGTTCGATTAATGAACAAATGGTCTTGATGTGTCATTTAATTGACCAAATAAGGTGTTTTATGACCATATTAAAGAATTAAAACAAGTAGGTGACCAATTATTAGAGGACCAAATTGAAAACTTATTGAAACTCAAGGATTGCATGTTGATAAGGATTTTATAAGAAGGATTTTACACATGTCATTAGAATATGGATACATGTATTTGTGGGAACCGATTTTAAGGAGGAAAAACAAAAGATGTTATCATCTTCCTCACCTTAAACAACTGAAATAAAAGAGAAAGAGTGAGAAAATAGTGAGATAACCATGTAAGCTTGAGTTTGATTCATGCATGTTATAATTCTTGGAGTTCTTTGAGTTGATAAAGGAAGGAGGTGATGAATTCTTCCTTTATCTTTTTAATTCCTTTGCCATTTATGAATATGATTGAGAATTTCTTTGCTTCTTAGAATTTCTAGCTTTGCTTGAATAGAAAATCATGTTGAAATGCTTGCTTGAATTCAAATATTATGTGAATCGGTTTCCTTACTTTGTATTATATAGCTCGGTTGAAATGTGTTTGATTCCCTCTAGATTTTTAGAAGGATTGTTGTGATAGGTTGAATGTGGATTGTTTGAAAATGGAAAGCATGTTAGAATTTGTTTCATGAATTTTTTATTTGAATTGGGCCTGACTTTTATAGTCAAAACAACCATTGAATATATATATATGTAAAAAACATAACAGTATTGTATGAAACTGGCGTTATATTGGGCTATTTTGTGACATGAATAAATGATACATTAAACAGGGCAGATTTGTATGAAATTGGTGTCATGTTGGGCTGCTATAGGAGCAATTCAGGACTATTTTAATAACCTATGTGTACACATAAATTTATCAATGTATGAACATGAGAATTGGATAGATAGGTGGTTAAATTGGTAAGGAACAATCGGTTAAAAGAGCTAGAGGGCTTTTTGGTTCAAGAATAAGTAAATTAGGGGCTGTTTAAGGCATGTTTTTGTAATTAAAGGAAACAGGGTAGAAAAACATATCTAGTAACATAAAGAGATTGTTTGGATCACATGTAAAGTGTACAAGTGTTTGGGCTGCTATAGTTATTCATAAATGTGTTTGGAATTGTTTGATACATGAATTTGTATAAACATGAAAAAATGAAGTTGTTTGCTTGAATATGACTTTGATTGGATTGTCTAATTGCTTGGTATGAAAACAGGGCTGTTTTTTAATGAATTAAGCGAGGGGATGACAAATTTATATCCTAATGCATAGGTATAATGTTGTTATAATATATAACGAAGGAATTGATCAAGTTGGTGAAAGGCCAAAGGGATTTAGATAAGTAGCAACATAGGAGTGAGGATTCGGGTATCCTGTAACTTCGGGATAAGAGGTAAGCATAGTTTAAAGACTCGGGATGGGCTAACAACCCTCTTGAGCATTGATTTCTAGTTATGATTGCTAAAATTGATTTAATAAAGCTATAATTAAGCAAACGGGATGCAAGGTAAGTCATTTGCGAGATACAATTTAGTTTGGCAGTATAAATGTGTGTGAAATATTCTATGATATGTTTACTTGAGATTAAAGACAAGTGTAAAGTGTATTGAATATGGCTTGAAAAAGAATATATAAGCACATAAAAGAAGTTGAGTGATCGTGAAAATATATATTAGAGTCCAATGAGACTGCCCTGTTATTTAGAGTAAGCACCAAGACTGTTTTTGGGTGCTTTGAACCATTGATCAATGTTAGTGATAAATTGGTGTTTAAGGACTGTGCTGGTCTAGATTTTTTAGTAGTATTGGGGAATGCCCTGTTTCGGTTTAAATACCTGATAATATAGAGGTCAAATTATGATATAATAGTGTACCAATGGATTGTTAAGTAAGACTAATTTATAAAGATATTAGTCGAATTGATTTATGGCACAATTGAAGAAATAGGAACTGTTTTAATGATAGAGGAAGGACTGGCTTATTTTAATTAATTGTTCAGTAAAATTGAATATGTTTAATGAATATAAGAATGTAAGACTTTGCTAGTCAAAATGTAGTTTTTGAAATGCTTTATTTCCATGAATGTGCTTGTATAATTGGAAGGCTACTAAAAAGGGTGTTTAGTCCCTAATTCAGATCTTAATAGAATTATAAATAAAGTTAATTAATTCATGTGATTAATAGAACATTGCAATGTTATATGTTAGAAGATCAATATTATACGGAGGGGAAGATGTAATATCCTCATAAATAGTATAAAAAAAGTTACTATAATGCCTTCATTTAATCCCTAATTAATTGAAAGTAAGGTGATATATCTAGTTAATAAGGACTAGAATGTTATAAATGAAAAAGTAGTAACCTAATGTATAAGTGGCCAAACCAAAACAAACAACAAATTGAAGGAATGCATGGTAAATTTCTAAATTCCTACAATGCCCCTACACTGGGGCGACTCCAAGTCTTCTTTATCTTCAAAAATAAAGGGATGCCCCCGTAGCCGATTTTCAAAAAACGCCGCTACAGCACGGCGACTCCATTGGGGGAAAACTTTGTGTTTACAAAACAAAAGGAGAGTTAAGCCAAAAATCAAATGTTGCTTTTATCGATGCAAATTCTAAAATTTAAATCGGTCGTAATTAATTTGTCCTTCGAGGATAACGCTTTCATTAAGTTGGTCTTGATAATTGGTGGTTCTGTATTAGTTTTTCATTTAATTTATAAGGAATCACCGACATATGTTGCACCATAATCATCGAGCTTTCTATCTGAGCTCTGTCCCTTGAATGGGAGTGAAACGCCACATACCCACATGAGCAGCCCTCCACGGGTCGGTAATTCACTTTCAAAATCCACGCCTTTGACACGTGAGCAGCCCTCCACGCCATTAGGTCGTACTTTCCCTCGAACCGAATCTAATTCGCAAGCTTGTAATGGGCCAAAATTGGGGTTCTTGTTACCTTAGTATGTGATCAGATAGGTTCAAGTACCCTTGTATAGAACCAAACCCACATGTGTGAGAATCTAAGAAGCCCACCCCATTAGAGCCGTGTGAATAACCATAGCGAACTAGTATTCATGCTGTTAGGCCTTTTTTCGTTGTTAATCCGCTTTGGTGTGGTATTTGTATACTTCATTTGCTCAGTCCTTTTATATTTATTCATTATTACTTTATCTATATATCTGTTACAAACTCATTTGCTTTCTCTTGTCTTGTTCGACTTTTTTTCGCATATTCATGGCATTTTCTTAATGAAGTGTTGATCCGAGAACAGTCCAAAGCTGGAAGCTTTCATAATAGGAGAAAGATTCCATAATAATGAGTTGAAGAATCCTGAGATTCAAGATTGATCAAGAAGATGAGAAAAGGCTAACTCATATTTTTAGTTATGCCCTATGTAGTAGTTTTTTTCCTTTTTCTTGTTGTAACGAGGCTTGATCTTCGTCATGGAAAGTTGTTTAATGAGGATATTCGTCGATCAACTCATTCGCATTCATCATTTCATGGTAGCATTATCAATTTTTCATTTCATGACTTTTCTTACAATATTATTCAAATCTTAAATAATGCATTCTCGCTTATTCACTCGCGTCAACATCTTTGCATTTAGACATTAATATTGCATTTAGGCATTTGCTTTGCATTTACATGTATTCATTTTGGAGATGTCGAGACTAATTTTTGGGATGTCCTGTGACAGTGATTCTGGATTAAAGTAAAGTTCAATCGATTTAGCACCCTTACGGGACCCGACGCAAAACTAGGATGGCAAACAAAGAAAGGTTAGACCAGATTGAGCAAACCTAAAAGGACATGCAAGCAGATTTGGTTCAAAAACTGGAGGAACAGTTAGCCAAGGCCAGACAAGACATGATGGAACAGTTCAAGAGATCTCAACAAGAAGCCTTAGGACAAATAGCCCAAATGTTCAGACTTAAACTTCCCGAGCAAGGAGAATCTTCTGTTGACAATCCTACGGCAAGGTCCAAAATCCCTACATACCTGACCTGTTTCACTCCTCCTCATGCTAAGGGTCAACTGGATCCTTAAGTAACACTTTCTCAAGGAAAATCACAACTTCATCAGGCCGACGCCTCATTCCCTATTAATTTACCCTCCGCATCAGAAATCAAGCCCAGGGGCAATGAAGCCGAAAACTTTGTCTCAGAAATGGACCAGTTAATTGAAAGTGAGAAACCCAAGATTGAGACCTTGAAAGAGCTTGAGGATCATTGCAAGTATCTCAAAGAGAAAATGGAAGCTATGGAGGTAGTGGACACTTTCATTGGATTTGACGCTAACGAACTTAGTTTGGTCCCAAATTTGATGCTACCCCTTAAGTTTAAGGCCCTGGAATTTGAGAAATATGATGGGACGAGTTGCCCCTGTGCTCATCTTACCATGTTTTGTCGAAGGATGACGAGGTATAGTAGAGATGACAAGTTGTTGATCCACTGCTTCCAAGATAGTCTATCGGGATCTACCACTAGATGGTATAATCAATTGAGCCGACATCAGATAAAGTTATGGAAGGACTTGGCCAAGGCTTTCATAGCCCAATACCATTACATTAGTGATATGGTGCCCGATCGTTGGACCCTACAACACATGAAGAAAAAGTCTAATGAAAGCTTTAGGCAGTATGCACAATTTTGGAGAGACGTGACAGCACAAGTTCAACCCCCGCTTGGTGAGAAAGAGACAGTGGTCATATTTATCGAAACTTTGGAGGGCCCAATTTTGGATCGTCTTATAGGCCATGCGACTACCAATTTGCTGATCTAGTGCTATTCGATGATCTCATCGAGAATGCCATCAAGACTGGAAAAATTGACAGTGGAGGAAATTCAAGTGCATCCCATAAGAAGTCATCATTATGGAAGGAAGGACCATGAAGTGAACTCCTCCATAGTTTACAATACCAGTTATTTGAAGCCTATCACAGTTATACAACCGAGGGCTACACCAAGTGCCCAAGGTGTAACACCCCCTTCTCGGCCTGATTGTGAACTGGGTCGGAGCGTGCTACTATTGAATGATACGGTGATCGGTGTGATAAAATTTTCATCAATGGTTGACACTTAATCAATATTATACCTTTCAAACATTACCCAATATCAATATTAGCTCAATTTATCCCATTTGAAACAATGACTAATCAATTAGGACCAAATTCTAACTTTTACGAGTTTTAGGGACTAAACTGTAAATCTAATAATTTAAGGGTCTTTTTTTGTAAGTAACAATAACACAATCAAATTTAATGCAATACTAGTGAGCCTGTAAAATTTCATGCTAAATAGAGTTTAATTAGACTTATAAGATTTCAGTGACTATATTGCAAAAATTTAAAAGTTGTTCTCTATCACTCATAACTAATTTACCTGCAACTGTATCGATACCCTGGAGACCGTATCAATACACCATGCTTAATTCAAGGATTCCAGATTAAAAGGGAATGATCTAGTATCGATACACTTGAGACCGTATCGATACAGGTTGACCACGTTAACTTCGTATAGATACACACTAAGCCCGTATCAATACAATTTATCTTCCATACCTTACTTCCAAGATTCGTATAGATACAACCCCTTTGGCGTATCGATATGCTCTGTTTTACCAAGTCCAATTCTGCAAGGCCATATCGATACAGCTTGACCCGTATCAATACACATGTCTTGTAATGATAGATTTTAACTAGTTTTCATTTGATTTGACCTACCAAACAATGTCCAAATACAATGAAACTTTACCAGCAACTTTATAACCACTAAATCTACTAACATGCCAATTTTCATATCAATACGAATTCATTTACCAAGCTTTCACCTTTTTAAGCCAATTATGCCATTTTAACCATTTTTAACCATCATTAACATACCATTTAGGCCCTCTAAAGCCAATACAAAACATGACCAATATACACATACCAAAATGACCATAATCAACTAGTTTTACTAATTTTCCACCATTCTAGGATTTCATAAGGAAGAAACACATTACTTTAAGCTTGTGGTGACTTGCCAAACTTCCAACTAGCTCCAGTCTCGATTCGATATACTTTCTTAACTTGAAATGTGGAAGATGAATGCATTAGACTTATATAGTCTCAGTGAGGTAGCCTTAACAATGAATGAGCATGGTGTTGTGTGTGATAAGTGCTACGCAATTGTGCAAGTATACACGTCGCAAGTAATAAAGTGATATGAGTATCGAGTATCGTCTCCACAGGGATTGGTTTGGGCCACTTTGCTTAAGTTACTGCACTGTGAAAAGTAAAAACACAATTAAAGGATTATAGGAGTTTAACTAATAACTAAACTAGAAAGCAATAAAGTAAAAGAAAAGATGAGATCGAATGAGAGAGAGATAGGCCAGGTTATCGTGAGTTGAGGTGTGATATCCGATTGGATAGTCTTGGTAAAAGAGTGCACGGGCAACTCAGTTGTCGTGGCAACTTGCACAACGGGGTTGCCTTGGCAACTAATCGATGGTTGCCTGGGCAACTACTTGGGCGTCTGGGCAGCAACTTCAAGGTTCGGCAGAGCGTTCTTCAATGGTTTCTTCTTATCCCTAAGTCGAAACTCTAGCTACTTGTGCATGCCTTGATAATACATCCCTGCGTGAATCAAGGGTGAACAACAACCAATCTTGCGCTCCTCTTAGCCGTTGAAATCCTTAACTTATTCCTAAGCCGAATTAATCTTCACCATCAATAGATTGAATAAAGACCATACTCATTCGTTTCCTGAATCTAACTCTCCCGATATTAGATAAATAGATGAAGTTACGAGATCCTCTCCCAATTCACCCTCAAACAAGAATAAGAACCAAGAATGAGTAAACCTTGAATTGAAAGTGCAAACTCTTATTACCTAAACAAAATCCAATTTTTTTTCACAACAACAAAACACAATAACCCCAACCAGTCAAGTTAGTTCATGGTTGGGTTCAAAAGATATACAAAGAATAATCCCCAAACCATGAATCTAATAGAAGCAAAGAAGAAGAAGAAATCGAACTCTCTCTCTCCTTGTTATCTTGTCGAAATCTCTTCCTTCTTGCCTTTGGAGTTGTCGAAAATCCTCTCCTCTTCCTCTGGATTATCGAAATCTCCTTGTTATTTATAGGGCTAGGCCAAACTCCTTCTTTGAGGAGGAGTTTGAGTTGGAATTAAATTATATTTAAAGAATATAATTCTTTATTATAATTGTATTCCTACTAGAACTTCTCCTATCTTCTTGGAATTTAATTCTTCTTTAATCTCCGCATGGAAATCAAATTCCTTTGGGTTTGGGCTTTGCTCCACGTCATCTTGGGCTTGTATAGTCATAAATTTTGACATCCCTATTGCATTTTCTCTTTGTCGACAATTGCCATGGCAACTGGCTTGGCGTCTCCTTCATGCATTGCCCTGGCAACTAGCTCGGCATATCCTTCATGCATATTGCCCTGGCAACTAGCTCGGCATTGCTTTGGCAAGTGATCCTGCACATACACACACAAAAACACACCAAAGCAGCATCTTTTTCCACAAAAATCACCAAGTTATGTAATCAAGCTCAACAGTGGAAAGAAACATGAATTAATGCATGAATAACTAATTATGCAACTAATATGAGCTTAAGTCTAACAATAATATGAGTAAAAAGGGTAATAAAAATAGTACTTTTGAACACTTATCACATGGTATACAATCTAACATGCTTCAATAGCAATTCTAACCATGCTTACAAAAAGCATAGAATTCAACATGGCATAGTTATCATGCTCAACATACAACATGACTTCAATAATCATTATAACAACAATAATCATAACATATCAATAATTTCATATCAATGATCAATAGCAATACTCAATGGTTTCTTTGGATCGATTTTACGGTATATGGATTCTATGGCATGTCAATTGTATCAATAATGGTCTACTCATATTCCCTCCGCCGCACCAATTTGACCAATACACATCAAAATCCCTCCGTCGCACCACAATAAAAGCTGTAACATATACACGTACCAATGACCTCATGAATTCTATAGCAAGCCAATTGTATCCAATACTTTTAATCCCAAGGTTCGATAATCAATGATTCAATATCCATGTATCAATAGCAATATAGCAATGATTCGATAACAATGTTTCAATGCGGTAACTCGATAGCAATAGGCATATATCAACGTTTCAATAGCAATATGCAATATTCAATATCCAATACTCAATAACTCCATGTAACAATGATTCAATGATTTCAATGGCAGTAACAACAATACTTCGGACATGAATTCAATACAATACTTACCCATACTTACCAATATGGCCTTTCGATAATGTTTTATGCAAAATTCCTTCAATACCATGGTTAGCAATGCAATAATCGATAATCAATGATTCAAGTTAGGCACTTAGCCAACTCTCGAGACTCCGACTATACTTACCTTGAATTTCGAAGCTCCTAAGGCTCTCGGATGATGATCCTTTTTCCCTAGCTTTCATAGGAGATTATGGTCCTACAATAGGAAAAAATAAAATTCCAAATTGATAATCAAACTTACAATAGCTATCTTCCAATAGCTTCTCATGGACTTTAAGATTGGAGAACATAATCTTAGTCTTAAGCTCCTTAACTTAAAATCGAAATTAAACTTTAATCTCTTATGGGCTTATAAAATTGTTTTCGGGCTTTTACTTTCCACTAAGATAGTATGAATCGGTATAGAGAAATCAATGAAAGCTTGCCCAAACAAGGGAAGTGCTTGCTTGAGCTTGGTGGGGAAGACAACAATAGAGGTGTATACTTAATCAAAACAAAAGATGGAACAATTGAAGATGATGGTGAATTCGGTGAGCTTGCAAAAAGGCTTTAGCTACTCTTGTTAACTTTCTAAGGCATTATCATTGCCTAAAGCCTCAACCGTCCACCACCTCTCCTTAAGCCAATAGGGAGGTTTCCTTCCAATGGAGGAAACTTATTTTTAAATTATAATTTCTTAATTCCCCAATTTAAATCACCACCATATTGTCATCTTTATAGGTCAAAAGATGACCAACATAATGTGGGGGTGGCAAGCAAGTAGGTGAATCATCGCCTACTTTCAATTTTTACAATTTGGTCCTTAAAATAATTTTTAACAGGGACTCGTATTGATACCTCTATGGTTGTATCGATACGGCTAGCTCAAGTTCGGTAAGTTAGTTAGAAAACAGTTGGGTCATACCGATACAGTTCCTATTGTATCAATACGCCTAGCCAATTTTTAGAATTTAAATATTCCAATAAGGTCCTTACTGAACTTTAGACTTAATTAAAGTCTATTATCGATAAAACTAATCTACATAATCAATAACAATGCAATATTTAGGCTTCTCAGTGTAGGGTTTTCGATCGCCGAAACCCAATTCTGACTAGAGATGTTTTCGGGTGTTACAATTCTCCCCTTAAGAAAAATTCATCCTTGAATTTTTACCTGAGTTAATGTCGTGGTCATTCACTTTCCCCTTGCCTCTCATATGGTACATTTGTGTAGAAGCCTTAGATTCAGGTTTGTGTGATGCTTTGGATGATCCTCCAGACCTTCTGAAGGATCCTTGCCTTGTTCCCTTGCCTCGAAAGGATTGAGCAAGGGACGAATTGGCCGATACGAAAGTAGACTTGATAGTGTTCTTAAGACAGTCACGAATTAGATGTCCCATCTCACCATAGAAGAAACAAGCTCCCAATTTCTTATGGAATTGTTCTTTAGGATGCCTGTGACGATAAAAGTTACATACTGGGGACTTTGTTTCTTTCTTAGAGCCGTCAATACTCTCAATGAGATTGACACTAGGGAAGAACTGAGTCACAGCTTGTGGCTTAGCAAGATATTCATACTAGGAAGGCTATTAATACGCATTTTGTTTCAAATCATGGTGCTTCTCTTTCTTGAAAGATTCAGAGGAATAAAATTCATCTTGATGCTTCCTTTCTGACTTATTTGACCCGCTAGTTCTTTGAGTCTTTTGAGCACTTTCAGTATCTTTGACCCTATTTACAAGGTCTTGAAAATAGGTTATACACAGGGCCGTGAACATAGGACGTAGATCATTGTTCAACCTGTTGATGAACATCTTACACTTTTCTTTTTCTTTCTTGATATATTCAGCCCTGTACTAGCAATACTTGCAAAAATCATGGACGTAGTACTCTACTGGTCGTCATCCTTGCTTTAGGTGAAGGAAGATATCACATCTCTCGGTAAAGTAGTATTCACTGATATATTTCTTTCGAAATTCACGAAGGAAGAACTCGCAACTCTCAGCCTCTTCGGGAATTATAAGAACCATTGTCTCCCACCAATACAGTGCTTCATCTGCTAACAGGGAGAGAAAACATCAAGCTTGTGTTCATCAGAACACTGTAGTTGCTTAGTCAGAATTCGTAAAGTATTGTCTAGCCAATACTCAGCAATTTTAGGGTTATCATCATTCTGCCCCGTAAAAGAGTAAGCCCGATGCTAAGGTAACTTATTAATAGGAGCTCAGGTACTCATGATAGATGGTTGAAAGGTGTGCTCAGCCTTCATTGAGGTCATAAACACTTTGAACATGTCAACCATGTTCTTATAACATTCAGCTTGAGCAACTTGCACCTCGGGCTCAAGATTTCGTACTGAGGGTTCTGCGAAATCAGAGGATCCCTTCTTCTAACTTCCTCACAATATGTGGAGGAGTCAGCAATATGTTCATCTATTCAAGTTTTATTAGAGTTAGACATCTATAAATAAAGAGATCGAATTAGCCGACAAGTCACAATACACAATAAAATAACTCCTAGGCGGCAAAGTAACACAATAATCAATACAACAAGCCTCAGTTTAGTCCAGAACTGACTAAACTCTAGCTCTGATATCACAAATATAACACCCCCTACCCGGCCTAGTTGTGAACCGAGTTGGAGCGTGCTACCGTTAAACGATACAATGATCAGTACGATAAATTTTTCATCAATGGTTGACACTTACTCAATATTATACCTTTCAAACATTACCTAATATCAATATTATCTCAATTTATCCCATTTCAAACAATAACTAATCAATTATGACCAATTTCTAACTTTTACAAGTTTTAGGGACTAAACTATAAATCTGGTAATTTAGGGGTCCTTTTATATAATTAATAAAACCAAAATGAAATTCAATGCAATAATAGTGAGCGTGTAAAATTTCATGCTAAACAGAGTTTATTAGTCCTATCAATTAGACTTATAAGATTTTAGTGACTACATTGCAAAAATTTAAAAGCTGTTCTTTATCACTCATAACTAATATACCAGCCACCGTATCGATACCCAGGAGACCGTATTGATACACCATGCTTAATTCAAGGATTCTAGATTAAAAGGGAACAAGCCCGTATTGATACACTTGAGACCGTATCGATAAAAGTTGACCACGTTGACTTCGTATCGATACGCCCTAAGCTCGTATCAATACAATTTATCTTCTAGACCTTACTACCAAGATCCATATCGACACACCCCCTTTGGCGTATCGATATACTTTGTTTTACCAAGTCTAATTATGCAAGACCGTATCGATACAACTTGACCCGTATCGATACGTCTGTCTTGTAATGACAGATTTAACAGGTTTTTATTCGATTTGACCTACCAAACAATGTCCAAATACAATGAAACTTTACCAGGAAGTTTATAACCACTTAATCTACTAACATGCCAACTCTCATATCAATAAAAATTCATTTACCAAGCTTTCACCTTTTTAAGCCAATTATGTCATTTTAACCATTTTTAACCATCACTAACATACCATTTAGGCCCTCTAAAGCCAATACAAAACATGGCCAATATACACATACAAAATGACCATAATCAACTAGTTTAACTACTTTGTCACCATTCTAGGAGTTCATAAGGACAAAACACATTATTTTAAGCTTGTGGTGACTTGCCGAACTTCCAACTAGCTTCGATCTCAATTCGATATACCTTCTTAACCTGAAATGTGGAAGATGAATGCATTAGACTTATATAGTCTAAGTGAGATAGACATAAAAATGAATGAGCATGGTATGCAATCCAACATGCTTCAATAGCAATTCTAACCATGCTAACAAAAGGCATAGAATTCAACATGGCATAGTTATCATGCTCAACATACAACATGACATCAATAATCATTATAACAACAATAATCATAACATATCAATAATTTCATATCAATGATCAATAGCAATACTCAATGGTTTCCTAGGATCGATTTTACATTATATGGATACACGAATTCCACCTCCGCACAAATATCAATAATGGTCAAGTCATATTCCCTCCGCCGCACCAATTTGACCAATACACATCAACATCCCTCTGCCGCACCACAATAAAGGCCAGTACTTATACCTGTACCAATGAGCTCATGAATTCTATGGCATGCCAACTGTATCCAATACTTTCAATCCCAAGGTTCGATAATCAATGATTCAATATCAATGTATCAATAGCAATGATTCGATAACAATGTTTCAATGCGGTAACTCGATAGCAATAGGCTTACATCAATGTTTCAATAGCAATATGCAATATTCAATATCCAATACTCAATAACTCCATGTAACAATGATTCAATGATTTCAATGGCAGTAACAACAATGCTTCAGACACGAATTTAATGCAATACTTACCCATACTTACCAATATGGCATTTTGATAATGTTTTATGCAAAATTCCTTCAATACCATGGTTAGCAATGCAATAATCGATAATCAATGATTTGAGTTAGGAACCTAGCCAACTCTCGAGACTCGACTACACTCACCTTGAATTCTGAAGCTTCTAAGGCTCTCGGATGATGATACCTTTGTCCCTAGCTTTCGTATGAGATGATGGTCCTACAATCATTACTTCTCGAGCTAAGAAAACAATAGGAAAAGTGTAAGAATCGAATTCATAATTCAAAATCGATATTCAAACTTACAATAGCTATCTTCCAATAGCTTTCCATGGGCTTTAAGATTGGAGAACATAATCTTAGTCTTAAGCTCCTTAACTTAAAATCAAAATTAAACTTTAATCTTCTATGGGCTTATAAAATTGTTTAGGGACTTTTACTTATCACTAAGATAGCTATGAATCTGTATAGAGAAATCAGAGGTGCTTGCTTGAGCTTGGTGGGGAAGACGACAATGGAGGTGTATGCTTAATCAAAACAAAAGATGGAACAATTGAAGATGATGGTGAATTCGGTGAGCTTGCAAAAAGGCTTTAGCTATTCTTGTTAACTTCCTAAGGCATCATCATTGCCTAAAGCCTCAACCGTCCACCACCTCTCCTTAAGCCAATAGGGAGGTTTCCTTCCAAGGGGGAAACTTATTTTTAAATTCTAATTTCTTAATTCCCCAATTTAAAATCACCACCAAATTGTCATCTTTCTAGGTCAAAAGATGACCAACATCACGTGGGGGTGGCAAGCAAGTAGGTGAATCATCCCCTACTTTCGATTTTCACAATTTGGTCCTTAAAACAATTTTTAACAGGGACTCGTATTGACACCCCTATGATTGTATCAATACGGCTAGCTCAAGTTCGGTAAGTTAGTTAGGAAACAGTTGGGCCGTACCAATACAATTACTACTATACCGATACGCCTAGCCAATTTTTAGAATTTAAACATTCCAATAAGGTCCCTACTAAAATTTAGACTTAATTAAAGTCCATTATCAATGAAACTAATGCACATAATCAATAACAATGCAATATTTAGGTTTCTCGGTGTAGGGTTTCCAATTGCAAGAACCCAATTCTGACTAGACCAGTTTTTGGGGTGTTACACAAGGTTCTTCGAACCAAGACTTTGGTCAAAGAAAGAACACCGTGAAGATGGTGTTTACCTACTACCAATCTCGTACGATGACTGCACAAGCAATTGTTCTATATCCATGTGGTGGCACCCTTCTATCAAGCACCGTGGTGAACAAGTGGGTCACTCAATCGAGAATTGCATAAGCTTCAAAAAGGCTGTGGAAAAGCTTATAAATCTTAGGGTTGTAGGTTTTGATAACCCGGTTGGGCTAACTACTACCACAAACCCTCTACCAAATCACACAGGTGGGGTAAATACAATCTTCGACGAGAATGACCGGATAGTTAAGACTGATGTATCGAAAGCCAAGTCACCCCTCAGTTGGGTTTGGAAGAAGCTATTTGACGCGGGTTTGATCAACCAAAGAGTGAAGATACTTGAGGGGCATATCGGTGTGTATTGTGAGTTCCATGCTGAAGGTGGGCACGCCATCCAAAACTATTGTGAGTTCAAGACTATAGTTCAGGTTCTAATGGACAACAAAGAGATTGAATTCTTTGAGGAAGTCAAAGAATCCAACAAGGAAACTATTGAAATATCTACCTCGAGATTTGTGCCTACTTCTACTTTAGTGACTTTTGAATCTTTGGAATTTGTACCTCCCGATAGAGACGAGCGCATCAAAGGAAAGTCCTCAATGTCTGAATTTGGGGCAAGCATGGTTGTCAAGAATGATTGCTTTGGTTTAGGCTACAAGCCTAAGGATGAAGAGCCAAGAGAAGTTGGGACCAATGGTTTTTCCTCCTTTAGATGAGACCTTCTTATCAGGAGGGTTCATCTATCCAATCTGGTAGTTTGAGATACTATTTGGGAACGTTGTCAAGAAGGTAGATGAGAATGATGCCAAAAGGCTGATGATTGAAGAAGCTATAGAGAATTTAAGCATTAACTTGATACCACCGGAAGAAGATGCCAAGGAGATCTGTTAGAAGGTTGCCCTTGCTTGTCAAGCTAGACGCTAAGCTGCTTTGACTTCATTAGGTTTCCTTGTAGCCTTTTAATTTCTTTCAAAGTAATACATGTGAATCAAATCCCACCTACTTAGGCCCGAAGGCGGTGGTAATCTTTTGTAAGGGCCTAAGACTACATGGTTTAATTTTTTAATGAAATGATGCATTTTGTTTTTCAACTCTCTCTTTATTCTGTGTATATATCTGTCTATTGAGTCCCTGTATATCAATTGCACAAGGAACATTGACTTTGACCCAAAGGTTGAATCCGAATAACATGTGTCTAATTGAAATCCTAAGTTGTGGAGATTATGAATGTGTTACTCGCATTTCACATCAAATAATAATAAATCTGTGAGTTTAATGTTTACAGCCTGGTAATAGGTATTTTCAAAACAAAATGAATTGATTTTACTTTTAAAGCCTGGTAATATGCGCTTTTCAAAAACCACTTCAAAGCCTGGAAATAGGCATTTTCTTTCAAAAATTAATCAAAAAGCACTCTAGTGTTCGAAACCTGGTAATAGGCATTTTTGGATAAGAGTATGGAATTTTTGGGGCACTCCGCTGAAGCCCATTCTAATCAAAACTCTCCACTTCATGATTGATAGTAATATTTTCAAAATCATGACAACGCCGAGTAGCTCGGGAATTTGTTGTTTACTCCATCATCTATTTTGAGCCAAAGGAATACGATGAATTGAATTCCCCAAACAAAAATGAGACTGAAATGAACCGACCAAAGACAATGTAGTAAAGCACCGAAGAAGCTTAAAAATGCACTCCATACCTTCAAACATCAAGTCAGCTTTCGAGGTCTCCTAGACACAAGATTTGCTTGGGGTAATCCTCGGTAAGCCATTTTTAATGTTGCTCGTGCACTTGATATTTGGTGCATTTAGTCTAGCTTGATATATTCACAATATGAAAAGAAAAATCCAATTTTTCACAATTTGAAAAGGAAAACTCAATTTTTAAGCATTTCACATTGAAATCAAAGCATGTAGCCCTAGATTGGAAATAAAAAGTTTTCTCTGCATTACTTACAAAGGAATTCAAATTATAGGGACCTACAACAAATGGGCCCCCATATCACTACTTCCGCTAAAGAAGCATTCACAAGCTGACCTTCGCTTAGAAAAGTAACATTTCAGAAGAAGATGGTCAAACCCACAGAGGTTGGGGCATCGGCAACAACAGCCTATCTAGTCTGCAAGACGAAATTGGGGCAAAAATAAGACCGGGCCACCAATATGGCTAGAAAGTCATGGGGCATCCCCTTTAAAGTGAACATCATGGCCAATTGCATTGCATTCATATCAACACCATTCCACTCATCATGCATTCACATCAAATATCTATGTCATACATTAAGCTAGATGCATTCGTGCTAAGTACACATGCTTCATTCATAAATGAAACAAATGGGTTCAAGCCTCGATCATGAAAGACAATAACAATTTGGCAAACCCTCAACCACGAAGGGAAGTCAGATTAACAAAGAAGTTAAAATCTCAAAGAGGGAAGATAACAACACCAAACATGAAATGACGAACCTTCAAAGAAAAGGAGGCCAAGCCTAAACTCAAAACTCCAAGTGAACAATCACTAACTATTGTTTACTTCTTTCTTCAGATCTTAACTCATCGTTAGTGGTAGCAGATCAACTAACTTTTCAGATCGTGCCTCTTCGTCAGAGTTGTAGCTTGATTATCCCTCATCTTTAGATCATGCCTCTTCGTCAGAGTTGTAGCTTGATCGTAATCTAATCACCGGATCATGCCTCTTCGTCAGAGTCGTAGCTTGATCACCCCTAACTTCTCAGATCATGCCTCTTCGTTAGAGTTGTAGCTTGATCACCCTTCACCTCCAGATCATGCCTCTTCGTCAGAGTTGTAGCTTGATCACCAAACTAACTCCTCAGAACATGCCTCTTCGTCAGAGTTGAAGCTTGATCACCAAACTAACTCATCAGATCATGCCTCTTTTTTAGAGTTGTAGCTTGATCACCCATAACTCCTTAGATCATGCCTCTTTGTCAGAGTTGTAGCTTGATCGCAATCTAATCATCGGGTCATTCCTCTTTTTTAGAGTCGTAGCTTGATCCAATCCAATCTCCCGATCTTGTCTCGCCGTCGGTGGCATAGAAGATCACCCATATTCAAACATCTCTTTACCCCGTTTTTTTTATTTCACCGTTTTAAATGAAATAAATGGATACTCAGTCTGAAACAATTGTCTTTTGCTCTCGCATGTTTTATTTTTCCAAAAAATGGGATGAAATAGATGATTCGACCAGATCTTGACTCTCTGTCGGTGGTGTAGCGGATCAACAGATGAGTTTTATTCCTTCAAAAGTTGAAAGATGGCCCAGTTAGAGTTGAAGGAATACTCACGCTAAGAAAGGTGTTCTAGTTCGCCCGAACAAAAATGGCTATCTTTTAGTCTTTTCTCTATTCCCGTTTCACAGTAATGAGCAAAGATGGGCAACTGTAATACCCATTTTCTGTCCGGGCATTAGACCAAAATTCTTAAATAAAAAATTATCCAAAAAATCAGTCCATCAGATTAAAATGTCCCTTTACATTATTTATATCCATTACAATTGGGCTTCAAACCTGTTTACAATTAAACCTGAAGTCCAATAGCCCAACATCCTAAACCTAATATGCTAGACCCCATTACCCTAACCAACCCAGCAGCCGCCGACCCTTGGCCTTCCTTCACCTTTCTAGAATGTTCCCCGGTGACCTTTGACTGTCCAGCTCCACCGCCATATCAGCGACCACCTCGCCACGGCATCACCACCTCATCGACCACATCTGCAACCACGTTGGCAGCGCTGCCCCATCGTCCACAGCCTCCAGCAATGCCACGCGCAAAATGGTCCCCTCCCTTTGTACCAGCCCTCACCAACAAACAAACAAACAAAATCAGAAAAATGCATCAAGACAAAAACTAGCAACCAATCAAGTTTTTTTAAAATTTCTTTTTTTTTCTTTTCTTTAATCTGTAATTTCTTGCTATAAAGCCTGAATCGAAACCACAATGTAAGAGGATTTTTTTGGGAGATTAATACAAAAAAGGGGATTCAATAGAGGTATTTGCTTTTTCCTATTTTTTCATTTTCGAATACAAAAGAGAAAAAAGGGTTAGGGTTTATCGTTTGAGAGTCGGGGTAGCCACCACCTTTCTCTTCTATTATTTCACCTTCCTCGGTTCGAGGGTCTAAGATCTTTTTCTTAAAAAATAGAAGGTTTTTAAAGGTTTTCCACTTCGGTCTTTGTAGATTTGAAAGGCAAAAAAGAGCTTTCTTTAAAATCGAGGTTAGGATCTGAGTTTAGAAGGAAAAATGGAGTTGTGTAGCGGCGGCTTTTGGTTTGTCGTCTTCTGACGAACGGCGGCCGACGCGGTGGCGAGTGGTGGTTATTCCACCGATTTTTGGAAACAGAGGAATGAGTGAGAGGTTTTTTTGGTTTTTTTAAACTACTATCAAATTTTTTTTTCTTTTGTTTTTTGCTTTTATACTCAACTTTGAAAATGGGCTATTTACCCTAATAAGCCCCTCTGCGTTTTAATATTTGCCGGCAAGCCATTCCGTCCTTTTTATTTCCCCCCACAGTCTTCGTCCTTTTTAAAAATTTTCAATGTCATCCCCGTTTTAGTTCTATCTTTTACTATATATTATCCTATTTATACCATATATTTACATTATATATTATGGTTATATATATTATGTTTATATATTATTTATTATATTATATATATTTTATGTGATATGCTGCGCAATATATATATATATATATATATTATGTTTACTATTACCTTATTATATATATATATATATTAATTATTTGTTTATGTTGTTCTTATCCTCATATGCTTTTAATCCTTGTTCGATTCGCCTTACGGTGACCCGCAACGGTGTATGATCCGTATATTTATGCCCCGTTTAGAGTAGCCAACTAACATCTAACATCTAACTTCTAACATTTAATTTTTGCTTTTTAAATTTTCGCACTTTAATTTCTCGCATTTATTTTACGCGCTTCTTTGTTTGATCCGGTCCTTTTTCGAATTTTGTGTGTTTTTACCATATTTTTTGTCTAATTCCATATTTTTGTGACATACATTTTATTTGTCATTCATTTAACCTTTTAATTTTATGTTTATCTTGATAAATTAATCTTTAATTATAAAAAGGAGGTATCTATTAATTCCAATATTTGTGTTGTAATAATCCTAGCTCAATGGATGTTGACCGAATATTTGAATTAATTCTTACCGTTCGAAGGTAAACATTAACTAAAAGATGACAAATCACAACATCATGTTTAAATTCTTGCATCATGCATAAAGGTGATTGTACGAAGTTCAAACCCTAAATTAACACTGCAGTCGGGCTTATTCAATGTCGGTTTAATCTGTGGTCCGTTGTATCATCACCTTTATCAGTTAAAAGTCAAATTAATTCAAGCCCACCAAATTTTAAAACCCACTTATTAAGTTTTATATTCAATTAAGGGCATTAGTTAAAGTTAAGTTAAATTTCAACAATTTCCAACGGTTAAAAGCAACATTTGATTTGGAACCCATTTCGGGAGTCGTGGGGGTGTTAATCCTTCCCCACACATAACCAACTCCCGAACCCCTTCACGAATCTCTGGTTTTATGGTGTCTGGTCTAGCTTATCCAAGTGACCGGTGGTGACTCCAAGTCTTTTTTATCTTCAAAAATAAAGGGATGCCTCGTAGCCGATTTTCAAAAAATGCTGCTACAGTCATCAACCTCCCCGAGAATCTTCATTGGAAGGGTTTGTGGGTACTGTTCAGCTACCATGGAGATCAGGGATTTAAAAAGCATTTGTGGTCACGTTTTTGGTCACGTCGTGGTTATCGCGGTTGCGAACATAAAGGATGCCGTCGCAGTCACTACGGGTGTCACGGTCGTGAATTTTTTTAAAATTCGTACAATTTGTCTAAAAACATAATAATTATAACTATAACTATAAAGACTTATATTTAATGATTTTTAGAGTTGTGAAAATGGACATATATAATATAGTTTAAAGTTTTAAACAAATAGAAGACTTTAAAAATCTGGTGATAGGATAGGTCAAGATATATATCAACAATGTAAGCAATAACATAAAAGTATGACATGTACAATAATTAAAGCAACGCATACCTCATGCAAGCTAACTATGTTAGGATGTTTAGCAATCTTCATTATGAATATCTCTGATTTAATCTAAAACCAATCAAAAAAAGTAAATTAAAATAAAAAGGTTAGTTCACTAAATGACATAGAGGAATCGATTCTTTTGATAGGCAAAACATACCTTAGAAATGGGGTAGTGGACCTAGTGGTAATTTCTCTAATTAGTCGAATAACGAGGAAGATCATATCCTTCACCTCCACCTCCACCTGCACCTTTATCTTCACCTTCACCTTCACCTTAAGAGGGATCTTGGCTTGATCTTTGCGGTCTTTGTCCAAAAATACATTAAAAAAGGTAACATTTTCACCTTGATTTTCAAATATTTGAGAATGAGGATATATTTGAGGAGGAGGATACATGTGAGGTGGAGGTGGTTGATACATTGGTGCTGGAGGGTACATTTGAGGTTTATGGCATACCGTAACTAGGAAACGATGGACAATAGCCACGTGGAGGTTGAAAATATAAAGATTGTCTCGGACCCGGTGGATAAAAACCATGAGTGCTATTAGATGAATCAGTATACCAAAGGTTACTAGAAGTCGATCTCATATCGGAAGAAGAACCTTCAAAAGTACGCATTTTGGTGCCTTTCCCTTTTCCTTTTGATTGAGATCTGGGTTCACTTCTATCTCTACTACCACTAGGTGCATCAGACATATTTCCACCGAATTCTAACCTGTGACGAAAATGTCCACCAGCGGAACCAATCCCATATTTTTTCTCCATGCCATTGCCCACCAGAAGATCTAATTTCACCTTCATCACCACTTTCTCTATCATCATCATAATTTGGACTTAAACCACCACCATCTAGTCCATCACCACCACTCTGACTCGGTGTCGCACTAGAACTTGAATCAGATAAATTTTGTTGTTGGGATTAATCAACAACATTGATTTCATCATCTGAGGTATCCACAAGAAACATACCAGCATTTTCACCATCTAGCAATGGATTCTCTTTCTCTTGAAGCCATTCTGATAGTGGATCAACATCTTCAAAGATGTGATCAAGGCTGATAGGATTGTAACTAGTATTTATAGCATCATTGCTCATTTTTTGCTGATGCCTCATTTTAAGCCTCATATTATAATATGTAAACACCAGTGTCTCAAGTTTTTTATACTTCCACCTGTTTCTTGCTTTGGTGTGAATATAGCTGAATGTACTCCAGTTTCATTCGCAATTAGATACAGAAGTTGTTTGACTTAGCACTTTAATTGCTAATCGTTGTAATTCAGGAGTGCATGTGCCATATATCATCCACCACTCACCTGCATAAAATTATTTAAATTTCAAACCAACATCAAAATGTACAATATAATTAAATAATAGAAATTAAATAATTTAATTAACTATTTACCCAGATTCATTTGACTCCAAGTTCTTTGTGCTTGTAGAGTACCGAATGTCTCATGTTTACCTTGAAATGTTATCAACTGCATAAATAAAAGATTGAGTAAAAATAAGAAAAATAATTCAATTTCAAACTATTTAGCTAAGTTACAAATAATAGTACTTGAATTGAATCTAACCTGATTAACCATTTTGATTTTAATTTCAATAGAAGGTTCTAATCTTTCAATCACTGATCTTGTACCTTCTAATGTTTCCAACAATACATTGTCAGAATGCTCCACCCCAAACTGAAATTGAGGATTAAGAAAATAACCTAATCATAATAAAATAATATAAGATCTATAACTTAAAATAATAAAATAAAAACAACAACTCTTAATTATATGAAATATTTTATCTTACCAACTGAATGCAAGTCGGAATGCATAAAATTTCATCTATTGTTAATAATCCTTTCACACTCGGTGAAATATCATCAATTTTCCTTAATTGCTCTTTTAGCTCTATCAATAGCCTCATAAATAAAGCCCATTGTTGGTTTCTCATCACTATCCACAAGTCTCAAAACTTTTACTAGGGGCTCGTAAACTTTTATAATGTCGGCGGTTTTTTTTCCAAAAATCTTTTCCTAAAACATTTTTTTTGCTTCATAAGCAGGCCCTGACTTTTGTTGTCCCCATTTTGATTCTCGGAATTCCTATAAATTCATAAGAAAAAAATCAATAATATAATTTAACTTATTTGAAAATTGAAACTAATAAAATCATTACATGTTATATTTAAATAACCTTATTAACTAATTATAAAATACTGACCTTTCAGTTAAACATTTCTCTCAGACCTTGTTTTTGCCTTGTTATCTCCTCCGGTTGAATGAAATGAGTAGCAAATCGTGTGAGACCAGGTCGAAGAATTTGCTTACCGTTGGTATACTTCTTCATTAAATCAACGGTCCAAATGTGATTGTATATGAAGCAAGTAACTTTCTTCGCCTCTTGTAATACTTTTGCTACACTGGACTTTTTTCCAATATCCTCAAGGCATAAATCTAAGCAGTGAGCTGCACATGAGGTCCAATAAAAGGTGATTTCTTTTCAACATTAACTTTTTTCAGCGGCTTTCATTGCAACCTCATTGTCAATCACTATCTGCACAATGTACTTTTCTCCAATTTCTTCAATAACTTTATCTAACAGATTGTAGTAGAATTCAACATCTCTACTACGAACTCTCGAGACATCAATAGATTTCCAAAAAATAGTTCCTTTACTACAATAAACAAGGAAGTTGATGATGTGCATTTGATTTAAACTATTGGTCCAACCATCACACATCAGATTTGCACCCAATTGTTTCCAATGCGTCTTCATTCCGTGTACCCATTCACGAATTTGTTCATACTCCGACGCTAAATACACATCTGAAACCTCATAAGGTGTTGGGAGCTTCACACCTTTTCCAACTTCTATTGATACTTGAATTAGGTTATACAACCATGGCGAGCTTGCTAATTGAAAAGGAAGTCGGTCATATATTAAAAATTTATAGATTGCTTCACCCATCTTTCTACTCAATGTCTTTAAAATAGGCTCGCTAACCTTTGGTTGTCTCAAGCTTTTGCTTTTAACCAGTTCAGGAATAGTTCCCCTTAAATTAAATTCAGACTCCCTTGGGATAGATCTTTCTCCACGATATCCTCCAACTGATCCATGAGAAGAAGATCGTCTTTCTTCATAAATATTACCCCAACCACTTGTACTTCGTCTGAATTCTTCCCTTCTATGCCACTCGTGTTGCGATTGGATACTTTCTCGAGTGGCTTGTCTCATAGCAGAAACATCATCAATGAATTCATCCTCCTCCTCTCCCCTTAATTGTGATAAGAATTCATATGTTCTCTTTTTATCCATTTTCTTTTCCTTGACTTCTGTAAGTAATTTCATCATGCTTTCTCTAACAATACATGTAATCAAATAAATAAATATAATTTACACTATTAAATATTAATTATATATAATCTTTATTGTTAAAAAATAACATTTAAAGTTAATTATAAAATATGTGTCAAAAAATTATAAAGTATTACATACAGTGACATTAGGGCACAGTGCAACTTCACCGATTTTATGAGTAATGTGCTCTTTAAACCGTGTTATTCCTCCTTTCGTAACTTTGCCACAAAGTTTACAAACAACATATCCTCTCGAATTTGGAATTGGATCTCCAAAGTGCCAACCTATATCTTTACTCGGTGCACCTTTCAATACTTTGGTCGGGAACTTGTCCGTACATGGTGGCATACTTCAATTTTAATAAAAATCTAATATATTTTTATATTTGGAACTGGAATTTCTATATTCATAAATCATAATCATAAAGTTAAATAAAAATCTAATATATTTTTATACTTGATTAAATTATGACTAAATTGAATGAAAATTAAGACTAAATTTAATTTGTATAAATTCAGAAACTTTGATTAAATAAATTGAATTAGGATATATGACTATATTGAATGAAAAATTGAAAATTAAAATTTACACTAAATTAGGATAACATTAAGGACCAAACTCAACAAATCCATAAAAACCCGCTACTTTACCTTGTTCTTCTTGCCCTTTCACCTTCTCACTTCAGAATCTCAATTCTCAAATGGAATTGCAAAATGCAAACCGCTCGGCTCGGATGCTCAACCTCAATGGCTCAACGTCCTCAGTCCACCACGGCACCACCAACGACGAAGCTCAACAAAGTCCAGATCTAGACTCCAGTCTCAGTTCACTTCTCTCTGTTTTTCTTAAAAATCTCAGTTCTTTTCTTCTGACCTGAGTCTGCTCTCTTCTTTACTTCTCTCTATTTTTTTTTAAATTTTCGAGTTTTCTTTCTTTAGCTCTTTGTAATTTGGTTTGGTGATTGGTCTGTAAGAGTGTGTATATTGTATTTCAATTCAGATTTCATATTACTTTTTATTTTTTTTCAATTACTTTTGCCCGTTTTTATCGTCTTTTGCAGGGGAATATATTCCATGTTTGTGTGGGCATCTGGGTCTGGTAATTACATCTGGAAGCTCTGGCTTTTTCTAAACAATTTTTTTCATTCGCGGCCTGATAACGGGGATAGTGTCTCGTTATCGCCGTGACAGCTGGCTATCCTATTATTTTGCGTTCGCGACAATCTGTTATCGTCGTGATTTCGTTGTCCACTGTAATTTTTTTTAGTTGCAGTTTTGGATGGCGGCGCGACTGCAATTTCACGGTCGCTATTGTGTTAGCGTTCCGCTATTTAAAACTCAGATGGAGATGTTTTGGATGCTTATATTCCAAGAAAGAGAAGTAAAGGTGGTCAAAGGTTCGGCTTTGTTCGTTATAAATCCATGGATGACGCAATGAGGGCCCAGGAAAGGTTAGACGGATTCTTCATATACGATTTTTGAGTTAGAGTCCACCTGGCTAGACATGACCCTGAATGTATACAAGGAAGAAGTAAAGAACCTTGGAGGAAGAAGAACAGTGAACAAGAGATCAGTCGGGTATCGGAAAGATCGGGTTCATTGTAGAAAGTGATTGGTATAATAGATTCGGACAACAGGACTATTCTTAATAACTGCCTTGTTGGTCGGAGCAAAAAGTTCTTGCGTGCTGACAGATTGGCCAAGGAGCTTCACGACGAGGGTATAATAGATGTTTCAATTTTGAACATCTCAGGTGCAGATTTCTTGTTGATTTTTCAGGACAATGTAAGCATTGAAAAGTTGGAGAAAAACCACGAAGAAGCATTAAAGAAATGGTTCAGTGATGTTCAGGTATGGGCTGAAGATTTCTCAATATGTTATCGAAGGGCTTGGATCTCTTGTCATGGAATTCCAATTCATTCATGGAGCGAAGGCACCTTTAGCAACATTGCATCACTTTGGGGTGATATCATATCCATTGATGAAAGAATGTCGAAACCAAATTCTTTCTATAAAGCATTTCTTCAGATATTGACGAAAGTCCCTAATAACATCAATGAAACAATATATTCGGTTGTTGAATCAAAGGTGTTTAAAGTCCATGTTAGTGAATTTGAACCGTCGTTCTCTCCTAATTCAGTGTGGTGTAAGGAAACAATGTCGGTAGAAACTTCTTTGTCTATGGATTCTAAGGAGAACCAGAAGTTGAATGTTGGTGCTGGTCATCAGAGGAATGAATCGACTGGGTCGTCAGCTGAGAATGTGGGAGTGGAATCATCAATGGAAGCTGGTCAGTCAGCTTGTGATGGTGTGGAGGCATGCGGGGGGGGCAACTGTTCCAAATGAAAATGCAGAGGCTCAAGGTTTGGGGGTTCCCGATATGGCTTCTGACATCCCTTGTGGTACAGCTGGACTTAGAAAGGATTGATGTCGGTGATAATAATTGTGATGAGGCGGTGGGCGGTTCTCGAGCAGATCATAAAGAGCCTCCTGTATTTAATGAGGAATCTCAAAGGCTTGCGCAGCAGTCTGCTTCTCTTGGCTCAATAGCAGCAAATATAGAGCGAGTGCTTTGCTCTAAAGAGGCCAACGAACATTCGGAATGTCCTATGTCAATTAACCCTGATTGTTTTGAGGGAAATCTTCCTTTGCAGACTGAACCTGTTTTCGTTCTAGGAAGTAAGGTTGAGGTCCACAACCTGATGGTTGATGGTTTCGATGTTTTTGTGGAGGGATCAGATGAGCTTTCAGTTCATGAGAATTTTCGAGCGGAGGAAGGCGTGCGCGAAGTGGGTTAGGCGTTAAAGAGACTTGGGCTGAGAAGGTTGACAAAGCCAACTCTGCAAGCATTTTATTCCCAGAAATGCAAGGTGTCTTTAGTAAGTCTACAAGAAAATAAACTTCTTTGATGATAAGGCCATTTCGAATAAGGAAAAGAAGCATAGAGATCTTGCCATTAAAAGAAATAAGAGATCGGAAAAGGAGAATAGCACATTAGAAATTGAGGCCGGATCCCCAACCAATTCGGACATTGCAAGAAAACAGATCCTTACTCGGTCTGCAAGAAAAACGTTAGCAACTCGGTCTGCAAGAAATGTATTGGCGTTAGGTAAACGAGTAGGAATTGAGTTTATTGGTGATGAGAATGAAATATTAGATGATTTTGATGCAGCAGAGTTGCAAAATCAACAGTGTATATGGAGCTTTGTTTAGTTAGTAAGATGTTGGTGCCTTGAGATTGGCAGCTTAGCTGCGGTTTTGCTTCGTTCCAGCTATTGCTTTTGCTGTACCTTTGGTTGTTTGATGAGTGAGCTGCGTTTAGTTTTCGTTTAGGTCCCCTTGTGAGGAGGTGTTATTGGTTGTCAATATGTTTGTATCTAAGATAACTGAAATTGTCGGAGCTTTTTCTGGTTTCCTAGCGAACACAAGTGGGAATCTGCATTGTTTGAGAAAGTTGTTTCGAAATCTCTAGTTAGTTGGATATTTTTTGACAGTGTTGATTTTTTTTTGTTGGTAAGGAGTGTTCTCCTGTCGAGATTATGTAGGGGTGGTCTTTTGATATAGTTTCCCCTGTCGTGGTAGGTCCGGGTTACCGTTTTTTATTAGTTTTACAATCCCTTGTTCGAAGGGCGTGTGAGTTTCTTAAGGAAGGTTGCGGATAGATGTTTGATTGGTATGGTTTGTTTTCGTTGTGAGGCTGGCATTTACTTATCTGTAAGATGTCTTGCTGTTGTTGGGTTCTGGCTTGTGGAGCATAGCGATGTGGTAGCATTAGCATGGCATTTTGCTGAACTTTGATTAGCAGAGCGAAAAATAAAGTTTGTGGAGATGTTTCTGTACATTAGATGAGGCGTGTGGTTCGTTTGATTGCGTAGTGTTTCATTTTATTTTTCAGGAAGCAAAAGCGGTAGCGGATGTCTTGGAAACAGGTGAGGTCGATCGAACATCAAGGTTCCAAGTGCAAAACTGGTTCGGGTTGTTGCTGCAATTTTGGTTCTTTAAACATGCGATCTTAGTTTCTCATGTTGCTGGGTGCAACTCTTTTAAGATTGGCGTTTTTCATGCTGTGTGGTGCTTATGTTTTCATGTCTCTGTTGTGGCTATTGTTTGCTAGATTGTTTGTGGTCATGTTGTATGGTGTGGTGTTGTAGCTAGGTGTTTGAGTATCTTGTCATTTTTAGGTATTTTTTTTTTCGATTGCCATCATACGTTCTTTTTACCCTTTCAAAACCGAGGAATATTTTAATAAGACATGATTATTATGTATGACATTTTTCATTAATAAAATTATATATTGTCAAGCAAAAAAATAAAAACTCCAGCTATCGACTTAGAACATCCCATAAAGACATGGTCTATATCTTCCACTAAATCACTATGTTTACAAAGGCTACACTCTTTCTCAGTTAACCAAGTACAACATGGGATTCAGACAACGCCAAAGAAAATGCTTATACTTTTTGAATTTTATAAATGGTACTCTAAATTAAGACATACCTTTTAAGCCTAATTGTAATATATATTCACTTCTTATTTTACTATTGTTAATAAATGAATGTTACATTTGTTATTGGAACTATTAATTGTGTTATTCTTTTCCTGTTCAATGCTTAATTGCATACATTGGATTTTGGAGGAAATGAAAAGTCCGGCAATAGTTTTCGTTTGCTTGAACTATTTTGCAAGGGAACTCCAAAAGTAGAAAAGCATGAATCTTCGTGTCGTTTGCCCCTCCAAATGTCAGGGCTTTTAGAGGTTGTAGGGGATGAACAAGTCACCCATTGAATCATAAAGGAAAAAATATAGGAGAGAATTGTGATCCCATACTAAACTTTTTAGGCAAGATACCAAATACACGTGTAGTCCTATTATAAACATAGTAATGCAGAGATCAATTTGCCACACATCATCACTTTTTTTTTTGTCAAAAATGTCATTTACGCTGATTGTACGGTCTACTTGTGACTCAGAGTGATCTAACCACAAAATTTATTCCATAAAATTTTCAAAACAAAATAAATTTGACACAAATTTTGGAAATTATTTTATTGGGATTAAGAAGAAAATAAGTCATTGGCTCAATCACACTTTTTCATTTCCTTCATTGAAACAATGAAGAAAGGAAGATAAACATTGTAAGTTCGATCAAATTTGTTTATTTAAATAGTTCTGTGCATTTTTTAAAGATACATATATAATCATCTCTCTAAATTCGTTAAGCCATTTTGGTATGACAATTTTGTTTCAGGGCAGTCGTGATTTTCCTGCATATAATTATAATTAGGCTCAAATAATCAACGTAAACGTAGCTCGTCGATTGTAACGTACACAAAAGGTTGCACACAATGAACAAAGAGCAAAGCGGTGTTCTGAAGGCATGGGAGGCCACCGTGCGCAAAACACACACAGCCAAAAAGCGCGCAAACAGCATCTTCGGGACGATAACTATGGCCACTGCGGCGGAGGAAGATCTTGAAAATCATCATGAAAAAGGTGATAACGTATCCGGGGAGCCCTACTTGGTAGAGAAAATTCTACCCAACGGGGATTATTATACCGGGCAGTGGTATGACAATTTCCCCGAGGGACAAGGTAAATATCTATGGACCGATGGATGCATGTACTTAGGAGAGTGGCATAAAGGCAAAACTACAGGGAAAGGAAGGTTTAGCTGGCCATCTGGTGCTACTTACGAAGGGGAGTTCAAAGGTGGATACATTAACGGAATCGGTATATATACCGGACCGAGTGAGGATACATACAGGGGGCAATGGGTTATGAACTTTAAACATGGTCATGGCATAAGGCTATATCCGAATGGAGATTGGTACGATGGGGAATGGCATCGCGGTTTGCAGGAAGGACTTGGGAAATACCAATGGAAAAACGAGAACCACTACATAGGAGAGTGGAAGAATGGTATGATTTGTGGCAATGGCACTTTTTTATGGAGTAATGGGAATAAGTATGATGGTCATTGGGAAGAGGGTTTGCCTAAAGGGAACGGAACTTATTATTGGCCAGATGGGAGTTCGTACGTGGGAAATTGGAGTAACGAACCTGAAGAACAAAATGGGACATATTACCCTTCAGAGTCCAACCAACCTGCAACTGCTGACTGGGATCCTCAATCTGTGTATGTTGAGTTGTCTGATTGTAAGATTTGCCCCAGAGAAAATGTTTCGATCATGCCATCCCAGAAAGTTTTGGCATGGTATACGGCAAAGACCGATGAGAATCTGAGTCGGTTGTCCATCGATGGAAAGGCAAGTGCCGGTATGGAAAGGCCGGATAAAATGCACATGTGGGAGAGTGATGATGATATCAATGATTGTCCGGAACCCAGGAGAGAATTGGATTCTGAGCTCTTATGTATTCAACATCAACATGACGACACAAACCCTAAGTTTAACCCCGATCTACCATTAAAAGTGCCAAAGATTGGAAAAAGATCAGGAGAAACTATATCTAGAGGGCACAAGAACTATGAACTTATGCTCAATCTACAATTGGGGATCAGGTGCCATTCTCTGTATTTTTTATATTTTTCTATTTTTAACTTATCTTTTTTATCAGTCAATTAACTTTCTAATAGATTTAGGTCAAAGAAACCATAACATACACCTAAAATAACTACACATGTGAATTTGATAAATTACAATTGAGTATTATGATGGAATGAAATAATAATACTTGTTCAAGCTAAACATGGCTTAGCAACATTTTATACTCAAGTATAATCTATCTATTTATTCATTTTGGTTTTGATCCAAAAAAAATATTTATCCATTTTTGTGAAGGAAAGATTAAGTATACATGTAAATAAATTTTTTTACTAGTTTTAATACAAATCTTGGTAAACACGGGTGAAGAATACCCTTATTCTTCCTTTGCACTAATTGTACATGGAATTACTGTATGATTTATTTTCAATATTGTTTTCTTTCTTAAATTTCATAAAATCTCTATGGTAATTATATTCTTTATGAGAGATGACACAGGCATTCTGTGGGAAGGCCTGCCCCAGCAACATCTCTTGAGCTAAAGGCAGCAGCTTTTGACCCCAAGGAGAAAATTTGGACTCGATTTCCTACAGAAGGCAGCAAGTACACACCTCCACATCAATGTTGTGAATTTAAATGGAAGGATTATTGTCCGGTAGTATTTAGGTAAGGCATATATTATATGTGATTGATTTGATATTATATTTTCTCACGCGTACATGGTTTGCAAGTAACTTTAAATTATGAATCATTATGATATGTATAAAGGGCTTTGAGGAAGTTGTTCCAGGTGGACCCTGCAGATTACATGATATCAATATGTGGGAACGGTGCACTTAGAGAACTATCTTCCCCTGGTAAAAGTGGTAGCTTTTTTTACTTGACAGAGGATGATCGATACATGATCAAGACAATGAAGAAGTCAGAAGTGAAAGTAAGTGTTACGTACTTTCACGCCTATTGTATATAGTTTCAAAGTAACGTTGATCATGGATTTAAATTGCGGTTGTGGTCGTATTTTCGATTGCCTTGCATTTAATGCAGTTGTAGACATAACACATGTTATTGCAGCCACTGCGGGTATAGCGGTCTTGAATTTTTTTTTTAAATTCCCACAACTTATTGTAAAGGTTTAAATGAAAAATAAGTGTCTAAAGTATACATTTTTTTGAACTTTAGGTGCCTAAAGTATTTTTTTGTAAAAATAAGTGTCCAAAGTTTCAACTATTATAGTTTTAGGTGTCTAAAGTTTACAATGTTATAATTTTAGGTGTTTGACCGTTAAAGGGGTGTTAAAAAATTTCAACCAATCAATGCTTGACACGTAGCACTAATTTTATTTTTTAAATTTTTTTGAAGGAAAAAACTCAGAATTTTTAATTTTTTAAAAAATTCCGAAACTTTAGAAATTTTACAAAACATCCCAAAATCCCTAAAATTACCCAAACCTAAACCCCCAAATCACCGCCGCTTTCGCCTTCGATCGCCGCCCCTGACCACACCCTTTGGTCACCGAACCAAGGCGGTCATTTCAACACGGATCGTTGAAAACGGCGAACGACGTGCAGCGAACTTCGAACGTCGAACGCGAAATCGACGTTCGGGTGGCACGCCGTTTTCGACGATGTCATGTTGGGGGAAATGACCGCCTTGGTCCGGCGATCAAAAGGGTGTGGTCAGGGGCGGCGATCGGCGACGGAAGCAACGATGATTTGGGGGTTTGGATAATTTTAGGGATTTGGGGGTTGTTTTCAAAAATTTCTAAAGTTTCGAGATTTTAAAAAAAATAAAAATCTTGAGTTTTTTTTCCTTAAAAAAGTTTTTAAAAAATAAAATTAGTGTCACATGTCGAGCATTGATTGATTGAAAATAATTTTTAACACCCTTTTAACGGTCATGCATCTAAAATTATAACTGTTGAAGCTTTAGACATCTATTTTTACAAAAAAGTACTTTAGACACCTAAAGTTCAAAAGATGCATACTTTTAGGCACCTATTTTTCATTTAAGCCTATTGTAAAACATAAAGGGAATAACGGCCCATTATTGCCTAAATTCATCGTTGCCCCTGTTAAATTGTGACTGCAATCCACCTCTATTGATGTGAGTCCTATTCACACTGCTATTTTCGACAATAACAGTTTCTGATGATCTTGCTACTACTATATAGCAGTCGCTATTGCAATTACGGACCATTATTTAAATATCTGATGTTGATTATTGCAAACCCCCCTATCAAGTTAATTAATACTCGCTGATTTCTTCTATAGGTGTTTATAAGGATGCTTTTTGCATATTATAACCATGTTCGAAACTTTGAGAACACACTGGTCATTAAATATTATGGCTTGCATTGCGTAAAGTTAACAGGCCCCATTCAAAGAAAGGTCAGTAAACAACATTGTCATACAATCCAAATTTATTTTGCTGGTAAAAACAATAATAATATTGATGTTGCTGCAAAGTGTTGCCAGAAATGATGTTGATTAAGTATAACAGTGTGTTAAAGGACGCAATTGATAGGCCTGACAATCCAGGTACGATTCATTATTATGGGAAACCTTTTACGCTCCGAGTATACAATTCATAGACGCTTTGATTTGAAAGGATCTTCCCTCGGACGCATAACAGATAAGTCTGAGTCTGAGATCGACAATACTACCATCCTTAAGGACCTTGATTTGAATTTCATATTCAAACTGCAAAAATCTTGGTTTGACGAGTTTTGCTGGTAAAATACAGTTTCCTCCTCTTGTTTTCTACATGGTTTTTCCACTAGTTTCACCCTAAAACAATAATGCATACAACACTTGATTCTGGTTGTGATTTTTTCTTTATTACTTTATAGTCAATGAATAAAAAACTAGTTTCATATTGGTTTTAACCTTTCTTCGTCAACGACATTAAATATTTTCATGTTTTTTACTAACAGGCAAATAGATAGGGATTGTGAGTTTCTTGAACAGGAGAGGACCATGGACTATAGTCTTCTGGTGGGCATTCACTTTAAAGAAATAGCATCTAGCGGAGAGTTAATTCCTTGCGGAAGCCAAACTTCATATGGTTATCTTTTATTTTTTTTTTCTTAACATTGTCTTCATTTCAGTTTGTTTCATAAGGTTAATTAAGTGCATGCTTTTCCACTCCAAACCTTTTCTTTCCATTCACAAGTTCCATTATTTTTCATTGCAGGAAATAATGCGAATGAATCAACTTCACCCGATATGGAGGAGAATAATCAAGACCCTAAGAGGTAAATAGTCTTATCTCTATACATATATTCTTGGTTTTCTGTCTCGCTCATGCTATAGTTAAGCTCATATACAATCATAGTTTTTCCCCCTTAATATAATGCTTAACCTATCCAAATTCTTCTCTACTCACGAACTGAACGCTTAAGCACGCCAAAAACTACATCCTCATGTATGTTATAACAACAATGATGTCAAACTAATTAAGACTGGATCAACATGTCTAATCTTAGTTCTTGATAACAAAAATCCTTTGTCCTTTTTTTAGTGTCCCTATGTATAACACAACACTAATTAAACCATACACTCTAATCATAAATCTAAAATTCAAAACTCTAAACCCTAACCTTAAAAATTAAATCTATTTTTTAGTGTTGAGTAGTACTTATGGGACACCAAAAAAAGGTAGAGGATTTCTATTCAGTTCTTCATAGCTAATTTAGTTAAAATAGATAAATTATCCATTACAAAAGGTCTCGCTAAGATTAAAAAAAAATAGTATATTAAGGACCAAATGGACATGGCATTGCAGGTTGGGTGTCGTCAAGTTGGGTGCAAACATGCCAGCAAGAGTAGAAAGAACTATAAGAAAACCTGAGGCTGTATTTCATCTGGTAGGAGAACATACAGGGGAGATATACGAGGTGATAATGTACTTTGGCATCATTGACATTCTTCAAGATTATGACATTACCAAGAGGCTTGAGCATGCCTATAAATCCATCCAGTACGACCCAACTTCCATATCAGCTGTGGATCCAAAGCAGTACTCTAAGCGATTCCGTGACTTCATATTTAAAGTTTTTTGTGAAGATGTTTAAAACAAGTTTTATGTTTGAAGTATGCCCATGAGTGTGTGGATGGAGCTAGATTTAATGTTTGCCTTTTCTTATGGTATAAGCCTCAATTATCGCAATTTTGTTGTAGCCATTGTTATCAATGCGGTGTCTTGTAACTAAATTTAGCACCAATTAATGGTGTTTGAATTATTTTCGACCCTTCATTTATTTATTGGATTCAATCAAGATAATGTCATGCATTTACGTGAACGTGTAGGATATATTGTAGCACAAAAGAGTGGTTAAAGTTTAAGTATATATTATATAGTGAAATTATTTTAATCTCTCTACAACAAAAGGGAAACTTTAGTCGTCATACATTTGAAAGGTTAATATTTTTTTTCAAAAATTATTAGCTCGATAATAAACTAAATATTGTCAAGAGGGGGTGAATTGTCTCTTCAAAAAATTATGGTGGAAGCAATTGAAATTAAAAACTTTGCACAACGATTTATAATGGTTTGACTTTTAAAACAAGTCTATTTCACTAACTTAGCTATCCAAACTAAGAATTTTCTCAAATCCACTAGATTTGCAAACTTTTAAAGTTAAGGTTATACCCAAAACCTTGTGCACTCTCCTAAAGAAAATTCCAAGTTTTGCGAACAAAGAAAAACATCTTAAAGAAAATGTATTTGCACAATTAAGCTCTCACCCAAACAAACACTTGAGAAAATAAAACAAATGAAGCTAACAAATGTTCTTACAGAGAAAAAAACTTTGAAGAGCAAATTACAAATTTCTTTTCGCTTCAATGTTGGTATAGACTTTCTTGATGTTCTACAACTTCTTGGAGATCCCTTTTATATTCACTAATCAATTTCTAGCCATTTAGATCTGTTGAAGGAATTTTTTAGTCGTTGTGAGTCATAAAATTACACATTTAATGCACACCTGCACAAAAGTCTCAAAACTTGATAGTTGAAAATTTGATAATTGGAGACAAGAGTATCGAAACTTACACAAGATTATCGAAACTCTTATGCAAGTATTTCAACCTACATCATAGTTTCAATATTCGAAAGCCCATTGTAATTATAAAAATCGAGTTGTTCAAGTTGGCGTGCCCTATTATATGAATCAAAGTTTATTTGAATTTTTTCCGTTTACATTCGAGTTTATGAAATTCGAATCGAGTCGTCAAGTTTCTGTACAAATTTAATTGTAATTATTTATAATGTTATATATAGATTGATTCTAATTTAAACGATTTTCTCGAATCATATATTTATATTCTTTTTTCACATGTGTGAGTAATATTTGCAATGTTATTTAATAAAAATAGCATCTAAAATATATTTATAATGATATTTCTAAGTAAGGAACTTTTGACGATAAATTATTGATAGGAGTATAAAGGAGTCAAAAAATTGATGAGAAGAAATATTTTACAAAAAATTATAGTTGAAGGACCATAATGAATAAAATGCAAAGTTAAGAGAATAAATTGAAAAAAATAATATTTTATTATTAAAAATACGAATTAAAGTTACAAAGATATTATATAGTAGGTAGAGCATTCGATTTAAAATTGGTCAAAATGGAATTAAAATGAACAAGGAATTGAAGAAATGAGGAAATCATACAAAGTTGAGGGGGCTAAATTACAAAAATAGAAAATTTATTTTCAAATATATGAATTGAAGTTAAATAAGTATTCTACAATGCTTTAGAAGCATTCAGTTCAAATTTGCTCAAAAATACACTTAAAACAAAGGAGGAATTGAAGACATGAGAAAACCATACAAATATGAGAGGCTAAATTAGAAAAATAGGACATTTATTTTCAAAAAATATGAATTCAACCGAAATATGTATTCTACAGTAGTTTAGGAACACATTGTTCAAATTTGGTTAAAATGGACTTATAATGAAGGAGGAATTGAAGAAAAGAAAATTAGGAACTAAATAGCAAAACTATAAAATTCGGTTTTTCAAGTTGGAAAAACTCTAACTCAAAAGTTTTACGAATTTTTTAAATCAACTCGAACAACTCAAAATTCGTAAAAAAATGAATTTTTCAAATCGAGACGAGTTTTGCTCACCCCTACAAACGTGTTACCCCCTTTGTCCCAGTAAATTTATCACATTTGTGTTTTAAAATTGTCTCAGTCAAAATGTCAATTTGAAAAACTCAACAACTTTTATAAGACACATTACTTTTCTATTCTTTTTTAATTCCCCAACAAAAAAACAACTTTTAAGAGCAAACTTATCATTCAAATTATTTTACACCACACATCTTATATAAACCTTTTTTTTTTTAAAACTTCGTAAAAAATCAACACGTGACACAAATTGTGGGACGGATGAAGTATATCAAAACTAATCATAAAGCTATAAAAACCATTAAAGTTAGAGTTAATTGACTTAAATATTTTATTTAAACACCCTTTATGTCTTTTTCAATTTTCAAATTGGGTAAATCAATCCCTAAAAAAACAAAATAATTTAATCTATTTTCATTTCGAATGTGAGTAAATAAGAATGAAATATGACGGTTTTAACTTTTTCATGAGTATATATTACATGTCCAACTATGATTGGATATTTTTTTAAAAAATTAAAAGTTTATATAAATTTTATTTTTTCTCTCGTAATTTTGAAAAATATTTAATGATTTCGGTTATATTTTTTTAATTAATCACTTATTCTCTCCAAATCTAAAAATTCTAATTAAATTCTTGTTTTATTTTTTTATTGATGGTTATTACTTTATATATTTTTATAATTTTTTACATTAAATTACTTTAACACTTCTGAAATCTAAATATAAAACTACTCAAGTTCATAATCTAAAAGTTCTAATTGTACTAAAAATATAACTTACTGGTTAGCTATTGTAGTATTTTGATTAACGACTAACACCCTAAATCTAAATATAAAACTACTAATTCATGATTTTATGACCTGTAATTGTAATATTATTATAATTGAAACAATGAAGATTTAAGTTGGAATAAGAATTGAACCCAACGAGTGGTCTCAGTAGGAAAGAGGATGTTGTTCATCTTAGGAGACTAGGATTCGAGCAACTTTGTCTGCAACGTGTGTGTGCATTACCAAAGAGTTAGTAAAAAGTATGAACATATACTGTATTGTAAATCACCTTAAGACTATGAAAAAAAGTTAAAATAGGAATTATTTTCATTTAGTTTTTGGAAAAAAAAATATTTTTCCATTTATATTCCATAAGTGTTTAATAAATTTAATGTAAAATTCACAAGAAAAAGTACGTCTTTGAGGGGATTAATTTGTTCAAGTTAAGAGAGACTTAAAGAGTGTTTAAACCAAAAATATTTAAGCTAACTAACAATAATTTTAACATTTTAAATCAGAATGCTAACTGTTTCTTTCTATAATACATGAAATAAGTAATTTTAATATAATACAGTTTAAAAAGTAAGTTGCAACTATCAATCTATATTTGTTGCACGTATCATTATAAAGAATTCTGTTATGAATATTTATTTATGTGGGTGTTCAATATGATTAGAACTCTATATATTAAATAAGAGTTTGATGTTCTTAGAGTTCTATATGATATTTACTTCTTATGCTCATAAATATAGAGTTTGAAGAAGACACTGTACACACTTCATATTGAAAAAAAAATACAAGTCTCTCTTTTTATCTCACATCCTTCTTGTTGTTCTTCTTCTTTTACTTTATTTATAGCATGTTATCAACATGATTCTCTACAAAGTTCTTTCTTATATGAAGACGACCATATTAGAATATGAAAATTGATGATTTCATTGATTAGAATTGAAGTAAAAAACTTATTACAAAGGAATAAATGGTTAGTCTTTATATACACAGAAGAAGAAAGAAAAGAAGTAATTGATCCTAACTAAATGCTAACTGAAACAACTAACCAACTCTAACGGCTACCTCTAACGACTATTTTCTTGCTTTGTACAATTAATCCTAAGAGCCCCCTCAAGGTGGAGCATACAGATTTTATATACCCAGCTTGGATATAGAATGAGAAAAAGATGAAGGTTACAGAGCCTTAGTGAAGCAATCAGCTAACTGATGTTGAGTAAAAACTAGCAAAAGTTTGATGACCCCTCTTTGAATTTTCTCTCTTATTAGATGACAATCAATCTCAATATGTTTGGTTTATTCACGCTGAACAGGTTCTCGGCAATGTTTATGGCAGACAAGTTATCACAATATAAGTTGGCTGGAGAAATTTGTACTTGTAAATCAGAAAAAGGAAGTTGAACCATTGTATTTCACAAGTAATAGCAGCTAAAGCTCTATATTCTGATTCACTTGAGGATCGAGAAACAATTTTTTATTTCTTAGGCTTCCAAGAAACTAAGATTGTCCCTAAGAAAATGCTAAAACCAATAGTGGATCTTCTAGAATCTACACAAGAAGCCCAATCTAAATCAGAAAATACATTCAGCTTAAGGTCATTATTAGCATGAAAGAAAAAACCTTGTCCTAGACTCTCTTTGAGGTATCTAAGAAAACGATGAACTACAACAAGATGAACTTCAGTAGGTGCATCAAGAAATTGAGATAATTGTTGCAATATTAGGTCTTGTATTAGTAAGATACAAAAGTTTACCTACAAGTCTTGTATAGCCTGTTATGTCAGTTAATAGAGTTCCTTCTGTTCTAGATAACCTACTAGTATTAACAATAGGAGTAGATGCATGTTAGATCCTAAAAATTAGTTTTCTCTAAAAGATCCAATATATACTTTCTTTGACATGAATTTATACCTTGATGAGACCTAGCAACCTAGTCCAAGAAAAAATTTAAAACCTCCCAAATATTTAAATCTAAAAGTATCATGCAAAAAATGTTTAACAGTAGAAATTTCTTCCATATTTGGACTTGCATATATTATGTCATCAACATATACAACAAGGGCTATGAAATTAGAATGTTCACCTTTAATGAAGAGTGAATTTTCAGAACTAGCTTGTTTAAAATCTTGATCAAGTAAAGTAATAGTGAGTCTTTGATTCTATTTCCTACTAGCCTTTTTTAATCTATATAAACTCTTTTTTAGTTTACAAACTAAACCAGAATTTGTAGTGAAAAACTTGGAGGTAAATCCATATAGACCTCCTCTTGCAAATAATCAGGCAAAAAATATTGTTAATGTCTAACAGTTGTAAGTGCCACTGTTTAGCAGCAGCTATGGCCATAAGAGTCCTAATAATAATTATTTTAGCAACAGGACTAAAAGTGTCAAGAAAGTCAACTCCTGACTGTTGAGTGTAGCATTTTGCTGCAAGTCAAGCTTTGTACCTTTCTAAAGTTCCATCAGCCTTTAATTTGGTTTTATAGACCCATTTGCAACTTATGGTCCCTTTACCAGCAAGAAGAGGAACTAAATCCCAGGTGTTATTTTGTTCTAAAGCATTGATCTCTTCTTGCATGGCTTTGGTCCAACATTCATGTTTAACAATTTGATTATAAGTTTTAGGTTTAGCTAAAATATCAGTATTATTAATGTAAGAATGATAAAAATGAGAAATGTTGTGATAAGAGAGCACATGTACAATATTATGAGGTGTGGATCTTAGTTTTGGAAAGGAAATTTTGATATCTTTGAATTTCTGTGGAAGGTGCCTATTTCTGGAAGGTTTAGAAGATGACTGCATTGGATGAGAAACTCCTACAAATTGAGTTGAAATTGGTTGATTAGCTGAATCTGATATGAAATCTCCTATAAGTTGTGTATCTACAGAATCGTGCACTCAAAAGGAGCTAAAGTATCAGAATGATCTGTAAAAACATGATCATCAAGGAAAATATCATTATCATAAACTGGAGTATAAGATCATTGCCAACATGTTTAGAATCTTTAAAGGGAAAAATACTCTTTGAAAAAACATCTCTTGAGATGAAAACAGTTTTGGTGGTCAAATCATACATCCTAAAACTTAGCTTCTGCCGTAGAATACAAGGAAAGATGACCCTATCTTCCACCATGAACGATTGTATCATTGGCATATCGGGTATGTCTTCTACTATTTATATTTATTTTATAACATAAATATCATATTCATAAAAGTGGTTTAAGGGTGTAAAGGGTCCTTGAACTTTTGAAAAAAAAAATCAATTAAGCCTTTAAACGTTTTTTAATCCAATTAAGCATTGAACCAAAAAATTGAATCAATTAAGCACCAGAACTAAGAAATTAAATTAATTAATTCCTTTGACCAATTTTGACAATTAAATCTTAATAGTTTTTTTAGATATTACACGCACATAATACACTGCAGTTCAATCATGTTATATTTACATATTTTTTTCAAAAAATATATATTTTTATAAGTGTCATAAGTTTTTTATAACTTTTAAAGTATGTTTTAAATAAAATAAAATTTTTTAAAAATATCAAGTGAAAGCACTGTAACACGACACATTGTACCAACAAATCCAAAAAGCTATCAAAATTTAATGGTCAAAATTGGTCAAAAGGCTTAACTTATTCAATTTCTTGATTCAAGGGCTTAGTTGATTCAATTTCTTGGTTCAAGAGCTTAATTGGGTGCAAAAAAATTCAGAAGTTTAGTTAATTTTTTCTTTCAAAATTTCAAGAACTTTTTATAATCTCAAGCCTAAAAAAATAATAAATTAAATTTTTAATATTTCCAACATAACAAATCGCATGCGGCAATACTTGCAAGCTTTTTTTCAGGAAAAAATGGAAATAGTGCATAGGACTCTTCCTAGTTTGAATTATTTACTTTAGTCCTTCCATACTTTCCTTAATCTTATATGATATTTTAAAATAATAATATTTATGTTTGTTTGATCAGATTCATTTTGTTCTTCGAAGTGAATGGAAGTACGATAAATCATTTTGTTTGATTAGAATATCCAATAGAATAAATTTCATGATGAACAATATACATGTTTTTCTCTATTTAACATATTTTTTTCATATATTTATTTAGGCTTAAGGGGTATTTTTGCCCATGGGTTCGTACCAAATAATCAATTTAGCAATTCAACGAAAAACACACCCAATTCAACACTTGAACTCGCAAATTGCATCAATTTATTCATTTGACTAACGTTGGTCGTTAATGTATTGACATAGCTGTTAACAATGCCGACGTAGCAACCCGCATGTAAATATTAACGTGGTAGAGGGGTAATGTTTGATTTTTGAGGGAGTTCTAGAGCTAAATTATAAATTATGTAAAAATTAAATAAAAATTCGAGAATTTAAGAAATTCAAGTTTTAAAATATTAAAAATATAAAATACATTATTAAAACATTAAAAATATTAAAATACTATTAAAAATTTCAAAAAAGTAAAGAAAAATATAAAATTAAAAATACCACAATCTATAGAGTGATAAATTATTAAAAATTAAATATATATTTGAATTTATATTAAAAATTAATTAGCATTATAAATATACATTTTTTAAAAAAGCGATATTAAAAAAATTAAAAATATTTATACTGTTGTGTTCTAGATTTTTGCAAGGTAACAGTGAAACTAAAAAATTAGCTAAGGAAAGTATTGGTCGAGTGTGCTCAACTATTTTTCCTGTTGTGTGCTTATGGTCGTTTGGATCATGTTTATGTTTTGATTGTCATAAATATTTTTTGTTACACCCAAATTTTCTGCCTTCATACAAATTAAACAAATACCCTTCGGATCCTCCATATTTGGCAAACACCAGAGATGATCTATGAAAGTTGCCTCTATGAAAGAAGACCCTTCTAGAGACTGATGTTCTTGAAGCTCTCAGGTTGCCTGAAGATAAGGCATGGCCAAGCACCTCTTCACGATATTCATGTTTCCAGCATGCAAGGCCTAAGTACTCGAGAGTTGAACCTATCAATCTCTATCAATCCATCCATAGGCCGCCACTAGGTCTGGTGCTATCTAATCACCAACAGTCTCTATGACTATATATACTCGGGCAAGTGAAAAGAGAAATGAGGACATTAGGGGCCATACCAATACTCCTTATCATTTTGGAAAAACAGACTTGAAAAATCAAACCAGTACGTATAGGGATGTACTGGTACTCACTAACCAAAATGGTCTCTTTGAATACCAAAACACTTAGAAAATATTGAAACTTCATGGGATTGACTTATAATAGATTTTTTGCTCAGCTGACATATGATTTTATTGAATGTAAAATCATACATAGCCTTAGACCTACGATTGTTTGCCTCGTTAAAAATTCCCTTAAGTCTAAATAGAGGAAAATAGTACACACAACCTAAAAGACACGTAAACACAACAATCAAAGGTAGCCAAAAACTACAAAACCCCAACACATGCTGCCAAAACACTATAAGCAAGCCACAAGAGAAACAACACCCAAACCGGACCACGCCATTCAAACAACACCCAAACCGCACCGCGCCATTCAAACATCCAACACATGTTGCCACAACAATCCTCCAACACCTAGTCGCACGCAACTAGCAACGAATCAGACTCACAAACATGCTTAAAAAGCGTCCACGAGACATCCTCCTTTGCCAAGGCATCGGCTAAACCATTCGCCTCGCGATAGACATGATGAAAACAAACATTTCAGATATGCTGGCACGAGCGATCAATAATCCCAAAAACATCCCAAAAGAGCCATGGTTAACGGTGCAATTGTAAAACCCAACCTAACGCAATTCTCGAGTCTGATTCCACAACTGAACAAGAATCCGACCATTTCGACTCCTAAAACATATTTACAGCAAACGTAATTGCACGCAATTCCTCCTTGTTAGAATCTAAAACCCCTAACAATCTTGAGAAAATAGCCAAAATGCGACCATCCTTATCCCGTAACGCACCACCAAATCCAGCCGACTCTGGCTTTCTTCAGCGGAACCATCAACATTAAATTTAAGAATCCTAAATGAATGTGGTGCCCAACACACTCCAGCCCGAACCAAGTTCAAAGTCGACCCATCAACACAAGCACCTGGGCAGCTCCACCTCATTCCCTCGTTGATGTTTACAAACTCATTCACTAACTTTACCCAATAAAACGATCGCAACTTAATCAAAAAGCACACCTCAAACAACGAAAAACTTTACTTGTTGAACACTAACTCATTCCAAGCTAACCACAATGACAAAAACAAGGCTGCCACACACAATATCCACCATTGTCACTTGTCACCCATAAAAAGAACAATGAAAACCGAGTGTAAAAAACTCCTCAGTAGATAATGGTAAAGGCAAACACACTCCCCACCAATCTAAAAACTAATCCCAAACATGTCTAATATCATGACATAAAAACAACAAGTGATTCACATCCTCATCAACAGCCCTACACCACACACACATTCCTAGTTTAGCTCCTAGAAGCATCCCACAACTCCGCAAGAATTGAAAAGTAGGTAGTCTATACAACCAAATGAACCACAAAAAGCCTGGATTTTTAGTGGCATGAGCGTTGTCCATGTGAAGCAATTTCCAAAATTATTATCCCATGCTTTTTCCAGTAACAAAAGTTTTGTGACTGCTCGTACCGAAAAACAACCATGAGGGTCAGGTTTCCATATTAAAGTATCATAATTACCAGCCTGTATTTTGAAAGGAATCACCAACGACTGTATTTCCTTCACTTGTTGAACTTCAAACACGCATAAACTTCGACGAAAAAAATCATTCCATAAGGAATGGTCAAACGCGCCATCCATCACATACTCACTAACCTTCACTAACTTCTTTACTGCGATAGAAAAAGTCTTAGGAAAACGTCCTTCAAAAGGTTATCAGTACACCATAGGTCAAACCAGAGCAAGACACTCATGCCATCGCCTATCTTCCAAATGAAATTCGAAACTCCCATATGCGCCTCCATAGAGTCACTACAAACCAATGTCACAATTTGCTTCCACACAATCGACATAGCCCCACGATTAGATGTATTAAAACACCACCATTGAACATTTTCCCCATATTTTGCAACGATTAATGAACACCGAAATGAAGAAGTATTCGTAGCATAACACCAAGTCCACTTCAAAAGCAAAGCCAAATTTTGAGCTTGCAAGTCCACCACCGCAAGACATGAGCGGAGCCACCTTATGGAATGGGGTGTCTCATGACACCCCAAATTTTTTTGGAAACTTTTTTTCTATATAATTTGTATATAAAAAATTAAAAATATATACAAATGACACCTATTTTATAAACAAAATGACACCTTTTTATAAATAATTAACCCTTCTTTAATATCGTTGAAAAATGACACCCCTTGAATAAATTTCTAGCTCCGCCCCTGCCTCAAGACCCCCAAGATTCTGTGGACGACAAACCACCTCCCAACCAACTCTTCTTAGTTTACGTTGCAATCCAACGCCACTCCAAAGGAAGGCACGTCTAATCTTGTCAATGGCCGCAATGACACCTTTCGAAACTGAGAAAATTCTCATATAGTACACCGGCAACGAAGATAGGACTGAATTAATCAATGTTACACGTACTGCGAAAGATAACGATACCCTCTTCCACCCGGCCATCTTCTTACGAAAACTAGCTATAACCGGATCCCAAACCTTTTTACTCCTCGGATCAACTCCCAACGAAAACCTTAAATATATAAATGGCATCTTCCCTATTTGACAGCCCAAAATTTCAGCAACCGATCCAAATAATTCACCATCCACCCCAAAGGCAAACAATGAAGACTTATAAAAATAATCTTAAGTCCGGAACGCACTTGAAAATACTATAATAAGCGATGCACATTACAAGCATAATCCTTCGAAGCTTCAAAGAACAAAATGGTATCATCCGCAAATTGAAGATGTGAAATAGATATACCTACTGCTATATCCACTCGTTGAATCAATCCCATCTCAAACGCCTTCTCCAACATTTTATGCAATGCCTCTGCCACTATCATAAACAAAAAAGGCGATAACTGACAACCTTGTTGTATCCCATGACCCATCCCAAATTCTTTTGCTTGCAATAGCACCATGTCTACACGTTGTTTCTTTAGAACATCTTGCACTCCTCATCGTTTAGCTGCATTAACCAACACCTGGATGTTCCAAGACATAATTCTCATTGTCACTGCCCCTACCACTCTCGGAAATAACCCGAGAGATATCTTTTATGATGTCTTTCTCACGCCCAATCATCTTAACACCCATCAGCCTTCCTAAATTAACTGTCACTTCATCCTCGCGATACAAAACTTGCTGCCTATTCCAAAGGTTAGAGTCCGAAAGAGAGTCATGGACAATACCATTACTCAATCCCTTCCTTGGCCATCCTGACGCTTCTTAATACGTTGATTATCCCCCATCACAAAATTTATCGATTGGACCTTCCGTAACACACCGTTAATCTGAATGAGTTTAGTAGCGTTTTGACAAATCGAATAAGATACCTGCGCAGAATTAGACTTGTCCAAATTTCCAACCTTATCACAATCCTCATTTTGCTCCACTTTATCATTATCATGTATAGAAAAAATGGCTTAATTGGTAACCCACTCGACTTGGGACTCAAATTATCCAACACAACCCTATCATTCTGTGGAACCAGTTGCAAATGCTCAATCCTTTGTGTATTCTTATCCGGAGTATCCACATGTGAAACCTCCATGTCCCCCAATGATGACACTTCCAAGTTTATCCCATGACAAAGCTCCTCCCCTTTGTGAGAACATGATGGACTGTCTAACACACGTAAATCTACCCGGCGGTTATCCTCCCATAATTTATTCAAGGCCCAGCTATTCGAAACGTTCTGTTGACCCGTATGTGAAGCTGTCAACTCCCACAATCCCTCCAATATCTTAGCAGCATAGAGATAATGCCCCCACCCTTTTTGTTTGAATGCTTGTCACTTTAGAAAAATGTGAGTAATTTCAATTACTTAAAAAATTATTATTATTTCTTAAAAATACTTGTTATATCAAAATCATAAACATAGGTTTAACGATCTCTCTTTTATGATATAACAAACTAAATAAAATTTTAAGTCCCTCCCCCTTTGTTTTTGACTAAAAGGCTACAAAAAATTTGAAAAATTTTATAACTCACCTCTCCCTTTTTTGTAAATCCAAAGCAATAATATCCAAAATATCAAAGCATAAATCAAAAGCAATAATATCCAAACATATCCAAAATATCAAAGCATAAATCCAACATAAATATCAAACTAAGCCTCAAAGCAAATATGTCTAATATGGTATGATATGCATGAAGAACTAGAGAGCCGGTGAAGCATCATCATCATCACCGTTGTTCTCACCATCTCCATGTGCATGAGTTCTCCACTTATGGTGAAAACCGGTAAGAGCGTTCTCAACACTAGAAATCTGGTTCTCAAATGTAGTCTCCATAGATTTAATCCTAGTTCCAGTGCTCATCTCGAGAGCAGCAAACATCCTGTCAAGATATGTTATCAAGGCATCAAGGGAAGGAAGAGCAATCGGAGGCGTTGAAGGTGCCTCAACCGAAGGTGCCAGAGCATCATCCTCGTCATCATCATCTCCACCAGTGGCGTTAGATCTCTCACCCATTCTTCATTGATGAAGTGAAACTTAGCCTTACAAAGGGATTTGTCATCTATAAGATCAGTAAGAGGATATGTAAGATCAAAAGAACAATCAATATCTTCCTTACGAAAGATATGACTCAAAACACACCAATTGGAGAATGAATTAATAAGGTTGGTGCGATGGTGATTGACGGTATGAATGAGATCATCAAATATGATTTGGGCAAGGCTGGGATGTTTTCTCTCAAGAAAACAGTAAAGACAGAAATCATCAACCATACGAATGGAAGACCATTTACCACCAGATGGTCAAAATCACCAATTTATGAGAAAGTGAAGAAAGCAATCATGAGGACCAAGAACTTTAACGGAGGAACTCAAGGTATGAAGGGGGTCTAGATTTGGTTTCATCGTCTAAACCCTCATTATCTAATCCTAGGTGATTGGCAATGATTTGGGAATCAAGAAGAAATTTCTTTCCCATGACATAGGAATCAAGAGCAACGGTTTCGGTTTGCGCACTGTTTAGGATACATCAAGCATTAGAGTAAAATATACAAACAAGGGTATAAACAATGTATAGAATTTGAAGAACGTATAGAAATTTCCATTGCCGAAGCAAATTAAGGTATTGAAAACCAAAGGCATTGGAACACATGTACTCATAATCCACAACTCGTGCACGACAGATTTCAAGATTTTGGAACATTTGAAAATTGATGAGTTGGTTTTGATGCCATGTTTCATTAAAACTTTGGCTATAGATAGTCGAAAATTTTGGTGAGCATTGGTACCGGAAGAACTAGAGGCATCAGTTATATGACGCTTATGATGATGCATTTTTTGAAAAAGATAATTTTTTTGGATTAAAGACGATTTGGACAACTAAGAATTACCTCCTCCAAAACAAAACAAATACAATGTTTGCAATGCTTCAATAATTCAATCCAATATATCAACCAATGTTCAAGGTGTAACATCCCCAATTCGGGTCTAGAAGAATGTTGCTACTTTGTTTCCTTAAATAAAATAGTTAATTGGGAATTAAGGTAGTTAAATCGGACTCTAGGAATGAAACGATTAAAAATGAAAGGAAGCTGCCCAATATCATAATGACTAAGCCGAATAACATGTAAAAATAGGGCATTGCATGCAAAAGTTTAGAGAATTTAAGGGTTTGGACACATGTCCATGTGTGAGGAAGGTGTATGGAGGGGTCTTGGCTGGTGTGTCCTCTCTACTAACTCATTTCCTTCCTTCCTCCAAATAGATGTACATGAGAGTAGAGAGAAAAGAATTAGATAGCTATGGGAGCTAAGGTGGGATCTTGGTATTGCATGTACCTTGAGAATTAGCTTCTCTTATTTAAGGAAGAAGGTAATATGCTAACTCCTTTACTCTTCCCATGTGTTTAAGTTGCTTCCAAACTGATTTTGTTAAGGAATTTTGGAAATCTATGTTGAAGATATTAAATCGATTAGAGACCAATTGTTCATGTGATTGATTGATGAGAACATTTAGTGTCTAACATGCTTTTAGTTATTCAAAGGGACTAGTCAAGTGTTGTTTATGTGGCAATCGACTAGAGTATGCATAACATGGGTTATAGAGATGTGTTAAACTTGTAGAAAATGGTTTGCACAGATTCTAGAACAAAAACTTGTGTGATTATGAATTGGACTGCTCGGTGTGTGTAGAATGTATTAGGACCCGTTTTAGTGTATACAAACGTATGAATATGTGGTTTGATCATGTTATGAATGAATACACATGTTGCTCTATTTTGGACTCACAAATGTATTGATTATAACATGAATTACATGTTGAAATTGTATGAGCAAAACTGCCCAGATTCGAATGTGTGTTTGTGTAACAGTGTAAATTCGATTGTAGAGTGTAAAGACGTGAATATATTGCCCTGTTTTGGACATAGGAATTTGGAGATTTATAAGTATGGTCGTATTATGGATATAAGTAGGCATGCTGCCCAGAAATTAGGTGTATGTATGCACATGAATATGAGCTGCCCTGTTTTGCACCTAAGAGTATAATATCGAATAAATAAGTTAAAGGCTGATCATGAAAGTAAAATGTATATACAAATGTTTTAAGAACTGATTTGAATGTGTGTAAATGCATGTAAACAATTAAGAGGCTACCTTAATAAACACATAAGAATGAATATCTCTAACTGCCATGTTTCGTGTGTATAGACGGTCAAAGAGGCTGATTTGTTTGTGTATAAGAGTTTGGGGAATAACTTAATACGAATAGACATGTAAATAGTAATTTATATGAATTAGGAATGGTTTAAAATAAGTAAATAAAGTCAATAACTATTTTGTGTATAATTAGTAGCATGAGAGTTATTAAAATGTAACTAATCATGTATGCCTTGTGTAAACAATTTTAAAATCTGCATTAGCTGTAACTTTGAAAAATTGCTATAAATTGTACCGGTGGAATTGGAAGCTATAATTTATGTGGTTAAAAAGATTGTCATGTCTAGTTTAAGTTAAAACAAACGAAATTGAATTCCGAATTATAGAACAGTTTTGGTACTTCGACTACCCTTGTTTGACGACAGACGTCATAGGATTTGAGTATCTAGATTGCTTGAAAATCAAGGCTATGTTAAATAAAACAAGAAGAAAGGGAAATGCGATACTTGTAAACTCACCAATGAAATGATCTTGATATTTTATAATGCTAGTATTAACCATGCTCTATGTTTGTAAAACTCAAATTGTTTACTTGTCTTATAAGTAATCCGTGTCGGTTATAATAGATTGTATATCTCTGTTGTTGTCTTGCTAAGTATAAATTATTATACATGTCTAATGGATTGCTTGTGACTTGAATTGAAAGTATAGGGGTTGTCTTGCTAAGTATAAATGATTATACATGTCTAATGGACTGCTTGTGACTTGAATTGAAAGTATAAGGGCTGTCTTGCTAAGTATAAATGATTATACATGTCTAATGGATTGCTTGTAACTTGAATTGAAAGTATAAGGGTTGTCTTGCTAAGTATAAATGATTATACATGTCTAATGGACTGCTTGTGACTTGAATTGAAAGTATAAGGGTTGTCTTGCTAAGTATAAATGATTATACATGTCTAATGGACTGCTTGTGACTTGAATTGAAAGTATAAGGGTTGTCTTGCTAAGTATAAATGATTATATGTCTAAAAGACTGCTTGTGACTTGAATTGAAAGTATAATGGTTGTCTTGCTAAGAATAAATGATTATACATGTCTAATGGACTGCTTGTGACTTGAATTGAAAGTATAAGGGCTGTCTTGCTAAGTATAAATGGAGATAAAGGAAAAATTATTGTTTTGAGTAATTACTTGAATGTGTGGACTGTTTTGTCATGCTTAAGTCGATATAAAAGAAAAAGTACTGTTTTGAGTAATTACTTGAATGTGTGGACTGTTTTGTCATGCCTAAATGGAGATAAAAGAAAAGTACTATTTTGAGTAATTACTTGAATGCGTGGACTGTTTTGACATGTCTATTTGTGTACATGTTTTGAATGGATTGTTCCTACTATGTTTGTATGTATATAATGACTTGTATAATAAGAACATCTTAATTGAGTAGTAAAATAAGTAATTAGATATACTCCACTCGAATGCCTATAAAAATGTATGTATGAAAGTGCCTAGTCCTATTTACCCACGTATAAGTGTAAATGTGGATTTAATGTCTTGTCCTATAAGGGTTGATTTCTTATCCAAGCTTAGAATTATGTTCATAATTATTAGATCTAAGTGAAAGGGATGAATTATGGTTCTATGATCTTGTTGCTTAAAGCTACCTCGCTGAGTGTTTGCTTACCCTGCTCCTTTCACCTACATTTTAGGGTAAAACTGTTGTGATTATCCTAAAAGCTTGGACGTGATTACAAGTACCCAGAAGTTTAATTTGTAATCTTTCTTGGGAACTCCTAGTTGGTGGCACATAATCGATAAGCATGCATTGTGCATTTAGATCCATCTATGTGGCTTATTATGAATATAAGCCTTATATGTTTATAAAGTTTTGTAAATGGGCCTTTTAATATTCCATGGTTGCTTGATATATGTGGTAATGGCTAGTATAAATGTATGGTTATTTTAAATTTATATGTGCCATAAATTATTAGACTATCTAGCTGTCATGCGAGCTAGAGGGATAAATATATATATTTATTAACATGTACTAACCCTAAGAAGATAATGTAGTTATAGAATTTAATTGATGATTAAAATAAATGTACGGTTAACATGTCAACAAATATGTGTGAAGTATTGCAATGTGTAGGTTTTATGTGATTGATTATGTTTGGACCTAATCTTAAAATAATCTTGATCTTAGTATTTTTTAGAGGTAGCTATCCCTTTCTAAATGACCTATAATGTCTCACGTTGCTTGTTTGTTAGCCATGTTAATTATGATGTTCGAACGTTGCTGGTTGGTAAAGCTAGGTTAGACATGATATCCAAATGCTTGCTACCTTGGTTACATGCTTGGTTGTGACTTAATACTTGGATTGTATCCTTGAATAGTAAATCTTGATACCTAATACTACACTTGCAAGTATAATGATTATTAATCTGTGGTCTTCTATGTTCGTAATTAACCTCAAAACGTTGATTGTTATGTTTTAGAAATGGTTTGTGATAGGCCAAATTTTAATTGGTCTAAGATTAAAAAAGTACTTGAACAAAAAGAAATTTGATGTGTTATATAGAAATATGTATTAATCTTGTGAGCTGTTGTACCTAAGTTAAGGGCATTTTACGATTTAGCGATTGAAGTATATTGTTTAATGACTGTAAGTTTATGTACATGATTAAAGACAAAGTTAGATCTTTCATATGTCTAAAAGTTCTAAAATTTCCCTAATTTTCAGGTTACTCCTCGTTGAGGTGAAAGGCTTGATTGTATCTTTGATCTCCAATGAATTCTCCAAGTGCAAGAAACTTCCAAGCAACTCTTCTTGTCGTTAATCATGCTTCAAGGATGAATGAATGATCTTGGTGAATGAATGTATGGATTTAATGCCTTGAATCTTCCCACCTCTTCATGAATGTGCATGGCTTTCCAAGAGTCTCTCTTTCAAGCTTGATGTGGCCAAACATGTATGATGCATCTAGGACATAATTTGTAAACACAAATTTCATATTAATAATAGGTGAAAATAACATGTAAATGTGACACAAACAAAAAAAAATTATATTTTGATACACAAGGTGTACAAAAAAATTATACAACCTTTCTATAAAATTTTAAACTTAAATCCCAAACCTTAGCACCCTAAAACATAAACTTTAAACCTTAAACTCTAAATTCTAACCATAAACCTTAAATTCTACACCCTACACACTAAACTTTTAAACCCTAACGTAAAACACTAAACCCTAAAACCTAAAATTGAAAGGCTTGTGTAAACTTTAGTTTACACAAGCTTGTGTATCAAAGTATTTTGTAACACTCCTAATTTAATAACGCTAATTAAAGTTATCCTAATTTAATAACGCTAATTAAAGTTAAAAAAGAGAAATTTTTTTTTGGAGAAGTGTGGCCAGTGGGTGTTAAATCCGTAACCTTGCTTGGTGGGCCCATGCCTTAATCAATTGAGCTAAGGTTCTTTATAGTCTTAATCTGCTCCAATATAGTTTTAACTCATTCCTTATATTATTTCTTGGAACAATAATAATAATAATAATAATAATAACCCACCCCATTATTGCTTAACCACCAACCGCGTTGAATGCCCAGATAGAATCTGAAGCAAGTAACCCATATAACCCAAAAAATTTCTTTCTCTCTCCATCAACTCTTCACCTTCCCCCACCGGTCACCGTTTGATCTCCCCCACTGTTCCACCATGGCCATTACTGCCACCACCATCTTGTCTACCATTACGCCCCGACCTCAGCCCTGATCATCACTCGCAAAGTCTTGCCGTTGTTCATCGTAGGAAATGACTCAAAGGTTCAAAGATAATCCAAAACTTCTCCTCCTATGTTGTTCGACGTTTTCGGCCGCCATTTGTTGCCCGTTCACTACGTCATTACCTCTATTGTCTTCATCATGTCAAGGGGAGCAAAACTGTTGCCACCGATCAACAGTCTGTTGTCATTTAAGGCCCCGTCGGAGCTACATGTGATCTGACTGTTTCCTCTTTATTTTGGTAAGTTTGGCAAGGATTTTGGGTTGGTTTTGGTTAATGGTTGCAATGGTTGAATCTGTTGCCGTTTTCTATATTTTTTTGGAAATGTTTCTGACAATTTGGGACTGTGCGTGAGTGTCACATGCAATCTGGGGTGATTTCCGGTAGTCTATGATAGTGGTCTTAGGATCGAACCAGCCTGACCGGCTTGAGTCTGGTCTAGCCGCTGATATGGGCCAGTCTGACCAACCTAGTCTAATAACATAATAGGATTAATAATGTTTTTAGGCCGGCCTGCATATAAGCCCAAACTTGAATCTATTTTACCGACCCGACCCAAGCCTGACTTGACCCATTTAACCTAATACTAACCCGTATCTGATCCGACCTGTTTAACCCGAACTGCCTCTATCCGAGTCTATTTTACCGACCCAACCTAAGCTTGACCTGACCCATTTGACCTAATACTGACCCGTATCTAACTCGACCTGTTTGACCTATCTGAGTCAGCTCGTCCAAGTCAACCCGTTTGAGTCAACTTGTTTGAGTCAACCCAGTTGACTCTGACTGTTGACTTCGATCGCTGACCATTAACCGTTGACTTCATATTCTGTCTTATGTTTTTAACGTCCTAAGTTCGATTTTGAAGTCCGTTTCACAAAATTCTAACTCGAAAGCCTCTGAATTTGACGTTGAACCTGAACATGCATATGCATTACATTAATTATTTAAGGAAAGTTATTGTATAAAGGACTAATGTATAATATTGTTTGTTTAACGGTACTAGAGACTCTCTCAATCGTGCATCTACCCAGCCCAGCTCCTCTTGATACGTGTAATAGTGTGATCTTGTTGTGATTCATATGTATATCTATGTTGTGAATTATCATAGTAAAGAATCTCACCCATATTAATTTAAGATTTGTTGTGTATTAGGTTCTAGCACAGCATCAGAGCATCACACTAGTGCTTAGTAGACTATCCGACCGACCTAATCTTTTGAGGTGTGTTCCTTGTGTGCTATATAAATGTTTTATATGTTTGATTTATGCCTAATTACCTAATTCGATAGCATGATCTATGGTTACTATTTCACTGAAAATAATTTTATACTTTATATCTACTGTTAGCACTATTTATTAATGATTACTGTAAATACTGCCTAGAGTTTTAATGGGGTACTTGGGATAGGATATGAAGTCACTGTAGGTTCAGCCCTGATTCGACTGGTAATTCATACTGTATCAGGTTTCTATGTTTCGTCTATGGTAATTCATATTGTTTCAGGTTCCTATGCTTCCTCTAAGGTGATCCTTACTAGACCTAAGGTATCCCCTTAGGATGGCACCTATGCCCAATGGGCCTGGTGGTAGATAGGAATTTCAAATGAACCTTATCGTTTCATGAATTATTTGTTTTCCTAAAATGAAATGTTACTGCATGTTTACACTATATGTTTTAACTTTGCACTGTTGGAACACATTGAGCTCCTTAGCTCACTCTCGAAATTTTATCCCTTTCAGATATTTTGGATAGGCTACCCTGTACTTGACATTCGGAGGATCGACACATTCAGTACTATGTCTAGAATGTAATGTTTCCATCCACCATTTTGTTATTTCAGGGTGACATGTGCCTATATTTTGGAATGTCTGAAATATTATGAGTCTTTTCTGCTATATTTCATATTGCTATTTTGTAACTATTATCTGATAGTTTGTATATATGGTTTCGTCGTAATTTATCGACTTACACAAATATGATTTCAAATTAGATGCATGAAATTTCGACATATTTTCTACTTAGATTTTAAAGTTGAGATGTGGCCTGTTAGGCTTGGTCATTTCGCATAGTAGGTCTAGAGGGTTATATTTGGTTGGTATTAGAGCTTTTGGTTTTATAACCTCGGACTATGGATGAGTCCATCTAAAGTATTGTTTTGAAACGTTTTAGAAAGTGTTATAAAATGGGGTCATGTCACCAAATTTTATATGTTTAATTGTGTTCAATTCTCCATTGTCATAAACTGACCTTAGGTTCCATCCTCGTGTAGAGATTCTCTAATATGAGCACCAGAAGAAGTCGTCGACACGTCCGTGGGTGAGGTCGAACTACTAGATTTTCTAATATGATAGATGAACCGATGGTTGATCCACCTACCCCCGTAAATGCTCCAGCTCTTGTAGAGCCTCTCACCCCTCGTAGTCTTTTAGTTTCGATTACTCTGCCACCCACCTCAAGTATTGAAATAACTACTCCGGTTAGAGGAGCAATAGTTTCTAGTCTCGAGCCTGTGACTAGAGTTACTGATAAGACTTTTAGTAGATAGTTTCTTCAGCTGATTCAGGGTGTAGTCAGAGCATGAAGAATCACACCTGAAGTCCATATCTCTCAGACCTTATTTGCTAATAGGATCAATACTTTCTCGAGATCTTTTAGTGGAGCATTGATCAAGGCTGGGGAGTGGCTATATGACACCGAGAGACGTATGGATTAGTTGGGTCTAGAGCCATCAAGAAAATATTTGGGCGATGTATCCATGCTGGATGGGAATGACCACACTTGGTGAGAGTCTATTGTGAGTAGCGTCCCTTCTGATCGGTTGACATTGGAATTCTTTAAGGAACGATTTAAGAATCGTTTCTTGAGCGAACGATTCTTCAGAAAGAGATGACATACTTTTAAGGACCTGGTACAGGGTTGTATGACTGTTGTAGAGTACGCGTTAGAGTTTTTGAATTTACAGAGATATGGTGCTGGTTTGGTAACCACCGAGGAAGACTGATGTGATAAGTTCTTAGAGGGACTCCGAATTGGGATACATTTACGGGTTGCTACTCACCATGATAAGGTGTTTGAGGACCCGGTGAATTACGCTAAGACTGCTGAGGAGATTGAGTTGTTAGAGGCTAGCCAAGGCAGTGGAGATTGAGATCGAGATTGAGGGCGAGATCAGGATCAAGATCGAGATCAAGGTCAAGATCAATCTAGGAGACCTTCTGGTCACGGTGTGTCTCATACACGTCTAAATAAGAGGACTCGTACTACTAAGCCTCAGAGGAGTAATTGGCACCTCCGGGCCTAGCTATCAGTCGAGGTGATTCCTCGAGACTTTCTTCATTACCCGTATGTGAGCATTGTGGTAATTTGCATTGAGGGGAGTGTAGGATGTTGACAGGTGCTTTCTTCCAATGTAGATCAATTGATCATTTCCTGAAAGATTTTCCACACCCTCCCTCTAGAGACCAAACATCCACTTAGACTCCCACTCATTCTCAAACTCATGCTCGTTCCTAAACTTTTGCTCGTTCACACACATTTGTTCAGACTCCAGCCTGAGGATGTAATTAGGGTAGAGCTTTTGGGTCTGTTGCCAGATTTGATAGTAGAGGCCGATCACATCAGAGTAGGGGACCAGTCTGAGGCCAAACACCCTGCACTTGTTTATGCTACTAGACGCTGTGATGATAGGGATGAGCCAGATGTCATTATAGGTACATTTAATAAATATTATGTTCCTTATTTTGCTTTGCTTGAAATAGTTCCACCTATTCCTTTCAAGATCTTTATCCCAAGACCTCCAAATTCCAAACGAAACTACCGAGAGTGTAGTTACTGTTATGAGCAAGTGGGTCAGTTAGTGGTTGTGGATAAGGTTTTCAGGTGATGTCCTCTTGAGGTTCAAGGGGAAATCTTTCCAGTTGACCATTTGGAGCTACCATTAGAAGAGTTTGATCTAATTCTTGGCATGGATTGGCTGTCTGAACACTGGGTTAATCTAGATTATGATTCCAAGAGGGCGACTCTAAAGACTTTTGATGATCATATGGTGGTTCTAGTAGGAGAGAGACGTAGATATTTATCTAACGCGGTATCTGCTCTGACTACTGGTAAGATGATTTGCAAGGGGTATAAGACATTTATTGCTTGTATCTTGAATACAAAGGGTTCCTTATCCAAGATTGAGGAAATTCCTACAGTGAAAGAGTTTTCTAATGTATTTCCTGGGGAGTTTCATAGATTACCACCGGATAGAGATGTTGAGTTTGAGATTGAGATTTATTCGGGTTCTACTAAGGAGCTTAAGGAGCTAAAGATTCAGTTGCAAGATCTTCTTGACCTAGGTTTTATTCGACCTAGCTCTTCACATTGGGGAGCTCCAGTCATGTTCGTTAAAAAGAAGGATGATTCTCTCAGATTATGCATCAATTACCGAAAGCTGAACAAGCTAATGGTCAAGAATAAATACCCTCTACCCAATATTGATGACTTGTTCGAGATATTTTAGGGAGATACAGTTTTCTCGAAGATTGGTCTCCACTTTGGGTACTATCAGTTGAAGATAAAGGGATCTAATGCAGCAAAGACGGACATTTGTACCAAATATGATCATTACGAGTTCCTAGTGATTCCATTTGGTTTGACTAATGCTCTTGCCGCCTCTATGGACATGATGAATCATGTATTTTGGCCCTAATTAGACCAGTTTGTGGTGGTGTTTATCGATAATCCTAGTCTACTTCTGAAGGCAGAACATGTAGAGCAACTGAGGATTGTTTTTCCAGACTCTCAGAGAGCATCGATTGAATGCTAAGTTGAAAAGTGTGAATTCTTGCTCAACGAGGTGACATTTCTAGGGCATGTGGTATCGGCTCAAGGTATTCTGGTTGATCCGAGCAAGATAGAGGCCATTGTGAGCTGGAAGCAACCCAAGAACTTTTCTGAGATCTGCAGTTTCTTGGGTTTAGTTGGGTATTACAAACGCTTTGTTGAGGGCTTTTCTATCATTGTTGCTCCTTTGAAGAAGCATTTGAGGAAGAATGTCCCATTTATATGGATTGATGCTCAGCATGAGAGTTTCGAGAAGTTGAAGACAACTCTGACTCAAGCTCCAATATTGACTCAACCTGAGCCTAGGAAGGATTTTTACAGTTTATACTGATGCTTCGCACTCTGGACTTGGTTATGTTTTGATTCAAGATGGGAGAGTAATTGCTTATGCGACTCGTCATTTGAGGTCTTATGAGTGTAATTACCCCACCCATGATCTAGAGTTGGTCGTTGTGGTTTTTACCTTGAAGATTTAAAGACACTATCTCTACAAAGAAAAATGCTATATCTATACCGATCACAAAAGCCTGAGGTATTTCCTTACATTGAAAGAGCTTAATTTGAGACAATGTCGTTGGCTTGAGCTTCTTAAGGATTGTGACTGTGTGATTGGTTATCACCCAGGGAAAACCAACATTATCATTGATGCTTTGAGCCATAAGGCTATTTCAGACTTGAGATCACTGTTTACCAGGATGAGTATCTATGATGATGGCAGTTTATTGGCAGAGTTGCAGGTTAAACCGACTTTGGCCCGAGGAGATTAAGGCTGAATAGCTCCTAGACAATTTTTTACTTCCTATCATACAGCAGGTTGAGTAGGGATCCACTTCTGTTTATGCCTTTGATTAGGATAGAGTTCTATGCTTCAAGGGTCGATATTGTGTTCTTGATGATGCCGAGTTAAAGCGGGCCATTCTTACTGAGGCTCATAGTAGCCCTTATGCTATACATCCTAGTGGGGATAAAATGTACTAGAACCTTAGACAGAGATACCTTTGGGTCGGTATGAAGAAGGATATCTCGAATTATGTGTCACGGTGTTTGACTTGCCAACAAGGCAGAACATCAACATCCTTCTGGTCTATTACAACCCATTAAGATTCCTGAGCGGAAGTGGGAGCGTATCACGATGGATTTTGTCACTGGTTACCTCTAACTCATTCTAAAAAAGATTATATCTGGGTGATTGTTGGTCAACTCACTAAGTTAGCTCATTTTATTCCTATTCGAGTTACTTATTCTCTAGAAAAGCTGGCTAGACTGTATATTTCTGAGATTGTTAGATTGTATGGTATGCCTTTGTCTATTATTTCTGATCAAGATTCGAGGTTCACCTCTCGATTTTGGAAGGCCCTGCAAGAGGCCTTGGGTATACGTCTGGATTTCAGTACATCCTTTCATCCTCAGACTGATGGTCAGTTAGGGAGGGTGATACAAATTTTGGAGGATATGTTGCGGGGTTGTATGATCGACTTCCGTGACAGTTGGGAGGATTTCCTACTCTTGGTTAAGTTTTCATATAATAATAGTTATTAGGATAGTATACGTATGGCACCGTATAAGGCTCTGTATGGTCGTAAATGTTGTACTCCTATTTATTGGACTGAGTTGTATGATAGAAAGACTTTGGGCCCAGAGTTAGTCCATGAGACTGAGGAGGCCGTCAGATTGATTCGTGACCATATACAGGAGGATTTTGATAGACAAAAGTCTTATGCTGATCGGAGAATAAAAGATATTAAGTTTGATATCGGTGATCAGGTTTTCCTAAAGGTATCTCCGTGGAAGAAAGTTTTGGGATTTAGACGTAAGGGTAAGTTAAGTCCCAAATTCATTGGACCGTACCATTTTCTAAAGAGAGTTGGACCAGTTGCCTATCAGCTTGAGTTGCCTCCTCATCTTAGCCGTATTCATGATGTCTTCCATGTTTCCATGTTGAGGCAATACCATCCAGATTAGAGTCATGTTATTCAGGTTTAGGATGTGGAGTTAAGGACAAACATGTCTTATGAGGAAGAGCTTGTTTAGATTTTGGATCGAGACGAGAGAGTTCTGAGGAACCGACATATTCCTATGGTTAAAGTATAGTGGAGTAATCATGGTCCAGGAGAAGCTACTTGAGAGACTCTCAAGTCGATGAAGGAGCAGTATCCACATTTATTTAACTCAGGTAAATTTCGAGGTCAAAATTTTTTTAGGGGAAGAGTTGTAACACCCATAATTTAATAAGGCTACTTAAAGTTAACAAAGAGAAAAAGAAAATATGAGAAGTGTGACCAGTGGGTGTTGAATCTGTGACCCCTGCTTGGTGATCCCCAAGCCTTAACCAACTAAGCTAAGGTTCTTTCTGGTCTTAATCTGGTCCAAAATAGTTTTCACTCATTCCTTATATTATTTCTTGGAAAAAATAATAATAATAACAATCTGATATAACCACCCACCCCATTATTGTTTACCTACCAACCACGTTGAATGCCCAGATCAAATTTGAAGCTAATAACCTAGATAACCCAGATATTTCTTTCTCTCTCACCAACTCTTCACCTTCCCCCACTGGTCACTGTTGGATCTCCGTCACCGTTCTGCTATGGCCATTTCCGCCATCATGCCCTGACCGTCCTCGCAGAGTCCTGCTGTCGTTCGTCGTAGGAAATGACTCAAAGATTTGATGAGAACCCAAAACTTATCCTCCTCTATTTTTTAACATTTTCAGGCGTTGTCTGTTGCTTGTTCGTCGCTCCATTACTTCCATCGTCTTCCTTGTGTCAAGGAGAACAAAATTGTGGTCATCGATCAGAGCTAAGTGAGATCTAACTTTTCCTCTATGTTTTGGTAAGTTCGGTAAGGATTCTGGCTTGGTTTTGGCTAATGGTTGCAATGGTTGAACCTGTTGTAGCTTTCTGTAGTTTCTGGAAATGTTTCTGACCGTTTGAGGCCGCGTGTGAGCGTCACGTGCCATCTGGGGTGATCTCCGATCATCTAGGATGGTGGTCCTAGGACCGAACCAGCCTGACCGACTTCATTTCAGTCTGGCCACAGATATGGTCGGTCTAACAAACTCGGTCTAATAACCCAATTGGATTAATAATATTTTTGGGCCGACCTGCATATAAGCCCAAACCCGAATCCATTTAACCAACCTTACCCAAGCCTGACTTAACCCGTTTGACCCGAGTCTGACCCATATCTGACCCGAACTGTTTGACCTGAACCGCCTCTGCCCGACCCGTCTAAGTCAACTCGTTCGAGTTAACTCGTCCAAGTCAACTTATCTGAGTCAACTTAGTTGACTTTGACTAAAAAGTTAACTTTTTCAAAAACCCTTATTTTATGTTTTTCGACGTCCTAGGTCCGATTTTGAAGTCAGATTCACAAAATTCTAACCTAAAGCCTCCGAATTTGATGTTGAGCTCAGACATGCATATATATTACGTTAATTATTTAAGGAAAGTTATTAAATGAAAGACTGACGTATAATATTATTTGTTTAAAGGTACTAGAGACTCTCTCGACCGTGCATCTGCCCAACCCAACTCCTCTCGATACATGTGACAGTGTGATCCCATTATGACTCGTATTTATAGCTATGCTGTGAATTATCGTAGTAAAGAATCTCACCTGTACTAATTTAAGATTCGTTGTGTCTTAGGTTCTAGCACAACATAGAAGCGTCGCACTGGTGCTCAGTAGACTATCTAACTGACCTAATCTTTTGAGGTGTGTTCCTTGTGTGTTATATAACTGTTTTAAATGATTTGTTTGAATCGATCATGTGCACATGACTGGTGTTATCTGATTTTGCAAAAACATAACATTTTCTTGATTTTAAGCATGATCATTTTATCTGTCTAATTTATGCCTAATTACCTGATTTGATAGCATGATCTCTGGTTACTGTTTCACCAAAAATAATTGTCTACTTTATATCTACTGTTACCACTATTTACTAATGATTACTGTAAATACTGCCTAGACGGTTTTACTAGGGGTAGTTGGGATAGGATATGAAGTCACTGTAGGTTCAGCCCTGATCTGGCTGGTAATTCCCTACTGTATCAGGTTCTTATGCTTCAGCTAGGGTAATTCATATTGTTTCAGGTTCCTATGCTTCAGTTAGGGTGATTCTTGCTGAACCTAAGGTATCCCCTTAGGATGGCACCTATGCTCAATGTGCCTAGGTTAATGCCCCTTATAGATGCAGTTATCGGGAACTACATACTTGAGTTCGGTTGGAGGGTAAATAGAATTTAAAATGAACCTTATCATTTCTGAAATAATTTATTTTCCAGAAATGAAATGTTACTGCATGTTTACACTCTGTGTTTTAACTTTGCACTATTGGAACATATTGAGCTCCCTAACTTACTCCTAAAATTTTCTCCCTTTCAGATATTTTAGATAGGCTACCATGTACATGACATTTGGAGGATCGACACATTCAATACTCTGTCTAGAATGTAATGTTTCCATCCACCATTTTGTTCTTTTAAGGTGACATGTGCCTATATTTTGGGATGTATGAAATTTTATGTTAGGTGTCTTTTCTACTATATTTTGTATAGCTATTTTGTAAATATTATCTTATATGTTTGTATATATGGTTTCGTCGTAATTTGTCAACTTACGCAAATATGATTTCAAATTAGATGCTTGAAATTCTAACATGTTTTCTACTTGGATTTTAAAATTGACATGTGCCTTGTTAGACTTGGTCATTTCGCATAGGCCGGTCTATAGGGTTACAATTCTCCATCAAAAATATAAGAAACCTGTAGAAACAAATAAATTAACTAAATTGTAGCAACAATTAAAAACATGTAGCTTCAATTAAATTAAAATGTTCTCTTCTCACTCAATATGTCCAAAGCTTGTTCGATTAATACTATGAGGCTTTCATGAATTGTTTGGCTTTTTCTCGAGTGACTAGCCCTTGTTAAAGCTCGATTGGATCATCTTTGGGTGGTTCCATGCTCGCATCAGGAAGTGAGTTACAAAATAATGAGCGTAAAGAGGTCGATAGCAAAAAGTCAAAATAATGTCCCAAACTTGGTGAGTGAAAACACACAAGAGGTAAAAGTCGTAAAAGCCCAAAAGACAAGAAAAAGAAAATGAGTGATATTAGTTCGGCTAATCATAACAAAAATTCTAGTAGTATTGTCTTATTTGTACAGGAATTTGTCCATCCATTATAACGGGCACAATTGGATCACACCACCTATAGAAAAGACTTATTCTCAATCGCCATTGTTGCACACCTTTCTTTTACCAATTTTGATTCGATGACGAATCTTTTTGAGGAAGGGGGAAAATGATTCGAGCATAAGATGGATGAAACAATGGATTTTAATCAAGACATTGGAGCTATTTTTCAAGCCTATAATGACAACAAACTTGGAACCAGTGATGGAGCTATATAGGGGTAGAAAGGGGCAATTTCCCTCACCCTAAGATTTTTTTTTACTTTGGTCCTCCTATATATATTTTTCAAAAATTGATTTATTTATGAATTTGCCCCAACTTTCAAAAATTTATGTTTTGCCCCCCACTCCAAGTCCTAGCTCCACCCTGCTTGGAATGTATTTTTAGATGGGATCTGAGCATTGCTGGGTTGACATGTCTTCCTCAAACACATTCGTCTGTCTCTTAGCTTTCCAATGAATCTTGAAACGCGTCATGTCGGGAACTCAAGTTACAACCAGTTTGGTGAAGACAACGCATGCAGAAATTCCTATTCGGGAATAATGAAGCTCAATTGGTCTTTATATTTAAAATTCAGTCCAATAGCTATTATGCTATATTATAGTCCCTTACTTTAAGCCTTTTATTTAACCTTGTTTCTAGGCTTATTTGCTGCCCAAATTGCTTCAGATTGAAGTCCTCCCTTGCCTATTTAAAGGCATGCGACAAACACCTTGAAACACACTTATCTTTGATAAATTATAATCAAGAATACTATTTGCCGCGACCATTTTTGAAACCAAAGTGTGGAAAATAGCCTGACGATTGATTCTTTTTTAAAATTAAAGTTTTTGCTCATTTTGATTTATTTAATCATGAAATTGGGGTTTTTTTTGTATTAAATCGAATTTTCCTTTATTTATTCTTGAAAATCAATTTGGAGTTGCCACTGGTCACTTTGGTAGACCGGACACCATAAAACAACAAGAGATTCTTTTCTTTAATATTTGGGTTCGGGAGTCGGTTAAGTGTGAGGAAGGATTAACACCCCGACAAATGCCCGTTATCGGTACCTTATTAATTTCACGTGGCATTTGGAACAATAATTTGAATTTAATTAATTACTTAATCGTTAATTGAATTTTCATTCTGAATGGAGATACCCTTTTGTAAGAAAATACATTTTAACAAATATAAGCTTTGAAATATCCAGTTACTTTAGGATATTTTAATTCATATTCAAAAATGTATCTCAACACGAAAGGTTTTCAATGCATGTCCATTTATTTTCTTGTTAATTTTAAGTTCAAACCTAATTAGGGCTTCAATTGATTGAATCAATTACAGAATCTATGAACATTATCGGATTTAGGGTTTATGTGATTACACCCAAATGCTTGGGGACTATTGATATTAAGCCCTAAATCAATAATATTCCTAATTATTTAATGATTCTAACTATTTTGCCCTAATCCTAATTTAATTTTAATTTAATTAACTATGTGTGATTACAATGTTCTAAGTCCAAATGAAATATTAAATGTTCTACTAAAATATCCACTTGATTAACATCTCACTGCAATGAGACACTAATCAATTTAGGACATTGAAGTTTTCATTTAATAATAATTTATTTTCTACAATTATCTCACCTATTTAAATTATTGAATTTAATTAAGAAACCAAATGTTCAAGGCTCTAATTATTAACTATCTAAATGATTTAATCATCTAAGCAATTATTTTATATGCTTTACTTAAAAACATGCATCAAGGATATAAATTAAGTCAATAAATTAAATTAAACAATTAAAAACAAGGGTTAAATTGAACTATTATTGAAGCATAGGTGACAATTTACAAGATATTGGTGACCAAATTAAAAGAAAAACAAAACACCATAGCCGAACTCTAAAAGCCTAAGAGTAGGGCTCAGGTCCTCTATACCCGACCCGATAGCCACGCGCGGATCATCCCCATGCCCAACTCAAAACAATGTCGTTTTCCCTTGACTATATAAAGCCTCTTAAACCCAAAATTTCTCTTCTTTCCCTCATTTTCTCAAAATTCCCTCTCTCACTAACTCTCTCCTCTCTCTAACTTTCTCAAATGAACACAATATACCCAAAAACAATCCCAAACAAAGGATCAAAACCATCCCCTTTTAGGTGTTGTTCTTCATGTTCTTCAAAAACATGAAGAATGTGAAAAATGCTAGCCACTAAATACCTTGTACTCCTCCACCTTGATCCTCCGCCGCCTTATTTCGAATACCTTCAGCCTTTCGCCGGCCACCGCTCCTAAACTCCAACTACCGTCCTCCTTCGATCGGCCGCCACGAGGTGATTTCCGGTCGCCGGCCGAAACCCTAAAATTTTCCCCCAAATATGATTTTAATCCCCAAAAAACTAGATCTAACCCTAGTTTGATAGAACCATCCAAACTTCACCAGCCTAGGCTTCTCGAACCGTCTTTCATTTTCGACTCTGCCATGGCAAACTACTCCGGACGCCGTTCCTAGTCTCTCTCGGCCCTTACAAAGATAAGTCACTCTACCACTGTTTTCCCTTTCGATTTAAGTTTCAGTTCTATTTTTTAAAGAACACTAATGGTTTTGATGTTTTTTTTGCAGAAATCGAAAAAGGGAAGAAGAAATTATACCTTTTCGACGACGGTGTGGCAGTTTCGACTTTCTTCACCGGCGACATTCGAACTTTTTGGTGACGATTCAGCTTTGCAGCGACGGTTCAGATGACCGTTCTCTCCTCGATTGTTGGCGGTTCAACTCCCGAGGGAAGGTAAAATTCCCCTATTATCCTTTCTCTCTCTACTTTATTATATTTTAATTATGGTAATTATTAATAGTCATTAATGATATCTGACACTCTCTCTCCCCTTTTATAGGTAAATGAAGGATGACATCATCGATGACGTCATATGAATGACGTCAGCAGCCAGCAAAACCACAATCTGTGTGAATCTATTTGGATGAATAGGGAGCTAACACGTGTCCCCTCATATTAGCATTTGGGCGGGAAAAGGGTTTAATTTGTGTTTCTTGTGTGTAGTTTGGGCTGATTTGAACGAGAAATGAATTAGATCACAATGTCAACAGATTTAGGCCTTGTAAAATGGGCTTTATTGTTTTAATGGTTATTTGTAGTGGATTTTGGACTATTTTTATAGACAATTAAATTGTGTATATGGACATTATGCAATGGGCTGACATTATGGATTTATCATCTGTTATTTATCTAGCTTTATATATATATAAGGGTGCCCCAGTAAAAATTGGGTATTACAGCTGCTCCTCTTTGCTCATTGTTGTGGAACAGGAATAGGGCAAAGACTAAAAAGACACGAATTTTACCCGAACCATCTAACCACCGAAGGTTGAAGCTGTTCTTCTCTTTCTAAAATTCTTCAATCTTCTGCCAAACCATAGAGTCTGAAGCTGTTATTCTCATTATGAAACTCTTCATCTCCCAAGGTTTGGAATTACTCTTTGAAATTCTTCATTTTCTAAGGTTTGAAGATATTCTTCTTATTATGAAATTCTTCATTCCCCTGCCATATTGTAGAATCTGAAGCTATTTTTCTCATTACGAAATTCTTCATCTTCTAAGATCTGACATTGTTCCTTAAAATTCTTCATTTTCTGAGGTTTGAAGTTGTTCTTCTTATTATGAAATTCTTTATTCCTCATTCTTTTGTTGATCCATCTTTCTGTAAAGGCATCGAATAAGCAAGCTCTTCTTATTAGGAACTCCCTCATTCTTCAAAAGGGCGATCTCTTTTCATTAGGAACTCTTCTTTCTTCATTTGGCAAGTTCTTCTTATTAGGAACTCTGGGGTGACTTCTTCTCATTATGATTTCTTTATTCCTTGCTGGGTGAGCTCTTCTTATTAGGAACTCTGGATTCTTTGCTTAGCGAACTCTTTTCATTAGGAGTTCTGGGTGAGTTCTTCTTATTAGGAACTCTGTATTTTTTGTTATGAATACCGATTCACCTCTTCTTCTAGTACAAAAAGAAATATTATCAATTAATAAGAATTTAAATTGAAGTGATATGGATATCCTCAATTTTTAGCTTGAAACACTGGCTCTTTAGGGTTACTATTTTTTCTGTCTACGGTGTCTTGATCTTTCACTCTGAAACTCATATAGAATCTCATCTCTTTTGTTTCTCTGTTGATCAATTTTTGTACTTGGAATGTATGAGACTGATGAATTTTTTTTGAAGTTCGTCTTTGTGAAATAAAGATTTGTTGAAATCTGCCTATGCCAACGGAATAACTTGTGAACTGCCACTATAAACAAAATGTTTGAAGAAATCCGCCTCTACAAACGGATTGTCTTGATATCTGCCTCTGTAAATGAAATATTTGAAGAAATCCGCCTCTGTAAATGAAAGGTTTGAAGAAATCCGCCTCTACAAACGGAATATCTTGAGATCCACATCTGCAAATGAAATATAATCTTTGCTGTAAAAATGTGATTGAAATCTTCGTTGCAATCTGCCTCTTCAAACGGATTGTAATCTTGCTGAGATCCACCTCTTCAAACAGATTGTAATCTTTGCTGGATCTACTTCTCCAATCTTGAAGCTATAAATTGAAATCTTGCTCGTTCCTTGTTGATTCTTGTAAATTCCACTTGGAGGGATTCCAATCTTCTTTGCTTCTTCATTACGTTTTCTGCTTTTGTTACAATGGTGTCTCACCTCTTAAGATTGTTCTTATCATATCTTGCTTTGCTTGATCTTCTTGAGCTTGGTTTAAAACTCCTGTTGTCTTCATGCCCCAACATAATTTGCCCAAAATCTTGTTGTTGAGCTCTTACTCTTCTTGAGCAAATATTGACTTCTTCAGTAATCAAATTCTTTCCAGGCCCTGCATTTTTTATTTTCTATTCTGATTGACACTCCTATGCAGAATGATGCCCCACTAATCTCCTTGTTTCTAGCTCCGACACGTAGAATTTGCCTTTCATTCATCATCTAGGGTGAATAGATGCCTCAGGTCCTTGAACTTTCCCTAAATTCTTGAACTTCTATCAAATTCATTCTTTAATTTCCTACTTGAAGCATCATGATTTTAGAGTTGCTGCTCATTTTTCCAAAAGAGTTTCAATCTTTCCACCTGAAACTCATATGAGATCTTTCGCTCCTCTTTCTCTGTTTGATTGACTTTCCTTTATGCTTGAAACACATGTGACTGGGTCTATTCCTCCAATTTTGAAGTTGTAAGTTGTGGTCTTTTCTTGTTTCTTGTTGATTCTGCTAATTCCTACTAAAATATGCAAAAACTCCGAATGTATGAGTTAGCATGCTTCTATCTTATGGATGCCTAACTATGTATGATGCATGAATGCTGTCAATTGAGAACCACTTGGGTAAGCTTTCATCTTCAGGGAAGCTCAAAATTTCTTTGCTCCATTTTTCAAACACTCATTTTGCTGCCAAAGTAACCCATCTCACACTCATGTTTAATCTTCGGGATCTCTGCATCTTTTTCTCTAAAGCGACTTTTTAGGTTTTCACTTTAGATTGCTTTTCTCAAAGTGCCCTTTCGGGTTTTCACTTTGATTTTTCTTTTCTCTTTTTCTCAAGGCGCCCTTTCAGGTTTTCACCTCGGTTTTTCTTTTTCTTTTTTTTTTTTTTTATTATTTTTTTGCAATGATGTTCTCCCTTTGTTCTAGACAGGTTTCAATTTTGATGGAAGTCATACTTGTTTTTCACAAATTCATCACATGAACTCGCATTTCTCACCGGAGAAATTCGAGTACTAATGTCAATTTCTTTCTTGTAAAGCCATTCTTGCTACATCTTCATTCAGCTTCTTTGGCAACATTCTTTTTCATGGTTCTAAAAGTGACCATCACTCATATTCCTCAGCTTGTGGACTCTATTCATTGGAATAAGATATCTTCTTCTGTAGTTTTTTTATTGCATTGCCCCACTCTTGAATTCTACTGTCATCTTTACTCACTTTCACATTCACAAGGCTTTCTTGTCTTGCATCGCATTAAAAGTAATAATCTTCAGAAGTAATGATCTTTGCCTATAGATATGATGAACCTTCAATGTATCGGTCTTCCTGCAGTTTTTACCCTAAAAATAACTCATGTTCTTTTTTTGCCCCAAGATTCTGTGTCACCTTCTCGCAGTTTTTGTTTAAATATTCATGATACTCAGAATTGTGTCTCTTCCTCATTGTACTTTTCATCATTAACCAAGTACCGAGGCCACCTCCTATTCTGCCTACACTTAAAGGATTAGTACATCATAACAATACCCATGAAATCCTTTGCTTTTCTTATGTCTAATTGATTTATCTACAAGATGCTTGTTGAAACGATAAGTAAAAGGCTTAGAATATTATTTAATAAGTTTGATAAAAATAGAACAATTTAATAAGTCATGGCAAACATGAGAAAACAAAAACCAAAGTTAGATCCTTAAATACCAGATTCAATAGAGCCCTTGAACCAAACTGGCAGAGTTTAACTCAAATGTGACCACTTCTAAATTATTAAACTTCCGAGAGAAATATTTCCCATATGCCTAATTCTATCCCATTTTAGTGACACTATTTACCTCACTAAATCACCAACCCAATCCTTCCCTCTTTTCTGTCTCAATCAGGCATTAGAAGTTTGGAAATCCTTGAAGAAAGGTTAACCCTAATGAGCGGGATGTATTCTGAAAACAAACTTCCCTTACTCCAATACTCGTATATGATCAAAATGGCCTTTTGAGGCTTGTAATGGGGCTAAGGCTCACGGCTATGAAAGAAAGGATATATAGGCTCAAAGTAGTGTTTAAGGGTGATAAAACCAAGGATCATTACTTCCAAGTGAAATCTTATTTCTGTATTCTTTGATCTGAATATGCTCGGATGAAATAGTCTTTTCTTCTTTTTTATTTTCATATCACTCTAGACTTCCCATTTCTAGGTTTTCACCCTAAAGTTCATTTCCCTTCCTCGGTTACAAGGATGAACAATCCTCCACAGCTCCTTCAAATAAAGATTAATTGGAATAAAGAATTCACATATGTCCCTTGCTTTTCCTTGTACTTTTCGACTTAGTGTCTTCTCTTTCAACTACTTCAATATTTTATGTCAGCAATTTTCAACTCGATTTAGTTGACTTTTGAACATAAACTTTCCACTTTTCTTCTTCCTCCTTTTTTTTGTTTCATTTTTTCTCTTTCTTTCTTTTATCTTCTCTTTTTCTTTTCATTTTTGATTTCGAATACTTATCTTCATTCAATTTGCCTTTCTTGCTCTTGTACTCAAAACATCCATTTATTGTTTCTTGCCCCAAATTCATAAGGTATCACTATCATAGCATGTTGAAACCGAACATATTTCACCTATAAACAAATTCACATCCTCTTTGCCCCCATTGTAAGGATGATCCTTGGTTTCGGTTGAATCGAAAGAAAATTACCAGGCTCAAAGGGGACATCAAATGATATTTTTCTTATTTTCTTTCTTTGTGAAGGGAAATGAAGGAATGCCAAATTTCCTCCCATATACGGATATCTTCGAAGAAAAGCGGTCTTCAGGTGGTAGATGTTTTGGGTTATCACTTTGTTCAAGGACACTAGTCAACAATGCCTGAGATGAAAATTCACTCAGAGTTTGTATTTGGGATCTTCCCGTGATTCCTGAACACTCATTAATATCTTCTTGTTGGCCTAAATAACTTAGAAAAGAGTCAAAATTTTAGAATTGTTCTTGAATTTGATTCTTGGTATCTCTTGCAGTTAATATCCAAGGACCTGATAAAAAATAATAGAGAGAATATATACATATATGTATGGGAGAACAAAAACTAACTCATAGCAATGAATAATTGAAATATTAGAAGAATCAAAGAATGCAAAATGTTTGCCATTTGAGAAAAAAATATGTAGGAAACAAACATCAAATACAAATAAACCGAATAACCTCCCTTACAAAGGACCCTAATGCTCGCGGGCAAAAGCGATTGAGATGGTTTAGGGTATTATTTTGTAACGGTCCTAAAACTACAGACAGATCTCCTGTGATCAAACTATCTTTATTCAAGTAACACTTAAGTGAATTTTAGCCTCAACAATTCTTCACTCTCTCTTGCCAGCACAATGACATACTTCATCTTGTTTGCTATGTTGTTCTCATCGAGCTTTGAATTAAGGTCATCCTTTCAATAAGTTTCCTTGTTTCTTTAATCAATTGTTTGCTCTCTTCCATAGAATATTTGATCATTTGCATGTGGAAATTAACAACTTCCTCTGGTCGACGCCTAAATGAACTTTACTTTTCCTACTCTTGGCTGGATGTGTTCAAAATTTTAGCAGTCATTTATGTTCGAGGTTTCTTTATTGTCAGATGCTTATTCTCGATCAATTTCACATTTCCCTTCCTTCTTTTTCTTTTCTTGACACCTTTCAGCATTAGACTCTCAAGCATCCCAATTGTATTGAATCTAATCAGATGAATATCTCTTGGGTTACAAATCTTAATAGATTGGCCATCAGTGCCGACCCCCAAAACCCCCTAGTTTAGAAAGTTCTGAACTTGTTTCTTGAAAGTATAACAATCTTCAATATCATGATCATGGACTCCATTATGATATTCACAATAACTCCCAATGTTGTAACAACTTGGATGATAAGGCTTTGAAAATTGACATGATGTGGTGAAGCTTCACGCAACTTGAAGTACATCTCACGATAAGAGTCATGAATGAGATCCGATTTAGTCTTTGATTTTCCACTGACAAGAGCACCTTGAGCATCTAACTTCGGGGTATTCTTTAGTAAGGGAAACTTTGAGGAGGTAGGTGTCCAAACATTACTCTGATTTTGGTAAACCCTAAACTGTAGCAGATTGCCCCTAAAAGATTGTTATAAATTCTGCCCCTTTTTCTTTTATCTTGATTCTTCTAACAAATGTCGGTCTTTTATGGAATCAGGATTCTCCATTCTCAAAACATAAATGTCCATTCCTGATGATTCCACTAACTATGTGTTTCAGAGACATACAATCTTCCATAGAGTGACTAAAATCTCCACAATAATAACCGCAAGCATTTCTTATGTCATAGAAAGACTTATAAAACTTCGGTGGAACCCTCATCAACAAATGGTTTTGTACAAGGTATGACAACATATCTGAATATGGTATTGGGATAGGAATAATTGTCTCCCTTTCCTGCTAAACCATTCATCCTCATTGTTTTTTGTTTCTGTGCTTGCTGCCCCTCTTTTCTTTGACGGAGGTAATTCCATTGTGAAAAGATTTCTGGCATCAATTGAATCCTTGGTTTTCATCCCTTTGGTGAAACATTCTAGAAACGTATGCGTTTCTGTAACTTTTTTGGAATCATCTTGTTCTTTATCAATCTCACAACCCCTAGACAATATAGGTTTGGAGCAAACATCAAAATTCTGGCTTGGACCTCATGTATTTTTGTGCTTGATGACATCCAGTTTAGTTCTGTCAAATACTATCAGCACACCGAGGTTAGGAACATCATCTCCAAAATTTGTTTCCAAATTCTCTAAATCATTGACTGATACTCTAACTGTGCTACTCTGAACCTTTTTCAAAACTGATCCTTCAAGTTGAACCCTTGTGTGAGATAAGTCTTCATCTTGATCTCCAATGTTAGTATTTCTATCTAGAACTTCCTCCTTCTTGACCATCATGATTCCAAGCATTGTGGTAGCTCGAGTTACCACCTCATTTCGAGATTGATCAATCCTTTGCTCCATTCTACCCAAGTGAACCTCAACAACTTCTTGAGATTGCCTCACCCTAACAAGCCTATTGCCCATGTTTCTCAAAATATTGGTTTTTCTGTTAATGTAATGTTGTTAAGAAAACAATGATCTTAAAAATGATATGTTAAAAATGCAATGTTAAATGTAAATATTTTGAATGCAATGTTACTTGAAAAAATGCAATGCAATATTTAAGCGATGTAATGCATGAATGCACGAGGTATCGATTTTAAGGGCTAGTCTTTAGAGCAACATTCATTAGCCAAAAGGTTGAATACAAGAAATAGACAATTTGATTATAGAAATCTGCTAGCCCTTATCCCTAGGTTAATCACTTTGTTCATCTTGCGAGTCAACGTTTTTCATAGCTTGGTGCTGATGTCAAGGTATTGTTACAGGTTCATGACAAAATCTATACGTACTAAATGAGTCTCTGCACTTGGTTTCTAAAATTTATCCTTTCATACTTCTGCCTCTAGATAATCTGGATGGCCGCCTCAAATTTTGCCTTTTAGTTCCATGCCCTTTATTTCTAGTGCCCCGTCGAAACTTGTAAGCTGACCTTTCAAATCCCATGTAACATTTTCCAATTATGCCATCCTCATTTCCTGCTCTTACTTTTCTTGTCCAATATTAGCTTTTCTTTCATTATTGTACATTTTTAGTAATTTTCTCTATTTTGTAAAATTCGAAGTGACAATTCTGAGTTGAAAGCTTGATTCTTCTCTAATTTCTGTTACGTCCAACTGTATAAATCTTTAACCCTTGAATCTTTTTCCTTGCTACCTTTAAATGTCTTCTTGTAACTGCTTGCATTCTGACATAGTCTGACATATGACTCTCTTGAATACTGTCCCTTTCTTGAACCGAGTCTTCTCTGATCGGGTCCACACCGTCATATTGCCTTCTCCCTATCTATCGAACTCATTGGCCATTAAGAACACTGCCTAACTTGACTGATCCTCGAATCGATACCTCTAATGAATGCAAGATGATGCTGAATGTATGAAAAGAAGACAACAAAAGAAAAACAAAACAAAAAATAGTGTCAGTATGGTAAAATAATATTGAAGGAAAAAATTTAAATTGATACAATAAAACAGTTTATCGAGCAAATAAGATAACCAAAGAAATGTATTTAAACCGGCAACACCTGTCCTAAGTCTCTGTCTGGCTCTAGTAGGTAGGTTTCTAGATAACATAATGTGGGTCGTGTTCTAGACTCTGGATTCCCGAACTGTCATTACTCTCTACTACGACAACAAGACATCGATTCGGTAGTATAGGTCCTTTATAACGAAGGCGTGGGCCCCACGGTGCATAAGGTCAGTATACTGGAAGAAGACAAAATTTTGAACTCGAAGGTGGAGAGCCTCGCGTCGGATAATGTCTTTCTCCCACTTAAGGGTGAAAAGCCTCGGTAGAGGGCTTATGCATGAATGACATTTATATCATACACAAAAGTTGCCTCCATTTTTCCTGAAAATTCATCCACCAATTCTTGGTAAAAATTAAATTCAAATTATTGTTCAAAATACCACGTAAAATTAATTAATTAGGCCTGACGCTTTTTTTAGATCCCAGCGGAGTCGCCAAGCTGTCGCGACCATTTTTGAAACCGAAGTGTGAAAAATAGCCTGACGATTGATTCTTTTTGAAAATTAGGGTTTTTGCCCGTTTTGATTTATTTAATCTTGAAATTAGGGTTTTTGTATTAAATCTAATTTTCCTTTATTTATTCTTGAAAATCAATTTGGAGTTGCCACCGGTCACTTTGGTAGACCAGACACCATAAAAACAACCAGAGATTCTTTTCTTTAATATTTGGGTTCGGGAGTTAGTGACGTGTGAGGAAGGATTAGCACCCCCACAAATGCTTGGGCACTATTCATATTAAGCCCTAAATCAATAATATTCCTAATTATTTAATGATTCTAACTATTTTGCCCTAATCCTAATTTAATTTTAATTTTAATTTAATTAACTATGTATGATTACAATGTTCTAAGTCAAAATGAAATATTAAATGTTCTACTAAAATATCCCCTTGATTAACATCTCACTACAATGAGACACTTATCAATTTAGAAATTGAAGTTTCCATTTAATAATCATTTATTTTCTACAATTATCTCAACTATTTAAATTATTGAATTTAATTAAGAAACCTAATGTTCAAGGCTCTAATTATTAACTATCTAAGTGATTTAATCATCTAAGCAATTATTCTATATGCTTTACTTAAAACATGCATCAAAGATATAAATTCAAGCAATAAATTAAATTAAACAATTAAAAATAGGTGCTAAATTGAACTATTATTGAATTATAGGTGCCAAATTACAAGATATTGGCGACCAAATTATAAGAAAAACAAAACACCATAGCTTGAACTCTAAAAGCCTAAGAGTAGGGCACGAGTCCTCTATACCCGACCCGATAGCCACGAGGGGATCCTCCCCATACCCGGCTCAAAACAATGCCGTTTTCCCCTGACTATATAAAGCCTCTTAAACCCGAAATTTCTCTTATTTCCCTCATTTTCTCAAAATCCCCTCTCTCACTAACTCTCCCCTCTCTCTAACTCTCTCAAACGAACACAATATACCCAGAAACAATCCCAAACAAAGGATCAAAACCAACCCTTTTAGGTGTTGTTCTTAATGTTCTTAAAAAACATGAAGAACGTGAAAATCGCCAGCCACTAAATACCTTGTACTCCTCCACCTTGATCCTCCGCCGCCTTATTTCGGTTGCCTTCAGCTGTTCGCTGGCCACCGCGCCTAAACTCCGGCTACCGTCCTCCTCCGGCCAGTACCTTAAAATTTTCTCCCAAATTCGATTTTAATCCCAAAAAACTAGATCTAACCCCGGTTCGATAGAACCACCAAAACTTCACCGGCCTAGGCTTCCCGAACCGTCTTTCATTTTGACTCCGCCATGGCAAACTACTCTGGCCACCGTTCCTAGTCTTTCTTAGCCCCCACAAAGATAAGTCACTCTGGCACTGTTTTCCCTTTCAATTTAAGTTTCAGTTCTATTTTTTAAAGAACAGTAATGGTTTTTATGTGTTTTTTTTACAGAAATCGGAAAAGGGAAGAAGAAATTATACCTTTCCGACGACGGCGTGGCAGTTTCAGCTTTCTTCACCGACGACGTTCAAACTTTCCGGTGATGATTCGGCTTCGTGACGACGGTTCAGATGACCGTTGTCTCCTTGATTGCATGTGGTTCAACTCTTGAGGAAAGGTAAAATTCCCCTATTATCCTTTCTCTCTCTATTTTATTATATTTTAATTATGGTAATTATTAATAGTAATTAATGAGATCTGACACTTTTCTCCCTTTTATAAGTAAATGGAAGATGACATCATCACTAATGTCACATGAATGACGTCAGCGATCAACAAAACCACAATCCGTGTGAATCTGTCTAGGCGAATAGGAAGTTGACACATGTCCCCTCAGATTAGCATTTGGGCAAAAAGAGGGTTTAATTTGTGTTTCTTGTGTTAGTTTGGGTTGATTTGAGCGGGAAATGTACTAGATCACATTGTCAACAGATTTAGGCCTTGTAAAACGGGCTTTATTGTATTAATGGGTATTTGTAGTGGATTTTGGACTATTTTTATGGACATTTAAATTGTGTATATGGACATTATGTAATGGGCAGTCATTATGAATTTAGTTTTTGTTATTTATTTGGCTTTATATATATATATATATATAAGGGTGCCCAGGTAAAAATCAGGTATTACACTCTTTGAGTTTCTTTTCTTTTGCAAGATAATTTCTGTATCATTTTAGAAGTGTTTCAACACAATATTCTCTATTCACACTACGAATTGCCAAGATAATCAATTCTTGGAGGGTCGGTTAAAGCCTATAATGGAAGTTACTTGATCAATCACGATCAAAAGGGTTCATATGACATAAATCTATTCCACAACCCATCCTATTCAAAGCAAGTCTACAAGCCATTTTCCAAAAAAAAAAAAACTTGCTACCATTTTCTACATCTTCTTTACGTCATCGTTCGTTTATTCTAATCAATTTTATTTCCTTGTTTCATTCGATCCTTATTTTCTTGTCATCTCCCATCATTGACAAGACTTGTAATTAACCTGAATTGATATTGACCCAACCTTTAATTAATTGTCTTAAAGCGATTGACTAATTGACTTTATGTAATTTTGTTCACTTTTACTAAATATTCGTTTTAATAAAAAAATCTAACATTTTCACTTGCAATGTTGATTTTTATAATTTTTTGAATTTATTTCCTTATAATTATTTCAAGAATTCGACGAAATTAATTGTCATGTAAACTACTTTCCTACTTAATGTGACAATTGTTTTTATGGGAAAATATATGATGTACTAGCGGTGGAAATATTTTGTTTCTGCAAGCACGCTAATTTTAGGGGTTAGAGATCTAGTTTAGGGTTTATAGTTTAGGATGTGCTCCATTTCTACAAGTTTGGGCTCTTAGTCATTTTTGGAAGTGCCCAACATTAGCTTTATCAAATGTGTTTTACCCGAACTTCTCACCACGCCGAGAGTTCTTAGCAAAGGATTGACCTATTGTTAAGAAGAACAAATAGATTGGTATATTTAGGGATTGTCGTGACGAAGACATCAGATGGAGGGTTCCCTGGATGGGTCATACCAAAGTCCTATATAAATGTGGAGATTTCAACTTCCTAATGATGTTAGGTTTGTGGGGAGGAATTGGATGTGCTCCTTTGCTAGTATCTCGTCAGTTTGGGTCTTGGCAGTTTATCCCATTCACTACCGGTCTTGGTTCATCAGAGTTCGAGTTCCAAGGAGAGTTCAGATAGAAGGTTCATACGATCAGTGATGCATGGAACCACTGTTATCATATGAAGTTAGAATCTGATAGTCATTTCATGTACACCTCGGACTATGATATTTGGAGGCACACAGGATTAAAAGACAAAATAATAGCACCTACGCCTGGACAAGCCAAGCCTTAAGAAGAACACTTAAAGATAGCCCCCACAGAAACTGAGGTCTTAAGAGAAGAATTAAGAAGGGCTAAGCTGGAGATAGAAGCCTTACAAGAGCAGAACCAAAGAGACAAGTTTGAGTCAGGCCTCGATGTTGAAAAGTATAAATGGGAGACGAAGCGAGTAGTCAAGCTGTATGAAGACCTAGAAAAGAAGTTTGAGGTTCAAAGGGTTGATTTCCTCAAACTCCAGACTACTGTTTGAAATACTGATCTAAGAAAGACCCCAGAGTAATGGAATCAAGAACTGAGCACGCTGTAGGAAAAGAAAAGGAACGAGGAAGGTGTGAGGTCGAGAAATATAGACGAGCCCTTATTGAAGAGAAGAAGAAGGGTAAGATGGCAACTGAAAATAGAAATGGCAAACAGGTTCAAGAAAGTGAGAAAGAAAGCATGGCTGCATGGAAAAGGAAGGCCCACGATAACAAGATTCGCTTATTTGAGTTGTAGAGGGCATATGACCAGACCAGTGTGAAGCTGAAGCAGAGTCAGGCTTGTGTTGCTAAGTTGCAAGCCAAAATAGATGATCTGAACCACTCATTGCATGGACTCCAGAATCATCACACCTATATCGAACTTCAGGCTTGTCTAAGTGAAAATGATACCTTGAAGAAATAGGTCGAAGGTATGATAGCATCATCCAAGAATATAGGATGAAGATCTTGGTCCTTGAAGACATTGCTGATGGAGGTCATGATTATTGGTTCACTCGTCTTAGAGACATGGCTAGAAGATTTCAAGAACAAGATGAGTTTGATAGGACTGTCATGACCTAGGTACAGGATGTGGCTAGACACGTGATGATGTTAGCCACTGAAGCTGCAGCTCTTCGTCAATATGTCAAGCCAGTAGGAGAAGTGGGACCTAGGCTTATGTGGCTCATTGAAGAAATCAAGGAACTAGGAGTTCAGGCTGAAAAATATTTGTAAATAAAATTTGATGTAATAAGGACCATTTCATATTTAATAAAAGAGTTGTTTCTTGAACAAATGTTTCATGGAATTGATGGCCCTTCGCTTGCATTCATACATTTGCATTCCATTCTTCTTTGTTTCATAGCTTTTCTTTGCATTTGTGTTACATTTGTGCATGCATACATGACATAATGAGAATATAACTTAAATAAAATGACAAATAAAATCAAAATAGCAAAAACAAATCACAAGTACGGTACTCGGTCTAAAGCTAGAGCAATTGAAGACAGAGTGACGGCCTTAGAAAGCAACCATAAGAGCACCCAAGATAGGTCAGACAAGCTGGAGACGGATCTGAAGCAGCAAATGGAATTGGTTCATCAAAAGACAATTGGTTCAATTGCAGCCATGTTAGGCTTTAAGGACCCAGACACAATGGAAGCTGGTGAGGAAGCAAATGCTGTGCCAAAATTTCAAGGGATGGCCTTCGTTCATTTTGGCATACAAAGAGAAGCTCAATCTTCTAAGGCTAAGATTTCCACACATTTTTTTGAGGCTTCGGCGCGGAATGATAGGAAGATAAATTATAAGGAAGTCATTGAGGTGCCTGATCTCAATGAAATTGCCGACAAGATGAAAGCTGAGAAGAAATGGGAGGATCGTTATGAGAAGTTGGAGGGAATGATTAAGTCTTTCCAAGAAGGAGTGGATGCCAAAGATTTAAGCCTAGTGACTGATCTGGTAGTACAACCCATGTTCAAGGTTCCTAACTTCGAAAAATATAATGGAACTGCATGCCCTACAGCTCATCTAACTATGTATTGCAGGAAAATGTCGATGTATCTTGAGAACGAGAAGCTGGTTATCCATTGCTTCCAAGACAGTCTAGTAGGATCAGCTTCACGCTGGTACATGCAGCTAAGTCGAGTTAACATTAGATCATGGAAAGATTTATCCAGAGCCTTCAGTGAGCAGTATAAGCATGTTTCAGACATGATTTCAAAACATTTAGTTTTGCAGGGATTGGAGCAAAAGCATCATGAGAGCTTCCGCCAGTGTGCACAAAGGTGGAGGGATGTAGCTGCCCAAGTCCAGCCACCATTGCTGGAAAGTGAGATCACCCTAATGTTCATGGAGACATTAAAGGGTTCTTTCTATGATCGCATGCTCAATCATGCCCCAAAGAGTTTCGCAGACATGCTTATAAATGGAGAATTGATACTTGCAGTCATGAAAAATAGAAGGTTGGATAGTGGGGAAACAAAGAAACCATACAGAAAGAGAGACAATGAAGTCAATGCCACTAATGTCTACAATCTTGGCTACTCAAAGAGGTAGTCTTTAACAAACCCAATGTCTCGACCACAGCTTCGACAGTTACAAATTATCCGAAGGAAGAACGAAGATATCAAGGGAGCTCGAAACCATATTCCTTCCTATTCCAATGACATATGAAGAATTGTTTGTTGAACTGGTCAAATCCCAAATGGTGTTGCCAAGATATGTTCCCCCATTCTCACCACCATACCCACCATGGTATGATGAGAAGGCACAATGTGAATATCATGCAGGAGTTAGGGGACATACCATTGAGAATTGCACTGCATTCAAAAGGGTGGTGGATGGCTTAAGAAAATCAGGGATGTTATCATTTGATACGTCAGAAGAAAAAGGAAACACTTTGCCAAATCATCAGAAGGCAGATGTGAATGCAATCATAGAGGAGGATGATGAGGTGGTTAAAGAATGTGTTGCTGAAGTTAGAGCTCCCATGAAGTGGGTATGGGCTCAAACGGTGGCAGTAGGGATGTTGGAAGGAAGAGCTTAGAAATTGAAAATTTAGAATGAATCATACTTTGAGTACCACATGAAGGAAGGACATGAGATTGATTGTTGCTTAGAGTTTAGGCAACTAGTTTAAGACAAAATGAATGAGAAAGAACTTGAGTTCTTTGGAAAAGAAGACAATAAATGCACGATGGACATTTGTGCATCAGAGGAGTCATCCTCTAAAAAGACTATTCTGGAATGAAGCCTTTAGTTATTAAGGCTAAAACAAGAGTATGCGAGCCAAATTCCCCCACCCCAAACACAAAAGGAAGTTCAAGGTTTCCAGGGATGATCAAATTACATCGCACGCTTCATTTCTCAATTAACTAATAAGTGCGATCCAATGTTTAGGTTGCTCAGGAAGAATAACCCGGGAACATGGGATGAAGAATGTCAAGCGGCTTTGGAAAATATCAAAGAATAGTTGAGTAATCCTCTAGTATTAGTATCACCTGCTTGAGGGAGACACTGATCTTGTACCTAGCGGTCTATGAAAATTCCATGGGCTGTGTGTTAGTGCAACATGATGACACTGGAAGAAAAGAAAAGGTGATATATTACTTGAGCAAGAAATTCACTGATTGTGAAACCAGATATTCGTTGATTGAAAAACTATGTTGTGCACTAGTTTAGGCAGCTAAAAGGCTAAGACAACATATGCTTTATCATGTTACATGGCTAATCTTGATGTTGGACCCATTGAAGTTCATGATGGAGGCCCCAACTCTATCCAGAAGGTTAGCACATTGGCAGATGTTATTATCAGAATTTGATACCCAATATGTGAGCCAAAAAGCGATAAAAGAGAGTGTCATAGCAGACGTTTTGGCAAGTCGCGCTTGTGATGACTATGAAGCATTAAACTTTAATTTTCCTAATAAAGACTTGATGTGTATCTCAGAAGATGATGAGGCTTCAACAGAATCTTGGGTTATAAACTTGGATGGTGCAACAAATGCATTATGAAGAGGTATAGGGGCAGTTTTGGTTTCACCAGAGGGAGATTATTACCCTTTTACCAGTCGTTTGAACTTTTTATGCACTAATAATATGGCAGAGTACGAGGCCTGTATAATGGGACTGAGGGAAGCTATAAGGAGGAAAATTAGTACTTTAAGAGTTTTTGGGAACTCTACATTAGTCATTTATCAAATACGTGGCGAATTGGAGGCAAAAGATGCTAAGTTGTTGGAATATCACAAGTTGGTCCTTGAGTTGACCAAAGAATTTGATGAGATCATTTTCAAATATCTCCCCAGAGAAGACAACCAAATGGCTGATGCTTTAGCCACCTTAGCAGCCATGTTTAAAGCAAATGAAGTTTCTGAGATGATTCCCATCAGGTTATATATGCTAGGCTCCCTAGCCCATTATTATAATGTGGAAGAAGAAATGGATGGATTGCCATGGTATCATGACATCTTGCAATATGTAAAATTCCAGCAATACCCGCCGTAAGCTATAGAGAATGAAAAGAAAATGATCAAGAAAATAACCTTAGGGTATGTCCTTGATGGAGAAATTTTATACAAAAGAAGTCGTGATCAAGTGCTTCTAAGATGCGTGGGAGCAAAAGAAGCTTAATCAATTGTGGAAGAAGTTCATGAAAGAGTCTGCGGAACCCATCCTAGTGGTTTTACCATGGCCAGGAGGATCATGTGTCTTGGGTACTATTGGTCAACTATGGAAGGTGATTACATCAATTATTCTCGCAAATGCCACAAGTGCCAAATCTATGCTGACAAGATTCATATGCCACCTCAACCTCTTTGTGTTATGACAACCTTTTGGCCCTTTTCCTTGTTGGGCATTGATGTCATCGGTCAGATTCACCCTAAAGCATCAAACGGGCATTGTTTTATACTGGTAGCCATTGATTATTTCATGAAGTGGGTAGAAGCAGCCTCTTATGCAAACGTCACAAGATCCACAGTTTGCAAGTTTTTGAAAAAGGAAATCATTTGTCGATACGGCTTGCCTGAAAGTATCACCACTGACAATGCCTCTAATTTAAATAACAAGATGATGTCAAGCATCGTAATTATATGGTATACCACCCAAAGATAAATGGGGCAGTGGAGGCTACGAATAAGAATATTAAGAGGATTATTGCAAAAATGACTGATACCTATAAAGATTGGCACAAAAAGCTACCATTTGCCTTATACGCTTATCGAACCATAGTAAGAACTTCCACTGGGGCAACACCTTTCTCATTGGTATATGGAATAGAAGTTGTGCTACCCATCGAGGTTGAAATACCATCGCTCCGTGTCTTAATGGAAGCAAAATTAGAAGAGGCAGAATGGATGCAAGCAAGATATGACCAGCTTAATATGATTGATGAAAAGAGGTTAAAGTCGTTGTGTCATGGGAAAATGTACCAGAAAAGGATGATAAGGGCTCATGAGAAGAAAGTTCGCCCAAGAGAATTCAAAGAGGGGGATTTGGTATTGAGGAAGAAGCTGCCAATCCAAATCGATTCTCAAGGAAAATGGGCACTGAATTGGGAAGGACCTTACATTGTAACAAAGGTCTTCTCAGGAGGAGCGTTAATTTTAGTAGAAATGGATGGAGATGAACTCCAGAACCCAATAAATTCAAACTCGGTTAAAAAGTATTTCATTTGAAGAAGAGAAAAAAGAATAAAGAAAAAGAAAAAAAGAAAAAAGAAAAAAGAAAAAAAAGAAGAAAAAAGAGAAGAAAGTAAAAGAAAATGGGGGGTTCAAAATGAAAACCCGCAAAGGGCATTTTGAAACCAAAGAAGGATCTGAGTTGAAAACCCGTAAAGGGCAGCTCAGACAATTTGCAAATAAGACCTTCCTCGGGGATTCCATACTTGGAAGTTTCATATCTTTCCACATAATCATTATTTCCAGGGTCTGCTCAGCATATAGTTGACATTCAAGGCATTTTACGAATTCATGACATGAGGAGTTTTGGTTTCTGATATCTGAATTCTTATTCCTTTCCTTGTAATTTCTTTTTGTGTTTGCCACAATACTAATAAATTTTATTGTATAAACCTTTTCGTTTTCCTCCTTTGACATCTTTCCATAAAGCATCTTGCATTGAAATGAGAATTAAAGTTTGACATCACTTGAAATATACAAAAGATTTTTGAGCATTACTCTGAAATTTGTCTAAAAGGGTATTGGAACTATGAGGTATTCCATGGTCAAATTTGGAGCTTAGGGCATAAAGAGCAGCAATTCAAGATGGAAATAGGTTTTGGCTTCAAATCTCTACGGAGGACCCTCAAGAGATGCTTTGACATCACCTTAAGGCAGCATGTTGCAAAACAGATATGCTTACACGAGATAATTTATTTTATACAACAATGAAAACAATTTTTCAGACATTGGAGGAAATAGTTAAAGATATGAGACATTGGAAGAACATCAGGATTCTAAGAAGCCTTTCACTGAACATTGATGTATCAACTACAATGATAACTTGACAAAGGTTAAAAGAGTGTTGAAGAATATGAGGATAAAGTCAGTCCTTCCAACCAAAAGTACAAGAAAACTGGATTGAGCGAGCAAATGTGCAAAAATCAAAGCAGAAATGATGGAGATGACTATCTATGATTATTTTGTCAATCATTGTAGCGTGCAGTTGCAACCTTCAGACAATTTCCCATGAATTAATGATGGCAAACCAATGCATTCCCCATATCCCCAAGGAGATTCGCTCTTAGGTGTCCTAGCAACAAAGAGCTTTCCTGTTTAAAAAATCAAGACAGAAGTCGTAGGAAGGGATGAATATATTAAGTGATACAGTGTGGCAATAAAGTAGGCAATGGTGAAGATTTCTTTCCAAGGAATGGTCGATGGAATTATAACAACAAGAAATTGGTGAAGCTAGCTAGAATTGAAAGATAAGTTATTTCAAGCTTTCTTAGTGCAAAACCATTCATCATAGAGAAATGAAAAGAAATCATATTGTATTTTCTGATAGGATGGGCCAAAATAGACACCCACCATCTGTTGCCAGAGCTGAGAAAATGTTTGAGATGATATAATCCAAGTTTCCCGGAGCTCCACAGTGTCTTCTGTGTCTATCGCTTGAGAAAAATTGTTAAGAAAAAGAGCAAAAGAAATAAAACATGCATTCATGACTAGTCATCCCTAGGGGCATATGCATCTTAGTTAGATCATTTGCAGTTATTTTTGACAGGTTTTGGAACCCGTTTATTCATCTAAGTATGAAGTCATCTTTTAGAAATCGCCTATCTATTATGACATTTGGAGAATAGAACCTGTTCATCTATTCGAGCATAAGGAGAATAGAACTTTCCTATCCGTTCGGGCATTTGGAGAATGGAACCTGCTCATCTATTCGAGCATACAGAGAATAGAACCTGTTCATCTATTCGAGCATACGGAGAATAGAATCCACCTATCCGTTTGGGCATTTGGAGAATGGAACTCGCCTATCTATTCTAGCATAAGGAGAATAGAATATGCCTATCCATTCAGGCATTTGGAAAATGGAACTCGCTTCTTTATTCAAGCATAAGGAGAATAGAATCTGCCTATCTGTTCGAGCATTTAGAGAATGGAGCTCGCTTATCTATTCGAGCATAAGGAGAATAGAATATGCCTATCTGTTTGGGCATTTGGAGAATGGAACCTGCTTATCTATTTGAGCACAAGGAGAATAAAATCTACCTATCCATTCGGGCATTTGGAGAATGGAACCTGCTTATCTATTCGAGCACAAGGAGAATAGAATCTGCCTATCCGTTCGGGCATTTAGAGAAGGGAACTCGGTTATCTATTCGAGCACAAGGAGAATAGAACCTGCCTGTCTTTTTTCAGGCATTGACGGTTTGGTAATTGGTGAAAATCAATGTCTTTTCTTCTTTGCTCTATTCTTGTTTCACCGGAATGACCAAAGAAGGGCAGTTGTTGTCACTGAATTTTCACCAGGCTTTTACTTGTGTTCCATTGTTACGTCTTTGTTAGGTTGTGTAGTATTGTTACATTATTATTACCTTATATGTTTTAGTATTAGTTAGTTAGTTTGCATAAAGCCCAAAATGGAGAAGTGTTTTGGTATGTGGCTTATTGGCCCATTTAGTTGAATAGGGGTTTAATTGATAGTTAGATTAATTTGACCGATTGGTAGATTAGTTGAAATAGAATAAAAATTCATTAGATTGGAGTTAGGACATTTTTATATAGAAAATAAACAAATGATCAATTTGTTTCAAAAATAAATGAAGTTCGCTACATATTCGATTGTTAAAAGAAATAAACACAGTCCAAATTCATTCGTAGAAAACCATACATGTCCATTACATTCTTAACTAGTTAGGCAAAAATAAAGAGCACGTTTTTAAGAGTCCATCAAAATTACATGCCCTTTCACATTTAAAATACATGGCTTGCTCGGCCCAGTTCTAATTTATGGCCTTAAGCTTTTTGCGCAACTGAAGAGGACCGTTAGATCAGGGCTGATCCAACGGCATAGATCATACACAGAGTGGATGCATGATCTAGCTGGAGGAAGGCAAATGGCAGCCTGTCATTTGGACCGTAGATCAGAGAGCAATCCAGCGGCCCAAATTGATCAGCAGCAAAGCACGTGGATCACCACTCGCGCATGGCAGCCACGCTCCTGACTTTCCAGCTTCTGGCATGCGTTTCGACTTCTCCGACAAAGCTCATACGCCATTCCGATTGTTCCTCACCGACAACATCGTCACCATTTGCAATTACAGGCAACAAAAACACAAAACATGGAGTTAGAAAAGAAATAAAGCAAATCAAAAGGGCAACCAAATCCCTAAACCAAAGCCTTAGCTGTAATTCAGGTTCAAATCAAAGGCAAAGTCAACCAACACAAGAGGGACTGGATCCCTAAATGGTGCCTTAGTAAGAATCCAACAACAATCAGATTAAATCAGTGAACAAAAAGGTAACAAGCTTAAAATTAGTGTCGAGACAAGATCAAATGAGGAAGATATTAGGGATTCAGGCTTGAAATTCAAGCAATTCTGTAACTATATAAACCCCTTTGTAATTCATGTAGACACACAACAATTTCATACGATTCAACAATTACAGAAAACACACTAGATACAATTAGCATTCAGAAGTTGTAAAGCCAACAAGAAAGGATTGTAATCAAAGTTTCAAAGCAATAAGAGAAGCAAGTTTCTGGAAATGTTTTCTAACTTTTTCTTTATGTTTTGAATTTAAATAAAGGAAAGGGGAATATTTTACCTTTGTTCTGTTTGAAACGCCATTGTGATTTGGCTTTGACGTAGCTACGTTGAAAAAATACGATTTTGAGGTCGCCAGAATCTGGGAAAACTAGGGTTTCTCAAAAATTTCGATGCTGGAAACGGTAGCCGACACCAGTGAAGGGCGGCCAGCACGACGTACCATCGCTGTGTTCTTTACTTCATGAAACTCGACAGAGAATTTAAAGGAGGATAAGTTTGATCCATTTGGGGAGAATGCTATAAAATGAAATCTATTTATAATATTTATTATATATACTAACCTGTTTGACCCGTCCCGAACCCGGTTATAACCCGCGCCCTTCTTTCCCGGTTCTTATACTACGACACCTTTGTTTTCAATTGTTTCAATTTTGTCCTTTTTCTTTTCAATTCGGCACTAAATTTTAATTATTTTCAAATTATCCCTTACATTTGGTTTTCTTTTTATTTTGTCCATAATACAGGTTTTAATTATATAAATAAAATTAATTGCCCTTTTTCTTTATTTTAGCAATTATTTTGATTATTAGTTTAATTTAAGTAATTTTGTTCTCTTTGTTCTTCTGTGTATAAATGTTTGTGTGTAAAACCTTAGGATTAAGGACTTAAAACCTAGAATACAGACATGTATGTTGTAAAACATTCTTCATTTTCAATAAAACACACTTAATTGTATTTAAACTTAACAGTTCAAATAAATGTAGATATGTCTTAGGGTTTAAACACTAAATTCTAAAAAACAATAACACATCTAATCTTCTCTCTGATTTGTTTTGAAAAGTGAAAGCTTAATTAATGCAGTGTCTTATCAAACGGGAATAACGGGTTAGCGCCGGGAGTGTTGGCGGTGACTAAAGTTCATTTCTCGGGCGATAAGGCCATTAAAATAGATTTAGATTCACTAAAAAGACAAATAAATTGAAATTTTGCGAACTTGCAAATTCTAGTTTTTTTAAAAGCACTTTTTGAAATCAATTAGGTACCAATTTTTTGGCGTTGTGGGGGTGCTAACCCTTCCCCACACGTAACCGACCTCGAACCTATTTTCTTATTTTCCGTGGACCAAAATGTTATTTTGATAAATAAAACATTTTATCAAAATACCCTTGTTTTAAAAGTGATCCAATCACATTTTTTTCTTTAAAAAAGATTGGTGGCAACTCCGTGATTTTATAAGATTTTCCAAAACGTCAAAACTCCTAAGAAGGGTTGCAACAAAAGAAAATGTACAATTTAAGCATATTATTGGAATTTTGATCAGTTAAATTGTGATTCTTCCTCATTTGAGCAAGAAGTTGATCTATCTTGCTTTCAAATCTGACAACCTGAACCTTCGTCTTTTTCTTCTTCACCCTTTTCCTTTATTCTTTATTCTTTTCTTTTTTGGTTTTTTTTGAAACTGGGGACCCAAGGATTAATATCTTTATCGATACCATTCCCCATTGTCTTATGACGACGTTTGAAAGTCCTTATCATTTCTGAAGGTGTCGGCCCGAAGGACTTAACACCATGCCCGAAGGACTTACTGATAACCCGAAGGCTTTAGATTTGTAATGCACTGTCTGTCTTATGCAAACAATCATCACTCCCAAAGGTGATGGACTGAAGGATTTAAGATTTCACTACACTTTCTGTCTTTTGCAGATAATCAGAAAATTCTTACAAAAATTCATCTCTTCAAATGGGTTAATATCTTGCTGAAATCTGCCTCTTCTGATTGGTTAATGTCTTGCTACAATCCGCCTCTTCTTACGGGTTGATGTCTTGCTGAAATCTGTTTCTTCTGACGGGTTGATATCTTGCTAAAATCTGTCTCTTCTGACGGGTTAATGTCTTACTGCAATTTGCCTTTTCTGACTGTTTGATGTCTTGCTGAAATCTACCTTTTTTGATAGGTTAATATCTTGCTTCTTTGTTGAATCTTTACTGAATTTACTTCTTTAATTTTCGAAGTTGTAGATTGAAATCTTTATTTGTCATTTGCTGGATCTTGTAAATTCCTGGCGAAATATGCACAAATGCTTTGAATGAGAATTAGCATGCTTTTATCTTATGGGTGCCTAACTATATGATGTATGAATTGTGACAACTAAGGACCACTCTGATAGGCTCTAATCTTCTTTGTTTTTTCTGTTGAGTTTTCTGCTTCTGTTACAAAGGTATCTTATCTCTTGAGATTTCTCTTTTCATCTCAGACTTAGCTTGGTCTTCTTGAATTTCATATTAAGCTCTTTTTTTCTTCCTACTACAACAAACTTTGCCCGAAGAATTTATTGTTGAGCTCTTGTTCTTCTTGAACAAATTTTGACTTCTTTAATGGTCGAACTCTTTCAGGCTCTACACCCCTTCTTCTCTATTCTGATTTGAACTCTTATGCACCATGATGTCCTACTAATCTCTTTGTTTTCTTGTCAAATCATGTAAAATTTGCCCCTCTTTCATCATTTAGGGCAAGCAGATGTCTCAAGTCCCTAAACTTTCTTCTAGTCCCTGAACTTTATCAAGTTCATTCCTTAGTTTCAATGTCAACAAAAAATTCGTGGTAGAAACTTGCTTTAGGTCCTTGAACCTTCTAATATATATGTCAGTGTCATTTCCATAACCCCTGATGGATGATTCTTCTTTCTGAATCAAAAGTCTGCAAACTATATATAGATGCCCCATGTTCAACCATATCTTTACCGTGTCAGGTCGATCATTTGCTTTTTAACTTTGAATAAATACAAGGAAAGCTTTCTTTCTTTCTTCTTCTTTTCTTTTGAGCAAATCTTGATCAAGTTGACAACGTCATTAGAGAAATGAACCTTGGTTGGTCAATAACCATTCATGTTTACACAACATTGTGAACCCCCAGAAAAAGCTTGATGATAAAAAGGTCTGAAACAAGCTTACTCTTGAATAATGTTAAAGTTTTGCCAAATCCAAGAGCCTCAAAGCATTGGTTCAAATTTTCTTTCTTAATAGAAAAAACATGGAGTTGCGAACATTCTCGTTCAATCTGGGAATCTGAAGGACGGTAATGGCTCTAGGGGTGCAGTAACTCCATCGCGGCTCGTCGAGGTCTCATAATCATCCTCAAACTTCATAAACGGTCCAAAGTGAGTGTAACAAATAGGAACAACGACAGAGATGGCAATGGTGCTTCTTTGATACACATAAGACAGAGGATGAACAAACTCATGCAGATCATCGGCCCAAAAAAAACAAATTGATCCAAGAGTACATGATAATGTGTTGGCCTTGTGGTTCTAATCATCCCAGCATGAGTACAAAGATAAAAATCATTGTTCTTTGGGTGGCAGACTTTGTTGTCAATAACAATTCTAAGTTGCACTTTGTTTGGAGATCCTTTGGGCTCCAGTTCTCATCAAGGATTATAATTTGATCTAATGCTTCATCATTCTCACATTTTTGTGTACTTGCTGCCGTGGGATTCAACATTATCTTCGCTTTATACACCTTTCTTCAATATCCACGAGTGTTAAAGTTCACCATATGAGGGATCATGTTGCCCCATTGACCAAATATTGCTCCAAGCTCTCATATATCCTCACCATGTTAGATCAATTACTTGCATTTTTGAAGTTTATCTCTGAAGAAATACAAAGGAATTTTTACTTGTAAAAAATTTCAATTTGTTAATCAACATTTCAATGATGGATACTTTACAAGATCTGGAAAATCATGGTTCAAATATAAAGAAAGAAAACAGAATAGGATTCCCTAGATATCAAGTGCAAGAGCGGCTTAGATTCAACCCTCCCATGGGTAACATAACTTTTGAATGTCGTGTCGATTTCTGAAGTTATGAAATTTCTTTCAGATCACTCGGTTCACACCCTATGATTACCGCGTTGCTCGATCCAGTCAGAAACAACTTTTTTCTATTCTCTTCATCCTTTTCCATTCATAAATGTGTTCAAACTTTCCGGACTTGTTTAGCCAGTAGAGTGCAAAAATATCATTCTAAAAATAAAATTCTATAAGTGCATGTGTGTGCTTCTGATTGTTATTAGTTATTATTATATATTACTATACACATGCCTTCAAAGATACATCTCTAACGCTTGGGTATTGGCATAGCTCCTTATTAGATTTGTCGACATCCCCCACAACTCCATCAGAATGCTCCGAGACTTATTTATTCAATAGTTCATTTTTCTTTTTTTCTTCTACTCATTTTTCTTTTTTCTTCTTTTTTTCTTTCCCTTCTCTTTTTTCCTCTTTTTTTTTTGTTTTTTTGTGTTTTTTCTTTCTTTTCTTCTTTTTTCTTTTTATCCCTTTCATTTTTTAACCTTTTCTCTTTTTCCTCTCATTTTTCCTTATTTTCTTTCCCCTCTTTTACTATGTTTTTTAGAGCATAGAAGACTACACTTAGAACTTCAATTTCAAGCACCTCTACTTAGTTAAAACCGTATAGTCCACTTCACTATTTTTGAATTTCAAAGATTTATCATCAAACATCATCAAATGTGTTGTAATCTACCCTTTTCTTGCTTTGTTGACCAGAGTAGACTCTGAAATAAATCTTACTTCATCATCCTCACAACATCCAATTGTTCTTTATACCATAATATGTGTCGCATCTTGCAATTGGCATCCAGGGGCCTACAAGGGTAAGAAGAGATATTCTTATATATATTTTTTTATGGAAAACAAACATCCTTTCATTGAAATGAACATCAACAAACATGACATATGCCCTTGGAAAAGATCTCTGCTACTTTCTGGTCAAGTGTAGCAAAATTATTCCCATGCATTATTTTCAAATGAAAACTCAAAATGCAGAAAAGTAAACCAGTCCACTTTTGACATCAAGAGGAAAAACTCTTGTATCTCAAAATTCAGGCCATCCTAGAAATACAAATTCATTTTTTCTGACTCTTCAATGGTCGTGATAGCTTGCCCGATCATTTTCCAATCCATTGCTTCACCACTTCATGGGTCAATGTTCCATTGGCAATCAACTTCTCTATTTCCTCTTTTAAAGCCCAGCATCTTCTAGTAATGTCCCTTGATGCTTCTATGTGACAATCACAAACGCTGGAAAACCTTGAGATGTGCCTTCTCTTGAAGCTTTTCTTGTTGTAGACGCTTCCTTTCAGCTAATCCCGTTCTACGCCTGGTCTTCTTGGAAAGGCCCGTCTCCTTCTTGTCTTCGTTACATTGATCCTCGTCCATTTTCACAAGATTGATTATACTTGGATAATTGATCTTCATACCTAGAACTGTCATCTCAAACTTTATTACTTTGAGATCCAAGAGATGCTGAATTTTGTGGCTAAAACTTATACATTTCTCGATGGAATGACCTTGAACACCAGCATGAAAGTCACAATGATATTCTTCCTTGAACCATTTTGGATAAGGCGGCAACGGTGGCTTGACGAAGCATGGTGCGACCAGTCGAGCTTGTAGCAACTTTGAAAACAATTCTTGATATGTAAAGGGGTAGGACTAAATTAGAAGTCCTTCAATTTCTCTTTCTTCTTCAAAGAGCCAAAAGCTTGATCAACCGGCAACTGATGAGATTTTGAAATTATTGCCACCAAAGGTTGATCTTATGCTAAATGAGGTGATGATTCAGACTTCAAACTGATATCTTCATCTTCTTGTTGTATTTTCCATTTTCCCCAACTTGCAGTTCCATTTTTCTCGAGTCTCTGTTCACAGGAGAAGATAAGATTTTCAAAAGAGAGTCTTCGATTTTATTCGATATCAGTTCAGTGGGACATTCTGAGGCAGTTTAAACTATCTCATATTGGTTGAGGATAGCTTGGTCTTCGTCAGACAGAGTCTTTCCTGTTGCTAAGTCGTCCTTCCAACTATTATTTGTATTCCCAATGTCTTTTTGCATGAAAGAATCTCCTTCCAAACCTTTTTCTTTGGTTGTGGTAATTATCATACCCATCATCTCATTAATTTGCCCCCTTGTTTCATCTTGAAACTTCTTGATGTACTCCATCATTTCCTTTTTAATTTGAATTAGTTGTTCTTGGAATTCTTCCAGCTTGTCCACTCTACACACCAAATCATTCATGTTTCCAAAGCTATACTGACAAGAAATCATTTTCTTGGATTTGAACTAACTTATTCTTTCAAGGATGCAAATTTTTCTCTATTAGCAACACATATGATGAATATGAAATATAAAATATATTGAAATGCAAAATGTATGAATGCAAAAATGCAAGAGAGGCATCAGATTCAAGAACTAGTCTTTTGGAAACGTTCATTTTCCAGAAGGTCCAAATATAAAGAAAAGATAATCTCTCTTACAAAAAACAGCTAGCCCTAGCTCTTAAGTTGATCACTCCATTTAGTATCCTGATCAGTGCTTGTCCCCACTCAGTGTCAGCGCTGGCGTCCGGACGTTTGCAGTAATCTTACGACTTCATCAAACAAGATCTACACATATTGGGCAATCCCTTATACTTGGTTCTTGAAGCTAATTATCTCATGGCTTTGTTTCTGGATTGTGTACTCGACTGCGTCAAGCTGGCCTTTCAATGTTTTATCTCCTTAGTGTAGTGCTCCCTCATACTTGTGAGATAATCTTTCAAGCCTTCAATCACACTTTCTAGCTCTGTCACCCTTTTCTATAGTCTTTTATTCTCCTACTCCACGATTTTATCTTCATTGGGGTATCTTGTGACAATTTCTTCCAATTGTGATACTTGTGCAATTAACTCAAAATTTTAGGCTTGCTCTTCTTCTAGCTTCTTCTTAACCCTGTTACTCGATTCTTTGTACTCCCTGGACTTTTCTCATACATTTTCTTGTAATTATTCCTTCTTTCGTCATGTCATCCAATTGCCCTGACAAGTTCTACACTATCCCTATTTGTTCCTCCTTTTTGCTTTGCTTTGTAGCTGTCATGATTTTTTTTTTTGTAAATCCTTCAAATCTCGATTGTTTCTTTTGTTTTGTTCCATTAGCTCCTTTTCCTTTCCCTCATGCATACTCACTTGCAGCTTTGCCATGGTTAATTCTTCGGTGAGGTCGATGATCCCCTTCTCATATTTCTTCAAGTCCAATTCTCGATCATGCCTAAGCTTTTCTAGCACAAATGGTGCTTCTCTAACGGGTTGAGCAGACGATCCAACATTCTCTTGAATTCCTTGAAATGTATTATCATTAACCCTTTATGTCCTCCATTCTTCATATCTTGTCATCACTTCCAAATCCTGATACAATTGAACCCTTCTCAGTCTTTCCCATGCTTTCATTGTCTGAGCTACCATTCCTTTATAGTCATTTGTCTTGTGTGCGTATTCAAATTATGTTATGCCTGCAGTAACTGGTACGAACTGTCTTGAACCAATGTCTGGACACTAATAGGGGCAATAGGCTATTCTTCCCTAAATTCCCAGTAACAGAACCCAATCTCTGGCTCCACATTGATATAGAAAAGTTGTCCCATTGTTCAACCAAAGAGCTCTCCACACAATATCAGCATCCTTCGTGTTCTTGAAATATTCTTCCCGTTGCTTCTCATTCTTTTTCTTTAAAGGGCAACTAGTTAGATGTTCTTCTGCTGGTGAGTATGTATCAAGATACCTGATGCCTCTATACGGAGTATTCCACCTATGACCTCTAAACAAAATCTCAAGCAGCTGTGCACATCCTCAAAATCTCCCTTCCCTGATTTCTTGAACGCGGTCAATGATTTGTAAGTTTTAGTTAAAATAGCAAGCACTAAGTTTACACCTTTTCTCCAATCGCTTGAATAATCCCACTATTGACGGATCTATGTGCTACGGGGTCCTTGGGAACAAAACTAACCCATATATGCACAAGGCGTATAAGTTTCATCCTTGCTAGTTCATCACTTGTCCATATCAACTCTTTAAGGACTCTCCAATTTATACACTGTTTATCTTTATTTTGATCAGTACTGTCACTATTGGCTATCTTCCCCTCCAACCATTCTTTAGTCTTCCCGATGATCACTCTTAATTTCTTTATAAGTCTAGAATTATTGATTGGCCCTGTATAAATCATGTCACTCTTAACCCTAGGGCAGTGTTGTAAGGCCTCATACTCTTCAAGTGTCAGTGTCAGATCTACTTGTACAAAGGTAAAGCAATTATAAGATGGATTCCAAAATTGGGTCATTGCTCTGAGAAGACCCTGATCTATCAGAGTGTATAACAGCAAGGCGATGTCCCCAAACTTCCTCTGAAATGACTATTTCATTTCATTATTCCCGTGTTACCATATTTCCCTAACTTCTGGTAAGCAAGCATTCTGATTGGTGTTTACCTTACCTTGTTTTTCATTAATGATACATCATCTTTACACAAACTATCCCCTTTCTCATGTTGAGTCTGCTTTGACCACGTCTAGACTGAAGTGTTATCTTCTCCTAATTTCTTGGACCATTCTGCCATATTGAATACTTCCTACTTAAACTAACTCCTAAACTAATGTCAAATAATGCAACATGATGCGATTTAATAAGAAAGGCAAAAACAAAAACAAAACAAAAATTGTGTTAGTAGAATGAATTAATATTGAAAACAAACTAATAAAAATATTAGCACAAAATAACAATATAATACTAGAAGAGAAAATAACCAGAGAAATATATTTAAACCGGCAGCACCTGTCCTAGGTCCTTGTCTGGCTCTAGTGGGGTAGGCTTCTAAAATAACATGTGGTGTTTGTTCTAGACTCTCGGTTCCCAAACTGTTGTTACTGTCTACTACGACAGCAAGACATCGATTCGGTAGTATAGGTCCCATACAACAGAGGCGTAGGCCCCACGGTGTATAAGGTTACTATACCGAAAAAGACAAAATTCTGAACTAGGAGGTGGAGGGACTCACGTCGGATAATGTCTTTCTCTCACTTAATGGTGAAAAGCCCGAGTCAAGGGCTTATGCATGAATGACAGATATATCATACACAAAAGCTACCCCCATTCTTCTTGAAAATTCATCCAACAATTCGTGGAAAAAATTTAAATTCAAATTATTGCTCAAGATGCCATGTGAAATTAATGAATTAGGCATGACTCTCAATAATAAATCCCTAGCGGAGTCGCCAAGCTATCGAGACCATTTTTTAACCGTTTTGTGAAAAATAGCCCAACGATTATTCATTGAAAATTAGGATTTTGCTTAAAAATTTGATCTTTGAGAAAAAAAACATTTGGAGTCACCACCGGTCACTTCTAGATAGACCGGACACTGTAAAACAAACTAGAGATTCATTTCTTTAAACTTAGGTTCAGGAGTCGGTTACGTGTGGGGAAGGATTAGCACCCCACAAACGCCCGTTATCGGTACCTTTTAATTTTACGTGGCATTTTGGCATTTCGAATAACAATTTGAATTTAATTTGACCATAATTATTATTTGAATTATAGTTCCAAATAGGGATATTCTTTTATAAGAAAATATATTTTATCGAGTATGGGATTGGAAACACCCAGTTGCTTTAGGGTATTTCGAATCATACTCAAAAAATATATCTCAACATAAAAGGTTTGTATGACAAATTATTTTCTTGTCGATTTTAAGTTTAAACCTAGTTAGGGATCTAATTAACTTTAATTAATAAAAACTATGAATATTATCGAATTTAGAGGTTTATGTGATAACACCCAAATATTTGGGCATTATCCACATTATGTCCTAAATCAATAATATTCCTAATTATATAATGACTCTAACTATTTAAACCTATTCCTCTTTTAATTTTAATTTTAATTTAATTAACTACTTGATTACATATTCTAGGTTTAAATGATATTAAATGTTTCACTAAAATACTCCATTGATTAACATCTCGTTACAATGAGACACTAATCAACTTAGAGCATTAAAAAGATTCTATTTAATAATCATTTACTTTCTACAATTATCTTCCTATTTAAATTAATTAGTTAAAGACCCTAAGCTAAAAGGCTCTAATTATTAACAATCTAAGTGATTAAGCCACCAAAACAATTATACTATATGCTTATTTTAAAACATGCAAGCACACAACAATTAAGCAACAAATTAAATTAATTAAACGGATATTTGTCAATTTAATTACACCAATTAAAGGAAATAACATGTACAAGGGGACTAAATTGAAATTTATTGTAAACTGAAGAGCCAAATTACAAAAAGAGGTGACCAAATTGAATTACAGTTTAAAAGCAGGGGGACTAAAAGAGAGATAATCACCTTTTAAAAAAATGCGGATCCTAGGACCCGACCTGTGCAAAAATGCAGGAATCATAGGACCCGACTCGCACCCAAAACAGTGCATTTTGAACGAGGTATAAGAGCCCTTCACCAGCTACCATTTCCTCTCTTTCTTTCATTTTTTAAAATCCTCTCTCTCGCTAAGCCGACTCTTTCTCTCAAATTCACTCTACCCTTTCTCTACCAGAATCACCCAAATGCCCAAAAAACTAATTCCAAATGGATTAAAACTCGTCTTTTTGGAAGAGTGTTCATCCATGTTAATCCAAAAATGAATGAAAACTATAACTCCAACAACTCTCCTCCCTCAAGCCCACTTCCAGATCTTGCGCCGCCTCACTCAGATCAAACTTCGGTGTTCGCCGGCCACCGTAAGGAGATTTTCGACCGCCTTATTTTTGCCATGCCAAAACCCTAAACTACCCAAAATTTCCCAATTTTAAACCCTAACACCCTAGATCTAACCCCGGTTCATCAGAATCGCCCATCTCTGACCACCTAACACTACTCTACCCATCCCGGTCTCTTCAACTTCGCCGATTCTCTCTCCAAAATGCTCTGGCCACCACAGATAAGAGCTATGATTTCCTTTTTATTTTTACGTTTCAACACTATTTTTTCCTTTTTATTTACTTTTTTGATCTTATTTTTTATTTATTTTATTTTAGATCTGTTTTTATGAAACTAACGTTCTTTGCATTTTTTTACAGGAAATGAAGAAATCGGTGGAGAGTTTACCTTCTGGCGGTCGTTGTGGTGGAGCCGACCGATGAGCTTCCCGGTGACCGATGAATTTCCCTGCGGCCGTTCGTGTTCCAAACGATTCGGCTACCAATGGCTTTTCAACTTCCATGGTAGTTCGATTTCCGAGGGGTATATCTCTCTCCTTAATTGTTTCCTTATTTATTATTATTATATTAATGATAGGGGATAGTAATTATGGTGATTAATGAATCTGATAATTTCTCTTTCCTCCTATTTATAGGTTGACTAGACGATGACGTCAGCGCTTGACAGTTGTGTAACACCCTAAAATTGGCCTAGAAATGTTACCACTATCTAAACTATAGGCTAATTGAATTTATAAGTTAATCAATTTAAAGAAGAATGAACCTTTGATATCCTTAAGATCAAATAGGTGAAATTGAACCCAATTGAATTGAAATTAAAAATAGAAGGCATAAATGAAAGGATGAAAATGTGAACATGCAAAATTCTATAGATTGCATGTAAAATAGAAATTAGATCAAGGCCTTGACCAATGTCCTCATTGGAGGAGAACATGTGCCAATTTGGATGATGACCCATGATAGGGAGGAAAAATAACCAAAAATACTGTCATCTTCCTCCCTATTATCATCTACCTAGCCGAAACTTGAGAGAGAAAATTTGCATGCAAACAACTTCAATTCAAGCCTTTTGATTCATCCATTGATCAAATTTAGCTTGGAGAAGGTATAACACTTGATTCTAACTTGTTGTAGATTGTTGAACCTTGAATTGATGATGTTCTTGTTGCTTTGATGAAATTGGATGATTTCTATGTGTTTTAGGAACATGCTAGCTTCAATTAGAACCTGGAAATTGAATGGTAGTAACTAAATTGCTAATGGAATATATATGTAGTTGCTGGAAATTTGAGAAATATGAACATGGTTGAAAATAGTCTTGATTAGGGGCTGTTTTGATGGAGAAATTGTGTAAACATGTCAAATGAACATAGAACCCTGTTTTGATCATGTTGCTAGGTAAAATGAAGATTGAATTGAATAGATATGTTGCTGGAAAATGACTACACCTAATTGAACTAGTTAAATTAGGTAATGAACTGCCTAGTTGATGAATTGGATGTGTAAATGTGATCAAATAGATCAAATTAGGTTCAACATGATAATGCCCTGTTTTAATAACATTGCTAGGTGAATTATGATGACCTAGAAATGTATGAACATGAACATGAAAGGAATTTCCATGTTAGGACCTTGCTAAAATGAGTTAAGAAGCTAGAAATCCAACCTACTGTAATCTGCCTAGAATGCTCTGTTCTGGGCAGTAACTTTAAAAAATCACTATAAATTGTGTATAATGAATTTAAGGCTGAAATTTTTATGGACAACACCTTGGTATGTCCAAATTCATTAGGAGAAAACAGAACTGAACTCTGGGTTATATACTGAAATGTAGAGAAGAAACACTAGGGACAGTGCAAACTGTCCAGTATAGCAAAATGCCTTGTCTTTAAGTTAAAAAATGTATTAATTGGCAAATAAATAAAATTCAAGCCTTACATGGTCATAAATAAATTTTTTTGTCTTTGCAACGGTGTAAACCAATTGAAATTCTGAAGTACGGAATGAAAGTTATGCATGATTTAGTGACTAGAGTACAAGCTGCCTGGCAGCAACTATATAGGCAAATGCACACTGTTTTGTGGCATTTTGTAAGCTGTCTTGTAAATAGTTTTAGGCCTTTGATTATGCCTTGTTTTACATGAACTAGAATGTAGAAAAGTGTAGTTAAGAGTAATGGAAAATGTACATGAACATGCTTCCAAATTTGTGAATGTTGTATACTTGTAATCATGTCTTGAATTAAATGATCTTGTGATCTTGTTTTGACATATGTTTGTACTTGTAATGTGATATAACCAGGAGTAAACTAGGTGGAAGAGGATAGAGTGGATCATCCTAAAGCCAATAACAAGGGAGTGTGGATCCAAGACTAGCTAAGCTTGGAGTATTGTGAGTGTAGTTACCTCTAGGGTTAGGACTAGGTCCTAACCAATGTATTATTGTTACATTCTTGACATGTTAAATGAATCTAATCATGAACTTGACCTAGTAAGGGAAGGATTATTAAAGTAATACATGAAACTTGATCCTAGCCTTGTATGCATGATCCAATCGAATGCTTAAGTATGATTATGTGATAACATGGATGCTTGTATGTGCTATGATGCAATGTGATTGAATGTTAAAGACTTTCTTGAGACATATTCTCATCTTGATGAAATGAAACATGAAACTACATGACATGTGAGCTATGGCTCAATGGCCTAAGGGCCTAACATGAAATGAACTTGCTTGACATGATCTTGATCTTGAAACACTTGAATAAATGGTAAATCGAACAACCTTGGTAGCTAGTTGGACTAGGTAGAAGGGCATGCCTTGGAGTCTAGAGCTCATTGTGTAAGGGTGGACTACGGTCCAGGGCTAAGGCCTCTATTTGGCGATAGACGGAGGGTACATATGTGGTCTTTGGTGATAGTATGAGGGATGACCAGCACTACGGTGCATCTTGTGGCGACAATTGGTTGGAGACTCGATTACCTATACAAACTAAGTACCAAGGGGTTGTTTAATTGATAACAAAGGAAATAAAAATCCTACATCATATGTTACTTGTCTTGAAAGCCATGAATTTGTATGTTACTTGACTTGAAAGCATGACTTCTTGATTACTTGTTTTGCAAGCATGGTGTGCTTTATTCATGAAGTATGAATTCTTGTTGCTTGTACCTTGTTGAGCGAATGTATGATATCTTTAGCTAGATAATCTTGAATCTTGAAAGCCTAGCTAAGATCACTCTAATACTTGAAAGCCTTAGCTAAGCCTATGCTTGATTAAATGACACATAAAACTTGACATAACAATTGGTTAGACTTAGTACTACCTCACTAAGTACATTCTTGTACTTATCACTCTTTTTTTCATTCTTCCCAACTACAAGATAAAGGATACGAGTTTGCTTGATCTTGAAGCCTGTTAGCCTGAGCAAGAAGCAACTCACACAAGTTTGCCTAAGTATGATTTCATACTTGTTTTGTATATCTCCTAGAATGGTGGCACTAGATTGTATATAGTTAGTTGAACATGTATTTTGGTACTTGTATATGATATATTGATGGGCCTACTATGTCTTGATCTTGGATGATATTATGAAGTATGTAATGAACTTAAGTTTCATGTAATTGAAGGGTGATTGCTGTGCATATGGTGATTTATGAATGAAATGATCAAATGCTTGATCTAGTTTACCTTGATAGAATTTGAATGTTTTGTTTGTGTACATGTCTTGCTCGAATTGAACATTGGATAACCAAACTACATTGTTTGCCTTCTATTTGAATAACCTAGTGTGTGTATAGGTGATTGTTGAATGGTTTGTGTGTGATCATGCCTTGATTATAAGAGTATTGTGTTCTTGTACGGTATGGCCGAATGGTCTAGATCATTAGGAAATAGTTACATGCCTTGTGTATGTGTTTGGTGTAATGGTTGAATGATTGGATATGTAATATGACTTGAATGGGAACTAGTTTCATGAAAATGAATGATCAAGATTCATGTTAGTAAATTAGGGATAAGATGTACATGTATAAGTATAAGGAACAAAAGAAATGAAATAAAGTCACACTTAGGTCATTTGAATAGGATAAGTTAACAAAGATTGAATGTTGTGATATGAACCATGAAAGTAGTAACTTGTAATGTAAGCATGGAATAAATTTATCTAGTGGTCTTGTTCGAATGCCTTATTTTGAATTGAAGTCAAATGTGAATTGCTTGTATGATAAGTAAGTATGTTTGATAGCCTGATTGTTCTTGTATTGCTTGCCATGTCCTTGCTTGCTTGTTAAGTAACGCTCCTGAGCCGAGTTGCTACTAGCCCGAGTAAGGGGTGTTACATTTAATTGGTAATCAGAGCTTTAGGTTTAGTCGATTTTAGGACTAAACCGGGCTATCATGCATCGGATAGGATACTTGTGCCACCTAGGAAACTTGTATTGAATAGCTTGTGTCTTGCTTATTAAACCGAATCCCTAATTGTTCTATTTGAACGTACAAGTTTGAAACAAGACTTGTCCGGGATAATGAAACTCCTGAAGGCTCCTCAAATGAAGGAGATAGTGTGAGGATGGAACAAAATCCTCCACAACAACAAACTCAAACCCGAGCCCAAGCTGCTGCTCAATAGGAAGCTCCTACTATCAATCTTGTGCAGCAAGAATGTCTTCTAAGTATGAAGAGATGTTCAATCATATTGTAACTACTTTGAAACAAGACCATCCTATTGCTCCTCCTGTTGCTGTGCCAACTAGAGCTCCAATTGACAAGATGGCTCAACAATGGGCCTATACTTTCACTGGCACCGATGAAGTTAATCCTGAAGTAGTTGAGTACTGATTAGAGGCCACTACTCGAATATTGACTAAGCAACTACCATGTCCTGATGAGCACAAGCTCGAATGTGCTATAGCTTTGTTGGCTGATGAAGCTTTAAGTTGGTGGGAAACCACTACACTGACTGCTCCTGCTGAAGCCGTAACGTGGAAATTCTTTCTCGAGGAATTCAGGAAGAAATACATCAGTGAACAGTACCTGGCCGAGCACTGGAAAAGTTTCTTGTACCTCAAGCAAGGTGGCCAACCCATTGAACAATACGTGAGTGACTTCTGCAAGTATTGCAAGTACGGGTCAGAATACATCAAAACTGAAGCTGATAAATGTCGAATGTTCATCGATGGACTGAATGATGAACTAAGTCTTATTTTCACTACCCTAGGTATCACTGACTACCAGAATTTAGTGAATCGGGTTATTGCAACTGAGGCAAAGATGAAGGCCTCTGAAAAACGTAAGAGTGGTAACTCGTGGAAGGACAAACAATCCAGAAATGACGACAAGCCTCATTGGCAGTCAAAGACAGCTAAACACTCTAAAGATCACTCTTCGAATTACACTCCTATTCAGAAGATCAATTACATACCAAAACCTCAAATGGTAATCAAGTCTTCAGCCCCGATCATCTCTATTGATAGTACGGGGAATTTTGGTAAAGCTGTTCAATATCCTACTTGCAAGTTCTGTTAAAAGCACCATACTGGGCAATGCAGAACTCAACAGAATTTGTGTTTCTTATGTGGAGCCTCCGATCATTATATCCGGGATTGTTCTCAGAGTCCTAATAAGGTTCCAACTCTAACTCTTGCAAATACTAGTTCAGCTCAATCTAATCGAAACAAGGGCCTGAGACAAGCTTAGTCTGGGAATCAAAGCAAGGGTAGAGGCCAACATTCGGCACCTACACACCAAGAATCCCGAGCCCTGGTCGAATCTACCACATTCGTGGGAAAGAGGGAGAAGAGCACCCGATGTTATCGCAGGTACTGTTGAATTAAATTCAAGTCTTGCATATGCTTTGATTGATTCGCGATCTACCCACTCCTTTATATGTTCTTCCTTGATTGCTAAGTTAAACTTAAAACATGAACTTGTGATTTCAATCTAGTGTTAAGACTAGATTGGCTAAGCAAACATGAAGCCTAGATAGATTGCCAAAATAGAAGACTGTATCTTCGGGGTTTAGGAAAAGAATCAATCCTCCTAATTGATGAAAAAACCGACCTCAATCTTTGCTGCCATGACTATGCAAGATGAATTTGAATTCGGCGTACCTAGTATACCAATTGTGTCTGAATTCATTGATGTTTTTCCCGAGAAACTCTCTGGTCTCCCTCCAACTAGAAAAGTAGAGTTCAGGATTGAAGTTCAACCTGGAACAACTCTGGTGTCCATCACACCCTATTGAATGGCACCTATTGAATTGAAAGAACTCAAGAAGCAACTACAAGAGCTACAATACAAAGGCTTTATTCGGCCTAGCTTATCTCCTTGGGGTGCTCCAATCATGTTCGTGAAGAAGAAAGACGGGACTATGAGACTCTATATTGATTATAGACAATTGAACAAGCTTACTATCAAGAATCGGTATCCTCTTCCAAGGATAGAAGATCTCTTCGATCAACTCAAGCATGCTTCGGTGTTCTTAAAGATCGATCTTCGATCGGGATACTATAAAACGAGGGTAAAAGAAGAAGATGTACCAAGACAGCCTTTCGTACTCGATATGGCCACTTTGAAATCCTTGTAATGCCATTCGGGTTAACGAATGCTCCGGCTACTTTCATGGACCTCATGAACCGTGTATTCAAGCCCTATCTTGACAAGTTTGTGGTCGTCTTCATCAATGACATTCTGGTGTATTCTCGAAATAAGGAAGAATACTCCAAACACTTTCGAATTGTATTGCAAACTCTCTGAGAACGTCAATTGTTTGCAAAGTTCTCTAAGCGTGAATTTTGGCTATCGGAAGTCTCATTCCTTGGCCATGTCATCTCGACAGAAGGGATTAAAGTAGACTTGAGCAAAATTCGATCCATCATGGATTAGAGACCTCCGAGGAATATTGATGAGGTCAGAAGCTTTCTCAGTTTAGCCGGGTATTATCGGCATTTTGTCAAGGGATTTTCATCCATTGCTACAAGCTTGACTAAGCTAACCCGCAAAGATACACATTTTGTTTGGTCGGAGAACCAACAATGAAGCTTCGATCAACTTAAACAAGCCCTAACTCATGCACCGGTTCTTATCCAACCAGAATCGGGTAAAGAATTCACTGTCTATACTGATGAATCTCATTTAGGACTAGGATGTGTCCTAATGCAAGATGGAAAAGTGGTAGCTTATGCTTCAAGGCAGCTATCGTGTTTGCTCTCAAAATATGGAGGCATTACTTGTATGGGGAGAAATGTAACCTATTCACAGACCACAATAGCCTCAAATACCTCCTGACTCAGAAAGATTTGAATCTGAGACAAAGAAGATGGCTAGAATTGCTTAAAGACTACGATTTGGTTATCGACTACCATCCGGGGAAAGCAAACGTGGTTGTTGATGCCCTTAGTCGCAAGCCATACTCAGGTAAACCCCTAAACCTAAATTCTATAATATTTCAATCGAATTTAGACTTACTTGGACCACAAGTAATCCATTCGAATACCTTACTTGTCTTGCAAGTAACTATTTGAAAATTCTACCATAATAATCTTGTTCTTTCATTTGTAGCTTCCTTGGATATCAATTATCATTTTCGTTTATCCAAAGGATGGAAATTATTGTATGAACTTCAAGTTCAATCTAGCTTAATCTCGAGAATCAAAGAACTCCAGCAAATTGATCCAGATCTTCAGAAGATCATATCCAATCTAGACTCTGAGTCTAATTCTGACTTCTCCCTCAAGTCGAATGGACTCCTCTATTTTAAGGATAGAGTATGTGTTCCTAACAATGAGGAACTAAAACAAGAAATGCTACAAGAAGCTCACCAAAGCTCATTCTCAATTCACCCGGGATCGGTTAAGATGTACAAGGATCTTAAGCCATTATACTGGTGGACGGGCATGAAATTGGCTATCACAGTCTTCGTATCAAAATGTTTAACTTGTTAGAGAGTTAAAGCTGAGCATCAAGTTCCTACTAGATTGCTCCAACCTATCGAATTCCCTCAGTGGAAATAGGATCGTATTACAATGGATTTCGTTACTAGTCTTCCTTCCACCCCAAGAAAGAATGATGTTGTATGGGTGATTATTGATAGATTCACAAAGTCTACTCACTTCATCCCTGTTCGAATGAACATGAGCTTGGAAACCTTAGCCGAGCTATACATCCGTGAAGTGGTTCGATTACACGGTGTACCAACAGCTATAATCTCTGATCGTGATCCCAGATTTGCTTCTCGATTCTGGAATTCTTTGCAGAAGGCTCTAGGAGATAAAGTGCATCTTAGTACAGCCTTTCATCCTCAATCAGATGAACAATCTAAAAGAATCATTCAAGTGCTCGAAGATATGCTACGTGCTTGTGTAATAGAATTCAGAAAGAATTGGGAGAAATCTCTACCCCTTATAGAGTTTGCTTACAACAATAGCTATCAGACATCTATTCAGATGGCTCCCTTTGAAGCTCTATACAGAAAAAGATGTAGAACTCCCTTGTGCTGGTATGAATTGGGAGAAAACAAGGTTTTAGGACCTCAATTGCTCAGAGAAACTGAAGAACAAGTGAAGATCATACATGATCGATTAAAGCAAGCTTTCGATAGGCAAAAAGCTTATGCTGGCTTGAAAAGGACAGACATCCAATACAATGTTGGAGACAAGGTCTTCCTTAAAGTATCTCCTTAGAAGAAAGTCTTCAGATTTGGAAGAAAAGAAAAGCACAGTCCTCAGTTTATCGGACCATTTGAAATCATTGAAAGAATTGGTCCAGTGGCTTATCGATTGGCACTTCCTAGTGAATTCGATAAGATCGACAATGTCTTCCATGTCTCTATGCTTAGAAGATATATGTCTGATCCATCTCGTATTCTTGAACTCGAAGAGGTGGAATTGAATCTCGATCTATCATATGAAGAAGAGCCTATTCAGATACTTGACAAGGAAGTCGAAAGACGTTGAAACAAGAATGTTCCTCATGTCAAAGTCTTGTGGAGAAATCACAAGATTGAAGAGGCAACATGGGAATCTGAAGAAGTCATGAAGAAGCAATATCCTCACCTATTCGATTCAGGTAAATTCGAGGACGAATTTATTTTAAGGGGAGAAGAATTGTAACACCCTAAAATTGTCCTAGAAATGTTACCACTATCTAAACTATAGGCTAATTGAATTTATAAGTTAATCAATTTAAAGAAGACTGAACATTTGATATCCTTAAGATCAAATAGGTGAAATTGAACCAAATTGAATTGAAATTAAAACTAGAAGGCATAAATGAAAGGATGAAAATGTGAACATGCAAAATTCTATAGATTGCATGTAAAATAGAAATTAGATCAAGGCCTTGACACATGTCCTCATTGGAGGAGAACATGTGCCAATTTGGATGATGACTCATGCTAGGGAGGAAAAATAACAAAAAATATTATCATCTTCCTCCCCATTATCATCTACCATGGCCGAAATTTGAGAGAGGAAAGGGGAGAGAAAATTTGCATGCAAACACCTGAATTCAAGCTTCTTGATTCATCCATTGATCAAATTTAGCTTGGAGAAGGTATAATACTTGATTCTAACTTGTTGTAGATTATTGAACCTTGAATTGATGATGTTCTTGTTGCTTTGATGAAATTGGATGATTTCTATGTGTGTTAGGAACATGCTAGCTTCAATTAGAACCTGGAAATTGATTGCTAGTAACTAAATTGCTAGTGGAATATATATGTAGTTTCTGGAAATTTGAGAAATATGAACATGATTGAAAACAGTCTTGATTAGGGGCTGTTTTGATGGAGAAATTGTGTAAACATGTCAAATGAACATAGAACCCTGTTTTGATCATATTGCTAGGTAAAATGAAGATTGAATTGAATAGATATGTTGCTGGAAAATGACTACACCTAATTGAACTAGTTAAATTAGGCAATGAACTGCCTAGTTGATGAATTGGATGTGTAAATGTGATCAAATAGATCAAATTAGGTTCAACATGATAATGACCTGTTTTAAGAACATTGCTAGGTGAATTATGATGACCTAGACATGTATGAACATGAACATGAACATGAAAGGAATTTCCATGTTAGGACCTTGCTAAAATGAGTTAAGAAGCTAGAAATCCAACCCAGTGCAATCTGCCCAGAATGCTCTGTTCGGGCAGTAACTTTGAAAAATCACTATAAATTGTGTATAATGAATTTAAGGCTGAATTTTTTATGGACAACACCTTAGTGTATCTAAACTCATTAGGAGAAAATAGAACTGAACTCTGGTTATATACTGAAATATAGAGAAGAAACACTAGGGACAGTGCAAACTGTCCAGTAAAGCAAAATGCCCTGCCTTTAAGTTAAAAACTATATTAATTGGGAAATAACTAAAATGCAAGACTTACATGGTCATAAAGAAAATTTTTTAGTTTTCCAGCAGTGTAAACCAATTGAAATTCCGACGTACGGAATGAAAGTTATGCATGATTTAGTGACTAGAGTACAAGCTGCCTAGCAGCAGCTATATAGGCAAATGCACACTGTTTTGTGGCATTTTGTAAACTGTCTTGTAAACAGTTTCAGGCCTTTGATTATGCCTTGTTTTACATGAACTAGAATGTAGAAAAGTGTAGTTAAGTGTAATGGAAAATGTACATGAACATGCTGCCAAATTTGTGAATGTTGTATACTTGTAATCTTGTCTTGAATTAAATGATCTTGTGATCTTGTTTTGACATATGTTTGTACTTGTAATGTGATAGAACCAGGAGTAAACTTGGTGGAAGATGATAGAGTGGATCATCCTAAACCCAAGAACAAGGGAGTGTGGATCCAAGACTAGCTAAGCTTGGAGTATTGTAAGTGTAGTTACCTCTAGGGTTAGGACTAGGTTCTAACCAATGTATTCTTGTTACATTCTTGACATGTTAAATGAATCTAATCATGAACTTGACCTAATAAGGGAAGGATGATTAAAGTAATACATGAAACTTGATCCTAGCCTTGTATACATGATCCAATCGAATGCTTAAGTATGATTATGTGATAACATGGATGCCTGTATGTGCTATGATGCAATGTGATTGAATGTTAAAGACTTGCTTGAGACATATTCTCATCTTGATGAAATGAAACATGAAACTACATGACATGTGAGCTATGGCTCAATGGCCTAAGGGCCTAACATGAAATGGACTTTCTTGGCATGATCTTGATCTTGAAACACTTGAATAAATGGAAAATCGAACAACCTTGGTAGCTAGTTGGACTAGGTAGAAGGGAATTCCTTAGAGTCTAGAGCTCATTGTGTAAGGGTGGATTAAGGTCCAGGGCTAAGGCCCCTATTTGGTGACAGATGGAGGGTACGTATGTGGTCTTTGGCGACAGTAGGAGGGTTGACCAGCACTACCGTGCATCTTGTGCGATAGTTGGTTGGAGACTCGATTACCTATACAAACTAAGTACCAAGGGGGTTGTTTAATTGATAACAAATGAAATAACAATCCTACATCATATGTTACTTGTCTTGAATGCCATGAATTTGTATGTTACTTGACTTGAAAGCATGACTTCTTGATTTCTTGTTTTGCAAGCATGATGTGCTTGATTCATGAAGTATGAATTCTTGTTGCTTGTACCTTGTTGGCCGAATGTATGATATCTTTGGCTAGGATAATCTTAATGCTTGAAAGCCTATTTAAGATCACTCTAATGCTTGAAAGCCTTAGCTAAGTCTATGCTTGATTAAATGACACATAAAACTTGACATAACAATTGGTTAGACTTAGTACTACCTCACTAAGTACATTCTTGTACTTATCAGTCTTGTTTTCATTCTCCCCAACTACAGGATAAAGGATACGTGTTTGCTTGATCTTGACACATGTTACCTTGAGCAAGAAGCAACTCACACAAGTTTGCCTAAGTATGATTTCATACTTGTTTTGTATATCTCTTAGAATGGTGGCATTAGATTGTATATAGTTAGTTGAACATGCATTTTGGTACTTGTATATGATGTATTGATGGGCCTACTATGTCTTGATCTTGGATGATATTATGAAGTATGTAATGAACTTAAGTTTCATGTAATTGAAGGGTGATTGCTAAGCATATGGTGATTTATGAATGAAATGATCAAATGCTTGATCTAGTTTACCTTGATAGAATTTGAATGCTTTGTTTGTGTACATGTCTTGCTTGAATTGAACATAGGATAACCAAACTACATTGTTTGCCTTCTATTCGAATAACCTAGTGTGTGTATAGGTGATTGCCGAATGGTTTGTGTGTGATCATGCCTTGATTATAAGTGTATTGTGTTCTTGTAAGGTATGGCCAAATGGTCTACATCATTAGGAAATAGTTACATGCCTTGTGTATGTGTTTGGTGTAATGGCCGAATGATTGGATATGTAATATGACTTGAATGGGAACTAGTTTCATGAAAATGAATGATCAAGATTCATGTTAGTAAATTAGGGATAAGATGTACATGTATAAGTCTAAGGAACAAAAGAAAAGAAATGAAATCAAGTCACACTTAGGTCATTCGAATCGGATAAGTTAACAAAGATTGAATGTTGTGATATGAACCATGAAAGTAGTAACTTGTAATGTAAGCATGAAAGGAATTTATCTAGTGGTCTTGTTCGAATGCCTTAGTTTGAATTGAAGTCAGATGTGAATTGCTTGTATGATAAGTAAGTATGTTTGATTGTCTGATTGTTCTTGTATTGCTTGCCATGTCCTTGCTTGCTTGTTAAGTAACGCTCCCGAGCTGGGTTGCTACTAGCCCGGGTAAGGGGTGTTACAAGTTGTGGACCTAGATTAGAGGGAAAGAAGCACACTATCCGAATGAAGGCTAAAGAGCCTATCAGGGGCTGCCACGTGTCATTTTGGACACAGATTTGGGTAGGAAGCTAAATATTTGTGTTTGTTTGGGTGTAAATGGGCTGTAACCAGCTGTATATGGTTTAATATTTGGGCTAAGGATTTGTATATGGGATTCGGGTATTTAGAGGTGTAAAATGGAAATTATAAATGTATTTTGGATATTTATGGATATATTTATTAGTTTTATTGGGATTTTTATTTACTATATATTTATTTACATTTTGGGTTTATTTATAAAGAATTATATTATATACGAGTACCCGGACAAAATTAGGGTGTTACACTTTGTTTTTCCTAGATGTTTAGAAAATGTGTAGAAGTATTTTTGTTGAAGCCGGTCAGGTTATCAGATTTAAATAAACTTCTACCGCATATGTTGAAAACCAAATTCAAGTATCACTATAAGAATAAACAAGAGCCGAAAAAACAAGAAGGAAAAGAGCAGCAACAACAACAATCCAACAATAACAAGAGAAAAGCCATGGAGGAAGTGCTTTCAACTGAGAAAACAAGACCAAGACCAAGACCCAATGGCATCACTACTATGGTTTAATGAATGGAATACTTCAAATATATAGGGATGTTAGTAGGGTGGGTTTTGTGGGCATTCGCCCTACTTCGCATTTAATTGGGAAGGGATGATTATAGATTTTGCGGGTCACGGAGCGAGGATGGAAATAAAATCTAGATTCGTCGTGAGTGGTGGGACAATCGTGAATATGACTTTATACCTTCCCCATCCTCACTCATCCTGCTCCATCCCCATCCGCTAGGGGTGTTCATGGACGGCTAACCGTACCTGAAAAGCTTATCGGTATAGTTATCAAAAGTCTCGTTACGACATTTTGATGAACCGTTATCGTCCAGTTTGAACCGGTTACCACCTAAACGGTTAACATCTTTATTCGGTACGGTTACTTGGTTAACCATGAACCGTTTTATATATTTATTACTACTAAATTTAATTGTTTTAGAAAATCAACCAAATAAAGTCTTCAATATTTATATTTAAAAAGTATTCAAAGTTTAAAACAATTAAAAGTGTAGAAAATTATATTAATTACAAAATTATTAGTAATAATCAATCATTTATATTAATTACACAATTATTTGTATAATCAATAATGTGATATCATTATAATTTAATATCATTATAGTTTTTTAAAGGAAAATAATTTTGTTAAAATACCCTCAACCGTTTGAGTCAATTGAAATCAAAACAAGAACACCGAATGAGGAAAAAGTAATTCAAATTTATTTCATTTCACGATCACAATAACATGAACATGAGCTCAATAGAGTTGTTCAATAGCAAATGTAAATAAAGCAAAGACACGACATTATGATTCGTAAAAGGAGCTACAAGATCAAACCAATGCTCCAAGACACAAATTGCCTGCAACCACACTGGAAAACTCAACAAAAACAAAAGGATGCAACACATATCCCACTATATCTCAATACTAGAATAGATGCACATTCGAATAGACGTACAATACATGTTTGATTATTACTAATAATTTAATATCGTTATAAAATATAGTTTAAGTATGACAATTACACATATATTAGAAATAATCAATAATTTAATATTAATATAAAAATAATTTTAAAGTGTCTTATCGGTTTTTTTGGTTAACCGTTTAGAGAAAAATCAAAATTGTTCTTGTCCCGTTTAACCGCTAATTTTACCGGTATGATTACCGTACTGTTTCAACTAATTTTTACCAGTACGGTTACCTACCATTTAGTATGATTTTTTTCGCTTTTTTGGTACGGTACATAGGTTCAGGTTTTTATGAACTGAGAATGTCCCTTCAAGGATTAGCATGTAAAAAAGACATGATTTGATAGAATTGTTGGCAAATAGGAGGATATATAGAGGGGGATTTGATGTTTCGAATTCGAAACTCATTTGTTGGTATACTTTGTTTTTCCTAAATGTTTAGAAGAAGGTGCAAAAGAATTTTTGTTGAAGCCGGTCAGGTTATCAGATTTAAATAAACATAGACCCCACATGTTGAAAACCAAATTCAAAGATCACTATAAGAATCAACAAGAGCTGGAAAAACAAGAAGGAAAAGAGCAACAACAACAACAATCCAACAATAACTAGAGAAAAGCCATGGAGGAAGTTCTTTCACCTCAGAGAACAAGACCAAGACCAAGACCCAATGGCATCACTACTATGGTTTAATGAATGGAATGCTTCAAATATGTAGGGATGTTAGTGGGGCGGGTTTTGCGAGCATTCGCCCCACTTTGCATTCAATTGAGGAGGGATGGTTATAGATTTTGCGGGTCACGGAGCGGGAATGGAGATAAAATCTAGATTCGTCGTGGGTAGTGGGGCAGTAGTGAATATGACTTTATACCCTCCCCATCCCCACCCATCCCTCTCCATCCCCACCTGCCCCGCATCATCCTCACCCACCCCAATAGATTTATAACAAGTTATTATAAATATTATTAAAAATATTTTTTTAAAAATATAATTAGTTTGAGATTAATCATATCAAATATATAAATATTTTAAAAATATTAGTTTGGATCTAAGTCAAATTTAAGGTGATTCATACTGAGTTGTCTTAGGATAGTTATGAAAGGTTATATATATAATTGAGTTTAAATTGATCAATTAAATATATAAGTATTCTTAAAAATAACAATTTGGATCAGAATCAAATTTAAGGTAATTCGTATTAACTTATCTTAAAATTTTATAAAAAGTTATATATATAATTACCGTCCATCAAAAAGCAATCAAATCAAAAAATTTACAATTCAAGTGAAACAAGATTTGTCTTTTTATCCTCAGATTTTACTGTATATTATTTTTCTACTTTTTAAAATTATAATATTGCATGTTATTTAGATTTTGTAGGTGTTTGTTCTTATTTTCTAAAGCTTTTTGATTTTCTTTTTAGTTCTTTCTATATTATTTTTTACGACAATTGAAATATTATTTGGCATGTTAATTGTGTTGTTTTTTAATCCTTTAAAATAGATTTTAGTCTTTTTTAGTCCAAACTTTTGAGTTGTACAAACTATTATGGCTTCGTAAATATTTCAGGTAAATGGCTGGTGTAGATGGTAATGCTCCCACTCCCTCAAAAGCCTCAACTTTGAGGAATTGCACTCTGATTTCATTCGATGATGACAAAAGTCCTCTAGATAATGCTTCAAAGGATCCTTCTATTCTACCTTTAACTAGTAGACATACATCATCAGTTTGGACCAATTTCATAAGAAAGAGAGTCGATGATGCCATAAAAGCCGATTGCAATCATTGTTTCAAGATTCTTGCTAGCGGAAGAAGAGCTAGAGCAACCTATTTGAAAGAACATATAAAAATTTGTCCAAAAAGAGTATGTTAAGATATACGGCAATCTAGATTGTTTGGCGTAAAGGCTAATCCTACTGAAAAAAGTGACACAATGACCTTGACACCATATGAGTTCCACCAAGAGGATGAGAGAAGAGACTTGGCAGAGATGATTATTTTGCATGAGTACCTCATTAGCATGATTGAGCATTGTGGTTTTAGAAAGTATTCTAAAACACTTCAACCGGGGTTTAAAGTACCAAGCCATAATACAACTAAGAAAGACATCATGCAAAGATATGTTTCTGAAAAAGAGAATATTAGTGCTTTGTTGGGAAAAACGAAGAGTCAAATTGCCTTAACTACGGACATGTGGAGCACCAACAACCAAAGAAAAGGCTATATGGCTATCGCTGCATATTTTATTAATAATGTTTGGAGATTACAAAGCCGAATCATAAGCTATTACATTCTTTTCAAATCTTTTGAGGATATATCTTTTTTAATTGATTAGTAACATTTTCTTTATTGTATATGACATGTTTTGTTATGTCTGAGCCCCTCATACTGTTGAGGTACTTGCTGACACTATGAAGGAATACATTCAATCTTGGAATCTTGATCTTAGATTGTCTGCTATTACTGTGGATAATTGTACAACTAATGATGCAATGATGGTTATTTTGAGTGAAGAGTTTCCTTACGGTTCCCTTCTTTTTCACGGTCAGTTTTTTCATTTGCGTTGTTGTGCTCATATATTAAATCTAATTGTTCAAGATGGATTAAATGTTGTTCTAGCTGGTGGTGTCCAAAGAATCAGGGATAGTGTCGTGTTTTGGACTGCTTCTCATAAAAGAATCCAAAATTTTGAGCAAGTAGCTAAACAATTAGTTCCTGAATACAAAAAAATTATCACTTGATTGCAAGACTCGGTGGAATTCTACTTTTGAAATGCTTGCAATTGCTATAAAGTATAGGTCAGTGTTTTCTGTTTTGAGTGACCGAGATAATCTTTATAAGAATCCACCAATTAGTGAATATTGGGATAAAATAGAGAAAATATGTGAAAATTTGAAAGTATTTAGTACTACCACCCTTGATTTCTCAGCTTCAAGATTTCCCACTGCCAATATTTACTTTCCCAAAATTTGTACTCTTAGACTTGCTATATCTAGTTGGCTTTCGTCTCCTTGTGATTATATAAGGAAAATGGGACAATTAATGCTCGACAAATACAACAAGTACTGGAATGGTGTTAATGGTTAAATGGGTGTGTGTAGCAACAATACTTGATCCAAGATACAAAATGGCCCTTGTTCGCTTTTATTTCAAAAAGATATTTGATCACGATGAAGCTGAGAGGGAGGTTAGTAGAATCAGTACTTTTCTTCGTCAATTGGTGGATGAATACGAGTCTAAAAATAGTGGGATCCAAGCTACTAGTTCTCAGGCGCCTAGTGATATTGGTCACATTGGAGGAGATGTGTATATGCAAGAATTTGCACAATTTATGGAGCAAGATAAAAGTCACAGTTATGAAAAATCAGATTTGGAGAAATATTTAGAAGCTTCTAATGTACCACTTTGTGATGATTTTGATATACTCACCTGGTGGATGACAAATAGAAGCATATATCCCATTCTTCAACAAATAGTTAGGGACATTTTAAGCATTCAGTTTCTACAGTCCCTTCGGAATCTGCTTTTAGCACTAGTGGCCGAGTACTTGATCCTTATCGCAGTCGACTTTTACGGGAAACTGTTAAGGCTTTAATGTGTACTCAAAATTGGATTTGGGCGCTGATATTAAAGGTAACTTATTATTTTTTATTTTAAATTTATTTATAAAGTAATAACATATATTTTTACATTAAACTTATTTGTTAAATAGAAGTGCAAGTTACTTATAAGGAAGTTTACATATGTAGGTTCACGTAACGTTCAAAAGATATCATGCTCACAATTGATAGAAGAATTAGAAGATGAATGTGATATCGAAGCAACCAAGTTACATGAGTGACATGTATTGATTGATATTTAAAATTTTTACATTTAAAGACATTTATGATGTATTTGAGACATTGTTTTTATTTAGAATTTTGTAAGTACTTTGTTTTTTAAATTTTTTAAATCCATATTAAATTTGTATTTTAATTTACCAATTAAAGGTTTTAAAATTTTATTATGATTATTTGTTAAATCGTGATAGTTGAAATAATGTCACATGTGGTGGGAGTCTAAATGACATACATTTCTTATTTTTTCATAACAAATTTGGTTTAAATTAATTTAATTAACATTTATAAATATATTATATGAAGTGGATCATGAGACACGTATAAAAGGAACTAGGTGGGTCTAAGAACCACGTGGGTGGTAGGGTGTGGATGGTTTTAACCTTGCGGGTCGTGGGGCAGGGATATTCTTAAATGTTACATTCGCAGGGGGTTGTGGGACGAGGATGAGAGTGAAAATTTTTGGCGGGGATGGGTGCGGAAAGAGCTTCCTTTGCACCCACCCCGCCCAATTGACATCCCTACAAATATGTTATAATTTTTGCTGGTAAGAGTTTGTTTCCATGTATACATCTTACATGTAAAGAGAAGTTGAACATTTCCAATTTTGTTGTGCTAATTCAACTCCCAAAGAAAATGTGTAAAACAACACTATGATAACCCATTTGGTATCCTACTACTAATTGAGTGATTGTCGTGTAATTTACATTACTTTTTATTTGCAATTTTAAGGTCAGAATTGGGAATGGTGATGCAATTGAATCACAAAATGGTGTACGATGATTTAGGGTATTTAAAAATATCCGACTTGTTCCGATAGAAAATAATCAGGTATTTTTCCTAAAAAATATTTTTTTTGTGTTGAGTATTTGGCATTAGGGATGTAAAATGCTGACTCACTTGAAAACCCGATTGAAATCTGTTCGAGTCAGAACTTAATTTGACCCGAGGAAACGATGACCCAAAACTGATATGTAACCGACTGTTGTTGACTCGAACCCAAGTTGGACCTATTACTGTAGTAACAAACTTGACATGCATCCGACCGAGAATGACCTGAACCCGAATTGAACCTGTTACTATGGACCCAGAACCCGACCTACACCCGATTGAAACGAACTCGAACCCGAACCCGAGACAAACCTAGTAGATAACTGATATTACCCGACTGAATCGACCTGAGATCCGATTTTACCCGACTTGTTAATTGACCCGGCTTGTTTTAAACTTGGCCTGTTGTTGACCTGAACTGATATTAACCTAGCTTGATATTTGCCTAACATGGAATTGAGGAAGCCTATGATTTTATAAATTAATGAATTTATTATATTACAATATGATAAACTAATTTTTACCATTTAAATTATTACTTTTTGTATTTAAATTTTTTTTGTTAAATAATTCAATTATTGACTATTAATTTATTGAATTATATATAAGAATAAATATATATATAATCAATTTAAAGTGTTGATAGTAAAATATCAATTTTTTAAATCAATTTAAAGTATTAAAGGGTTTAGGGGTAAATGTGTCAAGATGAGTGTTTGGGGGTATGAGATTAGTTTAGGGATCTGGAGATTAGGCTTCCAAGTAGCAATTATTAGTAATGGTAAGATTTAAGGGCTGAGGTTTGGGGTTTAGGGATATAAACAATACATGTTTCAAGTTGAGTGTTTGGAATTGGGGTTATGAGATTAGTTTATGGATTAGTGGATTAGGTTTATACTTTAATTATTAGTGATTGTAAGATTTAGGGGTTGAGGTTTAGGGTTTAGGGGTAAACGTGGCAAGTTGAGTGTTTGAGGCTATGGGATTAGTTTAGGAATTAGGGGATTAGGCTTGCACTTTTAATTATTTAGTGAATAGTGATTGTAAGATTTAGGAGTTCATGTTTGGGGTTTAGGGGTAAATGTTTTAAGTGGAATGTTTGGGGTAATGAGATTAGTTTTGGGATTTGGGGTTTATTTTTGTTCATATTAGTCCCTAATTTTTAACCGAAATGACCCTTATTCATTTCAATTTTTTTCTAATCTAGTCCAATGTTTTTAATATGATGATATTTTTGTTTATTATAGTCCCTAAAACTTTTTTTAGCCGAAACTGACACACATATATTTCTATTTTTGGTAATTTAGTCGAATAATATATTTTTATTCTAGTCCCTACAATTTAATTTTTAGTCAAAATTTCCCCATATTTATTTATATTTTTGGCAATTTAGTCCAATAATATTTTTGTATATTCTTGTAGCTAAAATTTAATTTTTAGTACAAATTGACTCCTATTCATTTTTGAAAGTGGAGAAATTTAATTTTTAGTCCATAAACCAAAATAAGGGACCAATTTGACAACTTGAAAGTGGAGAAATTTGAGAGTCCGGTACCAATTTCACAATTTTACCATAGAACTAAATAGGGTCAATTTCGGCTAAAAATTAAATCTTAGGAACAAAAATGAACAAAAACACCATCGTATTGAATTTATTATAGTAAATTACAAAAGTTCGAAATAAATAAGGTTTAATTTCATATAAAAGTAAATTTTTAAGGACTAAATATCACCGTGGGGAGGGCCGGAGGAGATTGCTATATTCGAAGTCCAAACTGAGGTACTTGTGACTAAACTGAATTAAATTAAAATTTAAAAGTAAATATTAGGACTAAAATATAATATTTTAAATGCAGCAAGACTTAAAAGGTAATTAATCCCTAACCTAAAAATAGGTGCGTTATTCCCCTCCAAAATTCTTTCATTTCCCCTTTCTTTAACCAATTGTTTGTTTTCTTTTTTTTTAATTAAAAAGAATGGGTCGAGGGAGGGAAATAATTCGCCCAGAGTTTTAGGTTGGGGAAATTAGTTTTTTAACCCTTCCAACTTTAGTTGTTTTTCATTTAAACCCTTAATGTTCACTTTTAGGTTTTAATTTAATTCAATTAAGCCCCAATTTAGGTTAATTTAATTGAGATTCGGCATTTAATGATAGAGTTATTTTAATTAGGTATGTAATTTATGCTACAAGGTTTTAATTTAGATCAATTGGATATTTTTAACCGAAATTGACCCCATTTATTTTAAATTTTTGTAATCTAGTCTAATATTTTTAATATGATGATATTTTTTTATTCTAGTCCCTAAAACTTTATTTTTAGCAGAAATTGACCTATATATATTTCTATTTTTTGTAATTTAGTCTAATACTATTTTGTTTATTCTAGTCCTTACAATTTAATTTTTAGTCAAAATTGCCCCATATTTATTTATATTTTTAGCAAATTAGTCCAATAATAATTTTATTTATTCTAGTACCTAAAATTTAATTTTTAGTCAAAATTGACCCATATTCATTTTTTTATAATTTAGTCTAATATTTTTAATATGATGATATTTTTATCTATGTTAGTCCCTAAAATTTTATTTTTAACCAAAATTAACCCCTATTTATTTTATATTTTTATAATTTAGTCGAATATTTTTAATATTATTATATTTTGGTTCATGTTAGTCCCTAAAATTTTATATTTCACCGAAATTGACCCTTCTTTATTTCTAATTTTTGTAATTTACTCTAATATTTTAAAAAACAATGATATTTTTGTTCATTCTAGTGCCTAATATTTATTTTAATGTGGTTTGTGTTCGTGAAGGCGTTACATAATACACTCGAAATGACCCAACCCAAAGTCTATTGACTATTTGTACCAAACTCAAACTTAATACAAATTCGAAAACTGAATTAAACCGACTTGAAATGAAATCGACCTGAAATGAACTCGACCTGAAGTCTACCCGAGCATGAATTAACCCGTCAATTAACTGATTCGGACCCGAACCGTTTTGACCCAGCCTGAAATGAACCCGACTTGAAATGAACCCGACTTGAAATGAACCTGACCTGAAACTGACCCGTACCTGACCCGAATCGAGTCGAAATGTCAAATCAATTTAAAATAACTTGTATCCGATTTGACCCGACCTGACAGGACCTGACCTGAAACCCATCCGATTAGCTATTTTTACATTCCTATTTGGCATGCAAAATATCATGGTTTACAAGTCAAGCTCGGGCCACAATATACGTCTTAGACTGTACCCCGAAAATCTGGTTTTCAAATTTTTTAATTTATTTTAGATTTTTTTTATTTTAGTGTTTAATTACTTGTAATTTGAAAAAAAAACGGGAGTAAAAATATGTTTAGGTTATTATGGGAAAGGAATATAAAATTAATGTGATAGAATAATTATAAAAACAAATAGTATTTCACAAATTTATTTTTAATATTTTTTAACTATAAGTTTAGCCGAGTAAGATTTTAGTAAAAAATTTAAAAATTGTTTAACAATACAATCTAATCAATAGATATATCTACATAAAATGAAAATATGTATTTATATTAAATGTGTTACTAACACATATATCTAAACATTGATATTAAATTTACTGATATCATTTATTTAAAAGTTTAATTATTTTATTTATTTTTAAGTGTATTTAATGAAACATCAACATATGGTTTATTTTATTGTGTATGATTTTTATACACTTTTATTTTAGTACAATTGTATTTGATACACTACAGAACACAAGTCTATCTATTGACAATAATTTTTACGAAGACATCTCGTACAAATAAATACAAATGTAATAAAAAATAAATTCCTATTTGAGTTTTTCTAAATTATATTATTTATTAAAATGGATAAATTTCTAACGGGTACTTTGTGATGTAATTTACGGATACACATTATCCCGAATACTCAATGTTCATGGGTCAAGACACAAATGGACTTTTTCTACTATTTAAATAATCGAGTTTTCAGATCTTTGGTATCCAATTATCAACACCTTTAATGATGATTGATCTAAGTTTTTTTGGTTAAAAGAAGAAGAATACTTTTTAAATTTACGACTGTCACGCAGTGATTGGTGGAACTGGTAATTACAATATTGAGAAAAAATTAGAATGAGAATTGTGAGAACAAAGCTGGAGGAATGAGTAATTTCTACCATCCACCTAGTTTATCACTATCTACTTATCTCCCAAGGAGTGACTAACACCACATACTTTTTTCCGATCATAGTATCAGTTCTATGTTGGTCGTCGATCATCGGTATTTCTTTCTCTTGTTTTTATATATCTTGTTTTGTTTATGTTTTTCTATTGGTTTCTTCAAGTTTCAAAATAAGAATCTCTTTGTATTTGGTTCTTACTTTTTGCTCATCTTGTGACGCTTGTTTTCTTTGCCTTGTGGCACGCTTTTTCTTAATCTTGTGGCACATCTCTACCATATGGCATGTTTTCCACCTACTTTTGCTGTAGATTTGTGTTCGTGTAGAGTTTCTCATGACAGTTGTCTCTAATTTGTGATTGTCGGTGGTCTTCAATAGTTTTATCCTCTTCTGTAGTTGTTTGCCGCTGTATTCAGATCTATTTAGCGAAGTATCCTACAAGATTGATGTTTCATTCAACACTCCTATATCACTTCTTAAGTGTCTAGTTGGACAAGGACAATAAATTTTGTTGACGATTACTAGGTTTTTATAGATGACGTCAATTTCAAAGGAAGGTGTCAATGTTGTTTGGGCCTTTGGATCATATTGTTATTTTATCTTTATGAATTTTGGTCGATTTAGTCTCAACTTTCTCTTTTTAATTGATTGCGTTTTTAATGTTGTACATCCTCTTGTTTCAATAAAATCTAGTTTATTTTTCTTAGTAAAAAAACTACAATGAGTTTGATTAAAAAATTGGGTAAACTACCTATATATTTGGGGTCTCATTTATTTTCGTAATTTTATTTTTATCACCAACAAACAATGTTGACATGGTTAGTGAGAGTCGATCTCAAAACCTATTGTAAAGGGTCCGACAGCTAACCACTTAATTAAGTTTAATTTGTTTAAATCTGACCAGTTATATTTAAGCTATATTGTATCAATAGCTTAAAATTATATCAAAAAGTAACCATAGTGGATTGAACTTGAATCTCTCACATAAAATCTAAGCATAATGTCAAAAAAATACATTTATTGATTGACTGGATAGTCACATTCACCCCTATTCCTTTTCAATGTACTTTAACCCCAAATGTTTTATTTTTGACCAAAATGACCCTTCTATGAATGAAAACTGACAATCAATTAACGATAAATGTCTTGAGATAACTTGACATAATGATACCTTACTAAAATAATTATTTTATATTTTATATAATTTTATAATTTTTTTTGTCTGACATATCGTTCTCTCAAGTAAGCATCTTTAACTATTTGATACTAGCATGTGGCCCAAAATGAAACGTCTAGGGTTAAAGTGCTTCAAAAAAATATGAGCTAATTGACTATAAAATCAAATGTTAGAGACATATTTTTGCATTATGCCTAAAATCTATAGTGTTTAACCATTGAATTAAACTATCGAATTGTTATATTTTTTTAAAAAGTAATATTTAACTAAAAATGTGATTAAAATTAATTTATTTGAAAATAAAATTTAAATTTACTATTTTAATTTTTAAATAACATTTAAGTGGTTGATACATTTTATGAGTTACGTGACATTTGTATTTTCTAAATAGTAATTCTATATTTTAAAATTTAAAATGATAAAATTAAATCTAAATCTAAATACTTATTTTTCAAATAATTTATAATCCATCTTAAACAATTGTTATGATTTTAATTATTTAATATTAATTTATAAAAATATGTTTTAATCATTTTATTTTATTCCTAAATAAAGTCAAATAATTCTAATTTGATCTTCAATTTAAATTTACATTCTACCCTAAATAAATATTAAAAATTTAACAAAGTTCTAAGTTAAAAAGTTAAATAAGCCCCTGTATAACCTTGAAATTAAAAAATATTATTTTATTATTTAAAATATAAATTTAAAATAATAATTTTTTAGAAAATATAAATGTCACTTTACTCGCATATATGTTAACCAGTCAAATGTTATTAGGGCGGGAGTCGGGAGGGGAGGGGAGAGGATAGATTTGCATTCTCCTACTCAGTCCTCCAACACCTGCGGGGATAGTTTTGGAGAAATTCCATTACATGCTATGTAGATATTTTTTTCTGCATACTCATACTCATTGTATCCCCAGGGATTTTAGAGAATTCTCATCCCAAAAAAATTAAACAAAATTTACTACTTTTTGGTTTCAGCCAATATAGTCACCGCCGATAGCAGTGACTAATCCCCTTGCCGTGGGTGCTCTCACTAAGAGGTAAACGGTTGGCCATAAAATGTACTACATTCTCATTGGTAAACGGCTGGCCATAAAATGTACTACATTCCCATTGGTAAGAATCGAACTCCTGATCTCATGGTTAAGGGATGAGGTGAGCAACCACTACATCACACCTCATGGTTATAAAATTTACTACTTTACTTACCAAACTATATGACCAATTTTAATTTACAATTCATATATTTAATACACTTAAAAATATCTAAATCTTAATAATTAAAACAAGTACCCAACATTAAATCTCTAAAATTACAAATATAACTGATAAATTTAGTTTTACAAACAATAAACAAACTATTTAAAAACTAGGCATAATGCAAAAAATACCCTAACGTTTGACTAAATAATCATTTCGGCCCCTATTCATTTTTTGAAGCATTTTAACCCTCGACGTTTCATTTTTAGTCAAAATGACCCCTACGTAGATGAAAATTGTCAGTCAATTAACATTAAATGGATTGAAATGACATGACAAACCTACATGCCAGTACACACTAACATAGCAGTGTGATATAGAAAAATGTGTTGACTTTACAGAATGACATACACTGCAGCAAAATAGGTTTTTAGCATCACTTTTAGTAGCGTTTGTAACAAACGCCTGCTATAGACATGTACTTTACTGGCGTTTGTTAGACAAACACCGTTGCAAACACGCACTTTGGTGGCGTTTGTATAACAAACGTTAGGATTTAAATGTCCAAATCCCACACCGAATCAATTTATATCTTATTGAAACTTTATAAAGAAGTAATTACAAGTATAGATCGTTGAGCTAAGTAATGAGGTATGAGATGAAGATACATAGTGAATAGTAGTGTTTGTTCCTACAATCCCCACTAAAGATAAGGTATATAACGAGATTTGGTGGAACAAATGCCACTAAAGACAAGGTATTTAGCGGCGTTTGGTGGAACAAACACCACTAAAGGTATGGTATTTAGTGGCATTTGGAGGAACAAGTATCGCTATATAACTCGACCTTTTTGCTGCGTTTTTTGTTCACAAACGCCACTAATTGTTGCGGCGTTTGATTTAGCAGCACTTTATCTAGCGCCGGGAGGGTTTTTAACGACACTTAAAAATGCCGCTATAGGGCTAAAAACACCACTAAAGATCTTTTTTCCTGTAGTGACATGAATCAAAAATTATATAAAATATAAAATTATTTTTTTGATGAGTGTCATTCTGTCAAGTCATTTAAAGTTGTTTATAGTCAGTTGATTGACAGTTTTCATCCACGAATGGGCCATTTTGACCCAAATAGAAAATTTGAGGGTTAAAATGCTTCATAAAAGAATGTGGGCCAAAATGATTATTAATCAAATGTTAATGGAATATTTTGGCATTATGCCTAAAAAATACAATAGCAACTTAACATGTAACGAGTTCTTTTTTATAGCCAAATCAATCTAACTTGTAACATTATGGACATTTTGATCCTTGATGAAAAGTAAATAACATATGCATCAAATACTATGAAAAGTAAATATCATAGATTCAAATTAGTGTTAAGTGCTCGACATGTTATAAGTGCAAGCATACATTGTCAGCACAAGTAATAAAGTTGACACACACAAGGCGTATGTGTGAGGTTGTCGAATCCCACGAGGATTGTAGTATTTATAGTTGCTATTGATAAATTAAATGTTTTGTTTTTGGCCAAGAATGCAAGTGAGAAATATATAGATAAATTCTAAGCTAAACTAAAAAGAGGTCCATGGTACTTCCAATTCCAACTAACGAGTTATAATCAAATAGGTTTCTGAACTTAACATAGCACTTGCCAAGTTGTTTATCTCTTTGCTATGGTACAACATAGTTGATGGTAGATATTCTTTCGAGACCTCATATGAAATGTACTTAGGCTAGCGCCCCAATGTCCCACATTAACCTAGCCCGTCTGTATACCAATGTTAACTCCTCAAAATATGTATTTTACATGCATATATTGCCATGATATTGCTTGACTTTAGGTACATACTAGTCTATCTTTCTATTAGTTTCATGCATTTGCATCTAGGAGTTGAGGAATGTATAGTTTTTATTGCCAGAGTGAAGGGTGTTTTCTTGTCATGGTGTGCAGGACCGATAAAACTAGAGCAAGTGGACGCAGGAAGGAAATTCTAAGCGCAGTTGGTAAAAATTAGAAGGGAAATGTTGAGCACAATTGGCAAAAAGTAGGAGGAGGAATGCCAATCCTGGTTGGCAAAAGAAGGACGATGCCCATTAAAATCGCACTAAGTTAGAGCCATGTTAGCCCTAGTTACTATAACGCATGGATGTCGCGTTTGAAGAGTCTGGCACAAGAAATTCAGGACTCAATGCTAACCCTAATTAGGTCTATGCCTGCACCTATATAAAGGAATTCAAGAATGAGCCAAAAGAGAGCTGGAGCCGCGAGGAGAAGAGAAGGGTAGAGGCAACCTGGGCAGTTTTGCTGAGAGCTCTAGATCTATTGAAGGGCTGCATCGAAAGATATTCTTCTTTTGTTTCATTTCTCTTGATTAAATTCTAGTTTTTGTGATGATGAATCAACACGATGATTTGTTGTTGGTTTCCCCAACCATGAACTAATCTTTTAAATTGGCTAGGGGTGTTTACGATGAACGCTTAGTATTTTCAGTTTTTAATAATTACATGCTTTGGCATTATTGCCTATTTCATATGTGCTTACATTTCAAATATTTTATGCCATATGATAATTGATATTAAATGCTTATTATCCCATAATATCTTAACAGAATTAGGAGATAACGATTAATTACCAAATACAAATGAGAGAAACTTCGACAAAAGATATTCAAGTAGATGAACTTACACCGAAAGTGGTTCTACCCCTTAGGAGTAAAGATTGAAACTTCACCAAGTTAATTTTTTGAAAACTCGCCATAGTCATATAGGTTTTGAGAGTAGTTAACTTAGGATATTGCCATCAACAGAGGAAATGCTAAATTTAAATCTTCTTGGCAATAAAACTAGAGTTTAATGTTACTAATTGATGTCTTTACTGGCGTGAAATCCAAACATCCCTCGCCAAACTTTCCAATCATTACTACACCAGTTATTTCCAATCTACCTCGATCTTTGCTTTAGTTTCCTTTATCATCTTAATGTCTTTAGTTCTTTTATTTTACTCAAATCTCTCAATCGATTGTCGTCACCTTTATTTTCCAGTCCACAAGTATTAATCATGAAAATTAATTCGTGGATAATCCATTTGGAGACGATACTCAACTCACTACTTTATTACTTGTTGACCGTGTATACTTGCACGTAAAAGACATATCATTGGCATTATTTCCTGCATTGACAGACAAAATACTTAATTTTTTTGCCATGTGATATTTTGTTCACAAGTTTTTGGCATCGTTGCTGGGGATTACAACGAGATTAGTTGTTTTGATTTTTTTCTTTTTTTTTCTAGTTATTTATTTATTTTATTCGTTTAGTGTATGACCAGGAGCAACACTGCGAAGGAAGATTTACAATACGACCCAGAAATTGAAAGAACATTACGCATGTTAAGAAGAAAATGTCGAGAAAAGGTTCTTAACGGGAATGGTGAGCTAGGAGGTTACCAAAATAATGCCAATAACCAAGAGATACCTGCAATTCCTACAGTTATACTGCCCGCTCCCGTTATTACTGCTCAGATACCTAAAAAATGACCTATCAGAGAACACCTAGCACCTACCAAAGATGATTTGATGTTAGGACTAATCGGTCCAGAGGTAAATATGGCTAACTTTGAGCTTAAACCGGTGATGATTCAAATGCTAATAAATGTAGGTCAATTTGATGGACTACCTACTGGAGACCCAAGGTAACATTTCAAGCAATTCATGGAGGTTTGCCAACTATTCCACCAATCTGGTGTGACTGAAGATACAGTAAAGCTAAAGCTCTTTTCATTTTCCTTGTGAGATAGGGAAAAATTGTGGCTAAATTCTTTGCCACTAGGTTCAGTCACTACATGGTTAGATTTATACCAGAAATTCCTATTGAGATTCCAGTCTCCTACACTGAATGCCAAGTTGTGGATTGAAATTGCTACTTTCAGGCAAGTTGATGATGAAACTTTCTACAATACTTGGAAGCGACTTAAGGATCTGTTAAGAAGATGTCCCATGCATGGATTCCTTACTTGGACCCAGATTAAGCGATTTAAGGATCTGTTAAGAAGATGTCCAATACTTGGAGATTCCAGTCAAGTCGTGCCAATTAAGGGAGAAGTCAAACATTAGAGGTGATTTTCATTTCTCTCCTCTAATCAAAGGTTCTTTACTGAAATTCTCAAGTTCTTGTTCCTTTATGATTGATTTTTGATGTGTTGATGATTAAATCAAGATTAAAAGGTTTAAGGTGAGTTTTAATAAGAAATTGGTAGATCTTTGTTATAAATATGATTTGTGGTGGTTTTGATTGATTTAGGTCACATCTAAGATATGTTTTAATTTCATGAGAAGAGATTTACAAAAGAAATCCTGAAACTAATTGAATTGCTAATTTTCTAAGTTGTGAATAGTTAGATTTTGAGGTGTTTATGGTGTTAAAAGGTTGTTGGAGGTATAAGATAAATTTGTAAGTGTTTTTAGATGTTAATTGATGTTGTTAAGATGTTCAAATCGTTTGGTTGTGGGTGGGCTTTGTTTAGGTTGAGTTTGGTGATGTTTTTGGGGTTTTTTGGAAAATGTTTGATGGTTTTTAGTGAGGCGAAGTTGGAAATTGTTGTTGTTGGGGTTATGGATGCATAATGATGCATTGATCCTCTATTTTTGTGTGCGTAAAATTGGGGAGATTGATCCTACAACAATTGACAAAGTTTCGAAAGCTTCAGACGCTTGATTTTATATTGGCAAGTGGAGCTTTTTGTCATCGGTGAGTGGAAACGAGTTTTACAGCTTAATTAAGGTTTGAAAGTGATTTTGAGAGTTTAGATTAAGCTTGAAATGCTTTTCTAATCTTGGAAGTAAGTATTGGACGTTTTTGCTCTCGTTTTCGGTTTGGCAAAATATATTCTTATGCACATGTTTATAATTTTGTTACCTACTGTTATATGCTTATTTTAGCGATAATTGTTTTTGCAAATGATCATATGTTGATGATATATGATTATGGAAAATGGTTTGCGAAAGGATTTTGAGAATGCTAAAATACATGGTTTATTGCATTGGGAATTGGTTTGATTTGATGCATATGTAAAATAGCGGGGTAACATGTTTTAATGGAATATATTGGCAAGTGATAATGGCTAAAAGTTATCGGATATAGTTGGCTAGCCATAGGGTTTAAAGTGCACTATAAAAGTCGTATCATGTGTGTCGTATTATCCCGCTAGTGGATATTATACATTATAACCGTTGATAGGTTAATTGTGTTGATTGCTCCGGTTAGGGATGTATGTGAAGTGGTCTTGGGAACCATTTGTGAAATTCGTGTATCTGATGTGTTTTCTCTAAAATGCTATGTTATGGTTTTGTCACTCTAATGCCAATACATGAAATAATGTATCATGATGAGATTTAAAAGGCTTGTGCCTTGTGATAAAAGTTATGATGCTCCTTAAGCTATGCTATTGAAATGATTATGCATATAGAAGCTTAAGTTGAGGTTTTACATATGGGACTATGCATGTAATCCATGATTCATGATTTTGCATATGGTTATTATGCTTGAGATGTTTAGTGGAACATATGAGATGGGCTTTGAGGGCATAAAGTTGTTATGCACGCTATGTTTTGGAACAAACGGAGAAAGACTTGATTTGTTTAAGCATGTTTTCCATATCATACCAAATGTGGTTTTCAAAGATGTTTTGTAATGCATCAATGTTTTTCCTTAAGAGGTCCCTCACTAAGCATTATGTGCTTATGCTCTCTTCTCCCATTGATGCATAGTAGTGGAGTTGGGGGCATCTTATTCTCGGCAATGAAGATCCAAGGACACGACTAACACATGAGTATGGAACTCAATTTTTAGTTCAAATAATAAGGAAATGTGTTACCATATTTTTGGGGGTTTTGTAACTTGGATTTTACTGTATTGTGGAGATTCATTTGTTGTGGTTTGATGGTTTATTTTGTTGTTGGATTGAAGCATGATTGATGATAGTGTGCTTAAATGTGTTTGATGCTTGAAGGGTTATATGGTTCTACATATGAGACATGAATGTTTATACATATGCTTAAATGGTTCAAGCATGCTTGAAATGATGTTAATAGACTATAGATGATATGCCAATGTTGAATTGTGCCTTGAATCTCTATTTGAATGTCGTGTTGGATGAAATTAGGAAGCATGCCTCTAGTTTATGCTACTGAGGTTGAAATGGCATGTGAATTGTTATGTAAGTCTTTGGAAGCATGTTTCAGGTATGATGTATAATTGAAGCGTGTATTAGAGTATTTGAGGGCTAATTTAGATATGTTTAATGAGGTTCTAAAGTGTCACGAATATGCATTTTCTGCAAATCTGCTAGTAAGTTTCGAAACCATATGAACATGTTTCGAAACCTGTTGACACTGATATCGAAACTAGGCCCAAGGTTTCGCAACCATCAAGCTAGTTTTGGTTACTGGAATGAATGTTTCGAAACCTTTCATGAGGATGGTTCTGCAAAGTTAAAATATAGTCTAAAATGTTATATTTTGGTCACTGTTTTGTATAGCTGCTAATTAGATGTGATTGGATGATCGTTTTAAGCTAAAATTTAACCGCCATGCATGTAACCTGATTAATTAAGGTTTGGTAATTTCTGATTTAAGTAAGTCCTCTCAGTTTTCTAGATTTGCAATTTGGTCCTTAAAATTGCAATCACGCTCTATTGGATGTTAATTTGACGCCCAATTCAATCGAGAATTTATCTGCTGCCAGCATGTACACTTAGGAATTAAATAAGCATCTAGGCAAGATAAAAAGGAAAAAATAGACCTAAGTTTGAGTAAAACATTTTGGGTTTGTTTTGGCAAACCCAATGTAGCTCGCTCGGTTCGGTTTGGCATCTAGGTAGGGTCAAGGGGGTTACAACATTTGTAGATGCTTCGGAAAATAGTTCATTACTAGATAAGAAGTACACTAATGCCTATGAAATCCTTGAAAGGATTTCCACCAATGATCTCCAATACCCTACCACTAGATTAGGAATCAGGACAAGAGCAGTTGAAAAGTTGGAGCTTGATGCACTTTCATCTACCAATGCTCAAAATGCCAAACTCACTAATATGGTGAAGACATTGCAAAAGCCTGGTGAAGCCCAAGAAGTAAAGGAATTGGAACCATTTTACACTATTTGTGGTGATAACCAAATCGTGGAGAAATGCCCAGCTAACTCAGAATCAATGCATTTTGGAAACTACAACCGTAATAAAAAACCCCTATTCTAATACATACACAATGGGGTGGAAGTAGCATCCGAACCATTCATGGTCAAATTAGGGAGGTAACTAATTTCATGCCCAATGTTAGAATAATAACAATGCATCGGCAAGTTTCAACTAGAATGTAATGCCATAGAGAGCGCAGAATAATCTATCTCATGTGCAACGATCTTCTGATGAGAACACCCTAAAGGATTATATGGAGCGTAACGACGCAACTATCTAGAGTCTAGGCGCATCCATGAGGAACTTGGAAGTTCATATAGGACACATTGCTAGTGCACTTAATTTCAGACCTCCAGGGACTCTTCCAAGTGATATAGAGGATGCTCGACAAAAAAGGGAGAGAAAAATGCAAAGCTTTCACTCCACTAAGCGAAAAACAAGCCGATATTTCAACGTGAGAAAAAGAGTCAATTGTTTTCCATAAGAATAAATCAATTCCAGTATAAGAAACCAAGAAAGCTGAGAAAGGGGAAGCAAGCATCAGCAATGCCATATCACAACTTGATGCCAACCCTACCTTGGTAAAACAAGTAGGTTTTACTATTGACATTTTCAGAGCTCTTAAGTGTGTAGATGAAATTGAAGAATGCCATGCAGTTGAGCTAATGGAATCAATTTCAGATAAGAACCTGGCATTGAATTTACATGGAATGGCAATTGATGCCAAAGAACAAGAGTACGAGGATCTAGCTAGTGAAACTTTTAAGGAGTTGAAAGATTTGACCAAGCTAAAAGAAATCACAAGCCACCACCAAAGGAAACCCGAATCACTTGAGCTAACTAGGAGAGAGGTGAAGACACCAAAACCATCCATTTAGGAACCACCTAGATTGGAACTAAAACAATTGCCAAGCCACCTCAAATATGCCTACATGGGAAAAGAATCTACCTCACTAGGGATCATTGCGACTATTTTAGAGGGATACTTTATTTTCTAAGGTGGTTGTTCAAAACCACCATGGCAAAATATTATCTTTCATTGTGCAATCGAGAGTTTGGCATACTCAAAGGGAAGTAATTCTTCAGCTTTCGATGTTTGTTATTCAAACAAAATATTTCCAGATCCTACCATCCACCAACCAAGGGCCAAAGACTGAAGCACTACTAGGAAGGAAGTCAGAATGATGCCAATAAAACTATTATCCTTGTGAAAAATCAGTAACTTTTTTGCCAACTCAGTATGATCATTGTAAATAATCTAGGAGAGTTATTTTTTTTCAGTACGTATAATATCTCAGTTTAATTATTTAGTTTTCCCTTTATTTCTTTTCCCTTTTGAAAGGTTTCTATGGTTCTTAGCATAGGAAATTTTTCCAAGAGATCATGTCGAGTTCTACTACCAAAAGACCATAGCTGAAGAGAGAGAAAAAGGTAGCACCGAAAAGAGTACCCCTCACTAGAAGAAATACTTGATTGTCTCGACAAGATCATTCCTCAAGGGAGTACTCATCTCCTTAAATCCTTAGATTCATGTTTTTCATTTCCAGCATGCATTGCATTTGTATAAATGTGTTTTCATGCATTGAGGACAATGCCTACCTTAGGTTTGGGGGTGTGTGTTGCCTTACATTTATTGCCATGACATTCATTTTTATGTTTATGTTTGCATTCTATTATTTCCGTATAGATAGAGTAGAACCATGCATACTAGACCATTAATTGTTTTTACCAAGGCTCTATTTTGAACTAATATTGCCAACACATTGCTAGCATAGTTAGATTCGGCCTTAGTTTGACCCTGTTTGATGATGAATTTAGAATCTCTAGATTTAGTAAGAGCCAATAGACTTAGTAAGGATGAGTTGCTTGGAAATTGATATCTAACTTAGGGAAATTTAGTTTCACTTAAACACGTACTATGCATCTAGTTCCTAAGAAAAACTTAGGATTTTTGAAACTGAACTCAGAAAGAAAAGAGAAAAAAATGACAAGGTAAAAGTAAAGAATAGGGCAACAATGTTTTGCCAAAGGATAAATTTTTTAGAACACTCCTTTGTCTTAGAGGCAATAAGTAACTTGGGGCTTCGTGGTTTGTTCCCTCTTAGTTCTTAGGCCAACAAAAACTTTAGAGTATGAGTGTAATGGGTTAGTTGTTGGGAAATGCTGGTACATCCTATGACCAGCAGAAAAGTTATCCGGCGTAATCCACCAGTGATCCATGTACAAGGGACGAATTCAGGGTGATAAAGGATGAAAACATTACCTCAAGTAATATGGAATTCTACAGCAAGTATAGGAGAATCCAAATCAAATCTGAGTCATCACAACAACGTTCCGACCTCTACGCAGTCCACCCGAATAAAATGGACATTTTTTCTCTTCTCTAACTGTTAGAGATGATTTTCAAAAAAAACATATGTTGGCTGCTAGACCTTATGCTCATAGCGGTTCAGTCCAGTATGTTGCTCCCTAACATGTATTTATGTATTGATTTTGACATCTCTATGTCAATGACAACACTTTGTCAGCCCATCTCTATGTTGGGCATACTCCAACATTAGCTTAGTGATGTAGTATGGATTAACGTGGGGGTTCATGGTATGCTCCCTCTTACTTTTCACTCCAAACAAAATTATGACACGAACCTAAAAGTATTTCCAAAAGAAAAGGAAACCCTTGGTGAAAAATATTTGAGTTTGGGTAGTAAAATTAATTAAGGGAGTTAAGGGACATTGGATGCAAACCACCTGCACTTCATGCACACTTTTATGATCTTACGTTAGAGTTATATTTTTGTACTTGAAATTGCTTTGAGTTTTGTTGCAATTACTATTGTGAGATAATTGAGAACAGAACTAGGGCCAGATCTTGCTTGCTAGCTTGTGTTACTAATCAAAAAAAAATTGCCGCGACACTTTACTCTATTTTATAGTTTTTAGTTTTGCATCACTTGAGGACAAGCAAATAGCTAGGTTTGGGGTGTGTTAACTCCTTAAAAGATGTATTTTACATGCATATATTACCATGATATTGCTTGACTTGAGGTACATATTAGTCTATTTTTCTAGTGGTTTCATGCATTTGCATCACTTGAGGAATGTATAGTTTTTATTTCCAGAGTGAAAGGGTGTTTTCATGTCTTGATGTGCAGGACTGGAGCAAGTGGTTGTAGGAAGGAAATTCTAAGCGCAGTTGGCAAAAATTAGAAGGGAAATGTTGAGCACGGTTGGCAAAAAGTAGAGAGAGGAATGCCAACATTGCTTGGCAAAAGAAGGACGATGCCCGAAAAAATCGCACTAAGTTAGTGCCACATTAGCCCTAGTTACTATAATGCGTGGATGTCACGTTTGAAGAGTCTGGCACCAGAAATTCATGACTCAACCCTAACCCTAATTAGGTCTGCGTCTGCGCCTATATAAAGGAATTCAAGAATGAGCTAAAAAAGATCTAGAGCCGCGAGGAGAAGAGAAAGGTAGAGGCAACCTAGGCAATTTTGCTGAGAGCTCTAGATCCATTGAAGGATGCATCGAAAGATCTCCTTCTTTTGGTTTATTTCTCTTGATTAAATTCTAGTTTTTGTGATGATGAATCAAAACGATGATTTGTTGTTGGTTTCCCCAACCATGAACTAATCTTTTAAATTGGCTAGGGGTGTTTGCGATGAACGCTTAGTATTTTCAGTTTTTAATAATTACATGCTTTGGCATTATTGCCAATTTCGCATGTGCTTACATTTCAAATATTTTATGCCATATGACAATTAGTATTAAATGCTTATTATCCCATAATATCTTAACAAGCTTAGGAGATAAGGATTAATTACCAAATACTAAGGAGAGAAACTTCGACAAAAGATATTCAAGTAGATGAACTTACACCCGAAGTGATTCTACCCCTTAGGAGTAAAGATTGAAACTTCACCAAGTTAATTGTTTGAAAACTCGCTATAGACTTACAAGTGTTGTGAGTAGTTAACTTAGGATATTACCATCGATAGAGGCAATACTAACTTTAAATCTGCTCGGCAATAAAACCAGAGTTTAATGTTACTAATTGATGTCTTTATTGGCATGAAATCCAAACATCCCTCGCCAAGCTTTCCAATCATTACTACACCAGTTATTTTCCAATCTACCTTGATTTTCACTTCAGTTTTCTTTATCATCATAATTTCTTTAGTTCTTTTATTTACTCTCTCCTTAAATCAATTGTCATCACCTGTATTTTCCAGTTCAGAAGTATTAATCGTGACTATTAATTCATGGACAATCCATGTGGAGACGATACTCAACTCACTACTTTATTACTTGTTGACTGTGTATACTTGCACGTAAAAGACATCCTTGGTATTATTTCCTGAATTGACACACATAATACTTAATCATTTGTCATGCAATATTTCATCGACATCCAACAATTTAGGTGTTGGTATGACCATCCCTGGCTAAGCCCCATTGTGTCACTTGACTTAAGCCAGGCGGTAACTTTCGTTACTCATGGTAGTGCAACATTTTACATTCTCTACTATTGGAACGTTAAATGCAGCTACAAGACATACATGTGCATATATATGAAGTAGTAAACAGGAACATAGCCACTAACAAAGAACATCAAATCAAGGGTTACTATATTAAGAACAGAGTTAAGAAAACACCATATTTCTTTGATTAAGAGAGATCTACGATAAAAAAACATATCCCTTTTACGGTCACATGAACTCGAACTAGTGAGCCATGCAATGACCACAACTGCAACTCGTCGATCCATGAGGCTTTTCAATTGCTTTGTTGCTTCTTTCTGCATCAGGACCTCCAAGCTCTTTAAGCTTCCATGGCAAGAGCCATTTTCTTGAAAAAATTTGTTTAAGAAAACTATCCAAAATAGACCTCATTTTTCTTGTAAATTGGGGGGCTCTATATATAGGTGGAGGAGGGAGAAACGACACACTAATGGGAATGCAACAAGTGTTGGCTCTCTCTTGTGATCCATCACGATAAGTTCTTTTGTCTTGATGCAACGAACTGACATCTCCTTTAGATTTTGTCTAGTACCCCCTTAAGATTTCTCATGATGCAGTGGGCAGACTATGGCATCAACAACCACCGTGGTCTCAACTCATATATGCACCATGTGGCTTTCATATTAACTATAATGGGGTACCCGTGAAGGTCAGGCTATTTTTTGTGGTCTCGAGCTCTCTTATGAACAACTATGCTTGGCTCTTATATAATAAAGACAACTCCTTTATATTCTATCATTTCTGCACGCACTAGCACACGAGTCAGACATCTCTGTCTTGACAAAAATATGCTAAGTACCAACAAAAAGGTATAAAATACAAAACTATCCTAAATGAATGGCTACATAAAGGCAAAAATACATTCAAGAAAGACAAAATCAAAAGCGAAGGTGGTGCAGAAATATATGTATATTCGAGAGTTATCACATATACTTCAGTAATACAAGAATTAAGCATAAACTAAAAGGGTAAATTACTAGAGAGACCACCCAAACTTAATGATGTTTAAACAAAACACATAAATATCTTGATGCAATGGAATATTGATAATAAGATATGTAGCTATACAAGTAGATGAGAGTTAAATATATATTTTTAATTTTTTTTACGATTTGGTTATCTCCACTGTTATTTATATGGTTACGATTTGGTTATCTCCACTGTTATTTATATGGTTACGATTCGATTATCCCCGCGGTTCAAATATAGCAATCTCCGTCTCTATTCTCATATAATCTTCATTGATAAAAAAGTTCTCCGTCCTCATCTTCGTGGGTGAAGAATTCAGTTATTCCTCATTCCCGTCGGTTCAAATCCCCACAGTTTTCGGATATTCCCCACCTGATTTCCACCCCTAAATGTATTGAAAATTAAAATAATTATTTAAATCTAAATACTTATTTTCAAATAATTTAATTTAAAATGTATACTCTATCTTAAATAAATATAAATTTATATTCAAATCTAAATACTTTCTATAAACATTACTTAATTTTATTCTCAAATGAAAGTGAAAAAAATTGTAGTTTTTCTTCAATTTTAATCACATTTTTAAGTTAAGTATTATTTTTGTTAAAGATATAATAATGGATAAGTTGGTTCATCGATAAAATTTGTTCATTTCATCCAGTTGAATTCTGATATAATTTTTGAAGTGGTGATACAATATAACTTAAATATAATTATGGTGAAACCTAAACAAAATTCAGCTTATCCAAGTCTGAGTGGCTGGTGATGGATCCCTTTGCAAAGGGTCTTGAGAATGACTCCCACCAGTGCTCAAATTGCTTATTTTACGACCTCCTTGATTTTACTCCACCAACAAAGAGGTTAAACGTCAACACTTTAGTAGTCAAAGAAAATTATTCAAAAATATCACGTGGGTGCTGATGATGAGAAAAAAAATACATAGAAATTAAATTGAATAAATAAATAATGTTACGCCAGCATTTTCTTTGTTATTTTAAAAACGAGTATCAAAATAAAAAATGTAATGTTAGATGCAATTTTGTCAAAAATAATTGTTGGATGACCAAACAGAAACACAAAAATAAATGAGGTACCAAATAGGTAGTTTACCATAAAAATTTTTTGTTCGTTTAAAATATGGACAAAGTTTAGGTTTGAGCTTTAAAATTTAGGATTATGTAACACTCCTAAAACTGGTTCAATAGTTAAAAAAAAGCCGATGATCAAAATTTATCTTTCCGATAATTAAGTTTAGTCCTTGAATTATCTAGTTAGATTAAATTTGGATCAGTTTATAAAGCAAGTTGGACACGAGTAGTGACTAAATGGTAAAGTGTGCTAGTTTGGTTATTAAAAGAAAAAAAAGGCAAATAAAGGTTCTATAGGTATAAAGAATGGGAAGATGAATGTTTAATGCTTTATAATAGTGATTAGTCATCATAACAAGTGTCAACCAGGCATAATTATAATTTAATTTAATGTTAAAATTAAGCTAAATTTAGAGAAAAGCCCACGGTTTAGATTAAAAAAAGTGCGGTTCGGCAACAACTAAAAGGAATGGGAGTGAAGAAGATCGACTAAAAAGGGGCTGAACTATGATATTTGGCTGCTGAAATTGATTTGAGGTTGTGTTGCTAAGCTTAAACTGATTTAATACTGGGATTGTGAAGATTAAGACGACCAAAACAAGGTATTGAAGGACTTGCCTACGCAAGAATTGTTTAAATTGGATATTGATTCATTTAGAAGTTGATAGAAGTTGATAGTTAATGTTAAGCATATTCTTTTATTGCTGGAAATTTAGCTAATATAGGAGTAGTTAATATAAATCTGCTTAAATGAACATTGTTTACGTACCCAATAAGAGCTTAAATTGGCAGTACCAAATCTACCCAGTTTTAAGGATTTGAAATACTTAGTTTAAAAGTGATAATAAGTGATATTCATGTTATAAAAATACTAAATCCCTGATCTACTTTTTTTATGGGCTGTTTTACATAGATTAGGCACATAAGATAGTATAATAATGAACCGAACAAGTCGTCTCAGTAGCAAAGCGAGTGATATTTATTTAATGAGACCCGAATTCAAATCGTTTTGTCTGCAAGGTGTGTACATTGTCAAAGAGTTAGAATTTATATGAACATATACTATCTTGTAATCACCTTAAGACAATTAAAAAAATAGTATGGTAATATAATGATTTATTCTATGAAAAGAAATAAGGTTACGGTAGAAATTCTCAAATCAAGTATAAATGGAAAAACTTAAGGACCGGAAAATTATATTCGAATCGTGTAGTAGTTCGGATTAAGTGAGTGTAATTTGAATTTAAGATATTTTTGTTTCTGTCATATTTTGATAACATTATGCTCAGGCTCACTTAAAGCAAGATTTTGGTGGTAACTTGTTGTGGGGTAAGTTTGATTTACTTTGCAGTTTTGTTTTGAAAGTACTTTGCACATGATTGATGTGTTATATTATGATATGAGAATTTGGCATACGAGTTAAGTTATGAATCATGTTATGAACCAAAGAGATATGTTATGGATCATGAAATGAACTAGATGATACTATTATCGCGGCGTACACTGTCATGTAGGTTTGTCATATCATTTCAAGTCATTTATTATTAGTTGCTAAAAATTTTCATCCGTAAAAGGATCATTTTACCCAAAATAAAACGTTAAGAGTTAAATTGCTTCAAAAAAAGAATAGAGGACAAAATGACTATTCAATTAAACGTTAATTTGAGGTTTTAAACTCACCATGAAATTATTCTATGGTATTTTGGAGCTTCAAGCTCACTATGAAACTTTGAGCTATAAGCTCAATTATGACTCAAAAATGCAAATTAAATGACAACTTTGGATACAAGTTAATTTTGGGTACAATTGGCATGTAACAGAATTCTTTGAGCTCATGTGTAGGGTGGGTTACGACCCAATGAATTACGATCCTTATTGGAAAAAGTAGGAAGGATGTTGTGTTGGTTATTGGCGACAGATAAAAGATTGATCATTTGAATAATTAAGTTTCCATAGATGTTTGAGATCGTAATTAAGGGTTGCAAGTCATTCTCTAAGCATTTGAGTAAGTTTTTTTGATCCAACTCTTAGTTGGTGGCATATAAACTAAGTATATTAGTTGCATTGGATTGGATGTGATTTTAGATTAATGCTATGATATGAATAAGTGTTATGTGATGATAATGGTATATGGTTACTTATGCAGTGATTTAAATGTTTGGTTAAAATTTTAGGTGAAATAAGATACGATAAGAAATAGTGGAATGGGTAAATATGTAATGTGTTAATCATGTTTACATCAAGGTGTCAAGTTTATGTTATGTTTTAGCAAGATTGATAATTGTATTTGACAGCTAGGCTTAGTTAGTTAATTAGTTAGAATAGTTAAAATCATTTTTGTCAGTTAAAGCTATTTCTTTACTCTTTTCTTTACTAGTATAAATAATAAACCTTTTGTATAATATATTCAATTTTAATAAAACCTCTTTTATCAGTTTCATTTATCACAAATTTCATTTGTTAGAATTCAATATGGTATCATATAACTTTTCCAATTCTCGTTCTTCTGAATCAAATCGTTTTTCAAGAACGATTATCCCTCTTATGAATACTACATCCATCCAAATGAGAATCCGGTTCTGACCTCCTCCCTATTAAACGAGAGCAATCATCATGGTTGAGCTCATTCCATGCAAATGTCTCTTATCTCCAAGAATAAATTTTAGTTTGTGGATGGTTTGATTAAGGAACCCAAGAAGGAAGATCCTCGTTTTTAAGCTTGGGTCAACTGTAATAATCTCATCCTTTCTTGGCTACAACGCGCGTTGAATCAAGAAATTGGGCAGAGTGTGATTTGAATCGATAGGGCTTATGAACTGTGGACGGATTTGTATGATAGATTCAATTATGGGGATTTGGTTCAAATTTCAGATTTACTTCAAGAGTCCTATTCTTTACAAGTTAACCTTTCTATTACGGCTTATCACACTCAATTAAAGGTTCTTTGGGATGAGATATGTAATCTCAGACCTTTAATAGCATGGGATTGTTCTGCTACGAATTATAGGAAACATGATTCTTGCTTCGATTTCTTAGGGGTCTTAATGAAAATTTCTCACACATGCACTTATAGAATTCTATACTTAGAATGATATTTTTGCACTCTACTAGTTAAACAAGTCTGGAAAGCTTGAACATATTTATGAATGGAAAGGAATAAAGAGAATGAAAAAGGAGTTGTTTCTGACCGGATCGAGTAATGTGGTAATCATAGGGTGTGAACCGAGTGATTTGGATGAAATTTCATAACTTCAGATATCATTATAACATTCATGAGTTATGCTACCCATGGGAGGGTTGAATCTAAAACGTTTTTGCACTTGGTATCTAGGGCATCCTATTTTGTTTTCTTTCTTCTAAGATTTTTAGGTATTGTAAGGTATCTTTCATTGAAATGCTAATCAACAAACTAACATTTTTTTCCAAAAAAAAGGATTTCCTTGTATTGCTTTAGAGATAAACTTCAAAATGCAAGATCAAGGATGCAAGTGATCGAGTTGACATGGAAAAAATATAGATGAGTTTGAGAAGCTCATCTTTGATTGATAGCTTTTTGTTCAGAAAAGAAGAATGACCCATCAAGGGTCACGATGAAGACAATGACAAGAATGCATATGTCAGATATTTCAAGGACTTAAAGCAAGTTTCTACCATGAAGTACTGGTTGACCTTTGAAATAAAACTTGATAAAAGTTCAGGGACTTGAAGAAAGTTCAAGGACTTGAGGCATTTGCTCACCCCAAATGATGAAGAAGGGCAATATCCACATGATAGGGCAAGAAACGAGAGATTAGTGGGGGCATCATGGTGCATAAGAGTTCAAATCAGAATAGACAAGAAGGGATGCAGAACCTGAAAGAGTTCAACTTCAGAATCAGCTCAAAGAAGAAGAGGAGCTTGAGACTAAAATCCTGGGGCAAATTTTGTCGAAGCAAGAAAACAATGAGATGCAAAGGCAAATCTCAAGAAGATCAAGTTAAGCAAGATCCAGTAAGAATAATCTCAAGAGATGAGGTACTATTGCAACAGAAGCAGAAAGCCTAGTGGAGAAACAAAGAAGATCAGAACTCATCTGAGTGGCCCTCGGTTGTTACAATTCATGCATCATATATAGTTAGACATCCGTAAGATAAGAGCATACTAAAGCATGCATTCAAAGAATTTTACATATTTTTGTAGGAATTTACAAGAATCAACAAGAAACGAGCCAAATTTCAATCTACAGCTTCAAGATTGGGGAAGAATATCCAACAAAGAATTGCAAAGACATTAACCCGTTTGAAGAGTCGGATTTCAATAAAGTTTTCAATTCGTTTGGAGAGGAGGATTTCAATAAAGTTTTCAATATGTTTGGAGAGGTGGATTTCAATAAAGTTTTCAATCCGTTTAGAGAGGCAGATTTCAACAAAGTTTTCAATCCGTTTGAAGAGGCAGATTACAAAAAAGTTTTCAATCCGTTTGAAGAGGCGGATTTCAACAAAGTTTACCAGTCCGTTTGGAGATGCGGATTTAGGACTTACTGAAGACAGATATTGCATTGCAATCCTAAATCCTTCAGGTATTCAGTAAGTCATTCAGGCATGATGTTAAGTCCTTTGGGCCATTGCCTTTAGGAGTGATGTTTGAATGTTTGCACAGGAAAGGAAGTGCATTACAATTCTAAATCCTTCGGGTCATCAGTAAGTCCTTCGGGCATGATGTTAAGTCTTTCGGGCCATCACCTTTGGGAGTGATGTGAACATTTGATTGGTTGCGCAAATAGTGCATCACGATCCTAAAACCTTCGGGTCATCAATAAATCTTTCGGGTATGATGTTAAGTCTTTTAGAATGAAACCTCCAGAAATGATGAGAAATTTTTGGATGGTGTCACAGTAAGATAGTTGGGCATGATATCGACAAAGATATTAACCTTTTGGGTTACCAGTTTCAAAAAAGAGAAGAAGAAGAAGAAGAAGAATGTGGTGCAAGTTACCAAGTTGGAAAGCAAAATAGATTGACCTTGAACTCAAATAAAGAGCTCGTAATGAGAAGAGTTCGCTCCAGAGTTCCTGCTGAGAAGAACTCGCCCAAAACTCTTAATGAGAATAGTTTGTCCCAGAGTTCCTAATGAGAATAACTCACCTAAAACTCCTAATGAGAAGAGTTTGTCCCAGAGTTCCTAATGAGAAGTACTCACCTGATGAAGAAGAGCTCCTAATGAGAAGAGTTTACCTTTTTGAAGAATGAGGAAGTTTCTAATGAGAAGAGCTTGCCTATTCGACATCTTTTACAAAAAGTGGATTAGCAAAATAGTGAGAAATGAAGAATTTCATAATAAGAAGAACAACTTCAAACCTCAGAAAATGAAGAATTTCAAAGAGCAATTCCAAACCTTGGGAGATGAAGAATTTCATAATGAGAAGAACAACTTCAGACTTTACGGTTTGGTAGAAGATTGAAGAATTTCATAATAAGAAGAACATCTTCAACCTTCAGAGGTCGGGTGGTTCACGTAAAATTCGTGTCTTTTCAGTCTTTGCTCTATTCTTGTTCCACAGCAATGAGCAAAGAGGGGAAACTGTAATACACGATTTTTACCCGGGTACCCATATATATTAATAATTTTTTATAAATAAAGCCAAATAATAAATAATATAAATAACAATCCATTAAATAAAAATAAATGTCCAGTAGTACAATCTAAATATCCATTATACACTATATGAGTCCACTTTTATATACAAAAACCTTATAAGCCCACAAAAATGATATCATGCCCAAAATACAAATTGTTCCCCCCCCCCAAAACCAATGCTTATCAGGTAAAAAGCCCAAACAAACAAATTTGTGTTTGTTTGGCCCACCAAAAGTGCCATATGTCACCACGGGGTTCATCCATTCACCCTTCACTTGGGTCAACTCCCCTTGGTGATGTCAGTACCTGCATCACTATAAAAGTAAGAGAGAGAGTGTCAGACAGAAATGAATGACTATCATTAAAAATATTATCACCATATTAAAATAATAATAATGAGAGCAATAATGGGAGAGAGAGGTTACCTTTCTTGGCAACTGAACGATCGAAGTACGAACGGTCTTTGGAGGTTTGAGGTTTGATGGTCGCCGTTGCCGGGAAGTTCATTGGACATCGAGAAACTCACCGGTCAACGTGGAAACTGCTGAAATTGTGATTTCAGCCGCCGGAAGGTATATTTTCGCCTCATCTTTCAAATACCTGCAAAATAAACCTAAAATAGGTTAGATAGAAATCAAAAATGAAAAAACATTAAATGAGATAAGATCGAAGCTTATCTTAGCAATGGCTGAAATGATTTTGGTGAGTGTTTGAAGAGGCGGTCGGAGTTGAGGAGGGTTAGGGTTTTAGGTAGTTAGATCTAGGTTGGGTGAAGTTGGGAATCCTAATGGATTAGGGTTAGATCTAAGACTAGGTTGAAAATTGGTGCTTTTGGGAAGTTTTTGGTTCCAGAGACGGTAGCAGACGGCGATTGAAAATTGCCAAAGTGGCGGTCGGGGTTCAAACCCTAGCTGCCGGTGAAACATATCAGAGCATGGCCAGTGGCGGTGAGTTGGATCGGGTGGTGGTGCTCGCGACGACCTTATGCTGGAGTTCATCGTGTTCATCCAACTTTTGATGAACAAGGAGGAATATTCAAGTAAAAGGGAGGTTTTTGATCCATTTTAGGCTATGTTTTTATAAAAAGAAAGTGTTATGGGCAGAGGATTTGAGAGATAGGGGGAATAGAGAGAGTCAAATTTTAAAAAAATGGGAAAAAAAGAAAATGGGAGGTTGACTGGGGCTTTATATAGCCTGCTCAAAACGCTGCGTTTTGGACGGAAGAAACCTACGTGTTTTGAGTCGGGTCAGGTAAGGAATATGTGCCTTTCTTGGCAGATTCCATGTTTTGGGCTACAAGTTTTCATTTCTCACATTTTGATCACTTTGCTTTGTAATTTGTCACCCAAATTTCAATAATAATTCAATTTAGTCCATATTTTAATTGTTTAATTTAATTTTTTATTTGTTGTATGTTGCAAGATTTAAAATAAAGCATATAGTATAATTGCTTAGATAATTAGTTCACTTAGCTTAAATAATTAGAGCCTTTAAATTTAGGTTCCTTAATTAGAATTTAATAATTTAAATAAGCGAGATAATTTTAGAAAATAAATGATTATTAAATGGAAACTTTAAAGTCCTAAGTTGATTAGTATCTCATTGTAATGAGATGTTAATCAAGGGGTCTATTTAGTGGAATATTTAATATTTCATTTGAACTTAAAATATGTAATCATATAGTTAATTAAATCGAATTAGGATTAGGTTTAAATAGTTAGATTCATTAAATAATTAGGAATATTATAGATTTAGGGTTTAATATGGATAGTGCCCAAGTAGTTGGGTGTTATCACATAAACCCGTAAATTTGATAATATTCATAGATTCTTTATAAATTCAATTAATTATAGCCCTTATTATGTTAGAACTTAAAATTGATAAGAAAATAAATGGATATGCATCTAAAACCTTTTGTGTCGAGATACATTTTTTGATATAAATTGAAATATCCTAAAGTAATTGGATGTTTCAAAACTTATATTCGCTTAACAATGTATTTTCTTACAAAAGGATATCTCCATTCGGAATGGAAATTCATTTAACGATTAAGGATTGAACTAAATTTAAATTATTGTTCTAAATGCCAAAATACCATGTGAAATTAACAAGGTACCAGCAACGGGCGTTTGTAGGGGTACTAATCCTTCCCCACATGTAACCGACTCCTGAACACTAATTTTAAAGAAATGACTCTCTAGTTGTTTTTATGGTGTCTGGTCTACCAAAATGACCAATGACGACTCCAAATTGATTTTCAAGAATAAATAAAAGGGAAATTCGATTTAAAATATAAAACCTTGATTTTCAAGATTAAACAAATTAAATTGGATAAACCCCTAATCGCTAGGCTATTTTCACACGTCGGTTTAAAAATGGTCGAGACATTGGGAGAGATATAAAGACCTTTTTAGGAGATATCCTAGGCATGGATTCCCAAAATGAACCCAAATGGAGACCTTTTACAATGGACTTAATGCACAAACCAGAACAGTTGTTGATGCTTCGACAAATAGTTCATTGCTTGAAAAAAACTACACAGAGGCAGTTGGCATCCTTGAAAGGATTTCAATCAATGATTTTGAATATCCTACTGCCAGACTTGGGATCGATACTAAAACTGGTGGGAAATTACAAATAGATGAGCTCACATCCATCCACACTGAAATTTCCAATCTTACTACCATGGTGAGAAACTTGGAAAAGAGTAATGAGGCCCAAGAAGTTAAGGCACTAGCCCTATTTTGTGCGATATGTGGAGAGGATCATCACATGGAAGATTGCCCTGCCAACCCTTAGTCGGTAAATTTCGTTGGCAATTTTAATCGTAATTATAATTCGAATTCCAATACTAACAATGCATGATGGAGGCAACACCCAAATTTAGCTTGGGGGAATCAAGAAGGAAACCAATACAATGCTTAACATTAGAACAATAGTGCCCAGCATCAATACAATGCCCAGCGTCAGAACAATGCCATGCCAGGGGTCAACCAAAATGCCGTGCCACAGCGGGCACAAAATAATTTTTATGCAGGGCAAAAGAACAACCAGGGGACTTTGACAGAATACATGGAGAGGAATGATGCAAATGTCCAGAGTTTGGCAGCATCTATGCGAAACTTGGAGGTACAGATTGGATAGATTGCCAATGCACTCAACAGCCGACCCTAGGGAGCTTTGCTTTGTAATTTGTCACCCAAATTTCAATAATAATTCAATTTAGTCCCTGTTTTAATTGTTTAATTTAATTTTTTATTTGTTGTATGTTGCATGATTTAAAATAAAGCATATAGTATAATTGCTTAGATAATTAGTTCAATTAGCTTAAATAATTAGAGCCTTTAAATTTAGGTTCCTTAATTAGAATTTAATAATTTAAATAAGTGAGATAATTTTAGAAAATAAATGATTATTAAATGGAAACTTTAAAGTCCTAAGTTGATTAGTATCTCATTGTAATGAGATGTTAATCAAGGGGTCTATTTAGTGGAACATTTAATATTTCATTTGAACTTAAAACATGTAATCATATAGTTAATTAAATCGAATTAGGATTAGGTTTAAATAGTTAGAGTCATTAAATAATTAGGAATATTATAGATTTAGGGTTTAATATGGATAGTGCCCAAGTAGTTGGGTGTTATCACATAAACCCCTAAATTTGATAATATTCATAGATTCCTTATAAATTCAATTAATTAGAGCCCTTATTATGTTAGAACTTAAAATTGATAAGAAAATAAATGGATATGCATCTAAAACCTTTTGTGTCGAGATACATTTTTTGATATAAATTGAAATATCCTAAAGTAATTGGATGTTTCAAAACTTATATTCGCTTAAAAATGTATTTTCTTACAAAAGGATATCTTTATTCGGAATGGAAATTCATTTAACGATTAAGGATTGAACTAAATTTAAATTATTGTTCGAAATGCCAAAATGCCATGTGAAATTAACAAGGTACCAATAACGGGCGTTTGTAGGGGTACTAATCCTTCCCCACATGTAACCGACTCCTGAACACTAATTTTAAAGAAATGACTCTCTAGTTGTTTTTATGGTGTCTGGTCTACCAAAATGACCAATGACGACTCCAAATTGATTTTCAAGAATAAATAAAAGGGAAATTCGATTTAAAATATAAAACCCTGATTTTCAAGATTAAACGAATTAAATTGGACAAAACCCCTAATTTAAAACCCGTAATCGCTAGGCTATTTTCACACGTCGGTTTAAAAATGGTCGAGACATTGGGAGAGATATAAAGACATTTTTAGGAGATCTCCCATGCATGGATTCCCAAAATGAACCCAAATGGAGACCTTTTACAATGGACTTAATGCACAAACTAGAACAGTTGTTGATGCTTCGACAAATAGTTCATTGCTTGACAAAAACTACACAGAGGCAGTTGGCACCCTTGAAAGGATTTCAATCAATAATTTTGAATATCCTACTGCCAAACTTGGGATCGATACTAAAACTGGTGGGAAATTACAAATAGATGAGCTCACATCCATCCACACTGAAATTTCCAATCTTACTACCATGGTGAGAAACTTGGAAAAGAGTAATGAGGCCCAAGAAGTTAAGGCACTAGCCCCATTTTGTGCGATATGTGGAGAGGATCATCACATGGAAGATTGCCCTGCCAACCCTTAGTCGGTAAATTTCGTTGGCAATTTTAATCGTAATTATAATTCGAATTCCAATACTTACAATGCAGGATGGAGGCATCACCCAAATTTAGCTTGGGGGAATCAAGAAGGAAACCAATACAATGCTTAACATTAGAACAATATTGCCCAGCGTCAATACAATGCCCAGTGTCAGAACAATGCCATGTTAGGGGTCAACCAAAATGCCATGCCACAGCGGGCACAAAATAATTTTTATGCAGGGCAAATGAACAACCAGGGGACTTTGACAGAATACATGGAGAGGAATAATGCAAATGTCCAGAGTTTGGCAGCATCAATGCAAAACTTTGAGGTACAGATTGGATAGATTGCCAATGCACTCAACAGCAGACCCTAGGGAGCTTTGCCAAGTGATACAGAAGATGGCATGCAAAATTGCAACGAACAATGCAAAGTTGAAACTCTTCAGAGTGAGAAACAATGTGAGGCTAAGGCATTTGTTAAGCAGCCAAATAGTTGTTAGGAAGAGAAATTAGTGCCAACAGGTGAACCCAAGGAAATAGAGAAAGAAGAGGCAGAGACTGATGATCCCAGACCACTATCTGATGCCAGACTGCAATCCAATGCAGACAACAGTTGGATGCCAACACCACCATGACAAAACCAGTGGAGCCATCATTTGCCAACCCTACCTTGGTAAAACAAGCAGGTATTATTGTTGACATTTTCAAAGCTCTTAAATGTACAGATGAAATTGAATGCTATGCAATTAAGATAATGGAGTCCATTTTGGATGAGAACCTAGCATTGAATTGTCATGGAATAAAAGATGATGCTATAGAGCAGGATTTTAACATTATGATGGGTGAAGAATTGAAGAACCGACCTTCATGGATGAGGTCATAAGTTATTTTGATAAATCTAAGCCACTAGAGTTGGCTGACAGAGAGACCGGAGTACCAAATCCATTTAGTGAGGAGCCACAGAACTTGGAGCTAAAACAATTGCCAAGTCACCTCAACCATACCTCGATATCAGAGGAGAAAGAAGCTGCAAAACCTAAACACTACTAGAGTGCTGAGTTTGATCAAATGTTCTCGAGACCTACAACAAAGAGATCGATTTTCTAAGGTGTTTGTTCAAAGCTACCATGGAAAAATATTCTCTTCCATTGTGCAATCGAAAATTAAACTCATGTGAGTTGGAAAATGGTTTTAAATGCATTGATGGTGTTGTGTTTTGAACACTCCTCACTAACCCTTGTGTGCTTACGCTCTCTTTGTCCATCAATGCAGAGAATTAAAAGTTGGAGGCAGCGAGAAAGTGAGGGAAAATCCAAGGACTTGAATAATGTGAAAGTATGGTTTCGAACTAAACTTGTAGTAATAAAGGCAATGGGGTTCATTGTTGTTAGGAGAGTTATTTGCCTAACTCCTTATTTGTGCAAGTTTAATATGTTGTTGTGGTGTTGTATGAGGCTTTATATGTTTGGTTTTGAGATGGATTTATGTTTTGAGTTTTAGATGGTTGAGTTTTAGAAAGCATGCCTCTAGATTCATGATTAAAGTATGTAGCTATGTTTTATGCATGATTCATTAATATCCTGGCATGGTTTGATCCCTAGGTTAATGGTAAGCATGTTTATGACTTGTTAAGGTATGTTTAAATCCATTTTCGAGAGAAAAACTAGCAATTTTTGACATTACAGGTCTAGGTGTACCGATACGCAGGGCTCTGTATCGATACGAGTATGTGTTTTTGGTGGCCTCATATTAGTATACGGGAACGTGTACCGGTACGCCCCTTAGCGACTAGAATCTAGATTTTGTTGGTGTGGCCCGCGAAACGGTACGCCTTGGGACCGTATCGGTACGGCTAGTCGTTATATCAGTTATAGACTATTTATGTTTTGAGATTCTTCTGTTTTGGTCCCTACTTTTTACGTATGCAATTGTATGGTTTTGAATCATCATTTTGAGCTGGATTTTGGCAAGCAATCATGTAATCAGATTAATTGAGGGTTGGTAATTTGAATTATGTTTAAATCCTTGAAATTTTCTAGATTTACAATTTAGTCCCTAAATTGCAATTTGCACAATTGGATGTCTAATCGACGCCCAATTTACTTGATTTTTTACTTGCTGCCAGTATGCACACCTTAAGATATAATGTTGCATCTAGACAAGATGAAAAAAGGGACCTAAGTTTAGTTAGGTTTTATTTCGGCAAAACCCAATGTAGCTTGCTCGGTTCATTCTAGCGTCTAGGTCGGGTCAAGGGGGTTACATTAACAAAAAATTAAAAATATTACACATTAAATAGAAAAAATACAATAAATATTACAATAAGACTATGATTATAAATATAAGAAAAACCCCAGCGTCGGTCGCCGTTGTCAGAACCAAAATTTCCCAGAAAATTCCCTTTTTCTAATTTTGGCGGTCCCCAATTCACTTTTTCATTCACGGAGCTACATCGAAACCAACATATACTACGTGACTTCGCAAAACAGAGGTAAAAAATAACTTGTCCCTTTTCTTTATTTAAAACAACTAACATATAAAAGAAAATTACCATAAAAGAAGAGCTTGCTTTATTTCTTTGGAAATGCCGAATACACTTGCTTGCTTGCTTTGAAATCCGAATGCTATTTGCTATCTAAGTTGTGTATGATGATTGTTCTATCTGATTCTTGCGTGTTCTGTTACATGTTTTACAATGGGTTTATATAGTTACATATTTGCTTGAATTACAAGAACGAATCCCTAATTTCTTCCCCTGGATTGTCTCTGATTTGATTCAGATTGCTTGATCTTTGCCATGTCATCAATTTAGGGATTTAATCATTCCCGCTTTGGTTGACTTTGCTTTTGATTAGTTCCAATTTCCAGTTAAGGCTTCAAATTGGGGATTTAACTCTTTTTTTAGTTCGATTCTAACCTTTTCCTTTTCTTTTTGTTTCTGGTGATTACAAATGGCAACAAATCCGCTGGTGGGAGCAATCAAAATGACGAAAGATGGCCTAAGCCTTGCCGGAGAAGATGAAACGCTCACTAGAAGCTGAAAATATGGGCGCGAGGCTGCTAAACGCGAGTGGTGATCTGCGTGTCTTGCTTAGTAGCGATATGGGTCGTTAGATCTCGTCTAGATCTAACGGTTGGGAGATGAGACGCTTATTCTTCTCCAGCTGGCCTGATCTATACCGTTGGATCATGTTTTCATCGAACGGCTACAAATTGGTGCGACGCCATAACTTTTAGCTAGGGTTTCCTGCATCTTTATCTGCGCCATTAGATCAACTTGTGATCAACGGTCCTCCAACAGCTGCGCAAAAGACATGGGGCATTAGGTCTTAGTTTTTGGGTTGGTCTAGTGTTTTGTATATGGACTCTTTGTATAAACATTTTTAGTATGAACCTTTTAAATTTTAATACAAATGGGCTATGTATTTTTTATATTTTGGGTTTTAACTAACTATTACACTAACTATTATACTAACTATAACACACTGATTAAAAGTCTATGTAACAATTACTATATTAACAATATTATATGACACCTACACATGACAAAAATACTAATACTAATTACTACATTAATATTTTATAACACTAACATGTAGCAATTATACTAATTATGAAAACAATAACAATTAAAACAAAAGTGAAAAATCATTGACAACAGCTGCCCCTATTTGGTCATTCCGGTGAAACAGGAATAGAGCAAAGATCAAAAGACACTGATTTTCACCAATTACCAAACCTGTCAAAACATAATGCATGAATAGACTGGCGGGTTCTACTATCCTCATGCTCGAACGGATAAGCAGGTTCTATTCTCCTCAAGCCCGAATAAATAGGCAAGTTCAGAAAGGTTCCACCCTCCTGATGCTTAGATGGATAAGCAGGTTCTATTCTCCTCAAGCCCGAATAGATAGGCAGGTTGAAAAAGCTTCCACCCTCCTGATGCTCGGATGGATAAGCTAGTTCTATTCTCCTCGAGCCCGATTAGATAGGCGTGTTCTGAAAAAGATTCCATCCTCCTTATGCTCGGATGGATAAGCAGGTTTTATCCTTCTCATGCTCAGATAGATAAGCATACTGAAAAAGGTTCCATCCTCCTTATGCTCGGATGGATGAGCAATGCTCCAAACCTGTCAATGAATGGATGCTAGTATAATATGCATGCCCCTAAGGATGCCTATCAAATGAATGCATGTTGCTTTTCTTTTTCCTTTTAAATTCCTTTCACTATTTTCTACCAGGTAGCGGACATAAAAGAAACTATGAAGTTCCAGGAAACTTGGACTGTATCATCTCAAACATTTTCTCAACTCTGGGAAGAGATGGTAGGTGTCTATTTTGGCCCATCTCATCAAAGGAGGAAGCAATATGAATTCCTTTCATTTCCCCATACCGAATAAGACTTTGCATAATGTTATTAAGATAACAACGAGTGAGAAAGTTAGCAACTGCCCGTCTTTCAAATCTAGATGGCTCTAACGATTTCCTGTTGTTAACATTCCACTGACCATTCTTCTAAAAGAAATCTTCGTCATTCTCATTCTTTGCACATCTTTATAGAAAACTTCTGATCTTTTGCACGTTTGCTCGCTCAATCTAGTTATCTTGTACTCTTGGTTGAAGGTCTGACTTTATCCTCATATCCTTCAACACTCTTTTAGCCTTTGTCAAACTATCATTGTAGTTGATATATCAATATTTAGTGTCAGGCCTTCTTGAAAGTCTGAAACTCGAATGAAAACCCTTACATCTCTAGAGACATCTCCTCAAATGTCTGTAAAATTATTCCCATTGTCGTGGAAGAAAAACTAGATTTACTATGCTGTCAACAATATTCATTGACATGCCTTCCTAAAACTTGAATGAAAACCCTTATATCTTTATTTATCTCCTCCCATGTTTGTAAAATTGTTCCCATTGTCGTGGAAGAATGACTATCTTGTATATGCATATTTGTTTTGCAACATGTTGCCTTAAAATAACACTAAAAACCCTCAGAGTTTCTTTGAAACTCTCAAATTCTCGTCCTTTCAGTGTATTTTGAATTGCTTGCATGTGGATCTTTACAGCAAAACTTATCTCCTTTTTGAAAGTCTTCGTGTGCTTTATGCTTTTTCATGCCCCAAGTTCAAAAATCAACCACAGAATGCTTCATAGTTCCAGTACCCTTTTAACAAATTTCAAAGTAATGCTCAAAAATCTTTTGCATGTTTTAAATGATATCAAACTTTTAAATTCTCATTTCAATGCAAGATGCTTATTTGAAAAGGGAAAAGGTTCAAGCAAAGAAAAGAAATTTTAAAGGAAGCAAAATTTTACGAATGTTGTGGCAAACAAAAAGAAAATTACAAATACTCAAATATCAATGAACAAAACTCCTCATTGTCAAAACGCGACGAGGTGTCCCGAATGTTACCTATGCTAAACAGACTTCAAAAATGGTGACAATGCGAGAAGATATATAAATCATCTATGTCCCCGAGAGAATTATCCATCAAATACCAAATACCTGAGCCGCCCTTTTGTGGGTTTTCAACTCAAGTCCTCCTTTGGTTTCAAAACGCCCTTTACGGGTTTTCATTTTGAACCACCTTTTCTTTTTTCTTTTTTTTCTTCTTTTTGTTTTTTTCTTCATTTCTTTTTCTTTTTTTTTCTTTTTAAACAAAATACTTTTTGACCAAATCTAAGTTATCGGGCTCCGAAGTTCATCACCATCCATTTCAGCCAAAATTAATGCCCCTCCTGAGAAAACTTTTGTTACAATGTAAGGTCCCTCCCAATTTGGTGCCCATTTTCCTCGGGAATCACTTTGAATTTGTAACTTCTTCTTTAACACCAAATCACCTTCTTGGAATTCTCTCGAGAGAACTTTCTTCTCATGTGCCCTTATCATCATTCTTTGGTACATTTGCCCATGACACAATGCCTTCAATCTTTTTTCATCAATTAGTTTCAACTGGTCATATCTCGCCTAGAACCATTCTACTTCCTCCAAGTTCGCTTCCATTAAGACGTGGAGCGATGGTATCTCTACCTCAATTGGCAATACTGCTTCTACTCCGTACACCAAAGAAAATGGTGTTGCCCCAGTGGACGTTCGCATTGCAGTTTGGTAAGCATATAAGGCAAACAATAATTTCTCATGCCAGTCTTTATACGTGTCAACCATTTTTGCGACTATCTTGTGATATTCTTATTCGCAGCCTCCACTGCCCCATTCATCTTTGGGCAATATATCAATGAGTTATGATGTTTGACATTAAACTGCTCAAGACTCCTGCTATCATCTTATTATTTAGATTAGAGGCATTATTAGTTATGATACTTTCAGGCAAGCCACATCGACAAATGATTTCCTTTTTTAGGAATTTGCAAACTGTAGATCTAGTGACGTTTGCATACGAGGCTACTTCAACCCACTTTGTGAAGTAGTCGATAGCTACCAGAATAAATCGATGGCCAAGGAGCTGACATAACATGGAGTGACTGAGGAGGTGTATGAACCATGTCAGCATAAATTTGGCATTTGTGGCATTTGCGAGAATAATTGATGCAATCTCCTTCCATAGTTGACCAATAATATCCGAAGCACATGATTCTTCTGGCCATGGTGAGGCCACTAGGGTGAGTTCCACAAACTTCCTCATGAACCTCTTCTAGGATCAGCTGAGCTTCTTTTGCATCTACACGTCTCAAAAGCACCTAATCTCGACTTCGCTTGTACAAAATTTCTCCATTAAGAACGTATCATGATGCCAATTTTGTTGATATTTTTTTTCATTTTCCGTTGCCTGGGATGGGTATTGCTGTGACTTTATATACTACATAATGCCATAGTACAACAGTTGGCCATTTGCTTCTTCTTCTATGTCATACCAATGAGCTGCAAAATCTAACATTTGCAATTTGATAGGCATCATCCTAGAGCCTTCACTTGCTTTAAACATGGCGGCTAAAGTGGCTAAGGCATCATCCATCTGGTTATCCTCTTTGGGGAGATACTTAAAAGTGATCTCATCGAATTCTTTGGTTAATTCAAGGACCAACTTGTGATATTCTATTAGCTTTGCATTTTTCATCTCCCATTCACCCCGTATCTGTTAGATAACTAATGTCGAGTCTCCCAAAACTTTCAGATTATGTATTTTCATTTCGATGGCCTCCCTTAGCCCTAATATACAAGCCTCATATTCTGCCATATTATTGGTGCAGAAGAACTTCAAACGGTTAGTGAAAGGGTAATAATCTCCTTCTGGTGAAACCAAAACTACCCCAATACCACGCCCTAAAGCATTTGCAGCACCATCGAAGTTCAAGATCCATGATTCTGTTGGAGCCTCAACATCTTCTAAAATACACATCAACTATTCGTAAGGAAAATTGAAATTTAACGCCTCATAGTCATCACAGGCGCGACTTGCCAACAAGTCAGCTATGGCACTTCCCTTTACTGCTTTCTGACTTACATATTGGATATCAAACTCTAACAATAACATTTGTCAATGTGCTAATCTTCCCGACAGGGCTAGAGCTTCCATCATGAACTTTAAAGGATCCAATTTTGAAATTAGCCACGTGGTGTAATATAGCATATATTGTCTGAGCCTCTTAGTTGCCCATACCAAGGCACAACATAGCCTCTCTATTGAGGAGTATCTGCTCTCACAGTCGGTGAACTTCTTGCTCAGGTAATATATTGCCTTTTCTTTCTTTTCAGTTTCATCATGGTGTCCAAAAACACAAGCCATAGAACTCTCATACACCGTCAGGTATAGAATCAATGGTTTCTTGGGAACTGGCAGTACTAGAACATGAGGATTAGTTAACTGCTATTTGGTTCTTTCTAAGGCTACCTGACATTCTTCATTCCATGTTCCTGGGTTATTCTTCATTAGTAGCCTGAACAATGGATCGTATTTATCAATTAACTGGGTGATGAAATAGGCGATGTAATTTAACCTCCCTAGGAAACCCCAAACCTCCTTCTATGTTTGAGGTGGTGGGAGTTCTTGTATGGTCTTAACCTTATCTGGATCAATCTCAATTCCTCTCCTGCTTACCGCAAAGTCTAATAATTTTCCAGATGTAACCCCAAATGTACACTTGTTTGGGTTATGCTTTAGCTCGAATTTCCTCAACCTTTGAAAGAGTTTATGTTACTTCACCAAATGCTCATCTTCAGATCGGGATTTGACGATCATATCTCCACGTATACTTCTATTTCATGGTGCATCATATCATGAAAAAGGGTGACCATGGATCTTTGGTAGGTTGCCCCTACATTCTTTAAACCAAACGGCATTACCTTATAGCAAAAGGTTCCCCACAATGTTATGAAGGTAGTCTTTTCCATATCTTCTGGGCACATTTTAATCTGGTTATACCCGAAGAAACTATCCATGAAAGAGAAAGAGAGTGCCCAGCTGTATTATCCACTAATGTGTCGATGTGTGGTAACGGGCAATTATCTTTGGGGCTTGTTCTATTGAGGTCCATATAATCAACGCACATGCGTGCTTTTCCATCTTTTTTAGGGACTAGGATGATGTTAGCCACCCATTCTGGATATTTTGCTACTTCAAGAAACCCTGCATCAAATTGCTTCTTCACTTCATCCCTAACCTTTAGAAGCATCTCGTCTTTTATCCTTCTTAGCTTCTGCTTCACAGGCTCACATCCCACCTTTACAGGTAGCCGATGTACAATAATATCAGTGTCAAGACCAGGCATGTCTTGGTATGACCAGGCAAAAATATCTTTGAATTCCTTTAGGAGCTCTATTAGGTTTTGTCGAGTATTAGGTGTAATGGTGGTGCCAATCTTCACTTGGCTTTTTTCTTCTTCTGTGCCAAGATTCAGAATTTCCAACTCTTCCTTATGGGGTAGAATATGTTTCTGTTCTCTTCTACCATTCTGAGCAGATCATTGGGCAAGTCATATTCTTCTTCATCGTCAACATTCTCAATTTCTTATAGGCATAAAGGTAGTTCAAAATCAACCTCAATGCCTGACTCAGAGTTGTTTGTGCCATTGATATCTGAAGACCTACAAAAAAGGCATATAATATATACAAAGAAAAGAGATGAATGGAATGATTGGAATGATTTTTTTTTTATTTTTATTTTGCTTTGAGTTTTACTTATGAATAGAGTTTGCAACACAAGATTTGTTGAAAGGAAAAGATGCATGAAATTCAAATTATAAGTTTGGACATAGACCCTTTACATAAGATTCCTAATTGACTTCGGGCCTAAAGGCAAAAGGGTAGGTTCTGAGAATTACTCTGAAACTGTCTCAAAAACTATATTAATTTCATCAGCAGTCTAGTTGTCAAGTTCAGAGCAGGGGCGAATCTTGGATAGGTACTTGTTCTCTCCTTTTTCATCTATTATAGCGTTCATGCTCAGCTTCTCAAAGGCTTTACACAGGTTATTCTTTCCTTTCTCCTCCTCATTCACTTGGGTATTTGGATCTAGAAAGCCTCCGGATCTGAAATTATGGCTCAGGGGTGAAAATGTCATTGGCTCCCACTCAATTTCCTCTCTTTTCAATCTTGCCCTCCTTCTTTCTTGGTGTTTTCTAATCTTTGCTCTTCTTTGCCAATGGTTAGGTTTGAAACATATCCCAAATTGGTTATTCTTGGCAAGGATAACCACGGGATATAACCTTCCTTCGTGCCTCTTCCCAAATTCTTTCCCAACTTCAGCTTCTTTTCTGAGTGTTTGCTTCACCTGCATTTTCGCGCAGCTGGATAATTCTAGTTCTGGTACTTTTCTTCCCTCGATGACAAAGTTTTCATTGACTAGCTCCAATGTCCGCAGCTGGATAATTCTAGTTTTGGTACTTTTCTTCCCTCGGTGACAAAGTTTTCATTGACTAGCTCCAATGTCTTGAAGTGACACTCGAGCGCACCCTCATCGACCTCGATGTAGGGTGCATTAGTGGCTACTAATGCAATGATTTCCTCCTATGCACCTATCATTACTATTTGTCCATCAATCACAAATTTTAGCTTCTGATGTAAAGTGGAGGGGACCGCTCCTGCTGTATAAATCTATGGATGCCCAAGTAAGCAACTATAACTGGTTTTATGTCCATGACCACAAACTCCACTGCTAAAGTTGATGGTCCAATTTGCAAAGGCACTTCAATTCTTCCTATCACCTTCCTTTGTGTTCCATCGAATGCTCTCACAATGTTCTAATAAGTCCTCATGTGTGAGTTGTCTATTGGTAGCTTCTTTAATGTTGCCAATGGGAGAACATTTAGGGCTGATCCATTATTAATTAAAACCCCTGGCAACATGTATCCTTTGCACCTTGTGGAAATATGTAGGGCCGTGCATGACCCTCTCCCTTCTTCAGGTATTTCCTCACCACTAAAAGAAATGAAATTATTCACAGCGATATTACCGACCATCATATCCATCTTATCGGTTGAAATCTCCTTTTCCATGAACGTTTAATTCAGAATCTTTAGCAAGGCCTCGTGGTGACCCTCAGAACTCAGTAACAGAGACAACATAGAGATTTGGGCCGGGAGCTTGTGAAAGTGCTCCACCACACTGTACTCTCTCTGTTTGAGTATCTTTAGAAATTCTTGAGCATCTAATTCCTTGACAGACTCATGATACATTGGTGGCTTCCCTCTAAAGAAATCTCTTTCGTCTTCTTTCTCTGACTCTTCAGTAGTAGTTTTTCTTTGTACCGTATCTCTATCTCCTACTGTTGGCGAGGAGTACAATCTTTCGCTCCTTGTGTGTAATACCCCAAAATTTACTAAGTTGATTAAGGGTCATTTTGTACTAAGATAATAGCTTAAAAGCTAACTTAGTGACTAAAATGACAAAAATGCAAAAGTTGGGATTTCTTTAATTATGTGTTTTGGAAAGGAAATTTCTAAGCGTTAAAGGTATCATGTGATATATAGTGAATTGAATAAGGTATTCTTAAAGATTTGTTGAATACCAAGGAAAATTGTAATGGAAATTGAAGTTTAAAAGTTTAGTGACCAAAATGTAAATTTTGAAAATTTTATAGCTAAAGTATAAACTTTGGAAAAGTTTCGAGACTAAAGTTGTAATTTCCCAAAAGTTAAGGGTTTTTATTTCATAAATAAATAGATCACCTAAGGGTGTGAATCGAATGCGGAATTTTTGGTTCGATCTGATACTTTGATTATTGGAAAAATCGCAGTTAAAGTTTAAGTGGAATTCGGATACCCGGATCGAACTAAAATTTTTTGAAGTTTTACCATATGATAGAGAAAGATTATAAAAGTCATTTCCAAGTGTTGGAAATATTTTTAGTTCGATTCAAAATGAATCCTACAGTTTATTTCTGAGTAAAGGATTAATTATCAATATATTGGATCGAATGGAAATTTTGGAGACTGATCCAAAAGATATGGAAAAATTCATAAAATATTACTTATTGAATATTTTATTATAGTTGGTTGGATTCCAACTAGATTTAGTTGAATTTTTACAAGAATGGCAAACTAGTAAATAAAAACTACTTGGAGGGTAAATTGGTCATTTGGTGCCAATGGCAATTTTGAAATATTTAAAAAGTTATAAGGGCAATTTTGGAAAGAGTAAATGGAATATTAAATCTTGGCCCTTAATTGATGATAAAATCAATCTCAACCATTAGATAAAAAGGGCAAAATTGTAATTTCACTATTAAATGAATTAATAGATATATGTGTAAAATAATGGTAAAAAGATGAACCAAATGTTCATCTTTTCCAGCAACAAACGCGAGGTCTAGGGAAAGAAAGAGAAAAAATTTTCCAAGCTCAATTCAAGCCCCGAAACTCGGTTTTCAAGTAATCTCTTCAACTACAAAGCTGTTATACTCTTCAAGCTCTATCTTTTGATATCAATAATTCATGGAATCCATGCTTGATTGATGAGAATTTACATGAGAAATAAATTAGGGTTTATGGATAAAATTGGGGCTTTTGAGATTTTATGATTCCATGATTGAATTCAAGTTGAAATCAAGCTAGTATGATGTTAAAAATCATGAAATTGAGTTGGGATTTAAGTTTTACATGTTTTGATTATTATGAAAATGATTAGGGTTTATGGATTCAAGTTTAATTTAGGGTTTGTGATGTTGAAATAATGATCTAGTAAGCTTGAATTGTTGTTTGGAAGCAAAACCCTAAGTTAAATTGTGTAGGGACTATTTCGGCAAATTGAAAAGTTGAAGGACCAAATCTGACTTTTTAGAATTTGGAGTGTATTTATGTTATTAATGATGTTAGAGATAAGAAAATGAAGTTAGAATGCCAAATTGATGTTGAATTGAATTAGTGACCATTTTGACAATTTGTCAAAGTTAAGTGGTTAAATCGAAATGGAAGTTTTGTATGGGGCTAAATCTGATTTTTAGTTGTAATGATGGAATTAAGGTAGTAATGTTGAATTGAGGACTAAATTGCAAAGTTAAGAAGCATGAATCCTTATCTTTGCATTTTAGTATCTATTTCGGTAAATAAGGAAAATTAGGGAGAATTATTGTGAATAATTATTTGGTGAAGAATGTGATGAGTTGGTGGTTTAAAGCTAGTGATTGTACTAAATTGAAAAGTAGAGAAGTAAGGAGAAGTTAGTATAAAAGTTGAAGTTGTTTATGGAAGTTGTGTAGAAAAACTGGTTTATGGCAGTAACTTTGAAAATTCACCATAATTTCTACAAAAATGGTTAGAAGGTGAATTTTATACCAATGTAAATATTTGTTCGTCTAGTTTCGTTTCCAACAAACGGAAACTGATTTCAAATGCCGAGTAAAAATATATGAATTTTTAAGTGGTGAAAGGTCAGAAAACAGTATAACATACTGTTCCGAAATTCAATACTGGAAATTGACTTCAAAAATTCTCCATAAATCGTACAAGTTGAATTTGGGCAATTAATTTATATGGTTGAGAGGCTTATTGAATCTAGTTTCTTTTAGAGCAAACGGAATCAATTTCCGAGTTGTAGATTATTTTATAGAAATATTTCTTTGGAGGTACTGCAAACTGCCAGAAAATGAGAATTGATACACTTTGTATCTAAGGTTGATTAGTAAGCTTGAAAAGGGTTAATGGAAGTTCAAGTTGGTCACTAAGGACCATAATGAGTTTTTGAACAATACAAGGAAGAAAAGAAAATGTTCGGAGATTTTGTTCTCAAATGATTATATTGGACAATATGTCTAAAATATTGTTAGATTGGGATCTAACAAATATTTTACTTATTTGAATTATGAAGTTAAGTTCGAATCAAGAGAGGTTCGAGGTACAATGAAGGAAAGGATCAAAGAGGACTTAGTGAGGCATACTAATACATGGCATAGGTGAGTGCAATGCATACATAACATTATACATGGATGTTTCATGCATCACCAGTAGGACATGCGATGAGTCTACCTGGTTTATATATTGTCATGATAATTATGTCATTGATCATACATTTGACATACTTTAAATATGTCAAAGGTTGAAAATAAATGCATTGATCACTAGTTATTGATGATGATTTACTATTAATGTTATTCGGTTATGAAGTGCTTCATGTTAATATAAATTGATATACATTGTCATGGATGAAATATTTGATGATATAAAGCCCAAGTATGATATAGAGGTTCAAAGGTATAGTTGGCTAGCCATAGAGTCATAAACAGCTGTATAAAGATTCTACGCACTTCAGGCAAAGTGCAAATTTTATAAATACTCATTGAAGAGTATACTCATGCATGGTTTGAGTATACAGACTTATTATGGGTGCTAATCACTTCGGAGTAATTTCATAAAAAACTCAATGAGGGATATATTGTATACTCCGGTAAGTATACAGAAGCACTTCGGTGCTAAGCACCTCTAGTAGAGTGCAAAAAATATACATACTCAAGAAAGGTTGGGCATTGGGGGATGAATCGTGTACATAGAATCTCTTAATTCGATACCTTGGGCTAAGTAAACTAAATTGAAATAAAAAAATAGAATGATAAGCTTGAAAGCTTGCAGACAGAGTTGAAAAAGGTATTGGTAAGCATTGAAAGCCTACGGATGGAAATGGCACCAATATTGGTAAGATTTAATCTTATCACTTTGATATATATATATATATGCTATTACATATTTAATTATGTTAATGAGCATGTAAAGGTAAGGTGATCATATGCATTATTAATAATTAATAATTAATATTGAGATTGATATTATGACAATTGCACTTAAATTTGAATTATTGCCTAACTAAGTAAGTACTTAGCGTCTAACTGTTTTACACGTAGGAAAGAAGAAATGGTTGGAGTAAGGAGCATATACGAACATCATCAATCAATAACAGGTACATCAGTATCAGTAAGATATCTTTTGATACTGTTTGATATTTACTAGTTGGCATGTATATTAAAAGGGTATGCCTGCTCTGATAGAATTTGTATTTTATTTGGTATCTGGATGAATTTTAAATCATGCAGTTTTTAGGCAATTTTATTAATTATATCAAGACAAAATAAATTGATAAGTTGCTGCCTAAAAATAAATTCGATTTGAAGATGAAAATACTATTTTTAAACTTTACACGAATAATTGGATTTGTAAATAAAAACTAAATACATTGTAGCATTTTTAAAGAAACAAAATTTTACCGAGTTACAAATGTAGAGGGTTTTACAAATTTTTTGTGATATCTCTGACTCGTATTTTGCTATGAATACGAGAAATGGGTATTACATTTATTGGTATCAGAGCTGCAGGTTTAGCCGATTCTCGGCCTAAATGGAAGTGGTTTTATGTTAAAAAGAGTATACATGCCACTAGGATATCAATATTACTGATATGATGTTTTTACGATTTGATTGATGTTGCTCCTTACTAATGTAAATTTTGAGGAATTATAAGAAATATTTGAGTCAAGAAAGTGTGATGAACTGGTAAATTAGAAGCTTTGGAAGGAATCAAGAGTAGAAACAATAAAGTTAATAATAACCCTTCAGATAAATCTGAACAAGAAAGGGGCACTGGTACAACAAGAAGTGCCTGTGCTGGATTAAGGAACTGAAAAGTTTAGAAACACCTGAATTGAAAGGAAAAATAGATTAAGGTTCAGTGATTGTTGATTTATAACTGAATAATCTAAGGATTACACTGAACGAATACCGAGAAATTGGATGAAGCTATTTTGTTGCTCCGAGATTTAAGCTAGATTAGAAAACCATCTGAATTTGCTTCATAGCCAGGATTGCACAAATCAATTCGAGTTTGTAACATCGGGACTGATAAAGATTGGGATGATTCAAAAATCATAGAAGGTACATCTCATCTTTTTGGATAAACTTGTATTGATGTTGATGGGTCCTAGCTTTACACATTCGTATATAAGTACGAAGTTGAATGGTGAATGAGATATCCTTATAGAACCCATTTCAAGTAATATAGCGGTCACGAATTTGTTGGGATGTAATGTAAGGGCGAGCTAAACATGTGGAATTGCTCTATAAAAACATAAGAAATAGAGTTCCCGATAAACTTAATGGAATTATCTTTTGAGGAGTCTAAGATGATTGTGGGCATGAATTGGTTACCTTCCTATCAGGTCATGATGAATTGTCGCATAAAGTGATTAGTATTGAAAAACACGGAAGGTACAAAAATAATAGCAGTTAATAAAAGGGTAAATCCCTTCTCCAATGTAATTTCAGTTATTTTTTTAAGGAAATTGTTGTTATAAGGTTGTTAAGTTTTCTTAGCAAATATAGTGGATACTCGGGTTGTTGAAGTTAAATTGGAAAATAACTCGACTATCCAAAAATATTTGGATATATGCCCAGATGGGTTACTCGGAATTACCTCTAGACTGAGAAGTAAAATTCAAAATAAAGATGATATCAGGTATTGCGCCTAAATTAATGGCCTCGTATAAAATGGCTTCGACCGAACTTCGAGATTTAAAGGTACAAATTACAAGGAATGTTTGGTCGATGTTTTATAAAGTCAAGTGTGTCATCTTGAGGGCATACTAGTGTTAATTGTGAAAGAGAAAGACTAATTTCTATCAGCTCGAGAAGGTAATAGTAAAGAATAAACATCTTCTTCTGAAGATTGATGATCTTTTGATTAGTTAAAAAAATCAAGGAAGAAGAAATTCTAAAGATAGCTTTCGGACTCGGTATGAATACTTTGAGTTCGTGATGATGCCTACGACATTTAAAAGCCTAATGACCAAGTATTCTAATTTTGCTTGGACCAATTTTTGGTAGAATTCATTGAGTATATTTTGGTCTATTCAAAGGAAAAAGGAAGAGTAAGATGCCCATTTTGCATTGTTCTTCAGACCTTTCGAGAAAAGAAGCTATATGCTAAATTATTAAAGTATGAGATTGGTTGTCTAAAGATGTTTTTATTAGTTATGTGGATTGGGCAATGTGAATAAGAATAGAACTCAGAAATGCCCGGATCCCATCCAAAAACTCGTTGCAAGTTGGCTGACTTTCCAGACTTTACAAACAGATTCAATTTCTTGTCCAAGATGCTTCGTTTTTGACCTCCTATGCATGCACTATTTTGGCTTTTATTGTTTGCATCGAACAAATTCAGCTTCTTGTCCAATATTAGTAATTTGACCCCGCTCATGCATGTATCATTCCCCCACTCCTCAAAAGGATTCGTCCTCGAATCTAAATCGGCAATGAGAGAACAATCATCAACTTCAATTGAGAAGGCTTATTTGTTGTATGTGGAGTGATCTAATTGAGCTCCTCTCAATGGTTCAACAAAATCCTGATAAATAAGACAGCATTACTCGAACATTTGTAAGGATTAGTCAAAACAAAATTACTGGTCACGTTCTTTTTCTTGTCTTTTTCTTTTGGGCTTTGTGTGACTTTTACCTCATATGTATTTTCACTCACCAAATTTGGGCCGTTAATTTGACTTTTTTCACTCTCGGCCTCTTTACTCTCAGTCTTTTGTATCTCACATCCCATATCCCTCTCAAAAAAATTATCATCAATGTACAATTTCTGCAGAGGAGAAAGTGTTTCTAACGGAATGATAGGACAAGAATCAACTGAAGGGTTAGAATTACACTTACTTTCTTCGTGGGGAGGTGATGAGAGTATAGCAAGTGGACCTACTACTTCACATGAGGGATTAGCATTGTCATCTTGTCTAATGTGTTCACTATCACTATCCTTTTGTTTGGGAGATGGTTCTTCTCCAATATCAACATTTGCACAAATGCTAGAAGTAGAAATACGAAGAGAATCATGTGTACCTTCTGGTTTTGGGATGTCTTCATGGTTGGTTGCCTTTGTGTGGTCAATTGATTCAGCCTTTTGTGCTTTCAATCCTTTTCGTTTTATCCTCTCACACTGTTTTTTTGCTTTTGCCATTTCTTCATATAATTTTTTCAGCTCTATTGTAGCAAACGAGAGCTTCTGGCCTTGCTGCACAACCGAGTATCCATTTGTATTGATTCGATGGACAGCGCCACGATCATTTTTCCAAGGTCTTCCTAATAGCAAGTGGGTGACTTCCATAGGGACCACGTCACACCATACATCATCACAATAGCTTCCAAGAGTAAAAGAGATTAAACAATGTTCGGTTACCTTCATATCCGGTCCGCTATTAAACCCTTGAAGATGATACGGCTTAGGGTGTTCTTGACATGGTAGATCGAGTGCATCAACAATGAAGCTACTCACTAAGTTTACATGACTGTCACCATCAATAATTAAAGAACATAGATTACCTTGTATCTTACATCGTGACCGAGAAATATTTATTGGTATACGATAACGAGTGTTGAAAAGAGAATAAAACATCCTAATTGCTTTAAGAGTCCAAAGAAAAGGTTAAACACCAATAGAATTATAGTTGCAAGGAGAAAGAAGAGTATGCAACTTTTAGTCCTACTAACACAAGGAAACAAGAAGGTGTTAAAAGATGTGTAAGAAGCAATAAAAGCTAAAACAAACAAAAACTAATGGCTAAGAATGAAAGAAAATTAGAAAAACCCCGAAAACCCTAGAATTTTGTAGCAACTTGATCTACTTCGTTCGAGGTGTTCCCGATGTCAAAAAAATTCTGAAATTTTATGTGGTGACTCCTCCAAAGGTGTAGATCTGATATGGAAAATTTCAGCTCAAAATTCGCTCGTTTGAATTTGACGAATTTTCCCTAATTTTTGAGTTTTTCACCCAAAAACGCCAAAATCCTTGTCAAGAATCGTCCCAAATCTGATACCAAATGATAGAGTAGCGCAATATTGGATTTGGAAGCCTTCAATCAAGTTGTTGCAAGAACTAGGAGCTCTAGACTCAATCAAGGAAGTTTGGGCAGATCTGAAAATTCAAGAGAAAAAAGAAGGGATTTTCTTGAAATTTTCAGATTCAAGACTGGAAATTTAAAGAAAGAATGACAAGATGAAGGATTATATGATAAGAAATAAGAATATAAAAAAGGTTAAAAAATATTGAGAAAGAGATAAGTAAAACAAATCTGAAAATTCCAGCTTTGTTTATTGAATTATGGAAGGTGGTGTGAAGATGAAGATGACTTGCGAATTGTTGATGTTGTTTTGTCCTCGGCACACTCTTAGACCCAATTATCTAAGCAAGCAACCTCAAGCGGCTCTAACCTACCCTCCTAGACGCGATTATCTAGGCAGGCAAGAGTGTGAAGATGATCTCCCTCACAAGAACTCGTCGAACTTATGTTGAAGAAGACTTTGAAGGCACAAGTAATCAGCACTTGCAAAAACAAACTCACTAAATATTTCATAAATCAAAGAAAATCTGTCTTACAATGATGGAGGCTTCATCCTTTTATAGGTGAAGGATAGACAAAGTAATTTAACTTATACTAAAACAAGGAAAACCTAATCTAATTAAAAATAATAATAAAATAGCAGTCTTTAAACTCCTTGTGCTTGTGTGGCAAGGAATATGGTGATAAGGCAAGTGATAAGTTGATAAGGGCTGGGTGGCTGGTTCCTAAAGTATATAAAACCCTAAAAACATCAATTTAAATGATAATAAATATATTGGGCTAAGTTTAATTCGTCCAAAGCCATATATGTTAGCTTTTGGGCTGAATTTTACAAAATCCCGTAATAATCCCCTATCCAGTTTTCTGCATGCGCAGTCTTCAGTAAATTGGACGTATCTTGAGTTTCTGATGTCCGATTGATGTGTTTCAAGATGCGTTGGAAAGGTAACTGAATGACGGACAATTTGTTAGAAGACAACTTGTCTCATAAATGCCCGGATCCCATATAAAAACTAGTCGCAAATTTGGCTAACTTTCTAGACTTTACAAACAGATTCAATTTCTTGTCCAAGATGCATCGTTTTTGACCTCCTATGCATGCACTATTTTGGCTTTTATTGTTTGCATCGAAAAAATTCAGCTTCTTCTCCAATATTAGTAATTTGTCCCCGCTCATGCATGTATCAATCGCCCTATAAGAATCTAACATGAGCAAGATTAGGCCACCTTACTTAATGACATTCGAACAAAGCATACCATTTCATTCTTAGATTATACAAACACCATATAAGTATCTAATACCAATTTAACAAGAAATCAAGCATAGCATGTCATATATGTGAGTCACTTATCATATAAACCATCAAACATAATATATTCAGACATGTGAATTTTGTCTCATAAATTATCAAGATAGTTTACTTATTACATATATGTCTTTAGCATAGCCCTGAGAATCAAGTAATCCAGTAACAGCCTAGGTACACGAATCCCCAACAAATTGATCGTGATAGATTTCTTGTCTCATAAATCATAAATTATCAAAACATGTGACATATATCCCATAGATTATCATGATAGATTTCTTGTTAGAGTACAAATTCAATTATTTTGTCTTTAGCATAGCCCTGAGAATCAAGTAACAGCCTAGGTACACGAATCCCCAACAAATTGTCACCAACAAAAAGGTATTCATAGTACTGGTCAATCCCTCCTATTATTTCCGAATGACCACAACACTTTCCTCCTACTATCGCCAAATAATGATCGTAGTCCAGGATCATAGCCCCCTCAAACACGAGCTCTATAGACTCTATGGCATGCCAACTATACCTAAGACTGACTTGAAACCAAGGCTTTCACATTTATCTTATCTTATTAGAGACAGAATGATCACAGCTCCTTATTAGAATATCATATCAACAAAGCTTATTGCCTTTCATATTAGGCATGTATTCTCCTCATGTGAATTTCTTAATACATATCATCTCATTATAATCGAATAGCATGACTTATTCATATCAGAATTCAGAATCGTAATTTAACATAATTTCATAATCAAAATATCAAAAGAGCTTATCTTAATTCTTATCAAAGGTGAGCATAGTTTCAAATTTGTATACTTACGGAAAGGCTTAGATCTTATCATATGAAACATATGTTGTTACGAGGCTGTCCGTTGAAGAAGACCTCCATTGATTGTGTCGGATCTAGGATAGAAGTAAGAGTTCCTGCATAGAAGTGTGGTTGCAAAAGAAGATGTTTATGGCAGATTTCTTGTTGTTTAAGGGGCTGGAAATGTGTTGTAAAGGTCGCTGGAAATTTGGTTTAAAGATGGTGTAATTTGTGTTGGAAAATATGAAGGTTTGAAGGTTTAACAATGGCGGAAATGGTGGCTGGAAAATGGTGAAGAAGAAAGGGTTTCAGTTGCTGGAAAATGAAATAAAAACAAGAACAAGGAAGAACCTATACAATAAAGTGTATAAACCCGAACCTTATACGTTCAATGCTCGAAGGACCTGGACCCATTGATTAGAAAACCAAGAACCCAAAGTATCTGATTGTAGACAACACAAGCACAAGACTTGAAGAAGCTTGAAAAGTTCAATGAAGAATCAAGTTGAGAGAAATTCTCACAATGTAATTTGAATTCATGTAATGCTCGTTTTTACATCGCTTTATGAAGTATATATAAAGAAATACAAGAGGGAAATCAGAATTCTTTAAAATTCAAATAGAAACTACCTATTCTAATCTAAGGGTGGCAGATAGGAAGTTGATAATTTAAAATGATCTAAAGGCTGATTTTTGAAGTGTTTAAAAATCAAAATCAGATAAGCCTTTAAAGTGGCGCCTAAATGAAGAGGGAACACTTGAATTTCAAACAAAATGCACATGGCAATTATTTGAATTCAAAAATCAAACTTCTTGGCCTTATCCTTGAAAATTCTGCCCACTGCTTTGAGAGGGAGTTCAAATCTGCCACACACATATGTCAAGGCTGCCATGTGTGGACTCCATGCTTGGGGAGTTGCTGGAGCTTTGCTAGAGCCTTTAGCTTGATGCACCTTGCTGTAGGACACACTCTTAAGTGTAGGTACATGTCCCTCCATGTTTGAGCTACCCTTGGACTCATTAACTGGAGTTGAGCTACTGGAGCTGAAGGTGAGCTAGTTGAGCTTGAGAGTTGAGCTGAATTGAGCTGATTTGGAGTGTTGGAGCTGGAACGAGCTGAAAAACATGCTTGTGGGCTGTTTGGAGTTGAGTTGAGCTACACACGTATTGTGGAGCTTCAATCGAGCTTGTTGGAAAGTCCTTAGCTGCCACGTTTTATTGTGCTGCTGTAAAAACAAAATAAACACATATAAATACTGGAAAACATAATATAAACACACTTAACTTAGTAAATAATATGCATATAAATATATACTAAGTATAAGTACTTAATATGTCACATATCAGCATGTAACACATTGAAGAACTTATTATCTAAGGCTGAAACATTGAGAAATAAGTTGGAAGCTTCAATGCATTTAAGTGAAAGAACATCCCTGAATAACTTAGCCTTAGATCGAGTAATAGGTCATGTTGGCATGACCTCTGGATCAGATGGTGTTGATGTGCTCACATCATATGTATATGTATTCATGCGCATAGAATTCAACCATATAATATGCTTCCAACAATTTTATATCATGTAGTACTTTTCGATAAAGCACTTATCATGGAGCACTAACACAATTTAACTTTGAAAGCAAGTAAAATCAATTAAAGCAAAATAAAGATGCTCGGGATTATAATGTCCCAAACTTTGGCCTAGAAGTATGTTAATTTGATCATTAGCTAAAGGATTTAAGTAGATGTCATTTAGTAAATCTAATTAAGTAATTTGGGACTAATCTAAAATTAAGGAAAATTAAATAGCTTATTTGGAAGGACCTAACTGAATAATAAGTTAAATATTGAAGTTGCATGCTAATTGGGAGAAAGATTAAGGTTGTGGACACATGTGTCCACTTGGTGGAGGCATTTGGTGAAGGATTTTAGCCAACTAAGGAGAAATCCTCTTGTCACCTTCTTCCTTCCAAATACTTTCACCTTCATGCTAAGTGAGAGAGAATAAGTTTATCCATGGGAAATGAAGACACAAATTTTGTCGGTCCAAGCTTGTAGCTATCGTTTGTGAGACTTAAGAAAAGGGTAAACAAATTCTCCCTTTTGTCACAACCCTTTCGAGCCTGGCATTTTTGAAAACTAAAAAAAAACACGGAGTTGCCACCAATCCTTTCTTAAAAAAAAGAGTGATTGGATCACTTTTAAAGTGAAGTTATTTTAATAAAACATTTTATTTATTAAAACAATGTTTGCAATCTGCGAAAACCAGAAAATAGGTTTGGGGGTCAGTTACGTATGAGGAAGGATTAGCACCCCCACAACGCCCAAAATTGGTACCTAATTGATTTTAAAAAAAGTGTTTTCAAAATTGGAATTTGCAAATTCACAAGGTTTCAATCCATTCGTCCATTTTATGAATATAAGTCTATTTTAATGGCCTTACCACCCAGAAAATGAACTCCAATCACCACCAACACTCTTGGCACTAACCCGTCATTTCCTTTTGGTAAGACACTGCATTAGTTAGTTTTTACTTTTTAACCAAGCAACAAAAATAATTTTGATGTGTTAAAGTTTTTTAATCTAAAAACAATTAGTGATTAAACCCTAAAAGGTCTACATTCATTTTAACTATTAAGATTTAAGTGAAATTAAGTGTATTTTATTAAATTATGAAGGAAATTTTACTTCAAAGACGTTACTAATCTAAGCTTTTTAAAGAACCTATTCCTAAGGTTTAACAAGCACACATGTACATATAAAAGTAAAAAAGAAGTAACTAAATTGCTTAAATTAAATAACTAAATAATTGCTAAATTTTAAACAAAGGAAAGGGATAATTAGCTTTTATTTTTAAAAGAAAATCCGAATCAAGGACCAGATTGAAAGAAAGAAAAATGTGAAGGTTAAAATTGAATGAAGAGTGAAATTCGATGGTTAATTTAGAAGAAAAAGGACAAAATTGAAATGGATGAAAACTGGAGAGCCACGATGAAAGACTAGGCAAAGAAGGGCGCGAGTTGAAGAGCGGATATGGGTCAGGCCTTGGGTTGGTTTATATAACCAAAATTATAAACAAAAACATTTTATTTCTTTTCTTATCTAATGGATCAAACCAGGTCCCTTTTAAATTCTCTGAAGTGTTCTTCATAAACTGAAGAACACGGTGAACGTCCGTCGTGCAGGCCACCTTCTATCGGCTTTGGAGGTGAAATTTCCCAGAAAAATCCCCTTTCCCAGATTCCGGCGGTCTCAAATCGTATGTTTTTACCATAACTAAATCAAAACCAAATCCACAATTATGTTATTCATAACAGAGGTAAAAAGCTATCCATTTTCTTTATTTAAATTCGAAATAATAACAATAGAAGAAGAAATTACCATAAGGCTTGCTTTATTTCTATTGGGAACCCGATTACAACGTTTTCTTGCTATCCTTGAATTCGATTGCTATTCTTTATGTATTCTGTGTATATTGTGTGTGAATCTTGTTGTTACATGGAATTACATGGGGGTTTATATAGTTACAAAAATACTTGGATTACAAGAAAAAATCACTGATTCTTTGATAGAGTAGCGCAAATTCGAATAAAGAGAAAAACAAAACAAACCAAAATAAAGAACAAATCTAAAAATTCAGATTTGCTTATGGTGGTGGCGTCAATGGAGGAAGCTTGAATATGTGGAGATGGCGTGATGAATTGATAGTTGTTGTTTTGTCCTCGACACCCTCTTAGACGCAATTATCTAAGCAAGCAACCTCAAGCGGCTCTAACCCACCCTCCTAGATGCAATTACCTAGGCAAGCAAGAGTGTGAAGATGATCTCCCTCACAAGAACTCGATGATCTTATGTTGAAGATGGCTTCTAGACAAGTTTACCGAACACTTGCAAATTCAAAGAATACTAAAATCTCCAAAGATAACTTTTTACTAATCAATGAAATCTGATTACAATGTGGGTTAAGCCTCCTTTATATAGGCCATGGAGAAGTTTTAATCCTACTAAACTTAGGAATTAAATACAATAAATAAATGCTAAAATCTAATCTCCTAATTAGATAAGTAACTTCTAATAATAAATAAATGCTAAAAATTAAATCCTAGTTAAATAAATATGATCCAAATAGATGTTGCAGAATCCTATGTTGATTTAAATTACAAATAATCAAATAAAATATTGAAAATTCGTAATTATCCTAAAATCCCGTATTAATCTCGTAAAGGAATTTCTGCATGCGTTGTCTTCGCCAAAATAGACGTATCTTGAGATCCAGATGTCCGATTGAGGCGTTTCAAGATGCGTTGGAAAGCTAATTTGCAGCCGGACAAGTTTTAAGAAGACATGTTGACCCATAAATGTCTGGATCCCATCCAAAAATGCTTCGCAAGTTGAGTGATGTTTCTGACTTGCAAAGCAGTTTCAACTTCTTTCCCAAGATGATTATTTTGACCCCTCTCATGCTCGTATCATTCCCCCACTCATCAAAAAGATTCACCCTCGAATCTAAATTGGTAAATGGAGGAAGTTCATCAAAGTACCATAGAAGAGAAGACGTCTTCAAAGATCCTTTTCCAGAGTCTCTTTTTGCAATGTAATTTACAAGTTCCTTCTCATTGGGATCATCACGATTGTTCTTTTGGTCGCAAAGTAACTCATTCTCATCTTAAAAATTGTTATTAATGCTAAAAGAGGAATAAGCATAAATAGAATTCTGAAAACATTCAATGATACCTTTTGATTGTAAGGTACCTTCGTCGGTGTTTGTCGTTTGATGATCATCTTGAATCGTAATAGTAGGTTCGTCACTGGAAACAAACACACTACTTATAATTTCTTCCTCATCAATAGGCAAGGTTAAACTCTCGATGGTATTGTATTCCTCATGTTCTTTAGAAGAACGAATTTCTTGATCATGCTCCAGATCACGAAATTCAATATCATTAGAAGACATGAATTCAGACAACATATCTCTCAAAATTTTTTCTTAAAAATAAAACTTATCTGGACAATCATACCCTAAATGATCTAGTCGACAACAATAATGACATCGAGTCCCCAAAAGGGAAAAATCCAATACGTTGCTCAATGACATCCTCAAGAACGACCTGAATCCGATAGCAAATGATAGAGTAGCGCAAATTCGAATAAAGAGAAAAACAAAACAAACCAAAATAAAGAACAAATCTAAAAATTCATATTTGCTTATGGTGGTGGCATCAATGGAGGAAGCTTGAATATGTGCAGATGGCGTGATGGATTGATAGTTGTTGTTTTGTCCTCGACACCCTCTTAGATGCAATTATCTAAGCAAGCAACCTCAAGCGTCTCTAACCCACCCTCCTAGATGCAATTACCTAGGCGAGCAAGAGTGTGAAGATGATCCCCCTCACAAGAACTCGATGATCTTATGTTGAAGATGGCTTCTAGACAAGTTTACCGAACACTTGCAAATTCCAAGAATACTAAAATCTCCAAAGATAACTTTTTACTAATAAATGAAATCTGAATTACAATGTGGGTTAAGCCTCCTTTATATAGGCCATGGAGAAGTTTTAATCCTACTAAACTTAGGAATTAAATACAATAAATAAATGCTAAAATCTAATCTCCTAATTAGATAAGTAACTCCTAATAATAAATAAATGCTAAAAATAAAATCCTGATTAAATAAATCTGATTCTAATAGATATTGCAGAATCCTATGTTGATTTAAATTACAAATAATCAAATAAAATTTTGAAAATTCGTAATTATCCAAAAATCCCGTATTAATCTCGTATATGAATTTCTGCATGCGCTGTCTTTGATAAACTAGACGTATCTTGAGATCCAGATGTCCGATTGAGGCGTTTCAAGATGCGTTAGAAAGCTAATTTGCAGCCGGACAAGTTTTAAGAAGACATGTTGACCCATAAATGCCTGGATGCCATCCAAAAATGCTTCGCAAGTTGACTGATATTTCTAACTTGCAAAGCAGTTTCAACTTCTTTTCCAAGATGATTATTTTGACCCCTCTAATGCTCGTATCAATAACCATATAACATAAGTGAAAATTCAGTGACAACAGCTGCCCCTCTTTGGCCATTTCGGTGAAACAAGAATAGAACAAAGAAAAAAAGGACACTGATTTTCACCAATTACCAAACCTATCAGAACTTAATGCTTGAACAAATCGGCGGGTTTCGTTCTCCTCATGCTCGAACGGATAAGCAGACTCTATTCTCCTCAAGCCCGAATAGATAGGCAGGTTCTATTCTTCTTACGCTCAAATAGATAAGCGGGTTCAAAAACGTTCCACCCTCTTGATGCTTGCTGGTTCCATTCTCCTCACGCTCGAATAGATAAGCAGGTTCAAAAAGGTTCCACCCTCCTGATGTTTGGATGGATAAGCTGGTTATATTCTCATCAAGCCCGAATAGATAGGCGTGTTCTGAAAAAGATTCCATCCTCCTTATGATTGGATGGATAAGCTTGTTCTGTTCTCTTCATGCTCGAATAGATAAGCGAGTTCTACCCTCCTCATGCTCGGATAGATAAGCAGACTGAAAAAGGTTACATCCTCCTTATGCTCGGATGGATGAGCAATGCTCCACACCTGTAAAAAAATGAATGTATGCTATTATGATATGCATGCCCCTAAGGATGCCTATCAAATGAATGCATGTTGCTTTTCTTTTGCTTTTTAATTTCTTTTCATCAGAATTAATTTTCTACTAGGGAGCGAACATAGAAGAAACTGTGAAGTTCCAGGGGACTTGGACTGTATCATATCAACTCTAGCAAGAAATGGTAGGCGTCTATTCTGGCCTATCAAAAGGAGAAGCAATATGAATTCCCTTCATTTCTCCACACCAAATAAGACTTCGCATAACGTTATTAGGATCACAACGAGCAAGAAAGTTAGCAACAGCCCATCTTTTATTCCTAGATAATTCTACTGATTCCACTGACCATTCCTCATAAATGAATCTTTGCCGTTTTCATTCTTTGCACCTCCTTATAGAAAGTTTCTGATCTTTTGCACATTTGCTCGCTTAATCCAGTTATCCTGTACTCCTGGTTGGAAGGACTGACTTTATCCTCATATTCTTCAACACTATTTTAGACTTTGTCAAACTATCATTTTAGTTGATACATCAATGTTTAGTGTCAAGCCTCTTTGAATGAAGATCTTGTTGTTCTCCCAATGTTTGTAAAATTGTTCTCATTGTCATGGAAGAGAGATTATGATATCATCAATATTCAGTGACAGACCTTCTTGAGTGTCTTTGGAATTTGAATGGCAACCCTTGTATCTTTGTCTCCTCCAATATCTATAAAATTGTTCTCATTGTTGTAGAAACAGACTATCTTGTGTAAACATCTCTGTTTCGCATAACCTTCAACGCTTATTGAAGAGTTCAACTTAAATTAGGAAAAGTAAACATAATAATAAAATAAATAAACATATTTTATCTAACCTAAAAAACTAATAAATAAATAACAAATCTAATCCTAAATTATCTAAATATCTTCATAAAGAATCCTAGACTAAATTTAAGTACAAATAATCAATAAAATTATTTAAAAAACGTAATAAATAATATTTCCCGTAATAAATCCGTATAGAGATTTCTGCTCGCATAGTCTCCACTTAAACGGACATAACTTGAGCTCCTGACGTCGAATTGATGCGTTTCAAGATGCGTTGGAAAGATAAGAGACATACGAATATGTTTGAAGAAGACATGTAGACTCAGAAGTGCCCGGATCCCATCTGAAAATTTGATGGAAGTCGGCTGAAATTCTAGACTTATAAAACAACTTCAACTCTTTGGCTACAATGCATCATTTTAGCCCCCCATACATGTATCACAAAGTTTTATCAATATTGTGGCAAACAGAAAAGAAATTTCAGATATCAATGACAAAAACTCCTCCTGTCAAAATGTCGTGAAATGTCCTGAATGTTACCCATGCCGAGCAGACTTCGAAAATGGTGATAATGTGAGATGGTATATAGCTCATTCGTGTCATGTTCCTGAGAGAATTTCCCTGGCTATCAATCTACCTGAGCCGCCCTTTGTAGGTTTTCATCTCAAGTTCTCATTTGGTTTCAAAACGCCCTTTATGAGTTTTCATTTTGAACCCCCATTTTCTTTTCTTTTTCTTTATTTTTTTCATTCAGACATAATTTTTTTTGAGTGAATCTGAGTTTATCGGGCTCTGAAGTTCATATGCATCCATTTCAGCCAAGATTAATGCCCCACCTAAGAAAACCTTTGATACAATGTAAGGTCCTTCCCAATTTGGTGCCCATTTTCCCCAAGAATCACTTTGGATTGGTAATTTATTCTTTAACACCAAATCACCTTCTTGGAATTATCTCGGGCGAACTTTCTTCTCATGTGCCCTTATCATTTGCCCATGACACAATGCCTTCAACCTTTTTTCATCAATTAGATTTAGTTGGTCATATCTTGGCTGGATCCATTCTGTCTCCTCCAATTTTTCTTCCATTAAAACGCAGAGTGATGGTATCTCAACCTCAATTGGCAATACTGCTCCTACTTCGTACACCAAATAAAATGTTGTTGCCCAGTGGACATTCTTACTGTAGTTCGGTATGCATATAAGGCAAATGGTAACTTCTCATGCCAGTCTTTATAAGTGTCAACCATTTTTGCGACTATCTTCTTGATATTCTTATTTGCAGCCTCTACTGCCTCATTCATCTTTGGGCGATATATCACTGGATTATGATGTTTGACATTGAATTGCCCACAGACTCCTGCTATCATCTTATTATTTAGATTAGAGGCATTATCAGTTATGATATTTCAGGCAAACCATATCGACAAATGATTTCCTCTTTCAGGAATTTGCAAATTGTAGATCTAGTGACATTTGCATACGATGATGGTTCAACCCACTTTGTGAAGTAGTCAATAGCTACCAAAATAAATCGATGTCCATTTGACACCTTTTGATGGATCTAACCAATGACATCAATGCCCCACATGGAAAATAGACAATGAGCTGTCATAACATGAAGTGATTGTGGAGGCGTATGTACTTTGTCAGCATAAATCTGGCACTTGTGGCATTTGCGAGAATAATCAATGCAATCTCCTTCCATAGTCGACCAATAGTATCCAAAATGCATGATCTTCTGGACATGGTGAAGCCGCTAGGATGAGTTCCACAAACTCCCTCATGAGCCTCTTCTAGAATCAGCTGAGCTTCTTTTGCATCCACACATCTCAAAAGCACATAATCTCAACTTTTCTTGTATAGAATTTCCCCTCAAGAATGTACCCGGATGCCAATTTCCTAATCATTTTCTTCTCATTCCTGGTTACTTGAGGTGGGTATTCCCTATATTTTATGTACCACAAAATGTCGGATACCTTGGTAAACCGTCTACTTCTTCTTCCACGTTATAGCAGTGAGCTGGGAGTCTAACATTTGCAATTTAATAGGCATCATCTTTGAGCCTTCACTTGCTTTAAACATGGCAGCTAGAGTGGCTAAAGCATCAGCCATCTGGTTATCTTCTCTAGGGAGGTACTTAAAGGTGATCTCATCAAAATTCTTTGGCTAATTCAAGGACCAACTTGTGATATTCCATCAATTTTGCATCTTTCATCTCTCATTCGCCTTGTATCTAATAGATAACCAATGTCGAGTCTCCAAAAACTTTCAAATTGCATATTTTCCTTTGAATAGCCTCCTATAGCCCTAGTATGCAAGCCTCGTACTCTCCCATATTATTTGTGCAGAAGAAGTTTAGGCGACTTGTGAAAGGGTAATAACCTCCTTTTGGTGAAACCAAAACTACCCCAATGCCTCGTCCTAAAGCATTTGCTGCACCGTCGAAGTTCAAGATCCATAATTCTATTAGAGCCTCAACACCTTCTGAAATACACATCAACTCTTCGTTAGGAAAATTAAAATTTAATGCTTTATAATCCTTACAGGTGCGGCTTGCCAAAAAGTCAGCTATGGCACTTCCCTTTATTGCTTTCTGACTTACATATTGGATATCAAACTCTGAAAATAACATTTGCCAACGCGCTAATCTTCCCGATAGGGCTCGAGCTTCCATCATAAACTTTAAAGGAACCAATTTTGAAATTAGCCACGTAGTGTGATATAGCATATACTGCTTGAGTCTCTTAGCTGCCCATACCAAGGCACAACATAGCCTTTCTATTGAGGAGTATCTGGTCTCGTAGTTAGTGAATTTCTTGCTTAGGAAATATATTACCTCCTTTTTTGTTTCCAGTTTCATCATGTTGTCCAAGCACACAACCCATAGAGTTTTCATACATCGTCAAGTATAGAATCAATGGTTTCCCAGGAACTGGTGGTACTAGAATAGGAGGATTAGTTAACTGCTCTTTAATCCTCTCTAAGGTTGCCTGACATTCTTCATTCCATGTGACTGGGTTATTCTTCCTTAGTAGCCTGAACATTGGATCGCATTTATCAGTTAACTGGAGATGAAATGGGTGATGTAATTTAACCTCACTAGGAAACCCCGAACCTCTTTATGTGTTTGAGGTGGTGGGAGCTCTTGTATGGCCTTAATCTTGTCCGGATCAATCTCAATTCCTCTCCTGCTTACCATAAAGCCTGATAATTTTCCTGATGTAACCCCAAATGTACACTTGTTTGGGTTAAGCTTCAGATGGAATTTTCTCAATCTTTGAAAGAGTTTCTCTAAGTTCACTAGATGTTCCTCTTCAGACCGAGATTTGGCGATCATATCGCCAATGTATACATCTATTTCCCGATGCATCATATCATGAAAAGGGGTGAACATGGATCTTTGGTAGGTTGCCCCTGCATTCTTTAAACCAAAAGGGCATTACCTTATAGCAAAAAGTTCTCCACAATGTTATGAAGGTAGTCTTTTCCATATCTTCTGGCACATTTTAATCTGGTTATATCTGGAGAAACCATCCATAAAAGAGAAAATGGAGTGTCTAGTTGTATTATCGACTAATGTGTCTATAGTCGGCAATAGGAAATCATCTTTGGGGCTTGCTTTGTTGAGGTCATTGTTTTCAACGTACATGCGTACTTTTCCATCTTTTTTAGGGACTAGATGATGTTCACCACCCATTTTGGATATTTTTCTACTTCGAGAAACCCCGCATCAAATTGCTTCTTTACTTCATCTCTAATCTTAAGGAGCATCTCGGCTTTCATCCTTCTTAGATTCTGCTTCAGAGGCTCACATCCCACCTTTATAGGAAGCATATGTACAACAATATCAGTATCCAGGCCAGGCATGTCTTGGTATTGCCAAGCAAAAATATCTTTGAATTCCTTTAAGATCTTAACCAGGCTTTGTCGAGTACTAGCTGTGATGGTAGTGCCAATATTTAGTTCGCATTTTTCTTCTTCTATGCCAAGATTCAGAATTTCCAGCTCTTCCTTATGGGGTAGAATCTGTTTTTCTTCTCCTTCCACCATTCTAAGTAAATCACCAGGCAAGTCATATTCTTCTTCATCGTCAACATTCTCAACTTATTCTAGGCATAAAGGTAGTTCAAAATCAATCTCAAGGTCTGACTCAGAGTCGTTTGTGCCATTGATATTTGAAGACCTGCAATGAAAAGGGCATAGAATATATACAAAGGGAAGAGATGAATGGAATGATTTGTTTTTTAAATTTTCATTTTGCTTTGAGTTTTACTTATGAAAAAAGTTTGCCACACAAGATTTGTTGAAAGGAAAAGATGCATCTTTATTGAAATTTAAATTATCGGTTTGGACTTAGACCCTTTACATAAGTTTTTTAATTGCCTTCGGGTCCAAAGGCAAAAGGCTGGGTTCTGAGAATTACTCTGAAACTGTATCAAAGACTACAGGAATTTCTTCAGTAGTCTAGTTGCCAAGTTTAGAGCAAGGGCAAATCATGGACCTGTACTTGTTCTCTCCTTCTTCGTCTGTTATAGCGTTGATGCTTAGCTTCTCAAAGGCTTCACACATGTCATTCTTTCCTTTCTCCTCCTCATTAACTTGAGTATTTGGATCCAGAAAGCCTCCGGATCTGAAGTTATGGCTCAAGGGTGTAAATGTCATTGGTTCCCACTCAATTTCCTCTCCTTTCAATCTTGCCCTCCTTTTTTCTGGGTGTTTTCTGATCTCATCTCTTCTTTGCCAATGGTTAGGTTTGGAACCTATCCCAAATCGATTATTCTTGGCAGGGATAACCACGAGATATAACCTTCCTTGATGTCTCCTTCCAAATCCTTTTCCAGCTTCAGCCCCTTTTTCGAGTGTTTGCTTCACCTTCATTTTTGCGCAGCTGGATAAATCTGGTTCTGGTACTTTGCATCCCTCAGTGACAAAGGTTGCATTGACTAGCTCTAATATCCTGAAGTGACACTCGAGCGCACCCTCATCAACCTCGATGTAGGGGGCACAGTGGCTACTAATATAATGATTTCCTCCTCTACACGTATCGTTATTAACTGTCCGTCAATCACAAAATTTAACTTCTAATGTAAAGTAGAGGGGACCGCTCGGCCAAGTAAGCAACTGTAACTGGGTTTTATGCCAATGACCACAAACTCTACTTCGAAGGTTGAAGGTCCGATTTGCAAATGTACTTCTATTCTTCCTATCACCTCCCTCTATGTTCCATCGAATGCTCTCACAGTGTTCTAATAAGCCCTCATATGCTAGCTGTCTATTGGTAGCTTTTTCAATGTCACTAATGGGAGGACATTTAGGGCTGATCCATTATCAATCAAAACACCCGGCAACATGTATCCTTTGCATCTTGTGGAAATATACAGGACCTTGCATGATCCTCTCCCTCCTTTAGGTATTTCCTCATCATTGAAAGAAATTAAGTTGTTTACAGCAATATTACTGACCATCATATCCATCTTATTGGTCGAAATTTCCTTTGGCACGAACGTTCGATTCAGAATTTTTAGTAGGGCCTCGCGGTGACCCTCAGAGCTTAGTAACAAAGACAACATAGAGATTCAAGCCGTGAGCTTATGAAGCTGCTCTACCACGCTGTACTCATTGTGCTTGAGTATCGTTAAAAATTCTTGAGCCTCTGACTCCTTGACAAGCTCATGATACACTGGTGGTTTCTTTCTAAAGAAATCCCCTTCTACTTTCTCTAGCCCTTCAGTAGTGGCTTTTCTCTATTCTACATCTCTATCTTCTACTATCGGTGGAGAATACAATCTTCCACTCCTTGTGAAGCGGTTTACTTCATTTATTGGCTCTTCCTTCATCTTATCTCTAACCGATGATTCTCCTAGAGTTGTCACTGAGCACGCATAATTCCAAGGGACTTGCTTGTTATTCTTGTATGGGAATCGAGTTGGTGCCATAATCATTAGTCACGAGGTTACACCTTTCGTAGGTTTATTTACACTTGCCTTGGTCTTGATAACCAAAGGTTTCATCCCTGTATAATTTTTCCTTGAGTTTGTCTCTTCTGCTGCACATACATCCATCATGTGCTTCTTACTTCCTCTTTCGAAAAATTCAAGTTCTTTACTATCCATCTTAGCCTAAACCAAGCGTTTGAATTCTAAGCAGCATTCAATCTCATGTCCTCCTTCTCTTTGATGCTCGCAATATAGTTCATCTTCAACCATCATCTCTCGGGCTTCTCCTTCTAACAACCCAACTGCAACCATTTGGATCCACACCCATTTCATTGATGCCTTGACTTCAGTAACGTATCTCTTGACCCTCTTGTCTTCTTCTTCGATGATGGCATTCACTCCTGTTTCTGGTGATTTGGCAGAGGGTTTCCTTTCTCTTTAGATGTTTCAAATGACAACATGCATGATTTCCTTAGGTCATCTACCACTCTTTGAAAAGCAGTGCAGCTCTCAATAGTGTGCCCCCTAATACCTGCATGGTATTCGCATTGTACCCTTTCATCGTACCATGCAGGATACAGAGGTGTGAAAGGAGGGACATGGCATGGTAGTACCATTTGAGATTTGATCAATTCAGTGAACAGCTCTGCATGTCATTGGAATGGAAGGTAAGTATGGCTTTGAGTTCCCCTGATATCTTCAATCTTCCTTTGGTGAGTTTGTTGCAACAAGGGCTGGAATTGAAGCATTGGGCTTATTGAAAACCACCCCCTTTGAATAATTGGGGTTGTAGACATTGGTTGCATTCACCTCACTCTCCCTCTTCTTATAGGGTTTCTTTGTTTCTCCTCCATCCAACTTTCTATTCTTGACAGCTGCCAAGATCGACTCACCATTCATTAACATGTCCGCGAAGCTCTTGGTTGTATGATTTATCATACGATCATAAAAGGAACATTTTAAGGTTTATACAAAACGGCGGTTGAACCTGGGCAGCTACGTCCCTCCACCTTTGCTCGTGTTGACGAAAACTTTCGTGATGTTTTTGTTCCATCCCTTGCAAGACCAGTTTGGTTCGGACCATGTTAGTGACATGCTTGTACTGCTTACTAAAGGCCCTTGCCTTTCATGATCGAATATTTACCCGGCTCAGCTGCATATACTAACGTGCAGTTGATCCCACTAAGCTTTTGATAGAGTAGCGCAAATCCGAATAAAATGAAAAACAAAACAAACCAAAATAAAGAACAAATCTAAAAAATCAGATTTGCTTATGGTGGTGGCGTCAATGGAGGAAGCTTGAATATGTGGAGATGGCGTGATGAATTGATAGTTGTCCTCGACACCCTCTTAGACGCAATTATCTAAGCAAGCAACCTCAAGCGGCTTTAACCCACCCTCCCAAACGCTTTTGTATGGGCAAGCAAGAGTGTGAAGATCCTCAACAACAAATCCCGGAGAACTTGAAAATCGATTTGCTTCTAAAACACAAGATAATGTTCTTACAAGTTGAAACTCAACAGAGAATTTTATTTAATCATTCAAATCTGAATTACAATGTGGGTGAAGCCTCCTTTATATAGGCCATGGAGAAGTTCTAATCCTACTAAACTTAGGAATTAAATACAATAAATAAATGCTAAAGTCTAATCTCCTAATTAGATAAGTAACTTCAAATAATAAATAAATGCTAAAAATAAAATCCTAATTAAATAAATATGATCCTAATAGATATTGCAGAGTCCTATATTGATTTAAATTACAAATAATCAAATAAAATCTTGAAAATTCGTAATTATCAAAAAATCTTGTATCAATCCCGTATAGGAATTTTTGCATGCGCAATCTTTGCTAAAGTAGACGTATCTTGAGATCCAGATGTCCGATTGAGGCGTTTCAAGATGCGTTTGAAAGCTAATTGTCAGCTGGACAAGTTTTAAGAAGACATGTTGACCCATAAATGTCTGGATCCCATCTAAAAATGCTTCGCAATTTGACTGATGTTTTTGACTTGCAAAGCAGTTTCAACGTCTTTTCCAAGATGATTATTTTGACCCCTCTCATGCTCGTATCAGCTTTCCTGGAAGCAATGAATAAGTAGCTTTTCATTGTCTAGGTACATTGACATCTTCATGTAATACATGGTTAGATGTGCTGATGGGCATGTGGTTCCGTTGTACTTCTCGAAATCATGAACCTTGAATTTTGAGGGCATCACCAAATATGTCACCAAACTCAACTCTCTAGCATCCACCCCTCCATATGTGTTCCTTCCTGGAAGGATTCGATCATTCCTTCAAGATTCTCATATCGATCTTCCCACTTTCTTTTGACCTTAGCCTTATTAGCAATTTCATCAAGATTGAGCACCTCCATCAATATTAGCCTTTAACTCGTTCCGAATGGAAGACTCAGCAAAGTGAGGAGATAAATTAGCCTTTAGTGTTGAAGCTTCCTTTTTCATTCCAGGATGAGTGAAAGTCATTCCCTGGAATCGGGGTAGAGCATTGGTTTCCTCCCCAGTTTTTGCTGCATTTGGGTCCTTGAATCCCAGCATAGTAGTAATTGAGCTGACTGTCTTTTGGTGTACTAGCTCCATTTCTTGATTTAAGTTAGTTTCCAACTTATCTAATCGATCCTGGGTACCCTTGTGGTTAACTTCCAAAGCTACTACTTTGTCTTCCATTGCTTTCATTTGTGACCGTGTACCATACTTGTGGTCTATTTTGGCATTTTTTGTCATTTTATATTTAAGTTAGTGTCTTGCTATGTTATGAATGCATGGAATGCAATGCGAAGCAAAGAAGAAGACATCCAAACACACAAAAGAATGATGCAAATGCATGATTGCAAGCAAAAGAACATTGGTTCAATGAAATATATGCTTTTAGAAACAGTTTTATTGAATGTCAAAAGGTCCATATTACATCAACTTTTCCATGTTTTTTTACATATATTTTTCAGCACGAACTCCTAATTCCTTGACTTCTTCAACTAGCCATATAAGCCTTGGACCCACTTCCCCTACTGGCTTAACATACCGACGAAGAGCTGCAGCTTCGGTGGTAAGCATTGTCACATGTCGAGCCATATCTTGAACTTAGGTCATGATAGTCCCGTCGAACTCATCTCGTTCTTGGAACCTTTGTGCATTATCTCTGAGGCGCATAAACCAATAATCATTGCCTCCATCAGCTATATCCTCAAGGACCAGGATCTTCGTTCTGTATTCCTGGATGATGTTGTCCATTTCTTCCACTTGCTCTCTCAGAGAATCATTCTCATTCAAGCTGGCTTGAAGCTCTGAGTAAGTGTGATCATTCTGTAACTCCTGGAGGGACTGGTTTAGGACATCTATCTTGGCTTGCAATTCGACGATAAAATCTTGGCTTTGCTTCAACTTCTTACAAGTCTCGTCATAAGCTGCCTATAGCTTAAGCAAACGGATTTTGTTGTCGTGAGCCTTTCTTATCCAAATTTTCTGCCACTTTATTACTTTTCTTTCTTTCCTCCGCAAGTGTCTGTCTGTATTTCTCAATTTCTCGTTTGCTGCGCTCTTTCTCTTTTCCCACAGCCTACTCAATTTTCTGCCTCCACTGATTTGGGCTTTTTCGCAAGTCAGCATTTCGAATAGTTGTCTGAAATTTGAGGAAGTCAACCCTCTGGATTTCATACTTCTCCTTCAAATCCAAGTACTGCTTCATCACCCGATCTGTTTCTCCTTTGAACTTGTCTACGTCAAGCTGTGACTCAAACTTATCTTGTTGGTTTTGTTCCCGCAGGGCCTCTATCTCCAGCTTGGCTCTCCTTAACTCTTCTCTCAGGATATCAGCTTTAGAAGGGACCACTTTCAAGTGTTCTTCTAAAGACTTGGCCTGGCCAGGTGAAAGTAATATAACCTTTATATGATAACAATTGTTCCACGAGTGTACATGTAGTGACTATCATATTCTACCTCCATATGATAAAAATTGTTCCACGAGTCACCAATCATTTGTACCTTCTGCCTGAACTCTCCCTAGAATTCGAACTATAACAAACTGAGTCTAGTAGTAATAGGATGAACTAGCGAGAACCATATTGTCCAGTTACTAGTAAAAGAGCACATCCAATCCCTCCCCACAAACCTAATAGCATCATGAAATTGAAATCTCCACACTTGTACAGGATCTTAGAATGACCTATCCAAGGAACCCTCCATTTGATGTCTTTATCGCGGCGGTCTTTGAAAATATCAATCCACTTATTCTTCTTAACGACTGGCCAATCCCTTGCCAGGAATTCGGGAAGAGGATAGAAGTTTGGGGAAAATACATTTGACAGAGTCAGAGTTGGGCATTTCCAAAAATGGTTGAGGGCCCAAACCTAAAGAAATAGAGCACACCCTCCGAAGCGCACACCTTTCGTCTTTCTGCATGCATTCAACGAGATGAATGTTTTAGCTAACACAACAAGTACTGGATTAACTTCCCTTTTTAGATGCTCAAAGAAGTCAAGCAAAGCTATATCAATGTTCCCTAGGACCCTTGGGAAGATGACCAAATCGTAGATTGCAATTACCAAGAGATCCACTCTCTTTTCCTTGTCTGGGTGAACTTTAATTATGTTTCTGATGTTTGTTCAAGGAAAGGAGAAATTGTCACCTCTTTTTCGTATCAGTCCCTTAACCCATCCATCACTCATGCCAGCAAAAGCTTGAAATCTTGAGTGTGAATTTTTGTTCTTAGGAGGCTTAGCATAGACTCAACTCTTCTTCACTTTGCGTAAGTTGAACAGGGCCAAGTATTCTTCAAATGTGGGCATCATATTTTCTCTATTGAAGGTAAAGCAACAATACCCCAGATTCCAAAATTGGACCAAAGCCTTCAGAAATTGTTCATCGACCTTCACATACAACAAATATGCTATATCTTTGTAGATTTCATGGAACAGCTGCTTGGTCTCATAGTCAAAGTGCTCCCAAATTTTCTAGAGCTTCTGCATACTATTTTGCTTAACGCTGATATGGGCATACTTTGAAGTTTTTGTTTCATGATCAGCTGCCAAACTGTCCCCATACGTTCGTTGATGACTTCAGACCAGTGACGAACCTTTGCATTCTCTTCTTCCAATTTCAGGACCCTTCCATCCATGGTTACAACTTTTCTAACTGAGCAGATAATTTAAAGAACCAAAACCCTTCTTGAAATGGAATGATGATGAAAGATTGTACATGCAAAACAACAAAAGAGGAAAGATTAGATACAAGAAAAAAGGTCCAAAATAATTACATTGCATAAATAACTCTGGGCAGGCATTCCGACACTCCAGGAGATGTCTCCACGAATTATCTTTGCGAAATGACTTTGACCAGACTCAAGACCCTAGATTTTCCATATGGCTCTTTTGAGGTAGGCTCTAAATTATCAAGTTGTTTTTGCTTTCCCCTACTAAGGGTAGCAGTGCCCTTGGTTCACACCCATTATAGGCTTCAAACGAACCAAGTTCAACTCAGGAGGACTCACTTCCTATGCCTTCTCGAAGGATCGGTATCCTTACGAAGACATAAGGCATATGAGTCCAGAAGGTACTTGCTAGGCTCATATGGAGAATCAATATTCTTACATGAGCAAAGAATTTTCCCCTCACTTAAACGAACGGGACAAGCTCAGGAATAGAGCTTTTGAACAATTTTGGAATGCATAAAATATAATTATATTCATTAAACGGACGAATAAATTGAAAATTTGTGAACTTGCAAATTCCATTCTTTTTTAAAAAAACATTTTAAAACCAATTTGTGGCCTGGCCCTCTTTTGTTTTTATTTAAAAACAAAAAGTCCCCAGCAGAGTCGCCAAGCTGTTGCAACCCTTTCTAGCCCGACATTTTTAAAAACTAAAAAAAAACACGGAGTCACCACCAATATTTTTTTTTTAAAAAAAGTGTGATTGGATCACTTTTAAAGCGAGATTATTTTAATAAAACATTTTATTTATTAAAACAACATTTGCAGTCTATGAAAACCAGAAAACAGGTTCGGAGGTCGGTTACGTATGGGGAAGGATTAACACCCCACAACGCCTAAAATTGGTACCTAATTGATTTCAAAAAAAGTGTTTTCAAAATTGGAATTTGCAAATTCACAAGGTTTCAATCCATTCGTCCGTTTTATGAATATAAGTCTATTTTAACAGCCTTATCGCCCGGAAAATGAACTTCAATCGCCGCCAACACTCTTGGCGGGAACCCGTCATTTCGTTTGGTAAGACACCATATTAGTTAGTTTTCACTTTTTAACCAAGCAACAGAAACAATTTTGATGTATTAAAGTTTTTTAATCTAAAACCAATTAGTGATTAAACCCTAAAAAGGTCTACATTCATTTTAACTATTAAGATTTAAGTGAAATTAAGTGTATTTTACTAAATTATGAAGGAAATTTTACTTCAAAGACGTTACTAATCTAAGCTTTTTGAAGAACCTATTCCTAAGGTTTAACAAGCACACATGTACATATAAAAGTAAAAAAGAAGTAAATAAATTGCTTAAATTAAACAAAAGAAAGGGGTAATTAGCTTTTGTTTTTGAAAGAAAATTTGAATCAATGACCATATTGAAAGAAAGCAAAATGTGAAGGTTAAAACTTAATGAAGAGTGAAATTCGGTAGTCAATTTAGAAGAAAATGGATGAAATTGAAAACAATGAAAACTAGTGAGCCACGATGAAAGACCCGGCAAAGAAAGGCGCGGGTTGAAGAGTGGATATGGTTCGGGTCTCAGGATGGATTATACAACCAAAATTATAAGCAAAAACATTTTATTTCTTTTCTTCTCTAATAGATCAAACCAGCTCCCTTTTAAATTCTCTGAAGTGTTCTTCATGTTCTTCATGAACTGAAGAACATGGTGAACGTCTGTCGTGCCGGCCGCCTTCCACTGGCATTGACTGTCGTTGCCGACCGTGAAATTTCCCAGAAAAATCCCCTTTTCCCAGATTATGGAGGCCCCAAATCGTATTTTTTACCGAAACTACATCGAAACTAAATCCACGGTGGTGCTATTGAAAATAGTGGTAAAGAGCTATCCCTTTTCTTTATTTGAATTCGAAATAATAACAATAGAAGAAGAAATTACCAGAAGGCTTGCTTTATTTCCACTGGGAACCCGATTGCAACTTTTGCTTGCTATCCTTGAATTTGATTCCTATACTTTATGTATTCTATGTATAATGTGTGTGAATCTTGTGTATCTTGTTGTTACATGGAATTACATGGGGGTTTATATAGTTATAGAAATACTTGGATTACAAGAACAAATCCCTGATTTTTTCCTTGAATTGCTTCTGTCTTGATTCAGATTTCGCTTGATCTTTGCCAGAGGCTTCAATTTAGGGATATGATCCTTTGACCTTGCTTCTGATTTGGGATTTAACCCTACTTGTTTCCTTTTTCATGTTTCTAATGATGCCGGCGAGGAGCGGTTCAAGGCGAAAACGGCACAGCCTCCATCGGGGAAGACGAAATAGCTGGAGGAATCTGGAAGGCCGGGCGCGTAGCTGCCACACGCGAGTGGTGATCCGGGTGCTTTACTTTGGAGCGATCTAGGCCGTTAGATCTCGTCTAGATCTAACGGTTGAGAAATGAGGCGCTATCCCTTCTCCAACTGGTGTGATCTGCACCGTTGGATCAATCCTTGATCCAACGGCCCTCCATTGGCTAAGCTACAAAGAAGCAAAGGGATTAGGGTTTAGTTTCGTTATAATTGGGCCAACGGGCCCTTATTGTAAATGGATATGTGCTCTGTTTTAAATTAAATGGACTTGGGTTTTATATAGTGGAATGTTTTTATTTTATTTTGGGTTTTATACTAACTATTACACTAACTATTATACTAACTATAACACATTAATAAAAAGTCCATGTAACAATTATTATATTAACCTACAAATGACAAACATACTAATACTAATTACATTAATATTTTATAACACTAACACATCATATAACAAATATACTAATTAGGAAAACAATAACAATATAACATAAGTGAAAATTCAGTGACAACACTTTTCTTACAAATTCTTTCGAGTTAAATTGAAATTTGGTTAGAAATCTCTTGTGCCATGTTTGTTAAGTATTCGAATGGTTGAATCATGCTAAGAGACATCTTTAAATCTTTAAATTGATTTATGCCTTAGGCTGAACCATGCATGTAAATTGTGAGTCCATGTATGTTGTTCTTTTGGAAAATTCGAATATGTAACTATGGTGAAGTTCTTGGCCTTTCGAATGGTATGCTTTATTAGATTGTAATGCTATGTGTTGGTAAAACATGATTATGATGTTAAATTTGCTTACTCATGAACTTGTGACTATACGAATTGGCACATGCATATATACATGAGTATACATAAAATCAGAATAAAAGAGGGACTGTTTCGTAAGCTTTTGGAGACTTTGTTTATAAGAATGGTAGGCTGATTTGTATGCTAAATTGAAGGACTGTTCTTGCAGACAAAATGGATTGTTTTGGGGATTATTAAAATAGGGTATTTGTTTTACAAGTACACAAGGATTGTTTAGTGAACAAAACTTGGACTGATGTATAACCAGAAATTTGGAATGTCCTATAAATATTAAGGGGCTAGTTAAAGGAATTAAAATCGGGGGAAGACTATTTTAATTAGACTTTAGGTCTGTTATGTGCTTATAAAGGGACGTGGGGGCTGTTAAAGTGAAAATTTCCATGTGTATAAATGTATAAACTGTTTTGTGAGCATGATTATGAAATCTTGAATGTTAAAGAACAAATTTGTATCATGTTAAATACTAATGGGCTGTTTGTTGAGTAAGTAAATGTACATATATGAAAATGAAGCTGTTTGAATTTGTAGAATCATGAAAGGGACTGTTTTGAGTATTATGAAAGTAAGATTTGACTGAATTATGATTTTAGGGACTATTTTTAAGTTTTTGTGATGATTGTGTGATGTGAGCACATCAACACCATCTGATCCGTAGGTCATGTCAACATGACCTATTACTCGATCTAAGGCTAAGTTATTCAGGGAAGTTCTTTCACTTAAACGCATTCGAGCTTCCAATTTGCTTCTTAATGTTTCAGCCTTAGATAATAAGTTCTTCAACGTGTTACATGCTGATATGTGACATATTAAGTAGTAATACTTAGTATATATTTATATGCATATTATTTACTAAGTTAAGTGTGTTTTCTTATGATTTCAAGCATTTATGTGTGTTTTCTTTTGTTTTTACAACAGCACAATAAAGCTTGGCAGCTAAGGACTTTCCAACTAGCTCAATTGAAGCTCAACAACAAGTGTGTAGCTCGAATCAGCTCAAAACAGCACACACCATTGATTTTCAGCTCATTTTAGCTCCAACACACCAATTCAGCTCAATTCAAGCTCATTTAGCTCACATTCAGCTCTAGTAGCTCAACTCCAACTAATGAGTCCAACGGTAGCTCAAACATGGAGGGACATGTACCTACACTTAGGAGAGTGTCCTACAGCAAGGAGCATCAAGCTAAGGCTCCAGCAAAGCTCCACCAGCTCCCCAAGCATGGCGTCCACACATGGCATCCTTCACACATGTGTGTGGCAGATTTGAACTCCCTCTCAAAGCAATGGGCGGAATTTTCAAGGATAAGGCCAAGAAGTTTGATTTTTGAATTCAAATAATTGCCATGTGCATTTTGTTTGAAATTCAAGTGTTCCCTCTTCAATTAGGCGCCACTTTTTTAATGCTGATCAGATTGTTTAATTCAAATCAGCCATCAGATCACTTGGGAATTTAACTCCCTATTCAGCCACCATTAGATGCCTTTTAGGAAGTTTATTTTTGAATTTTAAACAATATGATTTCCCTCTTGTACTTAGGCTTATAAATAGCCTTTAAACTTTGTATTATCGAGACATCTATGACATATGATTTTACTTGTGAGAATTTCTCTCAATTTGGGTCTTCTTTGAACTATTCAGACTTTTCAGGCATAGTGCTTGTGTTGTATACACCAGATACTTCGGGTTCTTGATTTGCTAATCAATGGGTCCAAGTCCTTCGAGCATTGAACGTATAAGGTTCAGGTTTATACTTTTTATAGTATAGGTTCTTCCTTGTTCCTTGTTCTTATTTTTATTTTAATTTCCAGCAACTTTAAGCCTTTTTCTTCACCATTTTTCAGCCACCATTTCAAACCTTCAAACCTTCGTATTTTCCAACACAAATTACACCATTTTTAAACCAAATTTCCAGCGACCTTTACAACACATTTCGAGCCCCTTAAACAAGATGAAATCTACCACAAACATCTTCTTTTGCAACCACACTTCTATGCAGGAACTCTTACTTCTATCCTAGATTCGACACAATCAATGGAGGTCTTCTTCAACGGACAACCTTGTAACATTGTGGACTGTTCTGAACATTGAGAAAATAATGGGACTTTTTTGCATGGATTTAAATGTTTAGTCGGTTGTTCTAGTTAGATTGAGAACATAAATGAATTGAATTGTATGTATACATGTATATTTGTATAATAGGACTTTGGTAAATAAGTTGAATTGGTATTGATGATTTGATTTTTAATTAGAGGTGGATACCAAGATTAGGAAAATAATGCTAAGAAGAGGCTAGAGAAAAACTTGGTTAAGTAGTAACTTGGAATGTGGTTCAGGTATCCCGTAACTTCGGGATAAGAGGTGAGCATAGTTTAAAGTCTCAGGATAGATTGAAACTACCCCGAGCACCTTTGTCATGTTTTAATTGAACTTTACTTGTCTTCAAAAGTACTATTGAGTGTGTATAGCTAAGCTTGGGTACAAGGTAAGTACTTTGTTTAAAGTACCTTATGATATGGAATTTGGATGGAAGTATATTGTTGGATTGAATTCTATGGTATTATTATACGCATGTATATAAACTTGGCATGGTAAAGTTTAAGCATTGTCGGAAGTATTTGAATGTTGACTATGCTCCACTTTGGAAAAATTGTCGATAAGTGGTGACACTTAATGCATGTATTATGGTTGAATATGTTTGAGATGTTGAGAAATGCTTATTTGTTCTAATGATAGAAATATATGAAATTTATGAAGTATCATGAAATAAGCCTTGGTGGCAACATTAATAAGGATATGGAGCAAGGCTCATATCGAATGATGAATTCACATGTGGTGAATAATGCCTAAATTGAAAGGTAATAAACATTGTGATATGGTATTGATGAGGAGCTATGCTCGAACTGTTACTAATAAGATAAATAAATGTGAAAGCCTTGGTCTCGAGTCAGTCATAGGTATAGTTGGCATGCCATAGAGTCCATAGAGCTCGTGTTTGGGGTGGACTACGGTCCTTATTTGGCGACAGTATGAGGGAATGTGTGGTCACTTGGCGACAGTATGAGGGATTGACCAGTACTGCGAGTACCATTATGTTTTGGCGATAGTTGGTTGGGGATTCGTGTACCTAGGCTGATACTTGATTCTCAAGGCTACTTTAAAAATAAATAATGAAGCTTGTAAACCAAGTTAAAGAATTTTCTTCTAAATAATACTTGTGATCAACCATCCATGCTTATATTATGCTATGATTGTCATCCTACTTGATAAATAACAAGTGCTTGTGAGATGATATGTTATGTATTCTTGATAGTAAATAACCTTTGACTATGTTTGGTACATTAAATGGCAAATAATTCTTGTCTAGAATATGTTATGTCAAATGTTTAATTTGGTAAGTGAACCTAAGTTTAAAATATATCATGTTTAATAACTTACATGATAAATGCTATCTGCTTATATATATACATATATATATATTAGTTATGTAATGCTAAGCTAGAAAAGTTAAGGACTTTCTTTGACTAATTTAACAATGTTATGAACTGTCTTGGGGAATCTAAAATTGATCATGCTATAGATTGCTTTCAATGTATATATATATATATACATATTAAGTGATTTTATGCTTATGTGATCCTATGTGTGCTTCCAATTTAAGACTAGAAGTTTAAGTCTATGATCAGGCGTGCCCTACATGTTTGATGTTAAGTGATTTTATGCTTATGTGATCCTATTCGTGCTTCAAATTTAAGACTAGAAGTTTAAGTCAATGATCATGCGTGCACTACATGTTTGATGTTAAGTGATTCTATGCTTTTGTGATGCTATGCGTGCTTCCAATTAAGACAAGGAATTTAAGTCTATAATATGATATGATTGGTAGCTATAGATTGCTTTCAATATATATATATATATATATATAAAGTGATTTTATGCTTATGGGATCCTATGTGTGCTTCCAATTTAAGACTAGAAGTTTAAGTCTATGATCAGGCGTGCACTACATGTTTGATGTTAAGTGATTTTATACTTATGTGATCCTATGTGTGCTTCCAATTTAAGACTAGAAGTTTAAGTCTATGATCAGGCGTGTACTACATGTTTGATGTTAAGTGATTCTATGCTTTTGTGATGCTATGCGTACTTCCAATTAAGACAAGGAATTTAAATCTATAGTATGATATGATTGGTAGCTAAGAGGTAATTGAGCAAGATATGACATGTGGATAATGTGTTCGATAAGTAATGAATTTGTAATCTATATGTCGGTCGACCTTGACATAGTGAAACAATAAATGTTAATAAGAAATGTTAATGAATCCCTACAATAGTTTGTATAATAAATAAAACACACATATACTTGTATGAAATGTTATGTTCAAAAGATAAAAAGGCACTTTTGAGTTACATAAGTATATACATAATTAATAAAGATTTTCGAGTGATTACACGAGCATTTTGAAATTGTTTTGATTCTACCTATGTATATAAACATGCGGTTTAAAGTCTGTTGGGATAAATCTATTTAAACAGTGGACTGTTTTGATTGTTATACACGTATATTCATAGAAACTGTGTTTTGAAGCAGATTTATAAATGCTAAAAATTTGTGTTTTGAAAGCAGAATTATAAATGTTGTAAAACTGTGTTTTGAAAGCAGAATTGTTGATGCTGTAAAACTGAGTTTTGAAAGCAGATTTATAAATGTTGTAAAACTGTGTTTTGAAAACAGAATTGTTGATGCTGTAAAACTGAATTTTGAAAGCAGATTTATAAATGTTGTAAAACTGTGTTTTGAAAGCAGAATTGTTGACGCTGTAAAACTGTGTCTTGAAAGTAGGTTTGTAAATGCTGAAAATCTGTATTTTGAAAGCAGAATCGTAAATACTGTAAAACCGTGTTTTGATAGTAGAATTATATTTGTTAGAAAATTTTATTTTGGAATGTAAAAGTTTCGGTAATGTTTTAAAGAAAAATAAATATGGATTAAAGTTTGTTTTGAATGAGTCTAATTAAACAATAGACCGATATCTATATATATATACATATATGTGTATTCACAAATTGAAGGTGTTAAAAAGGTTTAACAAGAAAGGTATACTGTTGATATAGGGAAACGAAGCAAAGAAAGTGTACAAGTGAGCTACTGAAGCAAAATGATAGTTTGCATCAAGTAACGTCCTAAATGATTGTTAATCGGGAGATATAATTTATGTCATACTCGAATGGTCATATAGGTATAAGAGTGTACCTAACTCGACTTATTCATGTAAACAAGTAATTATTTGGTTGAATGCTTGCTTTAGAGTGGTTTCCTTTCCCAAACTTAGAATTGTATGCACAAAATTAATGGATCTAGCGAAAGAATACGTTATTGGTTCCCCGTTTTAGTTACTTTGAGCTAACTCACTAAGCCTAGGCTTACATAAATCTTTTAATTCATTTCAGGGAAAGACTGCTTTCGATTCTTTAAGAACTTAGATGGGATCACAAGGAATTCAAGATGTACATCTGTATTCCCTTAATGTACTCCTAGATGGTGCCACAAGTTGCAATGTGCATTTAAGTTTTTCCTGATGGCTTAATTGTATATAAGCCTTTATAATTATTTATATTTGATATCGTATGTGATGTATGCTCTTGTATGTTTTAGTAGGAGGCTAAAAAGTTGGTTAATTGATAAGCATTACATGAACCATAATCTAGGCATGGAATTTTAGTTGCTTATGCTTAAAAGAATTGATGTGTCTAGAAAATTATGCAATTAGTTAGTGGTGGTTTGTGTGATTGGTGTCCAGTGCTGAATATGCGCATATAGTATTCAAATCCTTACGATACTACATTAAAAGCAAAATAGTAAATATATTAGAGGGTGTTTAGTTGTCTTGCTGTTTTGTTTTCTGTATCATGAGGTAGATTTATGGTATAGCCTGTGAAAGCTTGTTGGTAGCTAATCTAAGATCGAGTTATGCCTTATGTAAACTTGATATTATATTTGAGTGTTTCTATATCTCTCATTAATCGGTTGGTCACACTTTATGACATTTGGTAGAATGGGTCAAGATATTAAGATATTCGAATGATCAATCGATGTTTTAGCTAATATAACTTGCCTTCTTTCAGTACTTGATTGCTATGGTTAAAAGTCTAATTTTGTTATCAGAAAGATGTTAAATTTATGAATCGGATCATGTGGAAAAAAGGGGGGCATAACCAGCAATAATAAAGACCTCTAGATATGGTTTATTATTATGTCTGATTTTTAAGCATCCATTGTTAAGACTCATCAATGATTAGAAGCATATACTCTAGTAATCAATCAGAATTTGATTTATTGCTTAAATGACTTGTATTCTTTTATGATAAGAGAAGTATGGCTTTAAGCTTGGTGTTCTAAAGTTCAACTTGTTTCTTATTTGATCATTATAAGTTTGTTCATGAGGTTGTGATTAGAGATAAATCATTGGAAGTATCAAAAAAGTTTTAATTTATTCCGAAATTTCGACAAGAACTTTCGTCTGATGATCTTATTTCTTTTACCATGAATGATTGTATGTTAAACTTGTAACACTTTCTAAACCGGTTTATCTCCTAGACCGGGATATGGGTGTTATAGGATAGCTTCACTCTATCCCAAGACTTTAAACTACACTCACAGTTCAATCCGAGCTAATTTTGTTCTCGAATCTCGATCCCTTTTTTCTTGTCTACTGTTTGATCTACTATAGCCCTTACGCCTTCAATTTCTTGATCTAATTGTGACAAGAAGTGAAACTATGCATTAGGGTAATTTCCTAACAATCAAACACTTGTAAAGCTGCTCAAGTACTCGTGAATACGTATAACTTCGCACAAACAGTCCGTTAGCATTTATATCGATGTAAAACAGTTCCAATACACAAACATACACATGTATAAATATTCAAGACACTCCACTATGTTCATAAGCATTCAAAACAGTCCAATGCACATTCCTATATTCACAAAACAGTCCCATTATACATGTATACACTTTTATTCACTAAAACAGTCCAATATGCTCATGTAATTTGCAATACTGCTATGTTTTCATATATATATAAAGATATATAAATACATGTTCAAAACAATCCCCTAAGGTTCATATAAATGCAAAACTGCCCTGTTTTCATATATATATATAAATACATGTTCAAAACAGTCCCCTAAGGTTCAGATAAATGCAAAACTGCCCTGTTGTCATATATATATAAGTACATGTTCAAAATAGTCCCCTAAGGTTCATATAAATGCAAAACTTCCCTGTTTTCATATATATATATAAAGATACATGTTCAATATCAAATCAGTTCATAGTTTTGTTACTAGCATTCAAAGTGATCAAATTCAAGTTCTAAGCACATTACAAAACCAACAATCACCCATTCGAACCTTCCATATATCCTAATTACTTTAGGTCTCAAAATCAAGCAATGATATCCTAAATTATATCACAAGATCACGGTCATTCATCTTTCTAGACACAAAGGAATCAATAAACATACAATTCTAATGATAAACTTCAAATGAATAAAAAGGATGAAAGTACTTACTCTCTTCCTTAGATGACTCGATCAAGGACTTAAAGATTGCCCAATTCTAAATTCAAAACTTCATATTTCCATGGCCATAAGCTCACTCTGATACATGTATGGGGGGCTAAAATGATGCATTGCAGCCAAAGAGTTGAAGCTATTTTATAAGTCTGGAATTTCAGCCGACTTGCATCGAATTTTCGGATGGAATCTGGGCACTTCTAAGTCTACATGTCTTCTTCAAACATATCCGTATGTCTCTTATCTTGAAACGCATCAATTCGATGTTGGGAGCTTAAGTTATGTTCGTTTTAGTGAAGACTATTTATTACGAATTTTTAATAATTTTATTGATTATTTGTACTTAAATTTAATTTAGGATTCTTTATGAAGATATTTAGATGATTTATAATTAGATTTGTTATTTATTTATTAGTTTTTTAGGTTAGATAAAATATGTTTATTTATTTTATTATTATATTTACTTTTCCTAATTTAAGTTGAACTCTTCATTTGTAACCTATTTAAAGGCATATTTGCTTCATTAAAAAGAACAACATCATGAATTTATGAGTTGCAAAAACCTTTGGCCATGGGCCATTTTATTTTCAAGGTAGATAGATTTGCCTTGTTATTTTTCGTATCAAAAGTCTTCTTCAACGTAAGTTCGTCATGTTCTTGTGATGGAGATCATCTTCACACTCTTGCTTGCCTAGGTAATTGCGTCTAGGAGGGTGGGTTAGAGCTGCTTGAGGTTGCTTGCTTAGATAATCACGTCTAAGAGGGTACCGAGGACAAAATATCCTACAACATCTATCTCGTCATCATCCATTCATCGGAGAGATTCGTGCCGTTTGCAGGTGTTTGCCTATTCAATTGCGATTAGGAGGGTTCCAAGGACAAATCTATCCAACACCGCCACCATCAAATTCATCCTATCTCGTTTTCTACATCAAGATCATGCTTTATTATCGGTTTACTGAACTTGGAGTTTGGGGTTTTATCGGATCATATTAGTGAGTTTGCTAGATTAATTGTGATCTAGAGGGTTCCTAGATTTTGAGGTAATTCTTGGATCCTAGCTTCCATATCAATTGGTAATCAGAGCCTTGGTTTAGGTGTTTGAAACAAATATCTTTTACTGTTGTTTTAGTAGTTGAGAAAAAAGAAAAAATATATAATTCTCTATATAGATCCTAGTTTTAATATTTCATTCCTAAAGACATCTCAAGAGACTTGAAGGTTGTGATCAACAAATCTTAAGATTCGGGACGAATTGTTTTCAACAGGGGGAGAATGATACATGTATGGGGGGCTAAAATGATGCATTGTAGCCAAAGAGTTGAAGCTGTTTTATAAGTCTGGAATTTCAGCCGACTTGCATCGAATTTTCGGATGGGATATGGACACTTCTGAGTCTACATGTCTTCTTCAAATATATTTGTATGTCTCTTATCTTTCCAACGCATCAATTCGACGTCGGGAGCACAAGTTATGTCCTTTTAGTGAAGACTATGCGAGCAGAAATCTCTATACGGATTTATTACAGGAAATATTATTTATTACGAATTTTCAATAATTTTATTGATTATTTGTACTTAAATTTAATCTAGGATTCTTTATGAAGATATTTAGATGATTTAGGATTAGATTTGTTATTTGTTTATTAGTTTTTTAGGTTAGGTAAAATATGTTTATTTATTTTATTATTATGCTTGCTTTTCCTAATTTATGTTGAACTATTCATTTGTAACCTATTTAAAGGCATATTTGCTTCATTAATAAGAACAACATCATGAATTTATGAGTTGCAAAAACCTTTGGCCATGGGCCATTTTATTTTCAAGGTAGATAGAATTGCCTTGTTATTTTTCGTATCAGAAGTCTTCTTCAACGTAAGTTCGTCAAGTTCTTGTGATGGAGATCATCCTCGCACTCTTGCTTGCCTAGCTAATTGCGTCTAGGAGGGTGGGTTAGAGTCGCTTGAGGTTGCTTGCTTAGATAACCGCGTCTAAAAGGGTGCCGGGGACAAAATATCCTACAACATCTATCTCGTCATCATCCATTCATCGGAGAGATTCGTGTCGTTTGCAGGTGTTTGCCTATTCAATTGCGATTAGGAGGGTGCCAAGGACAAATCTATCCAACACCGCCACCATCAAATTCATCCTATCTCGTTTTCTACATTAAGATCATGCTTTATTATCAGTTTGCTGAACTTGGAGTTTGGGGTTTTCTCGGATCATATTAGTGAGTTTGCTAGATTAATTGTGATCTAGAGGGTTCATAGATTTTGAGATAATTCTTGGATCCTGGCTTCCATCTCACACTCTCTCCTCTCTCTCAAGATGCTTTTCGGTTCAGGATGGATGAAGGAGACAACAAAGGGGTTGTCTCTCAAATGGCTGGACCCCTATAGCACATGCCTTCACCCTCAAAGGCCATGTGTACAAACCCCCTTGAATCTTTTATTTTATCATGAAATCTTTGAGTTCTGTTTAGTGATCGATTTAGTCCTTAAATATTTAGCCATGAACCTTCTTCCATTTTAAATTTGGTCACTTTCCTATTGATCAACCTAGTACGTGACAAGCATATAGTATCATACTTATAATCAGTAAGGTACATACTTCTGGCCTATGTTTGGGATATTACAATTATTATACTAGTTAATACTTGAAATTTTATCTCATACACTAAGTTGAACACTAAATCGTAAACCATACAAACTAATCTCGCAATCCACTAACTATTAACTTCACCATAAACTTAAATTGAAACACAATTATTGTAAACCCCAAATCATAAATATTAAACCCTAAAGCAATAAAAATTCATCTCATAAAGTGATAAACATAGACAACACCATAAACCCTAACATAGTGACAATAAGATCTAAATCGTAAAGAAAAAACCCTTAAAGCCGTTAAATTTTATATCCTAAACCAACACTCAACAAACAGGGGGACGTTTCTAACATGCGGCAAGGTACATCGTAAATCTTAAACCTTAACCCATGAACCCTTTCATGAAAACCATAAGGGTTCAGATATAGCAATTCCTTGTTTTGTAAGATTTGATTGGTTAGTTTAAAAAGTGAATAATGTAGTGTTACTTAAAGGGAAGTGTACAAAGTGTTTCATGAAGAGATTTCCTTATGCCCTAAATTTTGTAAAAATATAAGTTCTCATTCCTAATTAATATTCCTTTATGTTGGGATGATCAATCGACGATGAATGGCCAAGAAGGGGGTGAATTGGCAAATAAAAAATTGAAGGGAAGCAAAGCAAAAAGATAAAAATGATGGACAAGTGATTTACATTGGTTCAAGCTTCTAACAAGATCTACATCCACAATATTAGCTCCCCACTAAGGATTTCAACGAATTCAGTAATGAATTCTTCCCCCCTTTTTAGGCTAAGGAGGTAACTATTACAAATCGATCAAAGCATTCTACCCAAAGCTTGATCAAGGTTCACTCTTTTTTACAAGTAATGGAATGGCAAAAGAAAATTTCTCTCAAAGCTATTATTGTGCCCCAATACAAGTTCTCACAACCCAAACTTGGACAAAGAATTACAATGAATAACACTCAAGTGGGTTACAATAAAATTTGACTCTAAAAGCTCTTGGATGAGTGGATTTTTGCTTGATTGCTATAAACTTGTTCAATAGTTGTTGTAGCTTTGGAGACTTGATTTTATACCCTTTCATTCAATTCTAACTGTTTGGGTGGTTAAGGTCATTAATAGAGCCATAAGTGACCATTTTCCCGAAATAAATGTTGTTTTGTTGAGGTCATCAATAGCGTATCGATATGCTTGAAGACGTATCAGAACAAATATAGTGTAAAAGTAGAGGCGTATTGATATGAGTAAAGGCGTATCTAAACGGACATAGAGTAAAATTAGGGGCGTATCGGTACAGTATAGTCTTATCGGTATGATTTTGCTCACTGGAATCTGAGGAAAAAGTCTAGTGAAAATTGCATTGGTACACCAGGGGCGTATCGAAACGGGTTAACCAATTTTCAAAGTTTGTTGATTCCCATAATTGACAAGGCAACGGTCATATTTTAAATGCAAATATTTTGAAGATCTTAACACCCCATATCGATACGGTGAAGGTCATATCGATACTCATAACCAAAAATACAAACCCAGATGAAGGCCGTATCGATGCATTGACAATCGTATCGGTACATTTTTGTGATTAAAATTTTAGTAGCAAAAAACTGTGTCGATACGCAAGGGCTGTATCGATATGCCTGGGCGTATATGGGTAATTTGAGTATCAAAATACTTAAAAACTTTTGGGGTTTTAAGTTTTTGACTTAGAATCAATTTTAGGTTCAAATCCTTGTCGTTTTGTGAGACTTTTGCGTATTTAAAAATTTATTTACTTTTGCAATTTGGTCCTTAAACAATTTTTTTATGTCAAAATCAAATTGAGGTTTTACAATCTCCCCCATTTTGATATAACAAAACAAAAGTAAATTTTTAAGTAACTTTGAAAAGTTTGAAAAGTACCCCCTTACTAAAAGACTTATTTTAGCTCAATTACTTCTCCCCCTTTTTTGTTAGATCAAAATCAATAGGATATAAAATTAAAGCAATAGATATAAGAAATAAAGAAACTCCAAGCACTTAAAGGAAACAACATAATCAAATCCAACTTAATTCCTAAAAACATAAACCAAAGGAAATAAACCAAAGCATATGAGTTCAAAAACATAAAGACATAAGTGCATAAAAACTAATTCTAAAATGATATGAGATGATATGCAAGATGTCTAAGAATCATCTTCATCGTCTTCATCTTCATCATTTGCATGGGTTCCAAGAGATTGACGCCATTTGCCATGAAACGCAGTAAAAGAGATATCCATTGAATTTTGGTGATTCTCAATGGAAGTCACTCTTTCCTCCAAGGATGTAAAGTGAGTGTCAATGGCGGCAAACCCAGAAGTCATGGTAGTGCCCAAAGATGCAATATTCATGCCCAAAGATATAAATTGCTCGTTGAGATAGGCCATGGGAGCATCAAGAAAAGGTTGGACTACTAGAGCTTTGAGGAACCGAAACCGGTTGAGGAGTCGCCACTGGATCGGGTTGAACACCTTAATGTAGATTGACAAGTCGAATCCATTCTCCATTAAAGTATCTGAACTTGGCTCAAGGGAGAGAACATTCATCGATCGTCCCAGTGAGAGGTTCGACAACATCATAAGAGCAATAGATTCCAATCTTGTGAAATAGATAACTCAAAGTGGTGTTATATGTGAAGAATCAGTCAAGACTTGTATGGCAGCTTTGCACAAGAAAGAGTATCTTCGTAAACATTATTTGAGCAAGGTTCGGTCGCTTACCCTCACGAAAGTATCGAATCCAGAAGTCATCAACTTGACGGATCGTTGAGAACTTTCCACCGAATGGGCGAAACCATCAAGTGATCATGATACATGCATGAGCAGGGTCAAATTACTAATATTGGACAAGAAGCTAAATTTTTTCGATGCAAACAATAAAATCCAAAACAATGCACGCATAGGAGGTCAAAAACGATGCATCTTGGACAAGAAATTGAATCTATTTGTGAAGTCTGGAAAGTCAGCCAACTTGCGAAGCGTTTCTGGATGGGATCTAGGCATTTCTGAGTCAAGTTGTCTTCTAACAAATTGTCCATCATTTATTTACCTTTCCAACGCATCTTGAAATACTTCCATCGGACATCAAAAACTAAAGATACGTTCAATTTACTGAAGACTGCGCATGCAAAAAACTTGATACAGGATTTTGTGAAATTCAGCCCAAAAGCTAACATATAAGGCTTTGGACGAATTAAACTTAGCCCAATATATTTATTATCATTAAAATTTATGTTTTTAGGGTTTTATATACTTTAGGAACCATCCACCCAGCCCTTATCAGCTTATCACTTGCCTTATCACCCTATTCCTTGCCACACAAGCACAAGGAGTTTAAAGGCTGTTATTTTTTTATTATTTTTGATTAGATTAGGTTTTCCTTGTTTTAGTAGAAGTTAAATTACTTTGTCTATCCTCCACCTATAAAAGTATGAAGCCTCCATCATTGTAAGGGAGATTTTCTTTGATTTATGAAATATTCAGTGAGTTTGTTTCTGCAAGTGCTAATTACTTGTGCTTTCGAAGTCTTCTTCAACAGAAGTTCGACGAGTTCTTGTGAGGGAGATCATCTTCACACTCTTGCTTGCCTAGATAATCGCGTCTAGGAGGGTGGGTTAGAGCCGCTTGAGGTTGCTTGCTTAGATAATTGAGTCTAAGAGGGTGCCGAGGACAAAACAACATCAACAATTCGCAAGCCATCTTCATCTTCAACCTTCACACCATCTTCCATAATTCCATAAACAAAGCTGGAATTTTTAGATTTGTTTTACTTATCTCTTTCTCAATCTCTTTTAATCTTTTTTTTATATTCTTATTTCTTATCATATAATCCTTCATCTTGTCTTTCTTTCTTTAAATTTCCAGCCTTGAATCTGAAAAATTCAAGAAAATCCCTTCTCTTTTCTCTTGAATTTTCAGATCTGCCCAAACTTCCTTGATTGAGTCTAGAGCTCCTAATTCTTGCAACAACTTGATTGAAGGCTTCCAAATCCAAGATTGTGCTACTCTATCAGATCATAGGGTGAAGGATGCGATGTTGAGCATCGAGCACGGTCATGGAGCCACCAAGAACATGTCCCAAGGAATCCTCATTATCAATTCTCACATCCTCAACACCCAAAAAGTTTGCTAAAATCGAGGAATCAATTTAAAACTTTTTACCCATAAGATAAGATTCAAAAGCAACTTTGAATTTATCTTCATTATAAACACATCAGGCATTTGAGTAAAAAATCAAAACAAGGTTCGGTATAAAATCTCGGGTAAGTCTAAAAATTGAATAAACTTCCATTGTTTCATCAACTCAAAATATCGAAATTTAAATCTTTCAGAAGATAAAAACGGGAAACGAAACAGTGTGCTCACGGTGGATTTTAAAACCATGGTAATGTTTAAATCGGTACATAACATTTGGATATCTTGGCTCTTTAAAATAATTTTGAAAAATATGTGTAAGGTTGGGTCGATTACCAATATTTTTGGGATTTTGATTAGGAGGATTGGAAGTAGAGGCCATATCTTTTCTTTCTCGTTTCTTAGGTGCCATGGTAAAATCCTGAAATCAAAATCAAACCAAAAAAATGTATGCATAAATTAACACATTCTATCCAACAAGCAATCCAATGATCAAGGTATTGTTAAAAATCTATATAATATAGTTTAAAAAATATACAAGTATAAAAAAAAATTTGGTAAAATAAAATTTGAAAATAGTGTTGAAAAATATACGATATAAATTTATATTGTAACAAAAAATAGTTTTGAAAAAGTTTTACAAAATCTTTGAAAACAAAGTTATATACATACTAAATATACAATTATGAATAAAAAAATAGTATACAAATATGAATGAAATTGAAAAGAAAAGAAAGTAAGTTTATCCTTGAATATGGGATTATGGATGAATGAGAAGATGATGATGCACCAAACTTGATGATTTTGTTAGGGTTTGATGAGAAACCCAAAAGCCCACAAAAGATTTTAAGATTTGTGTGAAAAAAACAAGAGGGTTTGAGAGGATTTTATAGGAAAAATTCGTATCTAGGGTTTTGAGTGTTTAAATTAAAGTGAAATAGCTTTTTAATGCCCATTTAAATTTTCAGCGGCAACGTGTACCGATATGCCACATGGCGTATCAAAATCGGGTACCGAAACTCAACCCCAAACCAGTACAGGTCAACCTGTACTAAAAGCATGTTCATGAACCTGTATCGATACGTCTACGCTAGAAATGTCGATTTTGGTAGCAAGGTGCTCAAAAATTCGATTTTTCTCGAATCAAAATGCATGCAAATGATATATGAACATCATGTATGATAAAAAAATATATGCATACTCCCCCTAGAAACAAGCATAGGTGCATATAAGAGCAAGAACACATAAGCAATGAGATCAACCAAATTCAAGCAAAAGTTTAAGACCTAAAAGGCTCCAAGGCTCAAGAAAGGCTAGTTAAACTTAACTCTCTCCTAAGAGACCAAAAACGCTCTTTGTTTAATGGTTTGGTAAAGATATCCGCTAATTGATTCAAGGTGTCTACATATTCTAAAACAACATCATTTTTCAAGACATGATCTCCAATGAAATGATGTCTTATGTCTATGTGCTTGGTTCTAGAATGTTGGATGGGATTCTTAGTAAGACATATGGCACTAGTGTTGTCACACTTAAGAGGGATGGTACCTACATCAATTCCATAATCTAAAAGTTGTTGCTTTATCCTAAGGACTTGAGCACAACAACTTCCGTTCCATATGTATTCTGCTTCGGTGGTAGATAAAGCTACAGTATTTTGTTTCTTGGAGAACCAAGATATGAGAATACTACCTAGGAATTGACAAGTACCAGAGGTACTTTTTCTATCTATCTTACAACCTCCATAATCCGCATCCGAATAAGCATGCAAATCAAAGGAGGAATCTCTAGGATAACAAAAGCCTAAACACAGTGTGTCTCTAAGGTATCTAAAGATTCTCTTAACGGCTATAAGGTGTGATTCTCTAGGACTAGCTTGAAATCTAGCACACAAGAAAATACTAAACATGATATCCGGTCTACTTGCAATAAGATAAAGCAAATATCCAATCATAGAGCGACAAAACTTTAAATCAACACACTTACCTCCTTCATCTTTTGTCAAGCTTTGCAGAAGAGCTCATTGGTGTGGCTTGAGGTTTCATATTCTCCAAGCCAAACTTCTTGAGCATGTCCTTGATGTACTTAGCTTGATTGATGAAGATGTCATCCTTCCTTTGCTTGATTTGGAGTCCCAAAAAGAATGAGAGCTCCCCTATCATGTTCATTTCAAACTCACCTTACATTAACTTAGCAAAATCTTGGCAAAACAACTAATTAGTATAACCAAAAATTATATTATCAACATAGATTTGAATTACTTAAATGTCTTTGCCATTTCTTTTAATAAAGAGTGTAGTATCCACCTTTCCTTTGTTAAAACCTTTTTCAATTAGAAAACTTGATAATCTTTCATACCAAGCTCTAGGAGCTTGTTTCAAACCATATAAAGCTTTTGAAAGTTTAAAAACATGGTTTGGGTATTTTGGATCTTCAAAACCGTGTGGTTGTTCTACATACACCTCTTCATTAATAAAACCATTTAGAAAAGAACTTTTGGCATCCATTTGAAAAAGCTTGAATTCATGATAACATGCAAATGCAAGAAGCAACCTAGTAGTTTCCATTCTAGCTACGAGTGCATAGGTTTCATCAAAATCGATTCATTCTTCTTCAGAGTAACCTTGAGCAATAAGTCTAGCCTTGTTTCTCACTATGTTACCACTCTCATCTAGTTCATATGGTAGACTTATTCCTAGGCATATCAACTAATGTCCAAACTTGACTTCTCTCAAATTGATTTAATTCCTCTTGCATAGCCAATATCCAATAATCATATTTTAATGCTTCTTTGATATTTTTAGTCTCAATGCATGAGATAAATGCAACATTACAAGAATTTTTAAGAGAGAGTCTAGTGGTTACCCCTTTGGATGGATCACCCAAAATCTCACCACCTTTGACATAATTAAACTCCATCGGTAGCTCACTTCCTTTTCTTCTAGATTCATATCCTTCAAGGCTTCTAGAGGTGGATCTTGTACTTCTTCTTCTTTGGTCGAAACTTCATCCACCTTTGATGATTGCCCACCACCATTGGCTTCAAAGATTCCTACATCATCATCATTACAAGAATCCTTCCTCGGAAGGAGGTTATCATCAAAAACCACATGTATAGACTCTTCAACAACCAATTTTATCTTATTAAATACACGATAGGCTTTAGAGTTTAAAAAATACCCTAAAAAATAGCTCCATCACTTTTTGCATCTAATTAGCCTAAATTGTCTTATCCATTATTTAAAACAAAACATTTACATCCAAAAAGATGAAAATAGCTAATGTTAGGCTTTTTGGATTTTAAAATCTCATAAGGAGTTTTCTTTAAAATTGGCTAATCATTACTCGGTTAACAATATAGCAAGCCGTATTAGTGGCTTTCTCCCAAAAATACTTTGGCAAATTATTTTCACAAAGCATGGTTCTAGTCATTTCTTCTAAAGTTCAATTTTTCCTCTCAATAACCCTATTTTATTGAGGAGTGCAAGGAGCGAAAAAATTGTGGCTTATATACCATTTGAGTTACAAAAATCCCCAAAACCTAAATTTTGAAATTCAATACCATGGTCACTTCTAATATGAAAAATAGATTGACCAATATCATTTTGAGTAATTTTTGAAAATGTGATGAATTTTTCTAAAGCCTCATCCTTGGTACTTAAGAATAGAACCCCAAGTGTATCTAGATTAATCATCTACTAAAACAAATGCATATGATTTTCCACCCACGCTCATAGTTCTAATAGGACCAAAAAGATCCATGTGGATCAATTGTAAAACTCTACTAGTAGAAACATCATTAGTAGGTTTAAAAGAAACTCTTTTGTGTTTGCCTTTTGCTGCACAAGCATCACAAATTTTATCAAGAGAAAATTTTATTTTCGGCAAACCTCTTACTAGTTCTTTTGAAACCAATTTTTCTAAAACACTCATGCTTGCATGCCCAGTTTTTTATGTCATAGCCATGAGTCATGTTCATCTTTTGCAACAAAACATGCATTTGAAATGTGAATGTCATCTAAATGCACCATGTAAATGTTCCTATGCGATGACCAATGAGCAATATTTTGTTTGTTTCAATATTCAAAATTTTGCAACTATTTAAATCAAAAAGAATATTGAAACCTTTATCACATAATTGACTAATGCTCAAAAGATTATGTTTTAGACCATTGACATACAAAACATTATCTATAAGAATAGAGGAGTGATTACCAATAAACCCAATTCCTTCAATGTGTCCTTTGGAGTTGTCACCAAAAGTAATTACTCCTCCACTCTTTGGTTTTAGCTCCAAGAATAGACTCTTGTCACTGGTCATATGTCTTGAGCATCCACTATCAAGGTACCATGAATTTGGACATGTAGCTTTGGCCTTGTGATAGAGTAGCGCAATCTTGGATTTGGAAGCCTTCAATCAAGTTGTTGCAAGAACTAGGAGCTTTAAACTCAATCAAGGAAGCTTGGGCAGATCTGAAAATTCAAGAGAAAAGAGAAGGGATTTTCTTGAAATTTTCAGATTCAAGGCTGGAAATTTAAAGAAAGAAAGATAAGATGAAGGATTATATGATAAGAAATAAGAATATAAAAAAAAAGGTTAAAAAAGATTGAGAAAGAGATAAGTAAAACAAATCTGAAAATTCCAGCTTTGTTTATGGAATTATGGAAGATGGAGTGAAGGTTGAAGATGAAGATGGCTTGCAAATTGTTGATGTTGTTTTGTCCTCGGCACCCTCTTAGACTCAATTATCTAAGCAAGCAGCCTCAAGCGGCTCTAACCCACCCTCCTAGACGCGATTATCTAGGCAAGCAAGAGTGTGAAGATGATCTCCCTCACAAGAACTCGTCGAACTTATGTTGAAGAAGACTTCGAAGGCACAAGTAATCAGCACTTGCAAAAGCAAACTCACTAAATATTTTATAAATCAAAGAAAATCTCTCTTACAATGATGGAGGCTTCATACTTTTATAGGTGAAGAATAGACAAAGTAATTTAACTTCTACTAAAACAAGGAAAACCTAATCTAATTAAAAATAAAAAAAATAATAGCCTTTAAACTCCTTGTGCTTGTGTGGCAAGGAATAGGGTGATAAGGCAAGTGATAAGCTAATAAGGGCTGGGTGGCTGGTTTCTAAAGTATATAAAACCCTAAAAATATAATTTAAATTTTAATAATTAGGTTGGGTTAAGTTTAATTTGTCCAAAGCCTTATATGTTAGCTTTTGGGCTTAATTTTACAAAATATCGTAATAATCCTGTATCCAGTTTTCTGCATGTGCGGTCTTCAGTAAATTGGACGCATCTTGAGTTCTCGATGTCCGATTGACGCGTTTCAAGATGCGTTGGAAATTTAACGGAATGACGGACAATTTGTTAGTAGACAACTAGACCCATAAATGCCTGGATCCCATCCGAAAACTCGTCGCAAGTTAGCTGACTTTCCATACTTCACAAACAGATTCAGTTTCTTGTCCAAGATGCATCGTTTTTGACCTCCTATGCGTGCATTGTTTTAGCCATTATTGTTTGCATTGAACAAATTCAGCATCTTGTCCAATATGAGTAATTTACCCCCGCTCATGCATGTATCATTCCCCCACTCCTCAAATGGATTCGTCCTCGAATCTAAATCGGCAATGAGAGAACAATCATCAACTTCAATTGAAAAGGCTTCTTTGTTGTATGTGGAGTGATCTAATTGGGCTCCTCTCAATGGTTCAACAAAATCCTGAAAAAATAAGACAACACTACTCGAACATTTGTAATGATTAGTTAAAACAAAATCACTCGTCGCGTTCTTTTTCTTGTCTTTTTCTTTTGGGCTTTGTGTGACTTTTACCTCTTATGTATTTTCACTCACCAAATTTGGGTCATTAATTTGACTTTTTTCACTCTCGGCCTCTTTACTCTCAGTCTTTTGTATCTCTCATCCCATATCTCTCTCACAAAATTTATCATCAATGTACAATTTATGTAGAGGAGAAAGTGTTTCTAACGGAATGATAAGACAATAATCAAATGAAGGGTTAGAATTCACTTACTTTCTTCGTGGGGAGGTGATGAGAGTATAGTAAGTGGACCTACTACTTCACATGAGGGATTAGAAGCATTGTCATCTTGTCTAATGTGTTCACTATCACTATCCTTTGTTTGGGAGATGATTCTTCTCTAATATCAACATTTGCACAAATGCTAGAAGCAGAAGTACAAAGAGAATCATTTGTACCTTCTGGTTTTGGGATATCTTCATGGTTGGTTTCCTTTGTGTGGCCAATTGATTCAGCCTTTTGTGCTTCCAATCTTTTTCGTTTTATCCTCTCACATTGTTTTTTTGCTTTCACTATTTCCTCATCTACTTTTTCCGGCTCTATTGTAGCAAACGAGAGCTTCTGGCCTTGGTGCACAACCGAGTATCCATTTGTATTGATTCGATGGACAGCGCCACGATCATTTTTCCAAGGTCTTCCTAATAGCAAGTGGGTGACTTCCATAGGAACCACGTCACACCATACATTATCACAATAGCTTCCAAGAGTAAAAGAGATTAAACAACGTTCGATTACCTTCATATCCGGTCCGCTATTAAACCCTTGAAGATGATACGGCTTAGGGTGTTCTTGGCATGGTAGATTGAGTGCATCAACAATGAAGCTGCTCACTAAGTTTACGCGACTATCACCATCAATAATTAAAGAACATAGATTAACTTGTATCTTACATCGTGACCAAAAAATATTTATTGGTATACGATAACGAGTGTTGAAAAGAGAATAAACCATCATAATTGCTTTAAGAATCCAAAGAAAAAGGTTAGACACCAATAGAATTATAGTTGCAAGGAGAAAGAAGAGTATGCAACTTTTAGTCCTACTAACACAAGGAAACAAGAAGGTGTTAGAAGATGTGTAAGAAGCAATAAAAGCTAAAACGAACAAAAACTAATGGCTACAAATGAAAGAAAATTAGAAAAACCCCGAAAACCCTAGAATTTTGTAGCAACTTGATCTAATCTGTTCGAGGTGTTCTCGATGTCAAAAAAATCTGAAATTTTATATGGTGACTCCTCCAAAGGTGTAGATCTGATCTGGAAATTTCCAGCTCAAAATTCGCTCATTTGAATTTGATGAATTTTCCCTAATTTTCTAGTTTTTACCCAAAAACGCCAAAATTCTTGTCAAGAATCGTCCCAAATCTGATACCAAATCATATAGTAGCGCAATCTTGGATTTGGAAGCCTTCAATCAAGTTGTTGCAAGAACTAGGAGCTCCAAACTCAATCAAGGAAGTTTGGGCAGATCTGAAAATTCAAGAGAAAAGAGAAGGGATTTTCTTGAAATTTTCATATTCAAGGCTGGAAATTTAAAGAAAGAAAGATAAGATGAAGGATTATATGATAAGAAATAAGAATATAAAAAAAGAAGATTAAAAAAGATTGAGAAAGAGATAAGTAAAACAAATCTGAAAATTCCAGCTTTGTTTATGGAATTATGGAAGATGGAGTGAAGGTTGAAGATGAAGATGGCAATTGTTGATGTTGTTTGGTCCTCAGCACCCTCTTAGACTCAATTATCTAAGCAAGCAACATCAAGCGGCTCTAACCCACCCTCCTAGACGCGATTATCTAGGCAAGCAAGAGTGTGAAGATGATCTCCCTTACAAGAACTCGTCGAACTTATGTTAAAGAGACTTCGAAGGCACAAGTAATCAGCACTTGCAAAAGCAAACTCACTAAATATTTCATAAATCAAAGAAAATCTCTCTTACAATGATGGAGGCTTCATCCTTTTATAGGTGAAGGATAGACAAAGTAATTTAACTTCTACTAAAACAAGGAAAACCTAATCTAATTAAAAATAATAAAAAAATAACAGCCTTTAAACTCCTTGTGCTTGTGTGGCAAGGAATAGGGTGATAAGGCAAGTGATAAGCTGATAAGGGCTGGGTGGCTGGTTCTTAAAGTATATAAAACCCTAAAAACATATTTTAAACGTCAATAATTAGGTTGAGTTAAGTTTAATTCGTCCAAAGCCTTATATGTTAGCTTTTGGGCTGAATTTTACAAAATCTCGTAATAATCCCGTATCCAGTTTTCTGCATGCGCAGTCTTTAGTAAATTAGACGTATCTTGAGTTCCCGATGTCTGATTGACACGTTTCAGGATGCGTTGGAAAGGTAACTGAATGAAGGACAATTTGTTAGGAGACAACTCGACCTAGAAATGGCTGGATCCCATCCGAAAACTCGTCGCAAGTTAGCTGACTTTCCAGACTTCACAAACAGATTCAATTTCTTGTCCAAGATGCATCATTTTTGACCTCTTATGCGTGCATTGTTTTGTCCATTATTGTTTGCATCAAACAAATTCAGCTTCTTGTCCAATATGAGTAATTTAACCCCGCTCATGCATGTATCACCTTGTAGCACTGCTCCCCCTACAAACAAAGATTAAGTCTCAATTTTTGGTACCCAAATCATTTTGGGTCCATGAGTATTAGCTCCCAAAATCTTATTTCCCTTGGGAATCCAAGAAGCAATAACATGAATATCATTAGAGGCAGCTAGATCCTTAGGGACCCAAACACTTCTAATCATTTTACCTATAGAGGGCCTTGGGAAGCTTCTTTGTTTGTAGTCACCAAAGTTCCTTTTCACATAGTTGGGTTTTGAAGATTATCCTTTTTTCAAAACTAGATTTCTCAACTTTGTTCAAGGAAGCTTTGAGATCATTCTCCTCCTTGTGGTAATGATCATGAAACTCAGAAAGAAGGGTTGCTTAAATCAACATTTTCCTTTTCAAAATACTTTTGATTTTCTTGTAAATCACAAACATCTTTTCAAGTTCCGAGTTGGTTTTAGAAAGAGAATCGTTTTGGATTTTCAAATCAGAAATTGTTTTCTTATTTTTCAAAATCGAATCCTTGAATTTTTCTACCAACTCGTCATAAACCTTTTGCAACTCATCGTAAGCTTCTTGAAGCTCATCAAATGTAAAATTGAAAGTGGATGAGTTGGAGGTTACCTTAGGATCTTCTTCAAGAGCCATGAGGCAAAGATTGGCCACTTCTTGCTCCTCTTCATCGGATGATTCCTCATCACTCCAAGTAGAAACATGAGCCTTAAGCTTCTTCTTCTTCCCGAAGCTCTTCTTCCCGAAGCTCTTCTTTTTGAGTTGAGGACAAAACACCCCAAACCTGGCTTAGGAGTAAACTGGATCAGGAAGTGTTATCCAAGCAATAAAAACAGACTTTCTTGAAGAAAGTTTAGGACAACCAACAAAATACGCCTTCAAAATTTAAGGTAAACTAAAACCTTTTTAAATTATTCAGAAGTCTATCTTCTAACACGTTTTGTAAACAAATAATAGTCATACAATATACCATACGCTTCTACCACTAACTTGAAGCATACTCTTAATCTCTATCACATGAGTGTTAGATTAATTCTAGATTGGTTAAGACAAATATGTAAACACATATAATAGGTTCATTCAAATTATACGGCTATTTCAAAACAATATTTAAAGCCTTAACTTTTGGTTAACATTCATCCACCCAATACTCGAACCATTTGGTTTAATATATAAGATTAGCAATCTAGTAATCGAGTTGCCTTATTCTATTTAAACTTAGCGCACTATACATGTTATGCTTAAGCATGCACATACTCACAAACCGTAATATTCTAATTATTTAATCTACTAGATCAACTTCATAACTACTACGATAAATTCAAACCAAGCAAACATAAAACAAATAATACGACCCATTACAAAACTTAGAAGACTACTTAGAGCTCAATTAAACACACATATAATTAATAGATGCTCTATATCAAAGTCATATTCAAAATCAATCCCTTTAAAACATAACTATAGATGATTTTACATTAAAACAGTCCATAGCATCTTACGTATATTTCATTTTCAAAACAATCCCTTTTAAACATGTATACTTGATTTTATAACAAATAAAACAGTCCATGTACTTTATATATTTATTCAAAACAATTTTCATTTTTCAAAACATCCCTTTAAAACATGTATACTCATTTATACTTTAAAAAAATCCCTTTATTTAAACATTATGTATACTATTTATACTTTAAAACAATCCATGTACTTTATACTTATTCAAAACAAACCCTTTAAAACATGTATACTAAATTATACTTTAAAACAATCCATGTACTTCATATTTATTCAAAATAATCCCTTTAAAACATGTATACTCATTTATACTTAAAAACTGTCCATGTACTTCATATTTATTCAAAACAATCCCTTTAAAACATGTATACTCATTTATACTTTAAAACAGTCCATGTACTTCATATTTATTCAAAACAATCCCTTTAAAACATGTATACTCATTTATACTTTAAAACAGTCCATGCACTTCATATTTATTCAAAACAATCCCTTTAAAACATGTATACTCATTTATACTTTCAAACAGTCCAAGTACTTCATAATTATTCAAAACAATCCCTTTAAAACATGTATACTCATTTATACTTTAAAACAGTACCTGAATTTCATATTTATTCAAAACAATCCCTTTAAAACATGTATATTCATTTATACTTTTAGACAGTCCATGTACTTCATATTTATTCAAAACAATCCCTTTAAAACATGTATACTCATTTATACTTTAAAACAGTCCATGTACTTCATATTTATTCAAAACAATCCCTTTAAAACATGTATACTCATTTATACTTTAAAACAGTCCATGTACTTCATATTTATTCAAAACAATCCCTTTAAAACATGTATACTCATTTATACTTTAAAACAGTCCATGCACTTCATATTTATTCAAAACAATCCCTTTAAAACATGTATACTCATTTGTACTTTAAAACAGTCCATGCACTTCATATTTATTCAAAACAATCCCTTTAAAACATGTATACTCATTTGTACTTTAAAACAGTCCATGCACTTCATATTTATTCAAAACAATCCCTTTAAAACATGTATACTCATTTATACTTTAAAACAGTCCATGTACTTCATATTTATTCAAAACAATCCCTTTAAAACATGTATACTCATTTATACTTTAAAACAGTCCATGTATGTCTTCATTTTCAAAACAATCCCTTTAAAACATGTATACTCATTTATACTTTAAAACAGTCCATGTACTTCATATTTATTCAAAACAATCCCTTTAAAACATGTATACTCATTTATACTTTAAAACAGTCCATGTACTTCATATTTATTCAAAACAATCCCTTTAAAACATGTATACTCATTTATACTTTTAGACAATCGATGTATTTCATATTTATTCAAAACAATCCCTTTAAAACATGTATACTCATTTATACTTTAAAACAGTCCATTACTTCATATTTATTCAAAACAATCCCTTTAAAACATGTATACTCATTTATACTTTAAAACAATCCATGTACTTCATATTTATTCAAAACAATCCCTTTAAAACATGTATACTCATTTATACTTTAAAACAGTCCATGTACTTCATATTTATTCAAAACAATCCCTTTAAAACATGTATACTCATTTATACTTTAAAACAGTCCATGTACTTCATATTTATTCAAAACAATCCCTTTAAAACATGTATACTCATTTATACTTTAAAACAGTCCATGTACTTCATTCATTTTATTCAAAACAATCCCTTTAAAACATGTATACTCATTTATACTTTAAAACAGTCCATGTACTTCATATTTATTCAAAACAATCCCTTTAAAACATGTATACTCATTTATACTTTAAAACAGTCCATGTACTTTCATATTTATTCAAAACAATCCCTTTAAAACATGTATACTCATTTATACTTTAAAACAGTCCATGTACTTCATATTTATTCAAAACAATCCCTTTAAAACATGTATACTCATTTATACTTTAAAACAGTCCATGTACTTCATATTTATTCAAAACAATCCCTTTAAAAACATGTATACTCACTTATACTTTAAAACAGTCCATGTACTTCATATTTATTCAAAACAATCCCTTTAAAACATGTATACTCCATTTTATTCAAAAACAATCCCTTTAAAAACATGTATACTCAAAACACTTTAAAACAGTCCATGTATATTTATTTATTCAAACAATCCCTTTAAAACATGTATACTCATTTATACTTTAAAACAGTCCATGTACTTCATATTTATTCAAAACAATCCCTTTAAAACATGTATACTCATTTAAAACAAAAGACAGTCCATGTAATTTTATTTATTCAAAACAATCCCTTTAAAACATGTCCATACTCATTTATACTTTAAAACAGTCCATGTATTTATTTATTCAAAACAATCCCTTTAAAACATGTATACTCATTTATACTTTAAAACAGTCCATGTACTTCATATTTATTTCAAAACAATCCCTTTAAAACATGTATACTCATTTATACTTTAAAACAGTCCATGTACTTTATATTTATTCAAAACAGTCCCTTTAAAACATGTATACTCAATTATATTTTAAAACAGTCCATGTACTTCATATTTATTCAAAACAGTCCTTTTAAAAACATGTATAGTCACTTATACTTTAAAACAGTCCATGTACTTCATATTTATTCAAAACAATCCCTTTAAAACATGTATACTCATTTATACTTTAAAACAGTCCATGTACTTCATATTTATTCAAAACAATCCCTTAAACATGTATACTCATTTATGTCCATGTACTTCATATTTATTCAAAAACAATCCCTTTAAAACATGTATACTCATTTATTCAAAACAATCCCTTAAAACAGTCCATTTACTTCATCCATTTATTTATTCAAAACAATCCCTTTAAAACATGTATACTCATTTATACTTTAAAACAGTCCATGTACTTCATATTTATTCAAAACAATCCCTTTAAAACATGTATACTCATTTATACTTTAAGACAGTCCATGTACTTCATATTTATTCAAAACAATCCCTTTAAAACATGTATACTCATTTATACTTTAAAACAGTCCATGTACTTCATATTTATTCAAAACAATCCCTTTAAAACATGTATACTCATTTATACTTTAAAACAGTCCATGTACTTCATATTTATTCAAAACAATCCCTTTAAAACATGTATACTCATTTTTATACTTTAAAACAGTCCATGTTTAAAACAGTCCATGTACTTCATATTTATTCAAAACAATCCCTTTAAAACATGTATACTCATTTGTACTTTAAAACAGTCCATGTACTTCATATTTATTCAAAACAATCCCTTTAAAACATGTATACTCATTTATACTTTAAAACAGTCCATGCACTTCATATTTATTCAAAACTATCCCTTTAAAACATGTATACTCATTTATACTTTAAAACAGTCCATGTACTTCATATTTAGTCAAAACAGTGCCTTTAAAACATGTACATACATTTATACTTTAAAACAGTCCATGTACTTTATATTTATTCAAAACAAACCCTTTAAAACATGTATACTATATTATACTTTAAAACAGTCCATTACTTCATATTTATTCAAAACAATCCCTTTAAAACATGTATACTCATTTATACTTTAAAACAATCCATGTACTTCATATTTATTCAAAACAATCCCTATAAAACATGTATACTCATTTGTACTTTAAAACAGTCCATGTTCTTCATATTTATTCAAAACAATCCCTTTAAAACATGTATACTCATTTATACTTTAAAACAGTCCATGTACTTCATATTTATTCAAAACAATCCCTTTAAAACATGTATACTCATTTATACTTTAAAATAGTCCATGTACTTCATATTTATTCAAAACAATCCCTTTAAAACATGTATACTCATTTATACTTTAAAACAGTCCATGTATTTTTTCAAAACAATCCCTTTAAAACATGTATACTCATTTATACTTTAAAACAGTCCATGTACTTTATTCAAAAAACAATCCCTTTAAAACATGTATACTCATTTATACTTTAAAACAGTCCATGTACTTCATATTTATTCAAAAAAAAAACAATCCCTTTAAAACATGTATACTCATTTATACTTTAAAACAGTCCATGTACTTCATATTTATTCAAAACAATCCCTTTAAAACATGTATACTTTATTCATTTAAAACACTTTAAAACAGTCCATGTACGTCATATTTATTCAAAACAATCCCTATAAAACATGTTTTCTCATTTATACTTTAAAACAGTCAATGTACTTCATATTTATTCAAAACAATCCCTTTAAAACATGTATACTCATTTATACTTTAAAACAGTCCATGTATTTCATATTTATTTATTCAAAACAATCCCTTTAAAACATGTATACTCATTTATACTTTAAAACAGTCCATGTACTTCATATTTATTCAAAACAATCCCTTTAAAACATGTATACTCATTTATACTTTAAAACAGTCCATGTACTTCATATTTATTCAAAACAATCCCTTTAAAACATGTATACTCATTTATACTTTAAAACAGTCCATGTACTTCATATTTATTCAAAACAATTCATTTTAAAACAACAATGTATACTCATTTATACTTTAAAACAGTCCATGTTTAAAACATGTCATATTTTTATTAAAAAAAAAAACAATCCCTTTAAAACATGTATACTCATTTATACTTTAAAACAGTCCATGTATTTCATATTTATTCAAAACAATCCCTTTAAAAACATGTATACTCATTTATACTTTAAAACAGTCCATGCACTTCATATTTATTCAAAACAATCCCTTTAAAACATGTATACTCATTTATACTTTAAAACAGTCCATGTACTTCATATTTATTCAAAACAATCCCTTTAAAACAGTCCATGTACTTCATATTTATTCAAAACAATCCCTTTAAAACATGTATACTCATTTATACTTTAAGACAGTCCATGTACTTCATATTTATTCAAATCAGTCCCTTTAAAACATGTATACTCATTTTTACTTTAAAAACAGTCCATGTACTTCATATTTATTCAAAAATCAATCCATGTATACTTTTAAAACATGTATACTCATTTATACTTTAAAACAGTCCATGTACTTCATATTTATTCAAAACAATCCCTTTAAAACATGTATACTCATTTATTTTTAAAACAAAAAACAGTCCATGTATTCATATTTATTCAAAACAATCCCTTTAAAACATGTATACTCATTTATACTTTAAAACAGTCCATGTACTTCATATTTATTCAAAAACATCCCTTTAAAACATGTATACTCATTTATACTTTAAAACAGTCCATGTACTTCATTTATTTATTTTAAAACAATCCCTTTAAAACATGTATACTCATTTAAAAACAGTCCATGTACTTCATATTTATTCAAAAGAGTGCCTTTAAAACATGTATACTCATTTATACTTTAAAACAGTCCATGCACTTCATATTTATTCAAAACAATCCCTTTAAAACATGTATACTCATTTATACTTTAAAACAATCCATGTACTTCATATTTATTCTAAACAATCCCTTTAAAATATGTATTCTCATTTCTACTTTAAAACAGTCCATGTACTTCATATTTATTCAATACAACCCCTTCAAAACATGTATAATCAATTATACTTTAAAACAGTCCATGTACTTCATATTTCTTCAAAACAATCCCTTTAAAACATGTATACTCATTTTATACTTTAAAAACAGTCCATCTTTTTTTATTCAAAAAAATCCCTTTAAAACAAATACATTTATATTAAAAACAGTCCATTTTTCATATTTATTCAAAACAGTGCCTTTTAAAACATGTATACTCATTTATACTTTAAAACAGTCCATGCACTTCATATTTATTCAAAACAATCCCTTTAAAACATGTATACTCATTTATAATTTAAAACAGTCCATGCACTTCATATTTATTCAAAACAATCCCTTTAAAACATGTATACTCATTTATACTTTAAAACAGTCCATGTACTTCATATTTATTCAAAACAATCCCTTTAAAACATGTATACTCATTTATACTTTAAAACAATCCATGTACTTCATATTTATTCTAAACAATCCCTTTAAAACATGTATTCTTATTTCTACTTTAAAACAGTCCATGTACTTCATATTTATTCAAAACAATCCCTTTAAAACATGTATAAAACATTTATACTTATACTTTAAAACAGTCCATGTACTTCATATTTATTCAAAACAATCCCTTTAAAACATGTATACTCATTTATACTTTAAAACAGTTTATTTAAAAAACAGTCCAATTTTTTTATTCAAAAGAATCCCTTTAAAACATGTATACTCATTTGTACTTTAAAACAGTCCATGCACTTCATATTTATTCAAAACAATCCCTTTAAAACATGTATACTCATTTATACTTTAAAACAGTCCATGTACTTCATATTTATTCAAAACAATCCCTTTAAAACATGTATACTCATTTATACTTTAAAACAGTCCATGTATTACATATTTGTTCAAAAAAATCCCTTTAAGACTATCCATGTAATTCATATGTATTCAAAACAGTGCCTTTAAAACATGCATACTTATTTATACTTTAAAACAGTCCATGCACTTCATTTTTATTTATAACAATCCCTTTAAAACATGTATACTTATTTGTACTTTAAAACAGTCTATGCACTTCATATTTATTCAAAACAATCCCTTTAAAACATGTATACTCATTTATACTTTAAAACAGTCCATGCACTTCATATTTATTCAAAACAATCCCTTTAAAACATGTATACTCATTTATACTTTAAAACAGTCCATGTACTTCATATTTATTCAAAACAGTACCTTTAAAACTTGTATACTCATTTATACTTTAAGACAGTCCATGTACTTCATATTTATTCAAAAACATCCCTTTAAAACATGTATACTCATTTATACTTTAAAACAGTCCATTATTCAAAACAATCCCTTTAAATTTATTCAAAACAATTTTTATTCAAAACATGTATAACTGTATACTCATTTATACTTTAAAACAGTCCATGTACTTCATATTTATTCAAAACAATCCCTTTAAAACATGTATACTCATTTATACTTTAAAACAGTCCATGTACTTCATATTTATTCAAAACAATCCCTTTAAAACATGTATACTCATTTATACTTTAAAACAGTCCATGTACTTCATATTTATTCAAAACAATCCCTTAAACATGTATACTCATTTATATTTAAAAAACAGTCCATGTACTTCATATTTATTCAAAACAATCCCTTTAAACATGTATACTCATTTTACTTTAAAACAGTCCATGTACTTCATATTTATTCAAAACAATCCCTTTAAAACATGTATACTCATTTATACTTTAAAACAGTCCATGTACTTCATATTTATTCAAAACAATCCCTTTAAAACATGTATACTCATTTATACTTTAAAACAGTCCATGTACTTCATATTTATTCAAAACAAAAACATGTATTTTAAACATGTTAAAATTTTTTTATTAAAACATTCCATGTACTTCATATTTATTCAAAACAATCCCTTTAAAACATGTATACTCATTTACTTTTTTAAACAGTCCATGTACTTCATTTTTATCAAAACAATCCCTTTAAAACATGTATACTCATTTATACTTTAAAACAGTCCATGTACTTCATATTTATTCAAAACAATCCCTTTAAAATGTATACTCATTTATTTAAAACAGTCCATTTATATTCATATTTATTCAAAACAATCCCTTAAAAACATGTATACTCATTTATACTTTAAAAAACATCCATTATTTCATTTATTCAAAAAAATCCCTTTAAAACATGTATACTCATTTATACTTTAAAACAGTCCATGTACTTCATATTTATTCAAAACAATCCCTTTAAAACATGTATACTCATTTATACTTTAAGACAGTCCATGTACTTCATATTTATTCAAAACAATCCCTTTAAAACATGTATACTCATTTGTACTTTAAGACAATCCATGTACTTCATATTTATTAAAAAAATCCCTTTAAACATGTATACTCATTTATGTCCATGTACTTCATATTTATTCAAAAAAACAATCCCTTTAAAACATGTATACTCATTTATACTTTAAAACAGTCCATGTACTTCATATTTATTCAAAACAATCCCTTTAAAAACATGTATACTCATTTTAAAACTTTAAAAACAGTCCATGTTTAAAACAGTTCATATTTATTCAAAACAATCCCTTTAAAACATGTATACTCATTTAAAACTTTAAAACAGTCCATGTACTTCATATTTTTATTCAAAACAATCCCTTTAAAACATGTATACTCATTTTTATACTTTAAAACAGTCCATGTACTTCATATTTATTCAAAACAATCCCTTTAAAACATGTATACTCATTTATACTTTAAAACAGTCCATGTACTTCATATTTATTCAAAACAATCCCTTTAAAACATGTATACTCATTTATACTTTAAAACAGTCCATGTACTTCATATTTATTCAAATCAATCCCTTTAAAACATGTATACTTTTATACATTTTATTCAAAACAACATGTAAACATATTTATTTAAAACAATCCCTTTAAAACATGTATACTTTAAAACAATAATTTTAAAACATGTCCATGTATTTATAAAACATTTAAAACAAAAAATATTTTTTAAAACAAACAATTTAAAACATTTTATACTTTAAAACAGTCCATGTACTTCATATTTATTCAAAAAATCCCTTTAAAACATGTATACTCATTTATACTTTAAAACAATCCATGTACTTCATATTTATTCAAAACAATCCCTTTAAAACATGTATACTCATTTGTACTTTAAAACAGTCCCTGTACTTCATTTTATTCAAAACAATCCCTTTAAAACATGTATACTCATTTATACTTTAAAACAGTCCATGTACTTCATATTTATTCAAAACAATCCCTTTAAAACATGTATACTCATTTTACTTTTTAAACAGTCCATGTACTTCATATTTATTCAAAACAATCCCTTTAAAACATGTATACTCATTTATACTTTAAAACAGTCCATGTACTTCATATTTATTCAAAAACATCCCTTTAAAACATGTATACTCATTTATACTTTTAAAACAGTCCATGTACTTCATATTTATTCAAAACAATCCCTTTAAAACATGTATACTCATTTATACTTTAAAACAGTCCATGTACTTCATATTTATTCAAAACAATCCCTTTAAAACATGTATACTCATTTATACTTTAAAACAGTCCATGTATTACATATTTATTCAAAACAATCCCTTTAAAACATTAAATATACTTTATTTAAAACAATTTTTAAAACAATCCATTTATACTTTAAAACATTCATTCATATTTTTCAAAACAAAACAATCCCTTTAAAACATGTATACTCATTTATACTTTAAAACAGTCCATGTACTTCATATTTATTCAAAACAATCCCTTTAAAACATGTATACTCATTTATACTTTAAAACAGTCCATGTACTTCATATTTATTCAAAACAATCCCTTTAAAACATGTATACTCATTTATACTTTAAAACAGTCCATGTACTTCATATTTATTCAAAAAAATCCCTTTAAAACATGTATACTCATTTATACTTTAAAACAGTCCATGTACTTCATATTTATTCAAAACAATCCCTTTAAAACATGTATACTCATTTATACTTTAAAACAGTCCATGTACTTCATATTTATTCAAAACAATCCCTTTAAAACATGTATACTCATTTATACTTTAAAACAGTCCATGTACTTCATATTTATTCAAAACAATCCCTTTAAAACATGTATACTCATTTATACTTTAAAACAGTCCATGTACTTCATATTTATTCAAAAAACAATCCCTTTAAAACATGTATACTCATTTATACTTTAAAAAAACAATCATGTCCATTTATACAAAACATCATATTTATTCAAAACAAAACAATCCCTTAAAACATGTATACTCATTTTTTAAAACAGTCCATGTATTCATATTTATTCAAAACAATCCCTTTAAAACATGTATACTTTTAAAAACAGTCCATGTCCATGTTTTTATTCAAAAAAATCCCTTTAAAACATGTATACTCATTTATACTTTAAAACAGTCCATGTACTTCATATTTATTCAAAACAATCCCTTTAAAACATGTATACATTTTGTACTTTAAAACAGTCCATGTACTTCATATTTATTCAAAACAATCCCTTTAAAACATGTATACTCATTTAAATATAAAAACAGTCCATGTTTTAAAACAGTCCATCATATTTATTTTATTCAAAACAATCCCTTTAAAACATGTATACTCATATGTACTTTAAAACAGTCCATGTACTTCATATTTATTCAAAACAATCCCTTTAAAACATGTATACTCATTTGTACTTTAAAACAGTCCATGTACTTCATATTTATTCAAAACAATCCCTTTAAAACATGTATACTCATTTGTACTTCATATTTATTCAAAACAATCCCTTTAAAACATGTATACTCATTTGTGCATTAAAACAATCAATGTACTTCATATTTATTCAAACAATCCCTTTAAAACATGTATACTCATATGTAATTTAAACAGTCCATGCACTTCATATTTATTTAAAACAATCCCTTTAAAACTTGTATACTCATTTATACTTTAAAACAGTCCATGTACTTCATATTTATTCAAAACAATCCCTTTAAAACATGTATACTCATTTATACTTTTTAAAACAGTCCATGTACTTCATATTTATTCAAAACAATCCCTTTAAAACATGTATACTCATTTTATACTTTAAAACAGTCCATGTATTTATATTCAAAACAATCCCTTTAAAACATGTATACTCATTTATAAAAACAGTCCATGTACTTCATTTTTATTTAAAACAAAACAATCCCTTTAAAACATGTATACTCATTTATACTTTAAAACAGTCCATGTACTTCATATTTATTTAACACAATCCCTCTAAAACATGTATACTCATTTATACTTTAAAACAGTCCATGTACTTCATATTTATTCAAAACAATCCCTTTAAAACATGTATACTCATTTATACTTTAAAACAGTCCATGTACTTCATATTTATTCAAAACAATCCCTTTAAAACATGTATACTCATTTATACTTTAAAACAGTCCATGTACTTCATATTTATTCAAAAAACAATCCCTTTAAAACATGTATACTCATTTATACTTTAAAACAGTCCATGTACTTCATATTTATTCAAAACAATCCCTTTAAAACATGTATACTCATTTATACTTTAAAACAGTCCATGTACTTTCATATTTATTCAAAACAATCCCTTTAAAACATGTATACTCATTTATACTTTAAAACAGTCCACGTTCTTCATATTTATTCAAAAAAATCCCTTTAAAACATGTATACTCATTTATACTTTAAAACAATCCATGTACTTCATATTTATTCAAAACAATCCCTTTAAAACATGTATACTCATTTATACTTTAAAACAGTCCATGTACTTCATATTTATTCAAAACAATCCCTTTAAAACATGTATACTCATATGTACTTTAAAACAGTCCATGGAGTTCATATTTATTAAAAACAATCCCTTTAAAACATGTATACTTATTTGTACTTTAAGACAGTCCATGTAATTCATATTTATTCAAAAGAGTGCCTTTAAAACATGTATACTCATTTATACTTTAAAACAGTCCATGCACGTCATATTTATTCAAAACAATCCCTTTAAAACATGTATACTCATTTATACTTTAAAATTTAAAAACCAAAACAGTCCATGTCATATTTATTCAAAACAATAATAAAACTTTAAAACATGTATATGTCATTTTATACTTTAAAACAGTCCATGTACTTCATATTTATTCAAAACAATCCCTTTAAAACATGTATACTCATTTATACTTTAAAACAGTCCATGTACTTCATATTTATTCTAAACAATCCCTTTAAAACATGTATACTCATTTGTACTTTAAAACAGTCCATGTACTTCATATTTATTCAAAACAATCCCTTTAAAACATGTATACTCATTTATACTTTAAAACAGTCCATGTACTTCATATTTATTCAAAACAATCCCTTTAAAACATGTATATTTTATACTTTAAAACAGTCCATGTACTTATATTTATTTAAAACAATCCCTTTAAAACATACTATTTTACTTTAAAACAGTCCATGTCTTTCATTTTATTCAAAACAATCCCTTTAAAACATGTATACTCATTTTATAAACAAAACAGTCCATGTACTTCATATTTATTCAAAACAATCCCTTTAAAACATGTATACTCATTTATACTTTAAAACAGTCCATGTACTTCATATTTATTCAAAACAAAAACAATCCCTTTAAAACATGTATACTCATTTATACTTTAAAACAGTCCATGTACTTCATATTTATTCAAAACAATCCCTTTATTACATGTATACTCATTTATACTTTAAAACAGTCCATGTACTTCATATTTATTCAAAACAATCCCTTTAAAACATGTATACTCATTTATACTTTAAAACAGTCCATGTATCATATTTATTCAAAACAATCCCTTTAAAACATGTATACTCATTTATACTTTAAAAGTCCATGTACTTCATATTTATTCAAAACAATCCCTTTAAAACATGTATACTCATTTGTACTTTAAAACAGTCCATGTACTTCATATTTATTCAAAACAATCCCTTTAAAACATGTATACTCATTTATACTTTAAAACAATCCATGTACTTCATATTTATTCTAAACAATCCCTTTAAAACATGTATACTCATTTGTACTTTAAAACAGTCCATGTTCTTCATATTTATTCAAAACAATATTTAAAATGTATCCCTTTAAAACAAAACAGTCCATATTCATTTTATTTAAAAATCTTTAAAACACATCCATACTTTAAAACAGTCCATGTTTCATATTTATTCAAAACAAAAAAATCCCTTTAAAACATGTATACTCATTTATACTTTAAAACAGTCCATGTACTTCATATTTATTCAAAAACAATCCCTTTAAAACATGTATACTCATTTTATACTTTAAAACAGTCCATGTACTTCATATTTATTCAAAACAATCCCTTTAAAACATGTATACTCATTTATACTTTAAAACAGTCCATGTACTTCATATTTATTCAAAATTCAAATCCCTTTAAAACATGTATACTCATTTATACTTTAAAACAGTCCATGTACTTCATATTTATTCAAAACAATCCCTTTAAAACATGTATACTCATTTATACTTTAAAACAGTCCATGTACTTCATATTTTATTCAAAACAATCCCTTTAAAACATGTATACTCATTTGTACTTTAAAACAGTCCATGTACTTCATATTTATTCAAAACAATCCCTTTAAAACAACATGTATATTCATTTTATTTTTAAAACAACAGTCCATGTACTTCATATTTTTTTATTCAAACAATCCCTTTAAAACATGTATACTCATTTATACTTTAAAACAGTCCATGTACTTCATATTTATTCAAAAAACAATCCCTTTAAAACATGTATACTCATTTATACTTTAAAACAGTCCATGTACTTCATATTTATTCAAAACAATCCCTTTAAAACATGTATACTCATTTATACTTTAAAAAACAGTCCATGTACTTCATATTTATTTAAAAAAATCCCTTTAAAACATGTATACTCATTTATAAAAACTTTAAAACAGTCCATGTACTTCATATTTATTCAAAACAATCCCTTTAAAACATGTATACTCATTTTATACTTAAAACAGTCCATGTACTTCATATTTATTCAAAAACAATCCCTTTAAAACATGTATACTCATTTATACTTTAAAACAGTCCATGTACTTCATATTTATTCAAAACAATCCCTTTAAAACATGTATACTCATTTTTACTTTAAAACAGTCCATCCATGTACTTCATATTTATTCTAAACAATCCCTTTAAAACATGTATACTCATTTATACTTTAAAACACTCCATGTATTTCATATTTATTCAAAACAATCCCTTTAAAACATGTATACTCATTTTTACTTTAAGACAGTCCATGTACTTCATATTTATTCAAAACAATCCCTTTAAAACATGTATACTTTTTATACTTTAAAACAGTCCATGTAAAACATATTTATTCAAAAAAAATCCCTTTAAAACATGTATTCAAAACAATTTTAAAACTTTAAAACAGTCCATGTCCATTTTTTATTTTTTAAAACAATCCCTTTAAAACATGTATACTCATTTATACTTTAAAACAGTCCATGCACTTCATATTTATTCAAAACAATCCCTTTAAAACATGTATACTCATTTATACTTTAAAACAGTCCATGCACTTCATATTTAGTCAAAACAGTGCCTTTAAAACATGTATACACATTTATACTTTAAAACAGTCCATGTACTTTATATTTATTCAAAACAAATCCTTTAAAACATGTATACTATATTATACTTTAAAACAGTCCATTACTTCATATTTATTCAAAACAATCCCTTTAAAACATGTATACTCATTTATACTTTAAAACAATCCATGTACTTCATATTTATTCAAAACAATTCAAAACAATCCCTTTAAAACATGTATACTTTCATATTTATTCAAAATTTTTAAAAATGTATATACTCATTTATAAAAACAGTCCATGTAAAATATTTATTCAAAACAATCCCTTTAAAACATGTATACTCATTTATACTTTAAAACAGTCCATGTACTTCATATTTATTCAAAACAATCCCTTTAAAACATGTATACTCATTTATACTTTAAAACAGTCCATGTACTTCATATTTATTCAAAACAATCCCTTTAAAACATGTATACTCATTTATACTTTAAAACAATCCATGTACTTCATATTTATTCAAAAAAATCCCTTTAAAACATGTATACTCATTTATACTTTAAAACAGTCTATGTACTTCATATTTATTCAAAAAAACAATCCCTTTAAAACATGTATACTCATTTATACTTTAAAACAGTCCATGTACTTCATATTTATTCAAAACAATCCCTTTAAAACATGTATACTCATTTATAAAACAGTCCAAAACAATTTTAAAACATATTTATTTTAAAAAAATCCCTTTAAAACATGTATACTCATTTATACTTTTTAAAACAGTCCATTAAACTTCATATTTATTTATTCCCTTTAAAATCCCTTTAAAACATGTATACTTCATTTTTATTTAAAACAGTCCATGTAAAACATATTTATTCAAAACAATCCTTTAAAACATGTATACTCATTTATACTTTAAAACAGTCCATGTACTTTTTATTTATTTATTCAAAACAATCCCTTTAAAACATGTATACTCATTTTATACTTTAAAACAGTCCATGTTCATATTTATTCAAAACAATCCCTTTAAAAATAATTTATTTTAAAACAGTCCATGTACTTCATATTTATTCAAATTCAAATCCCTTTAAAACATGTATACTTTTACTTTAAAACAGTCCATGTACTTCATATTTATTCAAAACAATCCCTTTAAAACATGTATACTCATTTATACTTTAAAACAGTCCATGTACTTCATATTTATTCAAAACAATCCCTTTAAAACATGTATACTCATTTATACTTTAAAACAGTCCATGTACTTCATATTTATTCAAAACAATCCCTTTAAAACATGTATACTCATTTATACTTTAAAACAGTCCATGTACTTCATATTTATTCAAAACAATCCCTTTAAAACATGTATACTCATTTATACTTTAAAACAGTCCATGTACTTCATATTTATTCAAAAAACAATCCCTTTAAAACATGTATACTCATTTATACTTTAAAACAGTCCATGTACTTCATATTTATTCAAAACAATCCCTTTAAAACATGTATACTCATTTATACTTTAAAACAGTCCATGTACTTCATATTTATTCAAAAAAAATCCCTTTAAAACATGTATACTCATTTATTTTAACATGTATCCATTAAAAAACAGTCCATGTACTTCATATTTATTCAAAACAATAATCCCTTTAAAACATGTATACTCATTTATACTTTAAAACAGTCCATGTATTTCATATTTATTTTAAAAATCCCTTTAAAACATGTATACTCATTTTTACTTGAAGACAGTCCATGTACTTCATATTAATTAAAAACAATCCCTTTAAAACATGTATACTCATTTATACTTTAAAACAGTCCATGTACTTCATATTTATTCAAAACAATCCCTTTAAAACATGTATACTCATTTATACTTTAAAACAGTCCATGTACTTCATATTTATTCAAAACAATCCCTTTAAAACATGTATACTCATTTATACTTTAAAACAGTCCATGTACTTCATATTTATTCAAAACAATCCCTTTAAAACAGTCCATGTACTTCATATTTATTCAAAACAATCCCTTTAAAACATGTATACTCATTTGTACTTTAAAACAGTCCATGTACTTCATATTTATTCAAAACAATCCCTTTAAAACATGTATACTCATTTATACTTTAAAACAGTCCATGTACTTCATATTTATTCAAAACAATCCCTTTAAAACATGTATACTCATTTATACTTTAAAACAGTCCATGTACTTCATATTTATTCAAAACAATCCCTTTAAAACATGTATACTCATTTATACTTTAAAACAGTCCATGTACTTCATATTTATTCAAAACAATCCCTTTAAAACATGTATACTCATTTATACTTTAAAACAGTCCATGCACTTCATATTTATTCAAAACAATCCCTTTAAAACATGTATACTCATTTATACTTTAAAACAGTCCATGTACTTCATATTTATTCAAAACAATCCCTTTAAAACATGTATACTCATTTATACTTTAAAACAGTCCATGTACTTCATATTTATTCAAAACAATCCCTTTAAAACATGTATACTCATTTATACTTTAAGACAGTCCATTACTTCATATTTATTCAAAACAATCCCTTTAAAACATGTATACTCATTTATACTTTAAGACTGTCCATTACTTCATATTTATTCAAAACAATCCCTTAAACATGTATACTCATTTATGTCCATGTACTTCATATTTATTCAAAAACAATCCCTTTAAAACATGTATACTCATTTATACTTTAAGACAGTCCATGTACTTCATATTTATTCAAAACAATCCCTTTAAAACATGTATACTCATTTATACTTTAAAACAGTCCATGTACTTCATATTTATTCAAAACAATCCCTTTAAAACATGTATACTCATTTGTACTTTAAAACAGTCCATGTACTTCATATTTATTCAAAAAACAATACTTATTTAAAACATCCATGTCATTTATTTATTCAAAACAATCCCTTTAAAACATGTCCATTTATACTTTAAAACAGTCCATACACTTCATTTTATTCAAAACAATCCCTTTAAAACATGTATACTCATTTATACTTTAAAACAGTCCATGTACTTCATATTTATTCAAAACAATCCCTTTAAAACATGTATACTCATTTATACTTTAAAACAGTCCATGTACTTCATATTTATTCAAAACAATCCCTTTAAAACATGTATACTCATTTATACTTTAAAACAGTCCATGCACTTCATATTTATTCAAAAAATCCCTTTAAAACATGTATACTCATTTATACTTTAAAACAGTCCATTTAAACAGTCATGTACTTCATATTTATTCAAAATGTATCCCTTTAAAACATGTATACTCATTTATTCAAAACAATTTAAAAAACAGTCCATTTACATCCATATTTATTTTATTCAAAACAATCCCTTTAAAACATGTATACTCATTTATACTTTAAAACAGTCCATGTACTTCATATTTATTCAAAACAATCCCTTTAAAACATGTATACTCATTTATACTTTAAAACAGTCCATGTACTTCATATTTATTCAAAACAGTCCCTTTAAAACATGTATACTCATTTATACTTTAAAACAGTCCATGTACTTCATATTTATTCAAAACAATCCCTTTAAAACATGTATACTCATTTTACTACTTTAAAACAGTCCATGTACTTCATATTTATTCAAAACAATCCCTTTAAAACATGTATATTTTATTTATACTTTAAAACAAATCCATGTACTTCATATTTATTCAAAACAATCCAATCCCTTTAAAACATGTATACTATATTATACTTTAAGACAGTCCATTACTTCATATTTATTCAAAACAATCCCTTTAAAACATGTATACTCATTTATACTTTAAAACAGTCCATGTACTTCATATTTATTCAAAACAATCCCTTTAAAACATGTATACTCATTTATACTTTAAAACAGTCCATGTACTTCATATTTATTCAAAACAATCCCTTTAAAACATGTATACTCATTTTTACTTTAAGACAGTCCATGTACTTCATATTTATTCAAAAAAACAATCCCTTTAAAACATGTATACTCATTTATGTCCATGTACTTCATATTTATTCAAAAACAATCCCTTTAAAACATGTATACTCATTTATACTTTAAAACAGTCCATGTACTTCATATTTATTCAAAACAATCCCTTTAAAACATGTATACTCATTTATACTTTAAAACAGTCCATGTACTTCATATTTATTCAAAACAATCCCTTTAAAACATGTATACTCATTTATACTTTAAAAAAGTCCATGTAAAACATATTTATTCAAAACAATCCCTTTAAAACATGTATATTCATTTTTATACTAAAACATTCCATGTACAGTCCATGTATTTTTATTTAAAAAACAATCCATTTAAAACATGTCATACTCATTTATATTTTAAACAGTCCATGTAAAATAATCCCTTTAAAAAACATGTATACTCATTTTATACTTTAAAACAGTCCATGTACTTTCATATTTATTCAAAAACAATCCCTTTAAAACATGTATACTCATTTATACTTTAAAAACAGTCCATGTACTTCATATTTATTCAAAAAGTCAATCCCTTTAAAACAACATGTATACTCATTTATACTTTAAAACAGTCCATGTACTTCATATTTATTCAAACAATCCCTTTAAAACATGTATACTCATTTATACTTTAAAACAGTCCATGTACTTCATATTTATTCAAAACAATTTAAAACATGTATACTCATTTATACTTTAAAACAGTCCATGTACTTCATATTTATTCAAAACAATTTAAAACATAAAATTTATGTATACTCATTTTATTTTAAAACAAATCCATGTACTTCATATTTATTCAAAATAATCCCTTTAAAACATGTATATACTCATTTATACTTTAAAACAGTCCATGTACTTCATATTTATTCAAAACAATCCCTTTAAAACATGTATACTCATTTTTACTTTAAAACAGTCCATGTATTTATATTTATTCATATTTATTTTATTCAAACAATCCCTTTAAAACATGTATAAAACATTTATTTACTTTAAAACAGTCCATTACTTCATATTTATTCAAAACAATCCCTTTAAAAAACATGTATACTCATTTATACTTTACTTTAAAACAGTCCATGTACTTCATATTTATTCAAAACAATCCCTTTAAAACATGTATACTTTATTTTATACTTTAAAACAGTCCATGTACTTCATATTTATTCAAAACAATCCCTTTAAAACATGTATACTCATTTATTTTTAAAACAGTCCATGCACATCATATTTATTTAAAACAATCCCTTTAAAACATGTATACTCATTTGTACTTTAAAACAGTCCATGTACTTCATATTTATTCAAAACAATCCCTTTAAAACATGTATACTCATTTATACTTTAAAACAGTCCATGTACTTCATATTTATTCAAAACAATCCCTTTAAAACATGTATACTCATTTATACTTTAAAACAGTCCATGTACTTCATATTTATTCAAAACAATCCCTTTAAAACATGTATACTCATTTATACTTTTAAAACAGTCCATGTACTTCATATTTATTCAAAACAATCCCTTTAAAACATGTATACTCATTTATACTTTAAAACAGTCCATGTACTTCATATTTATTCAAAACAATCCCTTTAAAACATGTATACTCATTTATACTTTAAAACAATCCATGTACTTCATTTATTTAAAAACAATCCCTTTAAAACATGTATACTCATTTATACTTTAAAACAGTCCATGTAAAACATATTTATTATTAAAACAATCCCTTTAAAACATGTACACTCATTTATACTTTAAAACAGTCCATGTACTTCATATTTATTCAAAACAATCCCTTTAAAACATGTATACTCATTTATACTTTAAAACAGTCCATGTACTTCATATTTATTCAAAACAATCCCTTTAAAACATGTATACTCATTTATACTTTAAAACAGTCCATGTACTTCATATTTATTCAAAAAATCATTTTAAACATGTATACATTTACTTTAAAACAGTCCATGTACTTCATATTTATTCAAAACAATCCCTTTAAAACATGTATACTTATTTATACTTTAAAACAGTCCATGTACTTCATATTTATTCAAAAAACAATCCCTTTAAAACATGTATACTCATTTATACTTTTTAAACAACACAATCATGTACTTCATTTATTCAAAACAATCCCTTTAAAACATGTATACTTTTTAAAAAAAAAAACAGTCCATGTACTTCATATTTATTCAAAACAATCCTTTAAAACATGTATACTCATTTATACTTTAAAACAGTCCATGTACTTCATATTTATTCAAAACAATCCCTTTAAAACATGTATACTCATTTATACTTTAAAACAGTCCATGTACTTCATATTTATTCAAAAAACAATCCCTTTAAAACATGTATATCATTTATTTAAACTTTAAAACAGTCCATGTATTTCATATTTATTCAAATTTATTTAAAACAATCCCTTTAAAACATGTAAAACAGTCCATTTTTATAAAACAATCTTTAAAACAGTCCATTACTTCATATTTATTCAAAACAATCCCTTAAACATGTATACTCATTTATGTCCATGTACTTCATATTTATTCAAAAACAATCCCTTTAAAACATGTATACTCATTTATACTTTAAGACAGTCCATGTACTTCATATTTATTCAAAACAATCCCTTTAAAACATGTATACTCATTTATACTTTAAAACAGTCCATGTACTTCATATTTATTCAAAACAATCCCTTTAAAACATGTATACTCATTTATGTCCATGTACTTCATATTTATTCAAAAACAATCCCTTTAAAACATGTATACTCATTTTTATTTTAAAACAGTCCATGTATTCATATTTATTCAAAACAATCCTTTAAAACATGTATACTCATTTGTACTTTAAAACAGTCCATGTATTTCATATTTATTCAAAACAATCCCTTTAAAACATGTATACTCATTTGTACTTTAAAACAGTCCATGCACTTCATATTTTATCAGAACAGTCCCTTTAAAACATGTATACACATTTATACTTTAAAACATGTCCATGTATTTATTTAAAAAAACAATCTTTAAAACATGTATACTCATTTATACTTTAAAACAGTCCATGTACTTTCATATTTATTCAAAAAACAATCCCTTTAAAACATGTATACTCATTTATACTTTAAAACAGTCCATGTACTTCATATTTATTATTTTATCAAAAAAAATTTATTTAAAAAAATTATACTCATTTTTATACTTTAAAACAGTCCATGTACTTCATATTTATTCAAAACAATCCCTTTAAAACATGTATACTCATTTATACTTTAAAACAGTCCATGTACTTCATATTTATTCAAAACAATCCCTTTAAAACATGTATACTCATTTATACTTTAAGACAGTCCATTACTTCATATTTATTTAAACAATCAAAAACATGTATACCATTTAAAACATGTATTCTTCATTTATTCAAAACAATCCCTTTAAGACAGTCCAAGTAATTCATATTTATTTAAAACAATCCCTTTAAAACATGTATACTCATTTATACTTTAAAACAGTCCATGTACTTTAAAACAGTCCATGTATTTATTCAAAAAACAATCCCTTTAAAACATGTATACTCATTTATACTTTAAAACAGTCCATGTACTTCATATTTATTCAAAACAATCCCTTTAAAACATGTATACTCATTTATACTTTAAAACAGTCCATGCACTTCATATTTATTCAAAACAATCCCTTTAAAACATGTATACTCATTTATACTTTAAAACAGTCCATGTACTTCATATTTATTCAAAACAATCCCTTTAAAACATGTATACTCATTTATACTTTAAAACAGTCCATGTACTTCATATTTATTCAAAACAATCCCTTTAAAACATGTATACTCATTTATACTTTAAAACAGTCCATGTACTTCATATTTATTCAAAACAATCCCCTTTAAAACATGTATACTCATTTATACTTTAAAACAGTCCATTACTTCATACTTATTCAAAACAATCCCTTTAAAACATGTATACTCATTTGTACTTTAAGACAGTCCATTACTTCATATTTATTTAAAACAATCACTTTAAAACATGTATACTCATTTAAACATTAAA